>OZ025293.1:30193618-31393618 GCA_964019185.1 Maratus speculifer
ACAATATCAAATGTTGAATGAGGGAAAATAAATAAATAGATAAAATAAAATAATGATATTTTTTGAAAGGTATGGTTTTGGAATAAATTTAACAAGACTTTCTTCAATAGGGTTGATAAAAACATAGAAAAAATGAGTTTCATTTGGAATATTAAGAAATAATGTTTAATAAAGAATATTTTTAATTTATAGCCTCTTTTTAAATTTACGCATACTAGAATAAATGTTTTTTAAGGCGAATTAAGAATTTATATCATTTCCATAAAGATTAACAGATTAGATCTAGAAACAAGATTTTAATTTAATAAGTTGAAGTAAGTACGGAATAATACTGTAAGGAAATTAATATTGTATAAATGTTGTTTTGGCGAAAGAAATTTAAAATTTGTAATATTATCCCCCCTTCCCCAAAACATTGTATGAAATTGATAGTTAAATAAAACTACAAGTTCAGACAACAGAAATCTAATACTTTAAAGAAGTTAAATTTTGGAATAAACTGTCAAACCCAGGAAGCTAAGAGATGGAAGAAAAGAAAATTAACGTAATATAAAAAATATTAGCGATTAAAAAAATAGTTAAGGGAAACCCGTACCCCATTTTCGGCCAAAAATCATCAAAAGTTCAAAATTTTTTATTATAAAACGATAAAATACATATTTGCGAATATCCATTCAAAATTTCAGAACTCGGGAACACTTGGAACAGGTAGAAAATGAGCTTTTTAAATTTTACTCACTATAGAGTTTAAAGGACTAGCGGCCATTTAAAAGGTGTTTTCCTGAAAATGACTTTTTTCATATATTGCCTAAGTTCAAAGTACTATGGTTCAGTGGTAAAATGATTTAGAAACAAAGTGTTTATGTTTTTAGAATCTTAAACAAAATTGCTACAAAAGTAAGGAGAGATATATTTTTTAACTATTTCTGAAAATTTTACATAAATTGGTAAACATGAAAAATAGAACAAATTTAAGAAAATTTACCATGCGTATTTTTTTTTTTTTTTTTTTTTTTTTTTTTTTTTAGCCGATTAAAATAGAAAAATAAAAATATCTCTTCTTAGTTCTTTTCTATATACTACTAGTGAAAAATGCTCCAAGGAGCAGTGCAAAAGCAGAATATGATTTTAATTGAGCATTAAAAAGTAATGGACAAGTTTTTTTTTTTTGGAAAAAATACACAAACATTTAAAAGTAATGAACAAGTTTATTTTATTGAAAAAATGCCCAAGCATTTAAAAGTGATGGACAAGACTTGAAACTGAGTCAAGAACTAGTAAATAATTTCCTCAAGACTTGAAAATGGCTGATCATGCTCTTATGTGACAAGCATATTCAACGTCCTTTTTTTATCCCTGTCTATCTTAGTATAGGCATGTTCGCAGAATCTAACACTGTGCTTTAGAAAAACTCAGTTTTCACAGCAAGTATTAGATACAGTATCTATATTAAACACATCCTGGCCCCTCTTTAACAAAGCCTTGATATTACTGCTTTGCACTGCATTTACTCTTATCACAACCATTTTTTTCACGCAATCTTATCACTAAAAACAGTTTTTCTATTCAATCTTTTTTCTAAAAATTTTTAAGCGGATTTTTATTAGCAAAAGATAAAATAGTGCTAAAATTTTTATATTTTCATAAGTAATCGACAAGTTTATCAAAAGCACTGTATATTTCAAGCAAATTTTGATTTTAATAAAGTTAGAATACCTGATAAGCACGTAACATGTACAACCAAACAGCAACTGCTTTTCCATTTTTTATGTACTTGGACATAATAAAATTGCCATAAGAGTTACTACTTCACAAGTAAATTGTTAAGGAGCAGCATGTGGTAAATTTAGCTACTTCATCAAAAACTTGCTCTGAAAGTTCAGCTTTTATAGAGCACAATGTTATATTCTGATAACGTGTCAATACTAAGATAGACAGGGATAAAAAAAGGACGTTGAATATGCTTGTCACATAAGAGCATGATCAGCCATTTTCAAGTCTTGAGGAAATTATTTACTAGTTCTTGACTCAGTTTCAAGTCTTGTCCATCACTTTTAAATGCTTGGGCATTTTTTCAATAAAATAAACTTGTTCATTACTTTTAAATGTTTGTGTACTTTTTCCAAAAAATAAACTTGTCCATTACTTTTTAATGCTCAATTAAAATCATATTCTGCTTTTGCACTGCTCCTTGGAGCATTTTTCACTTGTTCTTCTATTTTTCCGTATTCCATAGGGATACTGCACAACTTGTTTTGTATTTTATATATAGAAAACAAAATCTTATTTGTATTGGAATTAAAAAATGCTACATACTCTAATACTCTGGTGTTACAAATTTAAAAAATTTTTTAAACAGGTTTGTCTATACCAAAATTCTACGGTGGTTTTCAAAAAAAAAAAAAAAATAACAATCAGTTTTTTACTAAAGTGAATAAAACAATCAATCCTTTCAAAGAATAGATTTTTCATTCAAATATCCATTATTTTTGCCAAAAACAGGAACTTTTTTTATGCAAGAGTAAAGTTTGATACAAACACAATTCGGAATTAAATTATGTAGTAGAAAATTCTACAATCAGAACTCAAAAGGTTAAAAGTGCAATGATGGTACTGAAATCTAAAGTATCGATCGCCGCAACATCTGCGGGATATCCTAATACATTGTTTAGATTAGCAAAAGTTGCGCAGTTTTAGAAAAAAACGCAGATGTCACTGTTATCTTTAGATTTCATCAGCGTCGTTGCATATTTAAGGAATACAATATTTTAGCGCATTTTTTAAGTATTACTGAAGTACACCGTTAAAAATTGGACCCATTTACTGCAGCGTCACTCCACAGCTTTTATAGAATACCTCTTTTATGACCAATGAGAATGCTCCATAACACAGTAAAATAACCGTTTTATATAAAAGCGGTGGAGGGACGATGCAGCAAATGGGTCAAATTTTTAACAGTTGAAGCCAATCTCTACACTATACACTGTTTACAATTTGACCCATTTTCTGCAGCGTCACTCCACAGTTTTTATAGAAACCTCTTTTATGACCAATGAGAATGCTCCATAACACTGTAAAACAACCGTTTTCTATAAAAGCGGTGGAGTGACGATGCAGAAAATGGATAAAATTTTTAACAGTGTAGTCAATTTTTACACTATACACAGTTAAAAAAATTGACCGATTTGGTGCAGCGTCACTCCACCGCTTTTATAGGAAACGATTGCTTTACTGTGTTATGGAGCATTCTCATTGGCCATAAAGAGATATTCTATAAAAGCTGTGGAGTGACTCTGCAACAAATGGATCAAATTTTTAACAGTGCACTGTTAAAAATCTGCTGCATTTGCTGCAACGCCCTACACCACTTGTATATAATATCTCTATTCCAACCAATGAGAAAGCGCCATTTCACGGCCAAGTAACCGTTTTCTATACAAGCAGGGGAGTGCGTTGCAGCAAAATGCAGCAGATTTTTAACAGTGTGCATATCCTTGGCGCTATAGTTTACAGGAGTGGTACATTGCTCAAAATTTGAAACTTTTGCTGCATCGCCACTCCATCGCTTTGATAGAATATCTCTATTTTGATCGATGAGAATCCCCGATAATGCATTTAAGTAATCGTTTTCTACTTATCTACTATATCGTTTCCGTATATTTATTTTTTCAATCAGCACCAAGGTGCGCACTTTATTAGAAGACGCGCTCTATTAGAGGGCGCATTCTATTAGAATAAATACGGTATATACTTATAGTAAATACACTTTGTTAAAGTACAGGGCCCCAATATTTGACAGGTATGTCAGGCATTTTTGCCATTGATGCCATTGTGCTAAAAACAAAATATAGAGAAATGAAAAAAAAATGGATAAAATATAAATTTGGCATGGTGCAAAAAATTGCCTAATTTAAAATTAAAAATCAAATTTGACAGCCACCAGGGCTAGACACCGTGCATAATTATTCAGTAAATGATTCATTAAAAAATGACAAAAATCAGCATGTCAAAAATTTCAAAAAAATTCATAATTCGTTAAAAAATTAAGTTAAAAATAAGAGAAAAAAAGCATTCTGTATCTTTTTATGCTTAATCAAATGGTGTAACTGGTTTTTCTCTCCGATGATCAGAAGTACCTTAGATTGATGACTGCTATTCTTTTATTTCATCTTGTAAAAAAACTGTTTAACGTAAAGCTATGAATTTTTGCAGAATTAATTAGCATTGCAAAATCTTTAAAATAAACTTTACCGCAACATTCTATCTGCAATAGAACGTTAGATATACCCATTTATGACCAAGTTTGGAAAATACGCAATTTCAGGAAAACCGCCCAGCGAAATAACGTTTTCTCGATGACTATCCCGGGATAAAAAGTTTGTCTTTTGTTTAAAAAAAATTAAGTTTTTATCTTTAGTAGTTTTCGAGAAAAGTGCTGTGACACAAAATTTTTGTCCGATTTTCAGAATACTCTACAGTACACCTACAGTATGCCATAAAAAATATTTTTTGTGCTATGTTGTGCTTCTTAGTCAGACGAACATTTAAAAAAAAATCATCAAAATTGGATAAGTATTTAGTTAGTTATTGCAAAAAGAAAAATTGAAAAATCCGTGTTTTTGCGGTTTCCTATGCTTAAGCATTATCGCTCAATCATATTATTGTTGCGCGCTGCCGCGTACACGATGATAACACTATTTAAGAAATTTTAGTAATAGCAAAATATTGAAAATTGAATGAGGAGTAGTAATTTTAAAAAGTGTATTTTTCGACAAAAAAATCATAAAAATCCCCATAAAAAATATACTTTTTAATAAAAAGTTTTTTTTTGCTAATTATTCATTACAAGAAGATTCTTAAATAGTACACAAAAATTCATTAATTTAAAATCAATAATAAAAATTTTGGGTTTTTTTTTACGGGTCTCCCTTAAGAGAAAATGAAATAGAATTAAATTCACGTAGGAGCATTTCCCTGAAAGAAATACAATAATATTACAATATCACTTACTATTTGTAAGTGCATAGGAGATAATACATTTAATAACAGTAAATAAATTATAAATATTAGTAAGCAAGATATATTAAAAATATAATAAAAACAATAAGAAATCTCCTTAATGGGAGTTTATAGAATTTCAATAACTTAATCAGTAGTCCACTAAAGAAAGTTCCCTAAAAAAAGTCCTCCGGATCCAGTCTTATAAACAGTATCTCTTCAATAGTTCACTAAAAATTTTCAGTGATATAGTTCATTAAATAAGTCTTTTATTGGATTCCTACATCTTTTAATAATATATCAAATTTTCAATAATAAATAGTATCACTTCAAAACATTAATAATAAATAATATAGAAAAATTCAAACAATAATAATAACAACAATAATAATAAGTAGCATAATAAAGACTCAAAATTTATAGCAATAATAATAATAATTCTCCATATCCTAATGTTTCTCAATATGAGTATATTCAAAAGAAAATATCACAGATTATTTATTATTGTAGGGAAAATATTGGTTGAGGATAAAAAATAATTACATAGCAATTAAATAATTTTCTTATCTTCTAATAGCACAAGAAATTATTTTTTGCTAGCCGAAAGTATACATAAAAAAATAATAATTCCAAAATCCAAATAAAATTAAATCTAACTTTTTAGAAAATGGACTCTCAACCAGTATTTCCTTACAATAATTCCTCTCTGATACTCTTTTACAAAATTGTCAAATTTGGTTATAAGTTTTCAAATGTCAAATGTAGAGTAACGTTTTATCTACACATGGTTTATAACCTTTAAAAATAAAACAAATAGGAATAAAAGGTGTCATTCTTAATTGAGAAATGGAAATAAAAATAGTTTGCTTTTTTGAAAAACTTTTAAAATCATTAGTTTTCACAATCACTGAAAATCACATATTAAGTTATAGGTTTGAGTAAAATCATCAGATTTTATAACTGTTATCACATAAATAACTGTTGAATAAATAGAATAATACTAATGTCAAATAAATGAGTAAATATAGTTAGAATTAAATACACTTAAAATTAATTTATCAACATCAATTTTAAGCTTTTACAATCAAAACGTACACCTTATGCCTGCATAAGAAGCCCAATTTAACCCCCAAAAACTCCCAAAACAAGTAATATTCTTGTAGCTCTCCAAGAACATACCTGCTGATGTTGAAAATTAAGGTGATAACATTTTTAAAGAATAAGAATTAAAATTTAATCTACTGTCTCGACTTTAGTTTGATCTAGTGATTGTGATTGTATCTGAGGTTTAGTTTGTTTTTTGGGTTGCTCATGAAACAATTTAAAATCTTCTGGTGAAAAATAGGGTCTTAATTTAGAAACATGCACATTAACGGAATTCTGTCCTGTCTCATAATTAAATTTATCTATTTCATAAGTTACATCAGAAAGTTTATTTATATTTTTATATGGTCCAGAGAAAGTAGGTTCTAATTTTCGAGTAATAGGGTATTTAAATTCTTCATAAATTACAGAGTCTTGTATTTTTAATGGGGATTCGACAAAATTTCGATCAAAGAGTCTTTTACTTTTAAGGTGAAATTCACGAGTTCGCGCTTTCGCAATCTTGAGGGCTTTGTCTACTGGAAGGTAATAGTTCTGTTTTAAAGGAGATTCATAAGGCAATTGACCATAAAATAAATAGGCAGGTGGGAATTTGGTGATAGAATGGGGAGTATTGTTGTATTCTTCGATGACTTGGTTTAATAATCTAGTCCAAGGTATTTTAGAAGAAGTGGAATTAACTTTACATTTAAGCCTGGTAACTATAATCTGATTAACGCGTTCTAATTTTCCATTGGTCTGAGGATGATGTGCGGATGTAAAACGCTGTTGAACATGATGATTTCTAAGGAATTTCTTAAATCTTGGAGATCTGAAAGATTTATGCCTGTCACTAATAGTCCAGTCAAAATAGACTTTTAACCTAGGAAAAATTAGCGAAGAGCTGAAAATTTGCAAAAACGTTTAGAATATGATTCTAAATGAAATCCCAAAAATCGTAATCAATCTGGCTTGAGCAAAAAATTTTATTCAAGGTCAAAGGTCAAAGATACAAAAAATTCGTTTTTACTTACCCATCATACGTAGTATAGGATAAGTCTTGCAATCATTTTGAAAATCGAAAATTTTTTGACGGATTAACATGTTTCAGATACTGGAGATTCCGAAAAACATATTTTTAGAAAAAAAAAAAAAAAAAAAGATTGCCGTCCGTCTGTGTGTCTGGCTGTCAGTCGTCTGTCTGTCTGCGCTCTATCTGCCAAACAAATTGAGATAGAGACTTGAAATTTTGTATGTATTTAGTATGCAAGAATGGGACGAAGCCTATATAATATCAGTAACCTCGATTATCCGGAACTATTTTTTTCGGATTCTCGAAAGATTCATTCTGATGAAAGGTACATAAAATTTTTCGAATTTTATTATTTTAAAGAATGCATGTAAAAGGCAATAAAATAACAAAAATTTCGCATAAAAAACGAAGTTGATCTGATTATTAGTTAACGAGATATGTGTAATCTTGTTTTCCACATTCTTCGATTTTTCATGACCCTGTATTTCATTCAAATTTCAATTCAAAGATATATTTTAATTGGAAATGAGACGCTTCATCCGACGCAGTAAATTGTTAGCTAATATTAATAGTATTTTGGAGTTATAAGGATGTTTCTTTTACGCAATCCGGAATTACTTGAGTATTTTGGCGTTATATAAGGTACCCTGGGGTAATAACGCCACGTTAAGGTTCTACCAATTTTCACGGCTCAGTTTTAGTTGGTATCTTTCAAACAAATATATGATTTGATACAGCAACTCATTGACTATCTATGTAAAAAAAATAATTTAACAGATATGTATTCATAAAATGTAATGGCGTGATTTCTTGACCAATGCTATTTGGCGTTATTACCCACCTATATGGGTAATAATGCCATGCAAACAAAGCTATAAAATAAGATGGAATTCTTGTATGTAGATTGCCCAATTCTAAAAATACAAACTCTACAAACTTAGAAATTGACAAATTGCATTCTAAGCTATTGAAAATGTCCAATTTTTTGTGAAACTGTAAGAAAAATAAAGGTGTGGGGGAGGGGAGGATGAGGCAAAAGAATATCAGACCGTGAGCTTCTTTTTGCTTAAAAAGGACCGCTTAAATAGAATTATTAGAAACATTGCACAGTTTTAACTGTGTTTATTTGAATCAGTATTTAGGATGTAGCTCGGCCACTGTAGGGAATCAACCGGGGTATTAATACCACGGATTGGCGTTATTACCCCATTAATGTTATTGTGCTGTACATTTTAAATTACAAATTATCTCGAGAAGATATCCAAAATCTTCAACAACATTTTCATAGTCCATGAAATGTACTACAAATTTATGTAATTAACAAAGTAATTCCGGATGAAAAAAATAGTCTTCACATCACAAAACGTATCTCGCAAATTTTAGATCAAGCGTTAATTTTAGTTGCTGGTAAAAACAATAAGACCTAAAAATGGAACAAATTAACTTGAAGCTGTTTTTTGCGATTTATATGACTCAAAACCCTTCTGCGCAGAGCACATGGGTGTCATTTACCATATTATTTCATATTTATGCAAAATATTAGCACTTGGCGTTATTACCCCGCCTGGCTTTACACCAGACCACCTTATAATTTGTCGAAATTGGCTCATCAGCAATTCTTTAATAAAGCATTACTATGTATATTAAAACTATTTTTAAATGTGCGTTTAAATTTTATTTTGGAATTGCGATGAATTTTATAAATAGTTTACACACGTTTTATTTTCATATTTTATATTATGCATATCCATGATGGGTAAGTATTACGGTGGCCCCCAACGACTAGTTTCAAATATCTGTTAAACAGTAAATTTATCGTAAACATAGTTGTTATAAAAATTGAAGGTTATTATAAAAATTGAAATTTTCTGCTAAAAAGTATTTACACTTTTAATAAATTTATTTTACTTGTTGATTATTCCTCTGCGAATTCTGTTTCTTAAGTTGCGTTTCCTTCTTCTACCTCTGGATGCTGAACTCCTGTCCATTGCTCTAAGAAATCAGATGGATCTGGTATCTCTTCACTGGTGTGGGAAGCATCATCATCTGTTGTATTTGTGGTAACATTTGAGCAAGACTGGCCGTGACAGTTGCTACATATTGCTGATCAAATCAAACCAACTTTTCTGCAACCACAATTGAAATTTCAACTCTTTGTGCAGTTACAAAAAATGGTATGCAGCAATATTTCTGGTGCAAGCGAGAGAAGTTTTAATGGGCTCTAAGTCGTTATTGCAAAAAACGGTAATTTTGTCAAAAGTTCAGAAAAAACGTGAATCTTGTCAAAAGCGAACAAAACGTAGCTAAAAGATCGCAAAAAGCAGTAATTTCGTCAAAAGATCGCAAAAAATGAATATTTTTTGAAAATGCCACAAAAAAAAGCAAATTTCGTCGAAAGATCGCAAAAAACACGTGAAATTCACCCACCTACGGCGAAAAACACGGGAATTTCATCAAAAGATTACAAAAAAATGTGCCAACTTCATCATAAAATCGCGGAAAACATGAGATTTTTATCAAAAAAATCGTGGAAAACACGCTACATCCGTCAAAAGATTGCGAAAAAAAAAAAAAGAATTTTGTCAAAAGCTTACAAAACGTAGTTAAACGATAGCAAAAAACGGCAATTTCGTCAAACGTTCGGAAAAAATGAATATTTTTTCAAAATACCACAAAAAAGCAAATTTTGCCGAAAGATCGAAAAAAAAAATACGCAAATTTTGTCAAAGAATTGTGAAAAAAATGTGAATTTTATCAAATGAGTATTAGCATTGTGAAAAATCGCACAAAACATCACAATAAAACCTGTTAATTTTATCGAAAGGGCGCAATTTTTGTCAGAAGACCGCGAAAAAACGTTCATTTTGTCAAAAGATCGCATTTTATTGGTACAAAATCAGATTTTTACTGCTAAAAAATGGATTTTACTGCTCAAAAAAAAAAAAAAAAAAAAAAAAAAAAAAAAACAGTGTTTTGCTGCTTCAAAATGTCTTTAGTATTCTTTCGTCCCTGAATATTGTAATTTTAGTTTATTACTAATAAAACTTAACAATGCAAGTGTTCAGATTTTCCTACGGAGAACGGAGGGTCCCCAAAGAACTAGTTTGTGACGCTGTTGTAGCAATCTTCGAAAACTTCTTACATTTTTGTGGAAATTCATATTTAAAAAAATTAGTTTATGGATACACAGAAAGATGAAAGAATGTCACCTTTCAATTACATAGGAAAGAGCTATAAACTGAATACGTAATACATATTTTTAAGAGATCATAAAAGACTATAAAAAAAAGTGGCCAGTTAAATTGATGATATTGAGCTCATAGGCTACTCGCGTTAATTCCATATGATACTCATATTTATGTCTATTATAATTAAAATAGAACCCGCTTTTTTTACAGCAAAATGGTAAATACTCAGGGAGGCGCCTTATCCGAATAAACCATTTAATAAATTTGAATCGAATCGGATATTTCCGCATGAAAAATTCATCTATCTAAATTAAATGGGATTAGCCCTCATCCCCTCTTTCCCTTAATACTTAATCAATGAACCTCCAAATCAAATAAAGAAAGTGCCTTATAAATAACCGGTATATCAAATGCAAATCGGATAATTCTGTATGAAAAACCCATTTGTATAACTTAAGGGGGGAGGATTAAACCCCGTTTCTTCCTTTATATTTAATCAATAAACCTTCAAATCTAATCAGGGATGCACCTTATCATAATAAACCAAAATACCAAATTAATAAAAAATCAGATAATTTTGCATGATAAACCCATTTATCTAAATTCAGGAGGATTATACCCCGCATCCCTCTTTATACTTAACCAATGAATCTTCAAAACTAAACAGTTATGCACCTTATCAGAATGAACATATTTACCCAATTTGAAGCAAATCGGATAGTTCTACCAAAAGGTATTGCGATTCTTACATACGTAAGTACATATAGAACCTGTTGGTATATTAGCTTTTAGGCTTTGAGATAAAAAGAAATGAAGAAGTAATTTTGCCCTTCTTGAAAAAACATTTGCTCGACCTAAGAGCATCGTCTAGCTACGGGACTGCGGCGCGTGCTTCTATTGAGGCACGGGAGGGGGTGGAGGGAAACTGACCACAGCTTATCTCGAGTGTATGGGACGAAATATGCCCGTATCTCACATTATTATATTTAATTTTATTATATCTACTTATATGTATTTCATTCAACAGCTAATAACATAAATTCCATTCATAAAAATGTAACTATCATCCAAAATATGAAATTTATTGAAATTTTTGATTTTTGCACTTTTGCACTTGCAATACCTTACGAAAGAAGGGGCGGGGAATGAGTAAAAACATTTTTTGTAGAAAATCCAAAGATATTTTATTTTTAAGACAACTATTTTTACGATAAAACTTATCTGCAAAAAACTACTTATTTTATCTTTGACCTTTGACCTTAAATAAAATTTTTTGCTCCAGCCAGATCGGCTAAGATTTTTGGCATTTCATTCGAAATGATGTTCTAAAGGTCTACACAAATTTCCAGCTCTTCGCTAATTTTTCCTAGGTTTCCACTTTTTTTCGCTTATTTTGACTGGACTATAAGTATTTTTTGAGGTGCTTTGATATTGAAAATTTGTTTTAAACAGTTAGTGTATGTTTCAGTAATAACATTTTTGGAGGGAAAAGCCCAAACAAATCTAGTTGCATGATCTATTGTTATGTGTAAGAATTTTTTTGTTGAGTTGTAATAGTTAAATCCACCCACAGTATCAATAGAAAGACATTCAAAAAGTTGATCTGTGGCTGGCATAGCTTGTAATAAGCCAAATCTTTTCTGTTTTGGTTTTTTATTTTTCTGACAGGTGTCGCAATGTTTAACAAATTGTGTAATGTCTATTGTCATATTAGGCCAATAATAGTTGGGAGATATTAAATTAAGCATTTTTTGAATCCCCAAATGTCCAAAAGTATCATTGGCAATATGGAGTAATTTTTTTCTTAATGATATTGGTACAACAATTTTTTTAATCCCTTTTTCTGAACTATAATAATTCCATTCTCTTTTTTATATTTTTTGTCACAAACATCGTCTTTGTCTTGCATCTCTATAATTTCTTTCATATCTAGCAATAAACTAATATGTTTATTAAAATGAAAAACAGGATTTCGTGACAACATGTCTTCTTCGACATTTGTTGAACCCTTTTCATATTTTATCTCATAATCAAACATACTAAGTTTGAGTGACCATCTAAAAAGCCTACCTCTTAAGTTTTTAACACTCTTTAACCCTACTAGAGATGCGTGCTCCGTATGAATTGTAAACTTGACACCATGAAAGTAATGATAGAATTTGTCAAGAGTATCTAAAATAGCTAAACATTCTAATTCAGTTATAAAATAATTTTGTTCATAACTCTTCAAAATTCTAGAATGATAAGCAATAGGATGTAAGAAATTATCTTTATCAGGTTGTTTTAGAACGGCAGCTACTGCTATCTGAGAGGCATCTACAAACATAATCAAAGGTAATTTAGGATCATAAATTTTGAGATTGGGTTTTGCAATTAAAGAATTTTTTAATTTTTCGAAAGAGTCCTGGCACTTTGAGTTCCATTCCCATATTGTGTCTTTTTTAAGTAATCCATTTAGAGGATATCTAATTTCAGCATATTTTTTTATGAATTTATGGTAAACATTAATGGAACCTAGAAATCGCTGTAAATCTTTCACATTAGAAGGAAGTTTTAAATTTTTGATGGTTTCAATATTGGCATTTGCTGGTGTTATAGTTCCCTTAATGATTTCATAACCTAAGAAATTGATTTTATTTTGGCCTAATTTGCATTTAGAAAGTTTAAGTTTAATGTTTTCTAGTTTGCAGATGTCAAAAATTTGAACTAAATGATTTAAATGTTCTAATAAAGAGGAAGAGAAAATTATAATATCATCGAAATAGTGGCACGGAAAGTCGATTTTATATTTACTAAGGATTCTTCTAATGGTTCTATTGAATATGGGAGGGCCAGTTTTTATGCCAAAAGGGAGCACCAACCACTCATAAAGTCCAAAATTGGTTGCAAATGCTAATTTTTCTGTATCGGATGGATGTATTGGTATGTGCCAATAGCCAGAGGCTAAATCCAAAGTGGAAAAATACTGAGCACTACTCAATTTATCTAAAATTCTATCGATACGGGGCAAGGATTCTGCATTGTTTTTAATTATTCCTTTTAATTTTCTATAGTCTATACATAATCGCGTTTTTTTACCTTCCTCTTTTTTCATAACTAATGTAACAGGGGCAGAATAAGGGCTATTACTTTCCTTTATAAGTCCAGCTGCTAACAAAGATTGAATTTGATTTTTTATTTCTTTTTTTTCTAGGAGAAATGTTCGGTAGGGCCTCAATGATATAGGTAGGTCAGATTTTAGTATAACGCGTTGTAATTCAATATTTATCTTATCCACATCATATTTATGCTTTGCAAAAATATCACTATAAATATGAACTAATTCTCTTAAATTTTCATCTTGAATTAAACTTATTTCCCCAGTTAAATCTGAATCCGAATTATCGCGAAAATTTTGAGGAGTCATAAAATTTCTATAATCAGTCTGCTCATTAATTTCGTGATTATATTCAAAACAGTCCTCAATTTTCATAATATTTCCACAAGTAGATTGTAACTCTATATCATGATTACTTGCATTCAGGGTTTCATTATCATAATTATCTATTGCTACATTATTAACAATATTTAATATCATATTTTTTTTCATATTCTGAGGTTACAAATTTATTAGATTGATCCCTGTTTTGTTGTACTTGGTCCATATTTACTGTATTGAAATGAAGGGATCTCTCATTATGTATGGATATACTGTTAGTTATAATTTTCCTTCCCTGCCTTACAATACAATCTTTACATTCTATGGTTAATTTAAATTTAGAACATTATTTTAACTCCAAAATAGCATAATCCAAATTTGTATTGCATTCTAAAAAGTTAACATATTTTTTAATTTTACCCACTTTAAGAAAAACACTACATTTTTTATTTGTATGTGAAAATCCTTTTGCCTGACCAATGGTAACTGAGGGTATAGTCTCAATTTTAGCATTAATTTTTAAAAAAAATTTAAGTGGTAATATTGCAATAGTTGAGCCAGTATCTACACACACGGTAAATTATAATTATTTGTATATCCATACACAAATAATTGTCAAATATTATGAGAATTATTTTGTGAGCTACTTGGAAGAGTATCAGAGGATGGCAACTCATTCCTAAAAATACATTCTCTTTCCCAATGAAAAGCATTACTCCCACCCCTATTTGTGCATATCCTACAAGGTCTTGAAGGATATGAATTCCGAATATAATTATTTTGACAAATTCTAGGCCTTTGAAACTGAGATTGCCTTTGGAGAATCCAATTTCTAGGTGCATTATTGGGCCTAACTGGCTGAATCCAGGGCCTAATTGGTTGAAAAGGTTGAAAATTTTGTCTAGCTGATGGTTGATTTATTACTTGGTTTGAAACTAGTGGGGTGGAAACTTCCACGAATTGTTTGACAACCTGGTACCATTCGGTGGTACTACTAGGAGGATTTATAATAATACTGTTTTTGAATTCTGGTTTAAAACCATCAGTCAAACCTTGTAATAGTATACTTTCACTAAGATGTAATTTCCTACCAATTTCCACTTTTTTACGAAAATAAGTCTCTAAATTATCTAAATTATCTAATTTCAGATTTGAAAAATCAGAAAAACTCAGGATGTCTAATTCAATGAGTCTTTCTATCAAAATTTTCTTAATTTGTTCATAATCTTTACAATTTAAGCAGTCATTGATATAAATTTTTTGCGCTTCCCCTTTCAAATATTGCGCAATAAAATTAAATTTCCATTCTAGATTTTTCTGTTCCCTATCACATGTTTTATCAAAATAAGTGAACCAAGACAAAATGTTCATTCTTGAGTTCGGGTCAAAGGGTACGAATTTAGGATCTTCCATAATTTGTTTATTCTTACTCATTAGAATAAATGAAGCACTCCTATTTTCTTTATTCAATCCTGATCGTAAAACCTTTCGCAATAAATTTCAAAGTTAATAATTTCTATCAATTACATAATTTTTCAAAATTACTATATCAGACCCATAACATAAAATAAATAATAAATAAATAAATTAGTAAATCAATAAATTGACTTCAAATTACTCTCATCAATAAAATAATAAATAAATAAATAAATAAATAATAAATATTTTTCCTCAATCATAAAAAGAATAGAAATAATAATCAAAACATTTAATAAAATAACTTACAGTTCTAGAGAAATCTTCAATAAAATTCAATCTTCTTTAAATTCCTCATCATAGATTTGAAAATCTTAAACAAGACCAACTCTTTTTCTGCAGTCATTCAAGAAATATTGGCTTCAGGAAAATCAAGCTGACTCAAAGCAAGTGCTAATTCTTTCAAATCATACAGACACAAAACACTTTACAGGAACAACTTCTCTGTTAGTCACCCCAGAAATCAAGAAAATATGGCAGTTCTTGTTTAAGAACACATCCAATAATGACGGGCAAATTATTCAGCGATCCACAGTATTTATTATCACTTCGTACCATAGCAAATGTCTTTAAAAATCCGAAAAAGGCAGCACAGGCATTAGCAATCCTGTCGACTCTAGAAAAGATTGTGACATTTTTAAGTTAGGGGCCAGAAACATCATCGCTGGGTTTCCCTTTCTCCGCACAGAAGTCATAGCCAGCGAGAAAAAAAAAAATAAATGTAGAAGATCCAATAAATCACTCCTTGGCTGCTGCAAGCTCATTTTATGAAACTGTAGTTATAATAGAGAGAAAAGCTCCTTTTGCAGACGATCTTTTACCAAAATATCCAAAAAAATATTCCATCATTTACTACAATCAGCAGTACTCATAGAAGAGAGAACCCAAGAATCCTTCCTACCACCTCTCGAGGCTTCCTCTTTCAAATCTAAAAAGAAAATTCTAGAACATTCTTTACTCTCAAAACATCATTCTTTTATAAACATAATTCATGCCAATAGCCGAAATTAATAATCGACAGGCGACAATTTTATTTAAAAAAATATTATTTAACCAATTTATAATCGACTCAGAATTTTCAAATATCTTAGGCAGACGATTTTTTATAAACGATTAATTTTAAGAGAAAAAGAAAAGAAATTAATTTATTGATATGCACAATATCAAATGTTGAATGAGGGAAAATAAATAAATAGATAAAATAAAATAATGATATTTTTTGAAAGGTATGGTTTTGGAATAAATTTAACAAGACTTTCTTCAATAGGGTTGATAAAAACATAGAAAAATGAGTTTTATTTGGAATATTAAGAAATAAAGTTTAATTAAGAATATTTTTAATTTAGAGCCATCTTTTGAAATTTACGCATACTGGAATAAATGTTTTTTAAGGCGAATTAAGAATTTATATCGTTTCCATAAAGATTAACAGATTAGATCTAGAAAAAAGATTTTAATTTAATAAGTTGAAGTAAATACGGAATATTATTATAAGGAAATTAATATAGTATAAAGGTTAGTTTTGGCGAAAAAATTTTAAAACTTGTAATATATATATATATATATATATATATTAATATTAAACGACTGGGCGCGAAAAAGAAGAGTGAATAAAACACAGCCCTTTTCAATAAAATATAAATATATTTTCACATTTTTTTTTTTTTTACACTCCCTTCAAAATCTTTATACAGGGTGTTTCGCTACCAGACCGACAAACTTTGAGGGGTGATAGGTAGACATGAAGACAAACATTATTAAATAGGAAACCATGGGGCGCAAACGTCTTCTGCAGGAGCTAGGGGCTATTAAATTTTAAGGTCCTAAACTTCAAACGATGATAGAAAAAGGGTAAAAGGGTCGATTCGTTTGCGGTTTTCGCTAAAATCATTCTTTATATGACGAATTTTTGTAAAAAAAAAGTTAAAGGTTACGTTCAAAAATTGTCGATAGAGGGCGTTTTAGACTTTAGAGTGACAATCAAATACCTTTTTACAGTTCTTATGTGCATGGGATTGAAATTATTGTACAATTCAGATTTTAACTTAAATTTTAAACCCAAAATCGGAAACATGGAGATCCGATAACTAGCGATAATTAAACTGTGAACCGAGGGAGAGATTTTAAACGCTCATAGAAATTGGACAAACTAATCGATTTTGTTGCGGTTTGCGTGTAGCTCATTCCCTTGGTAATTATTTTATTCAAAATGACGTACAGTTTTGGTGTCCTCATTTTTTTGATAGAGGGCGCTTCCGACACATCTCCGACATTTCAATTGCATTACCCCTGGGTGTTTTACTACCAGACCACAATAATTCGAGGAAGTGTTAGAGATGCAAAATCCACTCGGAATCACATAGAATGTAGCGTTGAAAATGCCTTTTTTGCGAGTTATGGTTAAAAGAACCAGAGAAATAGCAACAGAAACAGGCAGAGAAACAACAACACGTCAATTTGACAGAAAACAGTTTATTTAAAAATTTACTAGGAAAGGTGTTCGAAATTACGACCAGACGTAGTCTGGCATGCATGACAGCGATGTCATGTGGAATTCCTCACGCTTTGAAAGCTTCTTGTCATTTTTGATAGGTTTCTGGCAGCTACAGAAATACGAGCTGCGAGGGCTTTAACTGATGGTACGGGAGTAGCTTGCTTACTACTTCTGATCGTAATTTCGAACACCTTTTGCAGTAAAGCATATAAATAAACTTTGTTCTGTCATTTTAACATGCTACTGTTTCTCTGCTTGTTTCTGTTTGCTTTTTTCTCTGCTTCTTTTAACCGTAACTCACAAAAAAGACATTTTCAACGTTACATTCCTACGTGATTCCGAGTCGTCTTTGCATACTTAACATTTCCTGAATCTATGATGGTCTGGTAGTAAAACACCCAGGATTAATGCTATTGAAATGTCGGAGATGTGTCGGAAGCGCCCTCTGTCAAAAACTGAGCATACCAAAGCTGTACATCATTTTGAATAAAATAATTACCAAGGGAATGACCTACATACAAAAAGCAACAACATCGATTAGTTTGTCCAATGTTTATGAGCGTTTAAAATCTCCCCCTTGGTTCACAGTTCAATTTTCGCTAGTTACCCGATCCCGATGTTTCCAATTTCGGGTTTAAAATTTAAGTTAAAGTCTAAACTTTAGAATAATTTCAATCCCATGCACATAAGAACTGTTAAAAGTATTTGTTAGTCACTCTAAAGTCTAAAGCGCCCTATATCGACAATTTTCGAACATAACCTTTAAATTTTTTAAAATAAAAATTCGTGATATAAAGAATGTTTTTAGTGAAAACCGCAAACGAATCGACCCTTTTTTCCGCTTTCTATCATCGTTTGAAGTTTTGGACCTTAAACTTTAATGGCCCCTAGCTTTTACAGAAGACGTTTGAGCCCCATGGTTTCCGATTTAATAATGTTTGTCTCCATGTCTACTATCACCCCTCAAAGTTTGTCGGTCTGGTAGCGAAACACCCTGTATTTATAACGTATAACAATTTTAAGCATTTATGAGAATAAGAATGTTTTTATAATCAAATGACCCAGTGAGAAAAAGGAAGTTGTCGTACAAGCGTTTTCACTCTAAATATCAATATTATTTCACCTTTTTTTTTTTTTTTTTTTTTTTTTTTTTTTTCAATCTTTGAAATCATTTTACTTGTCTTCTAAAATTTTCAAACAATTTTGACAATAATAACTTTCAAGATAATAAGTTGAAACTAATGTTAATCTATTGAAATGAAGAAACCTCTTAAAAACACCATAAATTATACAAAAATGCGCCAGGCCTTTCGAAAGAACTGAATATTTTTTCGTCAGGCAGAAAGAAAACATGCATCTGCTATGAATATAGCAGTACGATAGAGTCCTGCCACTAAAGTCGTGGTATATTTTATGGTGTTTTTAAGAAGTTTTTTATTTCGAATAATAACTTTTTTTAAAAAACACGATGAGACTCGAAAACTATGAGAAATAGCGAAACAATGTCAATTACAAAATCCTGTATTTAGTATAAAATGATGTCTTACATGAAAAAATAACTTTGTTAACAGCTCCGAAATTATAATTTTCGATAACCAATTACCGGCTTAAATAGGTCACTAATCGCCGTCTAGAAGCGTAGAGTTATAAGAGAGATGCACATTTTCCAATGAAACTAACACGCGTTAGTAGGGTACAATTTATATTAGAAGAAATTCAAATTAAGTATGCCCAATGTGTCCACCGCCTTATATATGCATCCTTTTGCATTCAAAATTTTTTTTAAGATAGTTTGAGATTCCAGAAGTCACGTATATACTGCACTGACCTATATAACTATTTATATACAGGTCAGTGCAGTATATACATGACTTCTGAAATCTCAAACTATCTTTTTTTTTATTAATTCATTTCGGGTAAGTTAGTTTACGATCTGCACTAGTGTAAAACAATTCCATCTTACTGGTAATAATTTGAATCAGCGAAATGAAAAGATTCCATAAAAGCAAGTACAAATAGGTATCATAGTTATAAGTGTCAAAGTTATTAATAGTTCTATGAAAAGTTATATGCTGTATATGAGTCAATGATGGTATACGCTGTTAAAAAAATTTCTATGAAGTTACAGAGAATCTACGGTTAATCCATTATTTTATATCTCATGTAAAATTACAGCGATTAGAAGAACAGATGTTCTGTAAATAACAGTGAAATTATTCGGTATATTTACAATATAATCTGTAAATTAACAAGGTTAAAAAAACACAAGACTCTATATTTTTAATGAAAATTATTTAATTTATTTTTCAAAAATCAGTAAATCACTTAATCTTCAGTGAGCATGGCATAATTGGAATTTATCGAGTAATTTAGAACTGCTGTATCATTTATTTTTTACACAATTTATTTCTAGTTGTCCTGGAGGGTTTGAAGCCGAGACCGCTTGCCAGTGAAAGAGTACCCTACTGGCTCAAAGAGAAGCTTTTCTGATTTTTTCAAAATATTTCTTTTATGATTCAGCGGGGAAAAATCCTTAAAAATCTCCGCTAACATTGAGGAGATGATTTTTTCCTGTCTAAATTATTCTAACTTTAAAAAAAAATTCCTTTTAATATTTTTAATAAAACTGCAAAATAATTTTATAATTGTGTGTATTTTCAATTATAAGTTTTAACAGAGATAAAAATATACTTTAATAAAGACGAAATCTCTATTGGGAATTATATATAATATAAGGAAAATTTTGGTAAATTGGTGACCGAGAAACTCGATCTAAGAAATTTAACCCTTTCAGGTCTGCCATACAATTAATAGTACATGTCTTTTAATGGAGTGTTATTTTGTTTTATGGAATACCTTTAATACTATTTACATGTAATAATTTTAGTATATGTCTATTCATTTACTATATGGCTTCATTTATGTTTAGGCCTTTAGTAATAATAATAATTATTATTATTTGCTTAATTCTCTTTGAAATGTTTGCGATTCTTTTAAATTTTAACATAATTTTAACGCTTTAAATTAAAAATAAAAGTTAATTTCCTGGAAGAATCATGTGTAATAAAGCACAAAAAGTATTAGAAAGTCGTAATATAAATTAAAACTTATTGTAACAAAATATTTTCTTATCATCTCCAAAACTTCTTCCTTAGCCTATTGTCATATCAATATTAACTGAATAGCACGCCAAACAAAATCATTCGCTATCTTTCAGATAATAAAATATTCGTTAAACACTAATTAATCTATTTCGATAACTAGTGTTAGTTTCGATAACTTAGTGTGAAAGTAATTTTTTACAAAAATTTAAAAAAAATTCGGACCCGAAAGGATTAACCGAGAACTAGTGTAACTTTACAGAGAGTCTTGCTTTTTTGTGCTTTAACAGAAATTTTTAACAGTATATATTTTTCATTTATATATCTTCATTAAAAAACAGATGCTTATTTAGATTCAGGAAGAAATATGCGAAAAATTAAGTGCACAGATGCTTGAAGTTTCATAAAGTTGCCGCTATGCGATATAGTATAAATTTAACTGCGAAGCTTAATACTTTTTGGCTGTTTATCGATTTAAATATGCAAATTCATTCTTTTAGCATAACGATGCAATCCATTTAAACTACTGCATAGCCTATTAAACTACAAATGGTACGGAAAGCTACAATCTACTTACATATCTACAACCTTCTGTCCTTATAACTATTTCAAATGTTTCAATTAGAAATATTTAAAAAAAGCGAAATTTGACAATAGTGGCAACGAAAAATGAACGCGTTTCAATTTAATAGTTTTCACTAATAGTATTGATATACCTTTAAAAATAAATGATTAGAAATTTAAGTTATATTAAAGAGATTATTGTGAAACATTATTATAAAGGAATAACATTTAAACTATATCAGAAATAACTCTCAATATATTTTCCATTCCATAAATCACTTCGAAAAACATCAGATTGCAATAAATAAATTATTAAATTTAAGAGACTGTTGTTTAGAGGAAAAGAGAAAATATATAAATAAATGAAATTTATTCAGACTACATTATCATAAAAAGTTATTATAAAAGTTTCTTGTAATAATTATAAATAAGAAAAATGTATTTTTCCCACTTTGACATTCAGCTCCAATCACATTTCTTAATTTATTTAATTCAAATTATTATTTTTCAACAAATGTTCTGTTATAGATGTCATATCACTTAATAAAATAATGGAAAATATATACATTATTATAAAAATATTATAATACTCTATTAAAGTAATATGACAAATGAGACCATATTGTTTGATTTTCTGATACACGTTCTTCAATGATGGAATTATAGAAACGCGCAGCTGGAAAACATTTCTTTTAGATGTGGCCTTGGGAGTATAGGCCCAACGACTTTTTTGTTATTATGAGAAGAGCTCCTTTATATCTTTCTTGTCTTTACAAGCAGAAAGTATTGGATTCGAGAACATTTTTTGAATTCCGGTTTTCGACGGATTTAAACGTTTTGGAGGTCAGATAATTGTTTTTACAAAATGTCTGCCTCTGAGTCTGTCTGTCACTTTCTCACTCTGTATGCGACAAAAAAAAAGTGTGGACGCTCTATCTCAAGAACTAATGCACGGAATTTCACAAAACTTTAGATTTAGTTAGACCTTGATAGAAAGTGATTGTTTTTGGTGTATATCGCACAACAAATGGCACTACTGTGCTGCTTTTTACAAGGTTTCCGCAATAGCTATATCTCAAAAACTAATGGATGGATTTTCATAAAACTTCATATTCCGTTAGTCCTTGATATGGTATGATTCTGAAAACGTTTTGGTGTAAATCACATAGCAGGTGCTGCTGCTATGTAACAATATTCATGGTTATCGCAATTACTCTATCCCAGGAACTAATGCACGAATTTTCATCAAATTTCAGATCCAGTTAGTCCCTAATATCAATTAGTATTATTTAGTTTTTGAAGTAAATATCTCAACAGGTTGCACTACTATGCGTCATTATTCATGGTTATTGCAAAAGCTCTATCTCAGGAACTAATGCACGAATTCTCATCAAATTTCAGATACAGTTAGTCCCTGATATAAATTAGTATTCTTTAGTCTTTGGAGTAAATCGCTTAACCGGTGCGCTTCTATCCAGTTCTTTTACGATTTCTGAATGATTCTATCTCAAATACTAACACGCGTATTTTCATCTAATTTCAGATTCAGTTAGGACTTGAAATAAGTTGTTGCAGGTTAGATTTTGGTGTAAATTACCTAACCCTTGAAGACTACGTTGTTTTCCTCTTCTGGGAGTACTAATGTGCATGAGATAGAAGAAAGTTTTGGTCTTGCCACGACCAATTAGTTTTTAAAATTAGTTTTATTTCTTTGAATTATTATTTAAAAAAATTTTCTTGTGAATTTAAAGAACGCTGGCATTTATCTCTGTTTTGCCTATTATGATTGTTTACTCTCTAGGTGCTCTTTTTTTCAGCAATTTATTATTTCTCAGTAATTATTTCTCAGCAAGCAAGGTATTTTGGATAACGGTTAAAAGGTAAGTACACGGTGTCCGAAAAACTCTTTTTTTAATTAAATAATTTTAAAGCGATTAATGTTAGAAATACCCAATCTGTTGCATATTTATTTAACCACATGATTTCAAAATTAGTTAAAATTTTGCCAATAAGTGCAACTGTAAAAAATATATAAGTAAATGTCAATATTCACTGAATTTGAATCGATGCATTTTCTTTCTATGAGGGCGCTTAAAGGAAAGTGTATCTACAAAGCACTCAAATTCGAGAGGAATTAGAACCTTACTTTAGTAAAGCATGATGTGAGAGCATTCAGAATGACATGTTTTTTAGTGTACGGGCTCGTTTTGTTATAAAACTATGTCATGAAGGTTGAAAAGATGGATATTTTGGAAATATTGTCATTTAGCTCTTTAGCTGATAGCGCATCTTATTAGCGAAATTAAAAACTAATTTTGAAATCTCATGGTTATGAATGTATTTCTTTTCTCATAAAGATTAAACAAAGTGGCATTTCTATTTTTAATCGTTTGCAAATTATTTTATTTAAAAAATAATTCTTCTTTTGTGGAATACCCGGTACACATTAGTTTTAAGAAAAATAAATCCAATTCTACTCTGTTGCTCTCTTCATAAATTTCATGGCTGTGTAAGTTTTCAGCGAAATTCAAAGCCAGAAAATGCAATAAAAGAATCTCCGTTACTTTTTTTTTTCCGAGGTTGACAGGCATGCTATCGGAAAGTGGAGGGTGGATAGAAGAAAACTATTAGCGGGTTGTTAAAGTACTTTTATTTTTCTGTTCAGCGTATTCTGATACTATTCTACATATCAGAATCAACAAGATTCTTTCAGTGAAAAATGTTCTCTGGGTTCGTCCAGTATAGTTCAATCAGCAGAGCATCGGCAGCTTACGCCAGAGAATCCTGGCTCAAATCCTACCCTGGACACTTTTTCACTCATTTTGAAAAACAGAACTCTTGTGGTAGTTTATCATTTACTATAATCATGTTAAAATTAGTATAGTGTAAATACGTATCCAACGTTTCTCGAAGCTCTATTACCTGTGATTTATTCTGTTAGGCTGATTTAGATTTGAGTTTTGCATTAGATTGGGCCGGGTCGGCGCTATACTTTCTCTTTGCGGGTCCAGTTGTGGTCAGGTTGACAGCTTTTTTGCTGCGGGTGGGGTTCGGTTTGATCCGATTTTTCAAAGTATTGCCCATGATATTTTTCATGTTAATCTGTTTTGTAGTAAAGATCTCTAAAATAGGCATTCGAGAAAAACAGACCTCTCTTTTTAGACTGTGCAATTCCCAATCTATACACACATAACAGGTAACATGTGCACATGTTCATAAACTATCACAAATCCGATACATGTAATTTTGTTTGTATCAAAAATGAAATGTCGAAATATTTTATATAAACAGAGAAGAAATAAGTTTCTTAAAGAAAGAATAAACTATGATCATATTTCTAAAATATAAGAATACATACACATTTATACCGGGTGTCCCAAAAATGACTGATGGATTTTAAAATTCAATAACTTGCAAACGGTGACAGCTATTTAAAAAATTTTTGCAGGAGGGTTACGTATAATGTCAGGAGTTTTTTACCGTAATTTTTATTTTAGTTCGCATCTCAAACAATAGGTGGCGCTGACGGCGATTGAAGGCCAGGTGATCAATGCTGAGTGAAGCGTCGACCTGGTCTTCAATCGCCGTCGATGCGAACTAAAATAAAAAATACGGTAAAAAACTCCTGATATTATACATCACCCTCCTGCAAAAATTTTTAAAATAGCTGTCACCGTTTGCAAGTTATTGAATTTTAAAATCCATCAGTCATTTTTGGGACACCTGGTATATACATAAACAATGCATATACAATTTGTTTCTCATGCAGTATATTGAATATATACTCATTGACATTTAAATCCGTATTTATTTTCTTCTGAATCATAGTTCTGCTCATGAAACATTGTTCTGTTTTAAGAAAATCTCAAAAACCCGACTTGCAAAAAATCTAAATATGAAAAGCAAGAAATATTCTAGGGTGAAGCCGACCCATAGAAAGAAAGTTACATTTCACTTGTCAAGAAAAAAGACGCTATTCAGAGATTTTACTATATTTGAATATGAACGAAGATAGATTTGTCCAATTTTCTACATAAAAATATAAAATCGTTATTAGAGATATAATTGGTGATTATTTTTCATAATTGCATTACTGCAAACATGGATTACTTTCTTTTAATTTTGGGTTGCGGATTTAATGTTTGGATCGGACACGTATTGAAATAGGTGGGGTTAGGGTTTTGTTGGAAGCTGCTGAAAAAAACGAGTCGATCGGATCGAGTTGAGGGACGAGAAATTTTTTTATCGGCTTCGAATCGGGTTCAAGACTGACTTTAAATTGAATTTTCGAGTTGGAAACGGGTACAACGGTGCAGAATTCTAGGTATCAGAAATGATCTCAAAATAAAGAAAGTTTTCTAGGTGAGAAAGTGATTCAGATCTGTCCAAGGTGGCTCAATTGGCAGTGTATTTACAGGATTCGAAAAAAATCAAATTTTGAATCCTAGCATCAACTCTTTTTCATTCAATTGGAAAATTACAACTCCTGTAAACATCATCATTTAAATAAAACTTATAAACCAAATAACGCATTTTGTATCACATTAATCAAAGGTTGGGATTACTGGTAAGTTAAAATAAATGAGTTCTCGAAGCAAATAAAACTTCGAAAGTAAAAAACTCCCTGGTTACATAGGATTTTATTAGGGAACGTGCGGAATTATATTTAGGATGCCTTCAGAGAGACTTTGGAGACGTTTTCGCACAGGAACAACCGTAAAATCTAACACAGTCAACACGCCAACACCGTACTATTTTCGAACACGTACCGTACACTTTCGAACATTGGCCCAAATTTCTCATTTTGTGGCCAATATTCTAATCACTGGGCAGAATGAGATTGTAGGTTGGGAGGCCTTTAGATGCCCATTTAGATCATTCATAGAAAAAAAAATCATTAAAAATGAAAAATTTCGTATTACAGTTCGGTTTGCACTATATGAGTTGCTGTTGCCGCAGGAAAATATATAATACTTCTACAAGTCAAATGGTGCAAACCACACTTCAATAAGACAAATATTGGACTTGTTGGACCCCTGTATATCTTGTAATGATAAAAGCGCTTAATTTTATAATTTTTTTCAATATCAGACGTATAAAAATAAGTATATAAGTTTTCTATAAAATAATTATATTAGCTTATAATTTTTTATAGCATAATTATCTTATGAATTTTACCAATCTATGAAAAGTAGTGATAGTAAAAATAATCTCAATAACACATTTTTATCGTCTTTCAATATCTTTATAAGCACGTAAGTAGTGATTAAATCTAATTTAATTACTTAACTTTTAATTGGATTCTGAGATCATCCATATCATTAAAAATATAATAGAAATACTTTTTCACTTTTGTTATGCATCTTCCAAAGTTAGCAGGAAAGTCTAGAACGCGAAAAGACATTTTAGCTCAATTGTCACGTGATCGTCTGCGTTGTTTTCTGAGACTGAAAAGTTTTAGGCAAAGTTCTGGAATCTTTTGTAGTTTCCAGACAGTTCTTTTTTCTTTTATTTCGCTCCAATTCTTATATGATATGTAAGGATTCTTATTTGGAAGTGATTCGATATATTTCGGCGAACTTCAAAATATTTTAAATAGGTTTATGTCTAGAATTTAAATTGTAGAATCACAAACATTTCACGTATTTAACAAACAAATTAAGAAAGTTCAGCTCAAAGAATTTGGTTTAAACTATTCAAAGCAAAAGATTTTCTCAAGCTAAACCAATTCTATTAAAGTTAGGTGCCCTCTTATATGTTAAGTGAAAGCTAGTTGGATTTAAACGAAAACTAAGGGAAATTAATTTGAAAAAAACTTTATATCATATTTACATATGAAAAAAATCAGCAATTTATTAAAAAAAAAAATAGAAGAGAGAGAGTTTAATAAGATTTTCAACTTTAAAAAGAATGTAATTTTTTATAAGGTATATGACTATAATTTTTTGAAAAAATATAATTCTTGATAAATTTAAATTTAACAGAAGCTCCATAACAGAGGGATACATTACAAAATCAGATTTGTGAAACTGAACAAAAACTGAACATTTTCGAAAACTGAACATTTATCTTCAGGCTAAGGAAAGTAATTTCTTACCGCTATACGACTGAAAAAATTTTAACTACGGATTTCAAATAAATGAATCTCTTTTCTTCAGGCTAAAGCACGTATTAAGTCGCCACTACAAAAGTAGAAACGATATTTTATATTTTATAATTTGTTTAATATTTTATAATTGTTTCAATTTTTTATAATTATTTTAATATTTTATAAATATTTTATAATTATATATTTTGCGATTTATTCTACTTTGTAAACAACTCTATAATAATACTCATATCTCATTTAAATACTTTTATAGATACTACAAATATTAGTGAATGAGAATATATTACTGAAAAAAATAATGAATCAAACATATACGTAGGTTGATACAAAAAAAAGTTTACAAGCAGAAGCATTTGAAACGCAATAATTGTGTAGCGAATATTTCCCCCAGGGTGGTTGACAGATGACGCTAGTTGACCTACAGCGGTTCTACGAGTAAATAGCGTCAGTACGCAGACACTTAAGAGCGACAGTAATGGCACGACATCTAGAAAAGTAGTCTCGCATAGCGGTTCGAGCCGTAATCCGATTCTCATGGGCCAAGAATGTAGCCGCATCCGAAATTCACTGAAAAATCGTTGAGCAAAGGCGTCATTCATCTGCATGACAATGCCAGGCCCCTTACAGCTCGCCAGACTAAGGAATTGCTGCAAAGGTTCAAGTGGGAGGTCTGGAATCACCCCCCATACAGCCCCGATTTGGATCCAAGTGACTATTTCCATTTTCCGGCATTGAAGCGAAACTTATCCGGAACACTGTTCACCTCAGACGATGCAGTGAAAACAGCTGCCGAGAAATGGCTCAATGAGCAGGGCCCTGATTACTACCAAGACGGGATAAATAAGTTGGTCGAACGTTCTCTGACAAATGCCTAAACATGTTTGGCGACTATGTGGAAAAGTAAAGGCCAGATGTGTCTCTTGATTGCCATTTGTATCTTGTTTCTATTGTTAATAAATACTTTTTCCTAACTTTTTCTTGGATCACCCCTCGTAAATAATTATATCTCAAGTTATAAATTTGCGTATAGTGGGGTCTAATGGGACAACTTAATGATTACCTACACTGTTCGATATATTTTCTTAAACAACGTTGTAATGGTTTGTTTGTCTTCACTTTGTATATCGTTTAATTAGAGTGTTAGAAATATTAACACAGCATATAAAAATCTAAAAATATTGATTTTGATTTTCTAAATTGACTAGATTTTGTGAGGGATGTTTTATGATTGAGGATGCAATGCTTTTGAATCTAAAAATGTCAAAAGACTTAGTGAAATTAAGACGGCCTATGATTAAATTTCATGCGCAACAATTTTCACATGTGCAGCATAGCGTTAGTGAATAAAAAATGCATTTGACATTCATTAAAGGATTTTTTTTAATTACGCTGCATGCTCCAATAGCTCTGCACTGTGTTTCAATAGACCTCAAGTATGGGGGCTAACGGGACAATTGTATTAAAGTACAAAAGTTGATATAACACAAAGATTGGTGAAATTTTTTACTTTCTTCGGACGTTTTTATTTATTTAACTGTAAAAGAAATTGGAATAAAAGAAATAATGATAAAATGTGCATTTTTGTTTTCATTCTAACCAAAAAAAAAAAAAAAAATGTCCTATTAGCCCCACTTTCTCCTACGTTATTGGCCTCATTAATTATTTATTATCAAGATAATTAATAATGAATATTAAAATTTTATGCTTTGCGGTAGATTAACATTTTAAATACACTTTAATTTAATCTTATATTATAAAAACCACTTATAATAAAGCTCTTGGACACATCTCTGTTAACGCTGATCATCACGGTTCATCTGAAAATGCAAATTGAACATAAAAAGTTTACAATAATATATAATAGCAACACCAACTACAATTCATTTTCCAAAATTATTCAAAATTTTGAAATTAGTTTTTTTTTGTTTTGTTTTAAATTATATTAGTTATAAGCATCTACATAACCATCACATGTATAATTATTTTCAATTAGTTCCAAATTTATATTTGATTAAAAAAATCAGTTCATCCACATAAAAATTTATAGAGATTACCTAATAATCTAATTTTTTAGAAAAGTCTTCAGACATAGAATATCAAGGCATGATTTCCGGAAATACAATTAACGCTATAAATGATAATTCAGTCTACTGAAACACCTTGTGAATAAACGTTTTTCTCATTCCCCTTTCATCAACAGAAAGATAAATAAATCATTCAAAAATGAATATTATAAAATTATCATCTAAATTTTATTGTGGTACTTTTAAAAATAAATTCAAAGCATGTTATATCATCATGGCAATATTACCCCAACAAATACTGAATTCAATTCGACTGTAAAATTCATTATGAATATCTAAAATATAGACCTTAATAACGACAGCATACTGGCAAGTCTTCACGTTAGATCACTATGAACATCAGTTGGCTTTAGGGAAAATAAAATACTCATAAAACGCTTTATTGATAATAACCCCATTTATAATGATGATATAAAAAAGTGTTAAAATCAAACATTAACTCAATTACGATAATAACGTTTTCCTATTTAATGTGAAGTTTTATAGCTAAACAGAAGGCACCGCGATGAATTCGATAATCTTAGGATTTATTGTGAAACTGAATTGAAGAACGCTCGAACAAAAAAAATGTACCTAAATTAGAACTAAAACCTGAATTATGGCTGCCCTACATAGATGACATTTTCTTAATTTGAAACCATGGAAGCTCCATATTAAATAATTCCTCCATAATTCTCCATATGAGTTTTTAGACATTGAAAAAATCGTTAATAAAATCATCATACAGTTCACCTTATTATTAAAAAAAAAAACTTACAATTTTTGGATATAGAATTAATTAGAAATATTAGGATGCATAAAATCGATAAGTAATTTCATAGAAAACCGTATATATAGACAAGACAATCTCCTTTAATTCCAATGATATTTTTAATTACAAATATGCAGATTATAGGTTATTTAACTGTTTGAAAGAGTTATTGAAACCTGCTTTGAAAATTAGCTACAAGAAAAATTGATCAATATTAAGAAAATGGCAACACAAAACGGATTTTCCCCCCAGTATGCCAGTAAGTTAATTTTTAACATTAAAAATAAAATATCAATAAAACAATTAAAAATGAATTCAAAGTCTGGAGATGGAAATATATTTCGCAGCTATATGAATGGATAAGATCTGTTTAAAGAAAATATAACGTTAATTTAATCGCAAAACCAACAGCGAAATTGAAAGAACTTGTACACAGAAAAATAAACTTAATTCCTGGTAATGAAATTTCGTACTCATACATAATATTCTTGAAAGATAACGTAAAACAGAAATAACTCATTTATATAAGAATGGCATATCATTAATTCAAAAGACAGACTTAAAGAGCATACTATAGATATCAAGATTAACCAACCTTCAACAGAATTATCAAGGTTTAATCAGAAACAAGATCTACACAGTAGGATGGATCGAAAAGTATACGAGATTTATTTTTTCGAAACTGCTTCTGACGCGGGGTGCAAAAGTTGCCTTTTTTGTGTGTTAGTTTACACTTATTTTTTTTATTGAAATCCATTCATATTTTCCGGTGCCCCAAACGCTCCAAAAGTAGTTAAAAAATGATTTTTTATGAAAATTTATATATTATTATTTTTTTTATTTTAATCAAATTAGCGCTGGGTGCAAAAGTTGTCTTTTATGTGTATTAGTTTACATATTTTATTACTATTATTATTCAAATCCATTCAAATCTTTCGGTGTCTCAAATGCCCCTAAAATGGTTAAAAATTGAAATTTTTATAAAAGTTTTAATTTTTTCTTTCTTATTTTATTTATTTATTTTAAATTCTTTTAGCGCTTGGTGAGAAAGTTATGTATTGGGTATACTACATATTTGTATAATTTACATAATTTTTTTAATCAAAATCCATTTATATCTTCCGGTGCCCCAAGAATACTTAAAAACTAAATTTTTTAAGCGTATTAAAAATTTTGAATTTGAGAAAATTGTTAAACTTGGCAAAGTGTTTAGCTAATAAAAATTAAATTTAAAAATACTAATGATTTTATAATAATACATGAAGTATTAATTTAAAAATAAAAGCACTTTGTGTCCTTCATCAAAGGCATTTCTGTGTGGTTTTTCCTATGTATATAAAAAAAATAATTTTAAACATTTAATAATAAAAATTAAAATTTTTCTCATCTTTTATAGAGATTACATTTTACGCTGTGCAAACAATTCTTTAAATTTTATTTTTACTTATAATATTTAGTTCAAAATTTGATTAAAAATCGATGTTTGGTAAATATTTAAGTGTCTTGGGACACCGGAAGAAATTTATCGAAGTAAAAAATTTTTGTATGTATGCTAGTATGCTTAAAAGGCAACTTTGTCACAACGCGCGAAAAGTAATTTAACAAAAAAAAAAAAAAAAAAAAAAGGAAAAGAGAAGAAAACAAAAAAAATAAAATAAAATAAAATTCCATAAAAATTACAATTTTCAACTAAATTTGGGGCTCTTGGGGCACAAAAAAGATATGAATGGATTTCAATAAAAAAAATTGTAAACTAACATACCTAAAATACAACTTTCCACCCTTCGACAAAAACAATTAAAATATTTAAAAAATAAAAAAAATCATAAAAAATTCAATTTTTATCTAATTTTGGGTTTTTTGGAGCACCGGAAAATATGAATCGATTTTATTAAAAAACCAAATGTAAACGAATACATATAAAAGGCAACTTTTGCTGCCCTCGCCGATACTGTTATTCACATTTCGATTTTTTTTTATCATTATCCTTACTATGGCCTTACTACACAAGCCTTATCAGTAAAATCATAGCCAACATTTCGCTTTACTATACCTCTAGATCAGTAGAGTTACTGAATGGCTTTTGGTGCGAAATAGCCATTCAGTAATTTATATTACGACTTTCTAATACTTTTTGAGCTTTATTACACATTATTCTTTCAGAAAAGTAACTTTTATTTTAAATTTATAGCGTAAAATATAAGCTTAAAATAAAAGAATCGCAAACGCACAAAGAGAATGAAGCAAATAATAATAATAATTATTATTACTAAATGCCTAAACATAAATGATGTTATATAGTAAATGCATAGACATTTATTAACATTACTACGTGTAAATAATAGCAAAAGTATTTCTTAAAACAAAATATTTCTCCATTAAAAGACATGTACTATTAATAGTACACCAGATCCTAAAGGGTTAATGTGGTTTCAACAATGAAAAAACATGTAGTCATCCAACAAATCAAGACAATCTATTAAAACATCTTGAAACCGGCCAACAATAATTGAAGTTATAGCCTTAAAAAAATCAGACCCACATGGTTAAATAAAATTTAACTACAGTATAATAACAAGAAAATGCTACGAAACTAAAAACGTATCCATTCAATAATTCTTTATATTTGATTATTTCTGACAAATAACAATTTTTACATTAAAAAGTTTTCAAAAATACTAAATTTAGATTACTTATTAGTATTCTAAAAATATAATTAAAAACGGATTATTAGTAGTTATTCGAAAAGTTTTTATAGAAATAATATAAAATAAATAATATACAGATTAAAATACTGTCAGCACAACCATAGATTAATAAATATATGTGTGTGTTTGTGCGCGCGTATAAATATATAAAAATTTATATGGAAAATGATTGTAACCTTAAATTTTATACTTTAGGTCACATTCGGGATAAAACCATTAAGATAATACTATACATGTACATCATGAAAAGTTCATTGTTCATGTTCAAGTTAATCTGTAAAAATATACTAACTACAACACGTTCCCAAAAGTACAATATTCTTCAAAGAACTTTCTCAGATTTAAAATGAAATAGCAATACAGGATGAACGGGCAAAAAAGAACAGTTTTAACGATATCTGAGACTGAAAAACATGCTATTAAGCTTTATTTACCATTAACTACATCTCTCAGAAAATATATCGTTTAACTAAACTTTTGTTTTGTTTTCCCTCTTTTTAAAAGGGAAATCTGCGGTATTGAAAACAAAAAGCATACATTAAAAACCCTTAAAATGAATATAATGCAGAGTTGTTTTATATTTCATACGATAAAAGAATCAAGGGTACAATTTTCCTGGCTAACGAATTTTTGAATAACAATTCAAAGAGGTCTTCGTTGTAATTTTCTCTTGTAATCATATCCCTAGAGTCTGGAATACGTCTGGTATTCCTTTGTAAACCATTTATGCTTCATAAAACCCAGACATGCATTTGCATGCATTATGTCTATTAAGCGTTTTGGAAAAAAATTTAATTAGATTTACAGTCCCTGGCCAAATTATTAGACGCACTCATATTTTCTTGTGTCGAATCATATTACAAGTTTCATCTATGCCAATAGTTGCAATTGATTGTATACATCATCTGTAGGATTATAATAAATTAAAAGCATGCCAATGACTTAAAAATTATTTATTTTTGTAAATTAAATTAACAATTGCTAAAATTGTAAAACATAAAACATGAAATTAAAAAAAATGTCAATATTTTTTGGAGTCTCATTTGGCGGCAATCAGTGCCTCTGTTCTTCATGGCATGCTGTTAGTACAAAACTGAAATGTTTCTTACATGAGTGAGTGATGTTTCCAGACAAGGATAAGTTTTTCTATGAGCTGTGTTTTGCTCGTTATGAGCTCTTTGTCCAGTTTTTTCTTCATTATCTCCCAAACATTTTCAATGGTATTCATGTCTGATGAAATACCGGGAGCAGTTCAACACAGGGATATTTTTTTATTGAAAGTAGATCTTGATGGATCGTGCTATGTAACAAAAATCTTTACCTTGCAAAAATACAAATGGTTCTTTATTTCGAAACCATTATTTTAGCTTTAGAATAAACCGATTTTGAAAACCTCTTTATATTGGTCTGGAGAATTGACTAAGAAATCATAACAAATAAAACCCAGCTAATAGAAAATCTTATCTATATCTGGAATCGTCACCCACGCATACAAAAAACTCTTCAATTTTGTATTATCAGCATGTCGCGAAGAATAGAGGCACTGATAGCCGCCAAAAGAGGCACCAAAAATATTGACTTTTTTTGAGCTTCAAGTTATAAATTTTGCAATTTCAGTCATTTTTAATTTAATTTGTAAAAAGAAAGAGTTTTAAAGTCATAGACATGTGTTTTACTTATTATAATCCTACAAATGATGTACATAATTAATTGCAGTTATTCACACAGTAATATTTCTATGAAACTAGTAATATGATTCGACACAAGGAAAAGGGAGTGTGTCTAATAATTTGGCCAGGGACTGTATTTATTTATTATTTATTTTAAAAAATACCGTAGTCTCTAACATTACAAAATCCGGATTTCATCTGATTCTTAAGATTTGTTTGCATTTCCTTTTCGCACCAATAGCCATTCAAGTTGCAGGCGAGTCACCTTGTATTTTTATGAAATTTTTTCTTTTCCTTAAATCGGTGAGTAAACAAGCGTCGATTGCATCATCGCTGCTTATTTAAAATTTCTCTAGTAAAACACTGCTGCCATATTTAAATGGTAGAGAGTGAAAACGAACCGGTTTTCTTAAAGTACGGCTCGAGTAAATAAAAAGAGACTTTTCTGAGGCTGTTGACTGCGGACAGAGATTATCTGTCTCCTAAACTAAGAAAAAAAAATGCATTTTATACATATTGAAGTGGACAGTAGAAACACCATTATATGTACACGTAAGATGAATTCAATTATGTAAAAAAAAAAAAAAAAAAAAAAAAAAAAAAAAAAAAAAACACTGATTGGGTTTTAAGTCCAGGCCAGATAAATATTAAAAACACTAAAGACAAAAAAAATCCTTGTTGTTTTTGCACCGTGTTTAGAAAATAGCAGACTCGGAAAATGCCAAAAATACATAAATTTATGCAGTTTCACAAAATATAAAATATAAAATTGAATCTTTAAATTCATTTTATCATTTATATTCATAATGTAGTTTTATAAATTTAGCGTTCTTTTTATAAAAAATCTAATAAAGTTAGGGATAGGAAATTCTCCATGTTTGTATAATGTAAAATTAAAAACATAGAAAAAAGGTACAGATAATATGCCTATAATCCCTTTTTTTATAATTTTCTAGATTTTTTACTGAATAAATTATTTTCTTAAATGAATTTCTTTAACTAAAATGAAAAAAAAATCTTATTAAATGGTACATTTTTTGCGAAATAGCTTTTTGTGTAAATTAAAACGTAAGGTTCCGTGGGGAAACTAGGCCATGATTTTAGAATGTGACTTTCAACATTCTGGCAATTCAGCTTCTAAAAGCTAAACCTTTGTAAATGTGGTCACAATTTATTGTATAAAATGTAACATTTGCAATTCGAAATATATAGGGTAAAACGTCTGGTCTATTACCTAAACGTATAAATCAACATCGATCAGGTTCTAATAAAAATAAAGCAAAAAATATACAATCTACCGCTGAAATTCAGCATTTTCATTAACATAAATTTAAAAATACTACAATTGAAATAATACAAATTCAAAAAATAAAATAAAATCGGAACGTCTTTATTTGGAGTCTTCATATATGAAATATTATAATACAATTTATCCATATGAACTTAATGGTATTCAAAAGAACTGTTAAAGTATTTTCCTGTATAAATAACACTACTGATTGCAGTAAAACCCCGATAATTCGGATTAATTGGGACCAGATACAATCTGGATTATCGAAAATCCGGATTATCCGGAGAATTAGAAGAAAATGAAATTTAGTAAAACATTCTTACAGAAAATCACTTTTATGTTAAACTTCTTGATTATTTACAGACAGTAATAATGTTTACTTTGCCTACTTCTTCCGAAAAGATTTCAGAAAAAGTTTTTTATATTCTGAATATGACGATTAAACAAGTTAGTATTATCGAAATTAGCCGATCGCTTCTCAAACTTGGAAAAAAAAATCGCCAAACTGATCCAGATTATCCGGAGATCCGGATTAACGGGGTCCGAATTAGCGGGGTTCTACTGTATTCTCCTATTTATCCTAATTTAAATCATCAAATAAATTGTAAAACTACACGGAACAAAAGAAGAAAATGTTCATCAACTTACTTTGCTTCCAAAAGAACTACATTTAAACCAATAAATAATCTGCATAGTAATTATATAAAAACATACAATTAGTTATTAATACAAAAGTATTCTTTGCAATTAAAAAGAAACATATTGTACAATATTTAAATATATTTTTGAGTAAAACTTACTCTAAACATTTTCAGATATTTTTTATGATCTTATTATGACTAGGGTTAATATTTTCAATATAAATTTACTAAAAAATCCCCTAAAACTCAAAATACTAATAATCAAATGGTAATAACTTTTTCTAATCAAATATTTAATAAAATCGATATAAATTCTAAAATAAATTATTAAAACTTCAATTTTCCTATTAATAATATTCAAATATCAAAAAATTTTAAGTATCCAATAACTATAAGAAGAAAGGTATTTAACTATAATTCGTTCTCAAAAAATATTTCTGCTGATAGCACTTTCCCTTTTAAATGCAATGACCCCTCTGTAAAAAAATACATTAATAATGATCATAACATATTATCACTGGAAATCTAAATATTGTAGATTATTTATCACTGAAAAAAATAATGGGTTATGGTACTAAGTATAGAATTCCATCCAAATTAAACATTATTTCTATAATAAAACAATTTACATACGATGCAGATATATTTATTTATAAAATTGCAATATATTAATCCAAACCTATTGAATATTTCAGTCAATGGAAATTTTTGGTTATTGATCAATTAACTAAGGCCTTAATATAAAATATTTCACATCTGGTTTATATTAATACAAAGCATCTTTCCCAGCAAATCACTAAATAGCAACAAAACTCAGTAATTACTTATGCGGACAAAACTCCAAATAATTATGCAATTATATGTAAATCCTATTATCATCAACTGCTTAAATCGAGTACATATTCTAATAACTCTTTCCAAAATACAAATGGTGACATAATTGTGAACAATAGCAAAATTTGAGGTTATTATAAACTATTAGACATTAACTCTACTAACTTTAAATATCCATCCCAAATTTCATAAGAATCCAATAAAATTTAGAACAATTACAATTGGTTGCAATACATATAATAATACAGCTAATAAACTTCTATTAAAAATTCTTAATCAAATATATACAATAACAAAAAACAGTGATAATACACATTGTATAAAGAATAGCTATAAACTGGTCAATATTATGAATAATCTTAAATGTATAAACAATATAACTACATATGATTTCAAATATCTTTTTATTAATATAGATTTATTAGATCTACATAATATAATAAATGCACTATTTAAAAATTATCAACATGATTTGAATATATCAATAAACATAGATACTGATTACTTTCATACTGTAACAAATTTCATTATCTATAATAATTTTTTAATGCAAGATAATATAATATATATAGAAAAAGTCAGTATACCACAAGGTAGTTGTGCATCTAGTATATCATCATATTTATACTTATATAATTATGAACATAAATATATTAATAATAAAATACATTTATATAGATATATTGATGACATAATTTTAATTGACACTGAAAATACCAGTATATATCAATTTCTAGTAGATTATTCAGCTAATTTAGAAATTACCAAAAACCTTCTACCTAACAATACAATTGACTTTTTAGATCTTAAAATTACATTTAAGAAAACAAATTAATAACTGATATATATGACGAACGGAATAAATTTAATTTTAAAGCTAATACATTTACTAATTTCAAATCCTGTCTTCATAATTCTGTATATCGTATTATAATACTTAATCATTTATATAGAATAAAATGTTTATGTTCTTCTGATCTAATTAAGGCAAATATTAAAAAGCTAATTTATGATGCACTAAATAAAGGTTTTCCTAAAAATATTCATATATTCTTTAATATAGGATTAGATATTACATGATCTTAAAAATAATTAGCACATTGCGTAAAAAAAATTATAAAAAAATTATTATAACATAAAAAAATAATAAATTAAAAATGTAAAAACATAAAAAATATGTATAATAGGATGGCTGGGAGAGTAGACATTAGAGTAAGAGGGATGGCGGTGTTGTCGGGATAATACGCAATGGTTATTAAAAAACCGAGAAGGGGATAGGCATTTGCTAAATTGTAAAACATTTTATACAGGTTGTTCATTTGACACTAATGTACGGATAATTGTATAGATACATCAATTATTTTATATTAATATTATTTATATAATTTAATTAGTTTCCATGATTAAATTCTACCTAACTTTTAACAAACTGGATTCCTAAAGTACTATTTTTAAGTGTATTAAATGCATATATTAATTATCTACTTTCATTTCTTATTTCATCTTATATTAAGTATTGAGTTTAGGTTAGCATAGTCAAATTAAATGATTTTGTTTACATATTAGTCTATGGTATATTTTTTTCTGTTATCACGTTGCAAATGCGATTTTAATTTTTTAATTTATCATTATTTTTTTATCCAATTTAGTAATTTTGTTGTGTTTTGTTTTGGTGTTTTTTTTTCATTTAATTTTGGTTTAAGTGTATTGGTAGCCCCAAATTCGTATTGTTTTGCATTTTCATGGCTAATACGAGGATGAAACCACACACTTCATATGTAATTCCAAAGTATTTGGGGCCTGAGGATTCTGCTTTGGTTCTGCAAATTCCATTTGTATTAAATTATTTTATTTATTTGCTTTCTTCCTTGTATAAAGGTGGTAATTTTCTATTAAATTCAATGGGGGGAAAGAGTTAATTATAAAGTTGTATAGCAAACATAGATTTTATAACAAAATATATTTTGTGTACTTAGCAGCTATTTGTAGAACATGTACAGTTGTTTCGTTTCTTGATGGTTTTCAAAAATAATTCGTCACGGAAGTCGTCATAAAGAAGCAACAAAGTGTCCGTGGCTGAATTTCGTTTCATTGCTTAGGCTGAAGTGTTCAATCAATAATTTCGAAGTTTTGTTTAGCGAAGAGGAAGCTGTTACCATGCTGACGCATTTCATATATTAAAATGTCTGAAAATCGCTAACTAAATATGGGTGTTTTATGAATACCATTCTTATAATGTGCATACAGTATGCTTTTGTAGCAAATCGATACTATAATAAAATTTATAATTGACTGTTTTCCTATGCGTCATGTAGTCTTCGCGATACATAGATAAACTCGTGAATTCGTAGCTATGATAAAACAAATCTTATCAAATAGCTTATGTCCCTTTTCCATATCTAGGCATTATTTTTATAGCTATAGCTCATGAAGTTTGAAAGTTAAGGGGATAAGAAAGACTTTACTGGATATTCTATATAGGGTAACACTCCCAGTAATTAGCATGCACCAGTGATTGGCACATCCTACAAACATGTTCTAAAATAAGATTTATATCCAGTCTTTTAAAAATGCAAGACCATATACCAGTTATATACTCATTTACGTTAAATATTATAACTTTGATTTTTGCTACTAGATGACAATAGTGCCTAGGAAAGAGAAACAATTATGGCTTGTATGAAATTCGCCATTTTTGTTGCAAATGCTTCTACTTTCGTTTAAGGAAGGCATGCTTTTCAATTCATTATTATATGATTTATAATATATTTTAAATTTTAATTGACAACGGTTTTGTTTAGTTAAAAAGGGTTACTTTAATTGTGTAAAAGTATTTTTGACACAAATATTTGGATTTCTGAATTAATGATAGATGCCAATTAATGGTGCTTCAATTTTGCTAGTTCCAAGTAATTGGCACCTATTCTAATTAAAAGGAATTCGCAAGGAATTTGAGATTAAACCATTTACTTTGGAAGTACTTTTAAATTTTGTTTATCATTTGTTTTTATTTGAAAATATGAAATATTATCGGTAATTGGAATCCATTAAAGCTTCATACGACAATTACTGGGGACAGCATGACAATTACTGGGTATTAATATAAGTATATTGTATTGTTTTAAAGTGTTCACATTTCAGACTAATATGCTGATTTCTTACTCTCAAAAACCTGAAATATGGCATCTTCATCTACAGTAAATACATTTAAAGCGATTAAACCCAATGCAAAATGTAAAGTTTTTTTTAAATATAAACTTGTGCCAAATACTGGATCACAAGGTGTCATACATTGGTGCTCAATTACTGGTGATTTCAGCAACTTTTTATAAATATATTTTTATAAAAAATACTTTTTGAAATTTTTTTGCTTTTAGTGGAAAAAATAGATGCACAGATATGCATTCTTTGATTTAAAAATATTTCCAAGTAAATATCTTATTTCTTTGTAATGAAAATTGAAGTAAGTTTAAAGACAAATTCTTAAAGTGCCAATTACGGGGGTTGTTACCCTATATAATCATTTTTAATGGAAATGTAAAAATATCACTATAGTGAGAGAAAGGAAAGTACATAAGGATTTATAAACAATTATATTTCATTTTTTATTTTCTTCTGTCTTTATAACAAGAAAGTATTGGATTCGTAAAAGTTTTCGGTTATCGTCAGGTTTACATGTTTTCGGTTCAGAGATTCCAAAAACATGGTTTTGGAAAACGTCTGTCTGTGAGTTTCTCTGTCTATCCCTGGTGTGTGACACAAATTTTGTGGGCGCACTATCTCAAGAACTAATGGACGGAATTTAATAAAACTTTAGATTCAATTACTCTCAAATATTAATTGCTCCTGATTACTTATTGCGTAAATCACCCAACAAGAAGCGCATCTATGCTGCACATTCGTGATTTTTGCAATAGCTATATTTCAAGAATTAATACTCGCATTTTCATTGAACTTCAAATTCAGTTAGTCCCTGATAAAAATTACGCCATGTACGACCGATTTCGTTAATATATCCAGCTGCAATAACGTTAAAAGTAGAGATTTTCGTGCAGTTCCCTCATAAGCAAATATCGAAGATTACTGAATCACGTGGCATTCCACCTGAAAATACTGTCTTGCTTTGATATTGTTCTTTAAATTTTCTTTTATGTATGGCTCGAGACGCACATTTCGAGACGCTCGTCATCGAGACGCTCGTCATCGAGACGCTCGACACGCGTTGAAAATAGCTCATATTTTACAGTTTCCGCTTAAATTTTCCAAACGGACCTGCAGGCCCGAAATTTATTTTTTCCGGTGCGGCCCGGCCCGTTAGAAAATTCGATACGATTCCCCCGAGCCGGTTACGGGCCACGGGCCAAGCCCGAGCCCGTGCAGACCCCTACATCTAATATTATTTTTTAATATGCTACTTAAAAGAAAATTATCCAATGTCTGTCACAAATACACAGCATGCATGTTTTGTTGAATTTAATTGAGGATATTCACTGGCCCCCTATACAAACGATCTTTTTTTTAGGTAATATTCTAAAAGTGAAGCGCTATGTGTCTTGCTATTTATAAAATTGTCACATCATATTATCACATCAATTGTCACACTTCTGACAATTACGTAAGATTGGCCATGCCGAATAATTTCATTTTTTGAATAGTGCTTGAAAGTCGCATGGAATATAAAATGGTTCAAATTTTTAAATTCATAATTATCGGGCTAAAAAATAATTCTAAAAGAAAATGGTGATAAATGATTAACCTCTTCGTGACGAGCGATTCGAAAGATGCCGCAAAAAAGTGCTCAGAATCCCTGTTTATCCTCACCAGTGATCCTCCCTTTGATTTTAACTGTTAGTAATCATTAACTGTAATCATGGTACGTAATTTTTTGGTCATTTAAAAGCGATAATGCTAACGTTGAGAAGCTAAAAATTAGACCAAAACATTTGCATTTTTAAATGTATATACATTTATAAAATTTTTTACTTTATGTCTGATAAATTGTAATGCATAATTTTGTAGAAATTCTTTCTTGTATAAAATCCTTTGTTCGCGAGTAAATTTCACACTTGAGTGATAACCTTGTAACGTTACATGCATGCTGGGTGTCATTTGTAACGTTAGGTTGGTCGTGGTGGAGATTAAATGTAGACATACTCAGTGATTAAGATAAAACAACAACGTTTATTGAAATGATAAAGGCTGAAGGGAAGTGGAGCAAGTCTTAATTTTACACAACTGGGAAGACTATGAAAAAACCAAACACATACTCACAAGCTTCGGCCTAGCTCAGTCGGGGCACCTACTAATACCTTCCGCTATCTCTTGGCTGATCTGCTAGATAAAGCTTAATTAAACAGCCCGTGGCTGCGGGTAATACTTTATTCACAAACAATCCAAATGAAACTAAGAGGTTTCTTACCCCGGCCAATTCTCAAGTCAACTGTCGGGACTCCTTTCCACTCACTGGAGGCTTCGTTGCTACTTTTCAATCGGCTAGCACTTCGCTGAACAATACTTCACTTCGCTATCTAATACCGGAGATCCTCACACACTGGCTAGACACACAGATGCTCACTCACTGGCTAGTGCCAGAGACGCTAACTGGCTAATGCCAGAGACACAACTCATTCACTCAAACCCAAGCTTTTATATGCTGCAAACTGAGATACTTCACATTAACATATTACTAATAACCGCGAGTAAACTGTAAAATCCGAAAGAGCACACACACTCTAGAAAGTTAAAGTAAAAGAGAGGATAGCTGTCGCTTTTACGCTTACACATGTTAACTTATTGACGTCACGATCTCAGAAACACTAGAGTGCCTTTATGGAAAGGTCACTCCCTCACAACCCCCCCTCGGATTCTACAGAGAAAAAGGGCTGGGCCAAATGCATGCCCAGAACTTTTTCTTGTTATAAATTTAGAGCCGTAATAAAACACAGTGATGGGTGAAATTTGGCGCGCCGAAACATAACTTTTAAAATATTAACTTTAATCCATCACAACCAAAAAACCTCAGTTTGCCTCAAATATTCACATATTCAATCCAATCATTCTTCTATCTTACAAATAGCCTCCGTAAAACTTCCAAAAACTCGTAAAACTTTCAAAACTAATTACTTCTTCTTTCAAAACAGCCCACTCCACTGGGAGTGCTAAAATTTCTCAAAACACTAAACTTCCGAAATTTTCCTCAATATTGCAATACAACTATAACATTACCAAAAATTTCTCCATAACTTTCCTAACACTACACTGTTAAAAATCTGCTGCATTTTGCTGCAACGCACTCCCCTGCTTGTATAGAAAACGGTTATTTGGCCGTGAAATGGAGTTTTCTCATTGGTTGGAATACAGATATTATATGCAAGTGGTGGAGTGCGTTGCAGCAAAATGCAGCAGATTTTTAACAGTGTAGGATTCGCACCAAGTCCAAAAAACCCAATGCGCAAAAAATTTCCTCATCCAAATTCCGAACTCATCTAAAATTAAATTTTACTTCATACTCAAAATAACTCTGCTATTACGTAATACCTACAACCCATTAGCCAATGAACTAACTCCCAAAATTCTTCAGAACTTAACTCCACTTTAACAATAATTGGGGGCACATACGTACAGCGTCATATCGCTGTGCTTATGCAACAATCAAATATAAAAAATTTACAAAATGACGTCATGATGCTCTTCATCTGTATTAACTAAAAGAAAAATAGCAGAATCAATACATAACACAGGTATACTTCCCTGCAAGAAAATCACATTAACATTCAATTTTAATACAATACAATTTCAAATTCAAACGCAGCTTAAAAATTCGCAACTTGCGGAAACCATTCCCAACTAAAGTACAAACGCAATACATAAAACACGAACGATAAGGAGAAAGTTAATTCATTAAATGTTAGTATAAGAGATAGAAACGCGTGTCAAGGACTTCTTGACCGCAAAACACGTGCGCGCCTGAACCGCGGCGCGTGTACAAAATAACCCAAATTACTATCTGTACTTTCTGAAAATTTAAACATACATTAACATAAATTTTATAACACATGAACAATATAACAATACAGTAACATTTTTAACAAATAACATAACAATTTAACAATAGATCCAGAATTTTTAAAAGCAGTTAAGACCAAAATCTCAAACATACATAAAACTAACAATTTTGCTAACAAATTTTGAACACAATTAAGCACTAATCGTGAGTCCGTCAAAAAATTCCAAAAATGGCCAAAAATACAAAACAGTCTTTCTGCTTTCTATTCCTTCATATTGCTACCACATATATGCACTCTAATAGAAATTTAATAAAGAACATTATCACCCAATCATAGAGATGATTCGCTGCTGGCTGGCTTCATACTACAGGATGGTTTTCTCCTCCTGTCGCAGAAACCTTGTACGAAGGATCTTTCGTCATCAGAACTGTACGGTGACGCCACAGTTGACTGTCGTGCCTGCAGCCTGGTTCTGAATGGATGCCGTGGGATACCTGTAGGTTCTGCTCGACGACTCTGCTCTGGCCGGTTCGCTGGGGTCACTCCATGGCGAGATTCACACTGTTGATGCCGGTAATCTGAGAATTGTCTCCTCTTTCTAGACGCACCCGAAGTTACTGAAGATCCTAGGCCACGTTTCTTTCCGGATCTATGTTGTTTCTTATTAGGCAAAAATTCGGAATTTAAAGTTCATTTAACAGTTTGCCGAGTGTCCATCTGAAATCTTTTCCGGGGATTAAGTACCGAAGATGGTGAACTATTAGATAATGTATTTTTGTGAGGTTGCTGTCTCATAAATGGAGGAACGGGACAGTTTATAATCTTTTTCCTTTTATGGCACACAGAATCTGATGTATTTGACACTGCTCTCTTATTTTTGTTATCATACTGTGCTCTCGGATTGCTAGGCTTTCGACTCTCAATAACAGTTTTTGGAGCTGTTTGACCAAATTTTCTTCTTGAATATTGATGAAAAGAATTAGATGAAGAAGTGCTGGACTCGGGACACTCATTGGATCGGGAATTTCGCGAAACACCACTCGACACATGAGAACCTTCACTACCATTTTCTCTAAACTTATAAACTCTAACCTGATCCTAATTAATCGTCATTCTTTCACCATTGACATCAACAACCAAATTATTATTTCGAACTTCTAAAACCTCGAACGGACCTACAAACTTAACCAATACTTTTCTACTAACACAAAATCTCCAACTTTCACTTCTAACTCCCTCCTACGCATATTATAATACTGAGCCTGCTTTTCTTGCGCTTTTCCCATCTGAACTTGAGCTTCCTTAACCAACCTCTCAATATCCTGACACATGTACTGACTTTCCGCATCTGACACCATAACTAACCTTTGGAATGGAGTAATGATTTTTCTACCCAAAAACAATTCAGCTGGCGTTTTCCCCGTCGACTCGTGAACTGCTGTACGAAGTGCATACGCAAAATGCTGAAGAAACTGGTCCCAATTTGCGTGATGAGAGCCAACATGCGAAGAAATCATTTGAATTAGTGTACGATTTACACGTTCAGCCATATTAGACTGAGGACGATACGGAACAGTAAAAGAATGATCGATCTCCAGCTTCTCACACAGGGCCTTAAATATATCAGAAATAAAACAAGGGCCATGATCGCTCACTACCCTAATTGGTGCACCATATTTAGAAATATAATTCTCAAAAAATGCATCGGCAACTGCAGGTGCAGAAGCCTTCCTGAGGGGGACTAACTCTACCCATTTACTAAAATAATCAACTATAACTAGCACAAATCTATATCTTTTAGGATTAGACAATGGATAAGGACCGATTAAATCTACACCTACACATTCATTAGGAAAACTTACTTTAATAGGAATTAATTTGCCAGCTGGACTTACATTTTTATAATTATAACGTTGGCATGTGCTACAGCTGGAGACATAAGCGCGCACTGCTTCCCGCATTTTAGGGAAGTAGCAGGATTCACAAATTCGAGCATAAGTTTTCCTGATTCCTAAGTGACCTGCTAATGGATTATCATGAAATTCTTTCAAGGTGGCCTAACGAAGACTAGCCGGAATAAAAACTCTTAATTCACCACGTGAATTTACAATTTTAGAATAAAAAAGAAGACCATCGACAAGCTTAAAAGATTGGGACCATTTCTCAAACATAGGCACATCTGCGCTCGGGACATCATCAGGATTTTCCAAGTAACGATATAAACTACCAAACTCTTCATCTTGCTTCTGTTCCCTTATCAACTGCTCTCGAGACCTTAACACCAATGAAGACAATGCACAACACTTAACTTCCTCCGTGACCTCTAAACCACCATGCGGGTTTCGTGACAAAGCGTCCGCTACTGCATTCTCCTTGCCAGCGCTATGTTCTATAACCACATTATACTCTGCTAACTTCAAACACCATCTGACCATACGAGACGACAAACAATTTCCATTAGTTAACTTTGTCAAAGCTGAATGATCCGTAATGACTTTAACCGGTATATTAGTGAAAAAACAACGAAATTTATTCAAAGCCCAAATTACTGCAAGACACTCCCTTTCCGTAATCGAATAGTTCCTTTCGGCTGCATTTAAAATTCTCGACGCAAAAGCTATAGGTCGACCTTTCTGTGCTAACATCGCTCCAACCCCCACTGCACTCGCATCGCAATACACTTCAAACTGAGACGAATAATCGGGGTGAGCCAAAACAGGAGGGGAAACTACTGCCTCTTTTAATAATTCAAACGATCTCTGAGCCGCTGATGACCATACAAACTTCACCCTTTTCCTTTTTAAATTATACAACGGTTCACATAACTCAGAAAAACGTGGAATGAACTTGGCAAACCAAGCCACCATCCCTAAAAATGTCGCCACTTCCTTACTATTTTTGGGGGGATTCATTGACGTAATTGCCTCAATTTTCTTATTATCTATATTAATACCATCACGCGTAATTTTAACTCCTAAATACTTTATCTCTTTTATCAAAAATTTACATTTTTCTAACTTAACTGTTAACCCAGCATCTCTTAACAACGTAAACACTTCCCTCAATAATCTCAAATGCTCTTCAAAAGTAGCTGCCATTATAATTATATCGTCCAGGTAGACCAGGACACCCTTACCAAGTAAAGGTTTAAGGATATTATTCATGGCCTTCTGGAACGTTGCTGGCGCTCCCGATAAACCAAAACTCATTCTCTTAAAAGCAAAACAACCGTCCCGAGTAATAAACACAGTTTTAGGTATGTCCTCCGGCTTCATTGCAATCTGAAAATAACCTGACGTAAGATCTAACGTTGACATATAATTCGTACTCGTTATATTAGCCAAAATGTCATCAATAACTGGAATAGGATACTGAGGGTATTGCGTTATCGCATTTAACTTTCTATAATCTACTGCAAACCTATATGCCTCTGGATTATCTAAACTTTTCCCATTATTTTTACGACATAGCACTACTGGAGATGCAAAACGAGACTCAATCGGCATTATAATATCGTCCGCTAGCATTTTTTGAATATGATAATCAATTATACCTTGTTTAACTTTATCATAACGATATGGTTTACTAGCAACAGGTGCTTTCAAACCAGTATCAATCTCATGCCACGCAACATGTGTTAAACCCGGTTTATCAGAAAAAACCTCTCCAAACTCATTCAAAAACTTATTAAATTCCTCCTTCTCGATTTCACTTAACCCCGACTCCTCCAAATTAACTGACACTGAAACATGCTCTTTCTTACTCACATTCTCATCATTATTCACGATTAACGACTTTTTAAAGAAATCCAAACTAATTCCTCTATCCTTCATATAATCCACACCAACTATACAATGCACTGTTAATCCATCCAACACACAAAACTCCCAACATGTCTTAATCGAACGAATTTCAACTTCCAATTCTACTGAACCTTTATTATCGCAAGCTACTCCCTGTGCCGACTGAACCACCAGACTTAACCTCTTCAACTTCTTATACGAAAAATATTTCCGATAACAATCAAAAGAAATGAACGACTTATCTGCCCCTGTATCGAAGACACTTTTAACGACAATACCATCTAACACAATTAACACTTCAGGTAACTCAACCGGATTAATAGTAATTTTATTCAAACTCACAGAAGGCTTTTCCGATTTAATCTGTGACTGCATACCTTCCGAAATACAGTCACCTACCAGTTTAACTGACCCGACCTCTGAACACATCTCTTTTGCATTGACCTATTTTCCAAATTCTCATCCGAAGTTAATCTCCTTACTTGCGAAGAAACATTCCTGTCCCGTCCTCCCCCACTACGATTATAACCACTATTCTGTCTATTTCCATACATATTTCTCTCACCACTTCTAAAATTATTAGCACCACCACAATTCCTATTACCATTACTCGTATTCGACATATTACGACCAAATCCATCATTTCTATTACGCAAATTACTATCCGGAAATCGCTGTCCCCCTTTCACAAAATTACGACCCCCCTCATTTCTCAAATTACTATCCGTGACCGGTCTCTGACGAGGGTTACGCAAATCCCGTTGATCCGAGCTATGCCGAGTCTCATACTTCGATAATAACTGGTGCATTTCTGCAAAATTCTTCGGTGCTCTAACTTCAATAAAGTCCTGTATACTTGGATTAAAAAGAGGAAAAACAATGTCCAACAATTCCTCAAATGTGATATCTAAATCTAATTTATTTTTTAGTTCAAGCTTACGTAGATAGAATTTTGACGCCGACTCATAAATATTCTGCTTATTACAATAGAACTGTTTTCTCAAAATACTTTTATCTTTAACTGGAGGAAATGCCTTCTTTAACTCAATCACAGTTTGTTCAAATCTTTTCGCTTCATCATTAATCAAAAACTTTCCTATATTTTCCAACCACAAAAGTGCTTCGCCCTTCAACGAGCATTTAAGCACTACGTACCTACTTTTCTAAGGTATATTATTGAACAAAATATAATCATCTAATTTAACTAAAAATTCACTAATATCACCTTCACCGGTAAAACACACACGTGGCACAATCTCACAATATCCGATGTTTCGTTGGGCGCCATTTGTAACGTTACATGCATGCTGGGTGTCATGGGTAACGTTAGGTTGGTCGTGGTGGAGATTAAATGTAGACATACTCAGTGATTAAGATAAAACAACAACGTTTATTGAAATGATAAAGGCTGAAGGGAAGTGGAGCAAGTCTTAATTTTACACAACTGGGAAGACTGTGAAAAAACCAAACACATACTCACAAGCTTCGGCCTAGCTCAGTCGGGGCACCTACTAATACCTTCCGCTATCTCTTGGCTGATCTGCTAGATAAAGCTTAATTAAACAGCCCGTGGCTGTGGGTAATCCTTTATTCACAAACAATCCAAATGAAACTAAGAGGTTTCTTACCCCGGCCAATTCTCAAGTCAACTGTCGGGACTCCTTTCCACTCACTGGAGGCTTCGTTGCTACTTTTCAATCGGCTAGCACTTCGCTGAACAATACTTCACTTCGCTATCTAATACCGGAGATCCTCACACACTGGCTAGACACACAGATGCTCACTCACTGGCTAGTGCCAGAGACGCTCACTGGCTAATGCCAGAGACACAACTCATTCACTCAAACCCAAGCTTTTATATGCTGCAAACTGAGATACTTCACATTAACATATTACTAATAACCGCGAGTAAACTGTAAAATCCGAAAGAGCACACACACTCTAGAAAGTTAAGTAAAAGAGAGGATAGATGTCGCTTTTACGCTTACACATGTTAACTTATTGACGTCACGATCTCAGAAACACTAGAGTGCCTTTATGGAAAGGTCACTCCCTCACAACCTGTATTTGAATTTGAGGAATTAATTAAGGTGTGTCATTAGTGTAGATATAAGCATTGCAAGAGTTCAAAGTTTCTGTAACACATGAATTTTCATTTTTATTATTTTTTAGTAAGAATGACTTATTAAGAATGACTTTTAATTGATCTTAAAATTATAATTAAAGTAATAGAAATATTTTTTATTATTTTCAAATTAAGTATGCGTGCGGACCTTTTGCACAGAAAGCAGGATTAGTTTTTAGTAGTTAGTGAATTCTTCATATTACTTTAATATTTTATTTTATTCATTTAATAATTAATATTAAAACCAACATCTAATTAGAGGTCTGCACGGGCCGGAATTTCCAGGCCCGGCCCGGCCCGGCCAGTTTAAATTTTTATATGTTAGGCCCGGCCCGTTTTGGCCCGTTACAATTTCTACGATTTCAAAAAAAATTCAGATTTTTATCATATAATTAAGATTCCTTTAAAGAATACTGCATCTATGGAATGATTTTAGAGTATATTTTACAGGAAATATGCATTAATGTTGTTAATGATTACTTAGATTCTTACACTCTCAGAAATAAAACTCTCATTTTTGACGATTCAGAAGTCCTTGAGCCTTATTTCGTCGTTTTTGACGATCATTTCGTATCAAAATTACGTGACTTTTAACAAAATGTGAACTCTCAAATATTTGACGAAAGTGCTTACTTAATCATGACCAGACTTGATGATTTTTAAGGAAACTGTGTCGGTAGCTACTTACCCACTATTATACTTCCTCAAATCTTGCGATTTTAGCAAGGATATATTTCTTGTTTAAAACAGTACTTTTTAGCGTTTTTCAGAAAATAATGAAATATAAGCAATTATTCTTCCTGCATTCGCTTTTTTTTTGGGGGGGGGGTTAAAGTTTTAAGGGATGTTTATTACTATTTTTCTTTATTTATTTTTAAGTTGTATTTCGTTATGTTGTAATTCGAAAAAAAATTTACTTCGTTCTACAAATCCGTTCAAAAAGTAAATTTGATCAATAGATTTTCAAAATTCCAAGATCTATTTTGAATCCAATATATTCTTTTTTCACTCAAATTAAAAATATACATTATTTTTCTCTCTCCCCTCTATAAGCAGTAAATTGTTAAAATCTCATCCACCCACTTAAAGTTGTAAAATCTCTCCCAATAAGTACTTCATAATTCGTTATTTCTGAGCAACAAATTATCCAGTCCATATTTTAATCATTCTTTAAGCAAATAAATCTCCCCTAGATGTTACTTAATTAAGCCATATTATAATTATTCATTAAAAATTAGAAAATCATAATAATAAATTCGTCTTATTATTTAAAACTTGCAAGATTTATAATAGAATCGATAAAATTACTATCACGTTATAAAAATTTAAACACACATTATAATCCACTATATGTCTTTTTAATCACATCTGTCTGAGTAACCTGTGGCATGAAGGTAGAGCGTCGGACTGCCACACTGAACGCTGTGAGTTCGAACCTAACCTATCACATGTCTTTTTTGCTTCTGTCAATTAATACAAAGCTTCTAAAAAATTCGATAGATGGCAGCACTAGCCTTTTTTGACGAAATGGTATCGTCAAACGAGTGGGGAAAATAATTTCATCAATTTTGCGAAATATTTGTTCAGAGCATTTCCGAGGAAACGGTTTCGTCAAAAACGAGGAAAATTTCGTGAATCTCAGTATTCTTTTCTGAGTGTGTAGGCTTTCAACAATCGAATAAAGATTCATTAAAAAATTAATATGGCTTAGAATAAAAGAAAAAGAAAGAAAGCTAAAAATATCGTTACTTTTGAAGCTATTTAATAAAAAAAGATTTATAAAAATATTTTTATATCATTTTATTAAAGATTTTAAATCCAAATTCGTTCTTAAATTCAAAGAAGCTCCTTTCTGATACATTTCTAAATTCATTTTTTTCTCAGAAACGCATAAGATTAGCAGGTATCTTTATTCAGAAACTATATAATGGAATGGCGTTATATATTTTTTGATCGAAGCAATTTAAGAATACTGCAAGCAATAAAATACTGTCATAATTAGCGTTTTGAATAGAATTTCAGGAAGCGATAGCATGGGAAGGGAGAAAAACCTGCAATCATTTGAGAAACTATTATATCTCAACAAGATTATACAAATATTTTATTACCAAAAAAGAAAAACGCTATTCGATTCAAAATACCTTCAATAATTAGACTTATCACTTTTATACTTTTACAATTTAAAATTAATCAGAAAATGTGTCAAACTTTTGTATTATTGAGAAATTAATTAAAGAACCATCAAGAAGTATATATCCAAAGATTAAGCTAACATAAATTCTTTATTGCTGTTAATAATTTTACAAATTATGTTTTCTGCTCTACAGATCTTGAGAACAATTAAGTCTAGTTCCGGTCCGGCCAGTATATATGTAGAAAATAATGCAAGCTTACTCTCGGCCCGGCATGAGTCAGCTAAAAAGATATTAAAACGGGTTACGCACAATGTAATTCTCCGTTTTTTATATTGATGCTGTCAATCTAGTATGGCTCGTGACGCACATTTATACTTATTCTCGTTAAAACCATTTTCGTTGAAAATAGCTCATAGTTTATCGTTTCCGCTTAAATCTTTCGAACGGCCCGGCAGGCCCCAAATTATTTTTTGGCCCGGCCCGGCCTGTCTCGCCCGTTTAATTTTTTTGCCGGCCCGGCCGGTTGAAAAAACTATTCTAAATCTGCCGACCCGGCCCGTTAGAAAATTCGATACGATTTACTAATTTCAAATCCTGTCTTCATAATTCTGTATATCGTATTATAATCCTTAATCATTTATATAGAATAAAATGTTTATGTTCTTCTTATCTAATTAATGCAAATATTAAAAAGCTAATTTAAGATACACTAAATAATGGTTTTCCTAAAAAAATCATATATTCTTTAATATAGGATTAGTTATTACATGATCTTAAAAATAATTAGCACACTGCGTAAAATAATTTATAAAAAAAATTATTATAACATAAAAAATAACAAAAAATTAAAAATGTAAAGACATAAAAAATTATATATATAATAGGATGGCTGGGAGATTGGACATTAGAGTAAGGCGAATGGCGGTGTTGTCTGGAAAATAGGCAATGGTTATTAAAAAACCGAGAAGGGGATAGGCATTTGCTAAATTGTAAAACATTTTAGATTTTTTAAATATTTTTTTAATATGATACTAATAAATACTAATAATATTTCTAATATTTTTTTAATATGATACTTAAAAGAATATTATGCAATGTCTGTCACAAATACATAGTATACATGTCCTGTTGAATTTAATTGAAGAGATTCACTGGCCACCTATACAAACGATCGCTTTTTTTTTAGATAATATTCCAAAAGTGAAGCGCTAAATGTCTTGCTATTAATGAAATTGTCACATCATATTGTCACATCAATTGTCACATTTCTGACAATTACATAATATTGACCATGCCGCCTAATTCATTTTTTGAATAGTGCTTAAAATTCACATGGAACATAAAATTGTTCAAATTTTTGAATTCATAATTATCGGGCTAAAAAATAATTCTAAAAGAATATGGTGACGAAGGATTAACCTCTTTGTGACGAAAGATGCCACAAAAAAGTGCTCAGAATCCTTGTTCATCCTCACCAGTAAAATTTCAGTGCAAAATTCTTTTATTTAATCGGAGTATTATCTCGATATAAAAAGGCACAAATTTCTGTTTCTAAAAACCGGCGACAAAACATTAAAAATTTCGTAAAAGGCTCCCGTCGCGAAGGGATTAAGGACCTAAAAGATTATGGTGCTGGAAGGGTTTTAAATAATACATTTTAAGTACTACAGATGTATGTATATGTTTTTCTCTTTTTTTCTTAATGCGTTATTTAATGGTCTGATACACTTTACTAAAATTATATTTTAAATACAATTGAAACTTGCCAAAATTGCGTAACTAACTTGCTTCTTTAAATATATCGATCATTACAGGTCTGAGTGTTTTTTTAATAATGAAAATACGTCTTTAAAATGTTCAAAATGTTCAAAGATTTTCAGTAAAATATTTCACATTTTAAGCCTTTTAAGACAAAATGAAAATTCCTTCTTGTTATCCTCAAATATAGGAAATATTAAAATAATATATTCAGCAGCTTTTTATATCCGAAGAGATACAGCTCATATTCAAAATATTAGAATAATTGAGACAAAGTAATAAAAAAAAATTATTTGTCATTTATTTATTTTTTATACTAAGTAAATGCAATTAAATTTCTTATAAATTAAATCTGGAATGTTTAGATAAGATTTTAACATTTATAAAATATAAAATACAGCACAATAAATTAGGTATACAGCTTCCTTAAACACACCAGAATATTAGAATAAAATTTAGATTGGTTCAAAATATTAGAATATTTTATTTTACGCAACAATATTACCTTATGAATATGAAGTAAATGGTAGTTAATATTTTGTAGCATCCCCTTTAGTTTTCATAACAGCGTACAATCGATCTTGCATACTATATACAAGGTGTTTACAAACATTTCTATCAATATTAGACCAAATAGACTTTATACGTGCCACTAACTCAGTTTTACTTGAAGGAGGATTTTCTTGAAGTTTTTTCTTCATTATACACCATAAGTTTTCGATGGGATTAAGATCTGGTGAATTTGGTGGCCAAGGAAGTACCTTAATGTTGCGTTGGCGGAACCAATTCTTAGTTGACACCGAGGTATGCGGGGATGCTAAATCTTGTTGAAAGATGAAATCATCTTCAAATAAATCTTCTGATGATGGAATCATGTAATATTCTAAAATTTCTTGATATATCAGAGAGTTAACCTTTTCGTAGACGATGCATAACTTTCCAGGTCCTTCTGCACTCATACAACCCCAAACCATGACACTAGCAGCAAATTTTACGGAACGTTTAAGGCATTCTTTATCAAATGCTTCTTGCTTCATTCTCCAAATTCTAATACCTTGATTACCATATAAAACACAAAACATACTTTCATCACTAAATAATATATTTTTACAATCTTCATTGCTCCTTAAACGTCTTGATTTACACCAATTCAATCTTATACGCTTTTGTCTTGCAGTCATGAGAGGTTTTGTTTTCGGTACACGAGATTCAAATTTAAATTTATGGAGACGTCTTAATGTTGTCGATGTAGAAACTTCAACTAATTCTTCTTTCCATTTTCGGTGCAAGAATCGCACACTTTTAAAACGGTTTTTCTTAACTATACGCTTCCATTTCCTGTCATCTCTAGCAGATGTTTTTGGTTTTCGGCCACCATTTCGGCGATTATTTTGTAATTTTCCAATTTTTGAATATTGTGTTAGTATTTTACTAACGCTCGATTGCGAACAATGTAAATAATTCGCTATAAAACATTGATTTTTACCGTTCCGATACAAATCAACCATACGAAGTTTAGTAGATTCAGGAATATCACTCACACGGCCCATTTTAAGACGAAAAAGAAACAAACTGCAAAAAAGAATACCGATTTTAAATAAAATAGTCTGAATTTAATCAATGATGCCACCAGTTAAGAATTGGTAATAATTAAAGGAGAATTAATGTGAAATATTCTAATATTTTGAACCACTTGAATAAATATTCTAATATTTTGACTTTTCAAAATAATTATTTTTGCAATTAATCTTTTCAAAAATGATATTAAATTTAAGATAACAAGTAAGTTTAATCAACAATAAGTTCTTAATAAAAATATCGTTTGCATATTTTCATTAAAAGACATTAAATTACCAAACGATATTTTCAATTTCTAAAAAAAAGGTAATTATTCTAATATTTTGAATATGAGCTGTATATTGTTCAATTATTCAAAATGTTAATTAGTTCTTGAAAATTAATTTATGCATGAAATTCATTTCTTTTGGTTTATATATGGGCTGTAATATGTATATTTACTGTAAAAAAATCATCTCCATGTCTATTTTAAAGTAAAATACCTTATGTTAAATATTTTGCAAAAACTGCTGCATTTTACTTGACGAGATGTTTCATGTTCCCATAAATACTATTAACCTACCGTGAATCGCTCAATTGTTGAGCACTTAATTTTCAGAAGAGACCTTTTCCATAATTATCAACCATTTAATTAACAGTATGATGAGCATTTGTCTGTCTCGTAAAACTACAGACACTGAATTCTTTATATTAGTTGGACTATTTCTCAGGTGGTACTATTGTCAAGTTTTATTGTCCTAGTTTTATCCCCTTCACGAAAAACCCTGACCCTTCGGGACAACTAAAGTTCTCAAAATCACTGATTACTTCCATCGATAAATTTGAATAGAAAATGTTGACTTATATTAAACCAAAATTCTACAATCAAATTAGAAGGAAAAATTCTTTTCTAAATTGCAGTTGATAAAAGCTCAAAAATTAAAACTAAAAAAGGACGCTTGTGGTAAAGATCTTAAATATGTAGATAGAAAACAAAAGCCTGCGGCTACACATAAGACAATTTCAAGTATATCTTTATAAGCTATATTTTCAAAATCAAACATTTAAACGCCCTCCCTGTGACATTTTTTTCTACTCCCATTTGTCAAATATATATGATTTTGCATCATCGTTTAGATCGCTTAAGTAATTCAAGGAACGTTTTCCGTGGGACATTGACTGTTGCATAAATATTTCTTGAGCATTTTCTGTTTTCTAAGAGCTATTGTTAACAATACATAAAGAAGATACTTCATAATAATGAAGATATTTAGAAATAAAGATAAGTGTTAAAATTGCACTCGCAAAATGTTTGGCTAATACACAAACACATATATATATATATATTTTCACAAACATTATTTTAATTAAAATATCGTGTTACTCAAAAAATACATTTTTATCTGTTTATTATTGTAATTACATTTTATTTTGCGAGCAATTTTTTGTGCTTATTATTTTGTAACAAAAATTATGATAAAACAAATTTAAATTTTAAGAGCATTCGTGTGTTTAAAATCTTTTACTACTTTTAAAAATGCTATCTTACATGTGCGGAAACGGAGGTATGCCACTTATGCAAAATTTATTTTTACTTTAACACGCTTCTAAAGTTTTCGTTAAATAAAATATTTTCAGTGAACACACCTAATTTCTTAATCCATGTAATACATATATATAGAGAGGGTGGTTAGTTATTAACGTCAGGTGTTCAGAGCCCTCTAGCGAGTAACGTTTTGGTCGAAACATAACCAAATTTGATCAGCATACATAGTAGACCTTGGGATTTCGAATTCTTAAAAAAAAAAAAAAAAAAAAAAAAAAAAAAAAAAAAAAAAAAAGAAAGAAAATAAAAAGTTTAAAAAATCGCCACTAGGGGCAATTTTAGCTAAAATGCATTTAATTTGCATAAAATCAGCAATTTTGGCGAACCAAAAGTGTATTAGTGTAAATGTTGAATGATTAAATGGCAAAAAATACAGTACAGGTCAATTTTGTACGACTGGAATACTGCCCGAGCGCTGATGGTACCTGCACATTTTTCATCTCTTGTTCGACAATAGCAGTTATATCTTCGTCAACTTGTTATTGACTAGTCACTTTGCGTCCTAGGCCTTGTTGCCGCATAGTTTCAAATCGATTATAAATCGATTATAATTACATATATATGGAGATTCTTCTTTAAAAAGTTCTTTTGAACACATAAGTAAATAAACTCGGAGGTAAATTAAATTCTGACACCGTTTTTAAACTTTTAAATGACTTATATTAAACGTTAATATTTACAAAAAAGATATTTACATAAGACTATTTACAAAGCAAACAATCATAACTCTAATTAATCAATTACATCTTATACGGGAACTCGTCTTCATCTTACGTTCTTTTTACTTAAAACTAAAAATATTCCATTCTCCTTTCTTCCGTTCAGTTCTTTTTTCTACCGCTTAAATCGTCTGGCTTCTTAGGAATTAATAGTTTCTTCAAAATCGTCTGCCTCACTGAGAGCCTTTTCATCAGAGTTGCGATGCGTAGAAAATAATATGCAGATCTAATAGTGGAGGAGATTTCCCATATTTCGGCCATACTGATGAGGCATTCGTCCTCGAATGTATTCTTGTTGGCTGGAAACAGCAGCTGGATCATCTGAAAAGATAAAGAAAAAAAAACACAGCAGCATCCAAAGTCTAAATTGAAAAAAAGAAGTCATCATGATGAAAATTTAAATAATTTCTTTCAAAATAAATTCGTATTCTTTTTTTTTCGTCTTCTTTTTTCTTACGTCTTTTCGTCTTCTTTTATCTTACGTCTTTTCGTCTTCTTCTTTCTTACATCTTTTCGTCTTCTTTTATCTTACGTCTTTTCGTCTTCTTCTTTCTTACGTCTTTTCATCTTCTTTTACCTTACGTTTTTTCGTCTTTTTCTTTCTTACGTCTTCCGTCTTCTTTTATCTTACGTCTTTTCGTCTTCTTTCATACGTCTTTTCATCTTCTTTTACCTTACGTCTTTTCGTCTTTTCGAGAATAAAGTTAAAATTCTATTAGTTGTCAGTCCAGAGGTTTGTCATAGTTGGTATAGTGTCACAATCGGTGAAATTCTTTTTTTTTTTTTAAGCTTCGTCCGTCCACGGCTTCATGTACTCTGCACATGTACTGGTGACCATGGGTCCTTCGTTGAATCCAAGTTTCTTTACATCGTAGGTGTCATTATTTTTTACTTTTATGACTTTGTACGGACCTAAATATTTTGGTTTTAACTTCAAACCTGGACCTTGTTGTGTGCGTTTTATAGCAACCACATCATTAATCTTAAATTTGTTAGCTTTCTTTCGTCTGAGGTTGTAAGTTTTACGGTTCTCTTCTTGGACTTTTAAAATCTGTTTTTTAGCATTTTTTCTCATATCTTCGCGATTATTTGTAAAATCAGATTGTATTTCAGCATTCAGAAGACTAGTAATTTCAATGTTATTTTTTAGTTTCATTTTAATACCAAACATCAATTCAAAAGGAGTTGTGCTTATACTTCTCTGAAAAGTCGAATTTATCACCTGTTGGACGTTGCTTACATGTGTATACCATTTTTTAGGATTATCGACAGACAATTTAGACAGAACAGATATTATGACAGAATTTAGCGCTCAACTTGGCCGTTAGACCTGGGTAATCCAGTGGTAATCGGGATATGTTTAATATTTTCATTGATGCAATAATCTTCAAAAGCTTTAGAGGTAAATGCAGGACCTTTATCTGATATAATTCGAACTGGATTTCCAAAGATAGATTTTTGGATTTCTAATTTAGAAATTACTTCGGCAGCATCGGTAGATTTTGTGGGATACAACCAAACAAATTTTGTGAATGCGTCAATGACCGAAAGGATATGTTTGTAATTTTTATTAGTGCTTTCTAATGGACCTAAGTGATCAACATGGTACGTATGTAATGGAGTTTCTTCTTTTTCTATTGGGTGAAGTAAGCCTTCTTGTTTACCACATTTTCTATTAACTAAAATACAGGGAACACAATTTGCTATACATTTCTCAATTTTTTGTTTAACTTTAGGGATGTAAAAATCATTTTCTAAACTTTTCTCTGTTCTTGCAACTGCGTAATGACCTTTTTCGTGAGCGGCCTTGATTATATTCATTTGCATGTCTTCCGGTACAACTAATAAATCATTACCATTAACACATTTATAAAGAACATCATTTTTAACTAGATAATCATCATAAGATTTCACCTTTAGGATTTCTTTTATTGTTTTAATATGGTCATCGGTTTCTTGAGCTTGGATAATTTTTAAAGTTAAGCTATCTTGGATTACCATGCAAATAGGATACCTACCTAATGCATCGACATGTCTCATACTGCTACCCTGTCTATGTTCAATAACATAATCAAAATCGGATAACATTATTGCCCATCTAGCTATTTTTGTACTCATTTCTTTTTTATCCATAGTCATTTTAAATGCATTACAATCGGTTACAATTTTAAATGGGATACCTAGCACATATACTCTAAACTTTTTCAGGGCTTCAATTACAGCTAAAACTTCTAATTCGTAACTAGTGTACTTCCGTTCAGCTTCGGTGGTTTTTTTACTTGCGAAATAAACTGGATGAAATTGATTATCTACTGGAGATTGTTGTATTAAAACAGCTCCATAGCCATCAATACTGGCATCACAATGGATTTCGGTCGCACTTTTGGGATTGTAAATTAAAAGTACTGGTTCTGACGACAAAATACGTTTGAGTTCATTAAAAGCTCTTTGTTCTTCTATATCGAATTTAAATTTTGAATCTTTTCTTAGCAGGTCACTTGACGGTTTAGCTATAACCGAATAATTTCTTATAAATTTTCGAAAGTATCCTGTCAATCCTAAATAACTTTGAACATCTTTGGTACACTTTGGTTCGGGAAAATTTATTACTGCTTTAGTCTTCAGTGGAGAGGGATACAATTTACCATTTATGATTCTATACCCCAAGAAATCAATTTCACGCTTCAAAAAATTGCATTTTTTAAGATTTAATTCTAATCCATATTCCGATGCAGTTTCGAGTACAAGTTTTAATTTTTCTAGACCTTCAGCTTCGTTTTTAGCAGGTATTATTAAATCATCCATATAAATGACAACAATGTGATCTTTTAATAGGTTTCGAAATACATTATAAATATACTTTTGAAAAACACTAGGGCTATTGGTCAACCCGAATGGACATTTCAAAAATTCGTATTGTCCTTCATGAGTAACAAACGAGGTGTATTTCCGCGAGTCTTCTTCAACATCTACATGAAAGAAACCGTTTTTCAAATCTATGGTGGTAAATACTTCGGCAGAATGCAATTGGTCTATTACATCATCAATAACTGGCAAGGGGAAATGCTCGCGTACTGTCTTTTTGTTAAGACATCTGTAATCAACACAAAGTCTCATTGTGTTATTTTTTTTCTTGACTAAAACAACCGGCGAAGAAAAATTAGAAGAACTTTCTCGAATTATTTCCTGAGCTAGCCACTCCTCAATTTGGTTTTCGACTATTTTTTTCTCGCATGGCGGTAATCTTCGAGGAGAAGAACAAACTGGGATTTCGTCAGTTAAATTAATTTTCATTTTAACATCTACTGTTTTAGTTTTAATTGGTACATAATTTTCAATTAAAGAGTATAACTCTGAACGTAATTTTTTGTCAGCAATGTGAGTTAAATCAATTTTAGGCTCATCCAAAACATTTACAATATTAACTAAAAAGTCATTAGACGGAACTTCAGCTTTAAACAGTTTCACTTTATTCTCAGAAATAGTTAATGTACCTTGATGAATAACATCAGTGCCAATAATTAAATCGAAATTAATGCAACTGTCCTTAACGACAAAAATAGTAACTTTAAATTTTGAACCATCTACTTCGATTTCTGAATTGAAACAACCTTCTGGTTTAATTGAGGCTTTTCCTAAACCGGTCAAAGAGATACTCGTAGGTTTTAATTCTACAAAGTTCTTCAAATTATCATAAATACTTTTCTTTAACAAAGTCTTTTGGCTACCAGTATCTATTAAAGAGATTAAACGCAAAGAATAAAGCTTTATCTCTTTCAGAATTAAATCTTGGGATGTAATAATGTTTACTTGTGACTGAGCATTTTTAACACTTGTATCTTTAGATTTATTACATTGAAATGATTTATGACCATAAGCGTTACAAGCAAAACAAAGCGGCCCTTTATCTTTATTTACACAGTTAATACTCTTATGATTATTCCCGCCACAATTAAAACAACGCATATTTGGCTTTACAGGTTTAAATTTGTTCTTAACTTCAACTTCGGATTTAATTTTAGGCTTAGCTCCTTCATATTTATGAAATTTTGCATTTTCATACTCCGATCTTATTTTTTCATAAATCTTTAATTTTTGTTTAAATTCAGCAATATTGGGACAACCATACAAAAAAGATTTTTTAGAAATGGGGTCATTAATTCCATTTATTACATACTGAATAAGGGCAGAATCTTCAATATTGCCTTTTGAGCATAATTGTTTCATATTTAAAAAATATTCATCTAACGATTCATGTGGTCTAATTTTTCTTTTGGACAGCAATTCGTGTAATTCAGCTGAATTGCATGTTTGACCAAATTCAGATATGAGTAGGGCTTTTAATTTAGACCACGAATTAATATTTGTTTCACTTTCAAGAAATAATTTTGCTTTGCCTGTCATACGGCGTTTAGCCAAAATCAATTTGTGCAAATCACTAACGTTAAATAATGAAACAATATCTTCAAAATCGGCAATCCATTTATTAATATTTTGTACTTGAGTACCTTCAAACATTATAATCATACTTTCAATATCATTAATAGAAATGCTTGGTTTAATAACATAATCAGGAATCAGAATTTTCTGATTTTCATTACTTTCACAATTAGAACTACCAGAATCATTTCTCATATTATTCTCAAAAACAGTTGAAATATTTTTAGTTTTATCTTGTAAATCATCATTAAATTCATCGACACTTTCGTCATCACTAAGAGTACCTACATCGGCTATCATATTAATTTTTAAAATATTAAAATCACATAAACTAGAAATTATTCTGGCAGCAATTTCATCAAAAGTTCCCGAATTATTTATACACAAAACATTGCAAATGGTAATTAAGTCGTTAACAGAAAAATTATCTTTAATTTCTTTGAATTTAGTTTGATATTCATCGGAATCTACTTCAAACGTAAACCCAGTAAAATTCCGAATTCTACGTCGATTATTTCTGTCACCGATTTCTCCAAAAATTAATTTGTGCAATATCTTAATACTAGCTGATTTTTCAGTTTTCAAAGAAAACTCTAATTCCTTTAAATCAACTAATTTTTCCATTATTGAAAAGAAAAATGAAATAATAAACTCACTTCATAATCAGATGTTCAGCTTCACACACTTTGATTTCACTTTCATCGCAAAATTTTACCTCTTCTGAATTAGCTTTGTGGGCTTGACATTCCATCATAGTTCTAAAAAATATTGGCATCCAGAATATTTAAAAAATATATATTTCCATCTCTGTGGGCGTGCGTCTGTATCCCACTTCTGACACCAAAATTTATGGAGATTCTTCTTTAAAAAGTTCTTTTGAACACATAAGTAAATAAACTCGGAGGTAAATTAAATTCTGACCCCGTTTTTAAACTTTTAAATGACTTATATTAAACGTTAATATTTACAAAAAAGATATTTACATAAGACTATTTACAAAGCAAACAATCATAACTCTAATTAATCAATTACATCTTATACGGGAACTCGTCTTCATCTTACGTTCTTTTTACACCAACTTAAAACTAAAAACATTCCATTCTCCTTTCTTCCGTTCAGTTCTTTTTTCTACCGCTTAAATCGTCTGGCTTCTTAGGAATTAATAGTTTCTTCAAAATCGTCTGCCTCACTGAGAGCCTTTTCATCAGAGTTGCGATGCGTAGAAAATAATATGCAGATCTAATAGTGGAGGAGATTTCCCATATATATTATAACATACATAATTACTTTTTATGTCTATAATTAGAAAATAAACCTATCTGTTTGAAAAGAAGAATATACTGTAAAAATACGGTTGATTTCTTGGAGATTGTACATTCAATCGAGACGCTAGTAAAATTCATTGTTTTTAAGAAAAAAATTTCGGTAAATTCCAGAAAATTTTCCATTGTTTTCGGTAAAAAAAGAAAATTTTCTGGAATTTATGAGAATGTTTCCACTAAAAAATAGTTAATTGTACTGGAGTCCCATTTGCCAGTAAAATCGTCCAAAAAAATAATAATAAAAAAGAATCATTGTACTGCGCGTAAATTAAGTAATTTAGTAAATTATTCTTGAAACTCCAGAATAATGCGAGGACAAAACTTTAAAAGCATGAACCAGCAAATGCCGAATTACATAATTAGGTGAAGTACAATGTGTATAAATCTACTAAGTAGCAGTAATAATATATTTTTGAAAAATAAACACACGTTTTTCTTATAAACGTACACTGTAAAAAAAAGGGTCGATCTACTAAAAAAACTTTAGTGATCCTTGTAATTACTAAAAAATGTTTAGTAATCTTATTCGGTTGCAAGAAAATCTGTAAGAATTACTAGAAAAAAAGTTAGCAACGAATAGAGTTAATAGTTTTATATTTTTAATAGCTCTTACTAAAACTCAGCTGGTGTGGCCTTGATAGCATAGTGGTTATAGTAACGGACTCCAGGCTAACAGGTCCCGGGTTCGAAACTTGCCACCGCCAAATACGTCCCGAATGTATGTAGTGTCTCGTTAATACAGGGATTGTAAAAATCCTGTCGGAGCAGGTAGGAATGTTTAGTGCTGCCATCTATTGCGGTTTTGCCGAAAATATTCCGCTTCAGAAGTCTAGATGCAGCTCGAAGAATGCTTCTGCCCTTCGGGCGCACGTAATGGTTATTAAAAATAATTTTGGAGCTATTACCAAAATTTGCTTGGTGGCTCATACTAAAAATTTTTAAGTTAGTTACACAAAAAAAAATTTTGTTCAGTTTACAAAAGAAATGCTTGTTTCACTTGCAAAAAAAAGTTTGTAATGGTTACTAAAAAATTCTGTGGAATACAAATTTACTAAGAAATTTTTAGTAACCACTTGAATTAGGTAGATTTCGTATGAAATACTACCTATTGCATTGTCTCCCATGTTGGAATTTCTGAAAAATTTTTGCGGATCTACACGAATCATGACTCCTAGACCCCAAAACCACCATCAGTAAAAAAGTTTATATATATATATATCTATCTGTCTATCTATCTATCTATCTATCTATCTATCGGTGTATATCACTTTCTTCTAGACACGATAACTTCCATAATTATGCTCAGATCTTCTTCAAACTTTTACATAAAATCAAGGAGCCTAAAATCTCGGTCGAGTTCGTTAATGGGCAAAATCGGACCAAGGGGGTGGAAATAGGGAGGGTTTTTGTGAAAACAGAAAAAACGCGATAACTTCTTAATTAAAATAGATATCGAATCCGTTTAAAGTTTATATTACTTCTAAACAATGGGCAAAAAGTTTATGTATGACAGATTTTTGATAAAGTTAAAAATGGGCTGAAGGGGCGAAGAAAACATGGTTTTTGGGAGAAAAAAATTCATAACTTCGTCAATTCTCAAGATATCAAATCCAACTAAATTTTATATAAATGTACTCAATATTATCTAAAACTTTTGTATTTACAAGTTTTTGATAGGACCAATTTTTACCGATGAAAAAAATTAAAAACGAAAAGAAAAAGGGGGGAGGAAAAAGAAAAAAACCCATAACTTACTCAATTCTTAAGCAATCAAATATAATTAAATTTATTTTACATCTTCACAATAAGATCTACAACTTTTATATTGACAAGTTTTTCATAGAACCAATTCTTATAGCAAAAATAAATTAAACAAAAATAGGAACTGGAGAAAAAAACCTTAAATCCAAACTGCTTATATTCTGACCCATTTTAAAATTCATTTTTGATTTTAAACGCATCCAAATGACAGATCCTCTTATTTAGGAACTATATAATGCGACGTATTGGCCAATTTTTTGATAAAGGCAAAATATATTTTTAAAAAGGCTGCCAAAAAAGGTATTTTGAACAGATTTCCCGAAATTATCGTCATTAAAAATTGATTAAGTATAAAAAATTGCGTTTTTTCTGAGTCATTCTTAAATTCCTTTTTGTTCTCAAACCCATCCAATTTACAGATCCTATTATTTAGGAACTATATAATGCGACATATTGGCCAGTTTTTTGATAAAGGCAGAATATATTTTTAAAAAGGCTGCCAAAAAGGGTATCTTGAACAGAATTTCACGAAGTTATTGTGATTGAAATTTGAGGAAATTTAAAAAATTGCGTTTTTACCGAGTCATTTTTAAATCTTTTTTTGTTCTCAAACGCATCTAATTTACAGGTTCTCTTATTTAGGAACTATATTATGTGACGGAGTGGCCAGTTTTTTGATAAAGGCAGAATATATTTCAAAAAAAGGCTGCCAAAATGGGCACTTCGCGCAAAATTTCCCAAAGCGATCATGATTAATGAACTGTGCGTATTCAAATAACAAATTGGTTATTTTATCTCATTTTTAAATCCAGTTTTGCTCTGAAACGCATTCAAATGACAGTTTTTTGTTACTTAGGAACTATATAATGTGCGTATTCTTCGGTTTCTTAATAAAGAGTGAATATATATATTTTTAAAAGCTGTCAAAGTAAGCACTTCGCAAAAAAAATTCCCAAAGCGATCATGATAAAAGAATTAAGGTTGTATTCAAATAACAAATTGTTTATTTTATGATTCATTTTTAAATTCAATTTTGCTCTCAAACGCATTCAATTGACAGTTTTTTGTTATTTAGGAACTGTGTAATGTGCCGTATTGGTCAGATTTTTGATAAAGGCTAAATATATATTTAAAAAAATCTGTCAAAGTGGGCACTTCGTACAAAATTTCTCATAGCAATCTTGATTAAAGAATTGTGGATGTATTAAAATAATAAACAGGTTACTTTATGACTCATTTTTAAATTCAATTTTGCTGCCAAACGAATTTAATTAACAGTTTTTTGTTATTTACGAACTACATAATGAGCATATTGGTAATTTTTTTTTAATAAAGTAAGAATATAATTCAAAATATGTTGCCAAAATGGGCATTTGAGTAGAATTTCGTTTAAGAGGATTTTGATAAAACCAGTTCTTACAGTAAAATGAAATTAAAAATTTTTTAAAAGCGGTTGAATAAAGTAGTTAAACTGGGTTTATCTCTAATCATTTTTTTTATTTTTATTTTATTTATTTTATTTATTTATTTATTTATTTATTTATTTTGAGATGAAAACTTTTCGAAATCTACCTCCGCCTATAGGCCATGCCGAAAGGGATTTTTTTTTTTTTACAGTGTATGCACTTAGAATCTAGGGTTACAAAGCTATTTATTTGATTTCACATTCGTATTTTCTATACATTACTTGTATTAAATTTTAACTTATTTGACATCCAAGCGGACCACTGCAGACGACTAACGCCCTCGAGGTACACGTTTCATAGTATCAAAATTTAGCACCAAGGTTTGGTATGATTCTGGAAAGAGCACATCCTTCAGATAGACATTCATGCGAAAAGTGAGGTTGGCAAACAATATTTATAAATATCAGTACATTTTTTGTTACTTTATAATAAAATGTAGAAAAGTTTACAAAATAATTAAATTAATAACATTTCGGAATGTAACTATCCTTTAAGATGATGAAATCGAATTATTTAACATATCCATCTGAAAGAATTATCTTTGTACAGATGTCACTCATATTGAAAGCATTTTTATTATTGTGGTTGATTAGGTTGATAAGGAATTTTAAACTCAGTTGGTCCATGTTTCAAAAAAACTTCAATGCCGATCTGTAAACATATAGTTAAATTATGCATGTAAACGTGCTGCTAATAGCATTTTGAAATTTTACAATTCGAAAAATGTTAAATGGTACCAAAAAACTTTTAAAATATTAAATTACCGTAGTCCAAAATGAATTAAAACATTTTGTATGGTTCATTTGCTTTAATATTTTTAATCTCCTTCGATCTCACTTATTGTCTAACAGAAAATTTTGCAAAAACCTATAAGCTTATTTAAGGAACTTTGAATATTCTTGCAAAACCGTAATCTCTTCTTCTCGAAGTATCTTAGAAGATTTTGGACAGGGCAGGTGACAGATTTCACAAGCGTCTGAGCAGACCAAAAATACGGGCACCTTTAGAAGAAAAAGTACTGAAATCTGCGCCATATTGAAAACCCTCTGTAATCAAATCAGCCTTTTAGAAAAATTAAGAACATAACGTATATTCCGGTTTATTTGAAATAGTGCCATCTATTTTAACTGAATCAAATTCTTCTTTACAAATAGTGCACATTTAAAATCAGTGTTATTAAAATCAGATCAATCTTTCCATAGAATGCACTGTAAACAAAATCTGTAAAGTTATTAAAATTTTTCTAGTAGTCTTGTATTCCAAGAACATTTCCTATAACGATAACAGTAAAATTTCATGTAACCGAAGAAGTTTACATAAGTTTTTGCTGTTAACGTTACATGAAAAGTTCTTGAAATACAAATGCACTAAAAAAATCATAGTAACTGTACATAATTTTTTTGCAGTGTAGATTACGCGGGAATATTCTGAAATTTTTCACTCTGGACAATAGTAATATTATGAGACATTTGCAAATAAAAAATAAAAAATTTGGCTAATTTTAATCAAGTTTTAAAAAGTTAAGAAACGTATTACTCTGACTTTAATGATTTTGATGAACCTGACTTTATGATTGTGATGTCTATGTGATTGTACCAACTGCTATCTGACGGCCAACTTTTCATAATATGCATAGCCTGAAAATTGCTTTAAAACATTAATTATGATCGTATTCGTAGTTATGCAGTGTGTCCCAGAACTTTGTGTACAAACTTGGTGTCAAGATAGAGAACACCGTTAGGAACCATAATTACATAGAAAAACATGGGCGCAAATGTCACACTTTTGTTAAAAAGACACAAATACACAAAAAAGCCACAACGTGAAATTTAGTGTAAAATGCCTTATTACACAATAAAAGAGTACAATGTAATAATTAAATGCATCACAGAAGGTGTTCAAAATTACGATCATTGACATGAATGCACGCATGACACGCGACATAGATTGGCAAGCATTTTCGAAGATACGTACGAAACGAAGAAGCGTTTCTCCGATTGTCGCTGCAACGATAGAGATTCGTGCCACCAGGTTCATATCAAAATTTACGGGCGTGGCGTAAACAATGTTCTCCATGGCACCCCAGAAAAAATAATCAAGAGGCGATAAATCAGACAATCTGGGAGGCCAAGCGACGGAACTGCCACGCCCAATCCAATTGCCTCAAAAATCCGGTCCAAGTTGTCATGTACACACCTTGCCTTATAATATGGCGCCCCATCATGTTGGAACCACATTCTGCGCCGAGTATGTGCGGAGACATTGTTAAGCAGTTCTGGAAATACCTCTTGAAGAAAGACGAGATACTTCTGAGCATCAAGTCGAGATGGTAAGATGTATGGTCCGACTAAACTGTCCCCCACGATACTCGCCTATACATTAACGGTAAAGCGTTGTTGTGCGCCTCGTGGTCAGGTTCCCTGTGGGTTATCTAAAGCCCACATGTGGGCCTTGTGCGTATTAAACACCCCTTCACGTGAAACGGTTACTTCATCATTGAACATAACTGAACTGCAAAATTGCGTGTCTGCCGCACTTTGCTCTAGAAACCACTGTGCAAGTGCTACACGTCTTTGGTGATCATCCGACTCTATAATTGAACTCTCTGCTTCACCCTGCAATACGCGATGGACAGTTGATCGAGACGTTCCGGTCGCAGCGGCAAACATCCGTATACTGGTACTGGGATTTTGGTCAACTGTATGCAACTGACCCCCTTCGAATATGTCGCTGTTCGAGGCCTCCCAGTATTTTACATCGTGGCTGTAAAGGATCCACTCTCCGCAAGGTTCTGTTGTACCCGAGTGAACATTAGATGTTTTGGTTGGCGCTTCGTTGGATATCTTTCCCGATACAACCGAACAGCAGCGTGTCTATTTCCGTCGGCTAGGGCGTAGATGAAGTGGATGTCCGTCAACTCGACGTTTGTGAAACGATTCATGTTAATCATACGAAATCGGCTTCTAAATGAGGAAGTCACACGTGCTGATCTTGAAAATTCGCGTACAGCGCCACCTATCGTTTTCTGCCGATGCAATCCTGTGTAATTATGGTTCCTAACAATTCTCTCTACCACCCCCTCAAGTTTGTACATGACGTTCTGGTACACCCTGTATATTTTTTCGAATACCAATATCAAAGCTCACATTTCACATATAAAAATTGTTAAAATTCACAAAAATTGCAGTATGTTTCGGATAATTAATACTAATGCCACAGAATATTCAGGGTAAAAAAATAAAGTTACACCTTTGTAATTCCAAATATTTTTGACTGAATGATCTTATGTTTGATATCTAAAGTTAAAATTTGCTCTGATTCAAAATATAAAGTAAAATCACATTTTAGTATTAGAAATTTACGATCCCATTTCTATTTCAACATAGAAACTTCTCCCTAAAAGTTATTACTTGATAAAATCTTAAAGACGAATTATTTTTCAATTGAATTACTATTTTTGCTTTCTCTGATAAAAATGTGCCAGAGAAGGAATTTTTTTTCAACTGTTGGACGGAAGACACACATTGCTCAACAATATCTAAATAGAAACTATCCTGGCCAACGTTGCCCAGGACTGTAATAATAGCCTTGTGTATATCTGAAATAAAATCATTTTCAACGATGTTATATTTTTAAAAGAAAATCTAGTACCAGTGGCTTCCAAGAAGCATTCTTCTTTTTTGTTTTTCTATCGACTACCGTTGAATATATTTTGAATATATAAACTTTTAAAAAGTTATTTCTTATTGTTCAAACTTTCTATAATAATTCCTAAGTCTGTATTTATTTTTCGTGTTAAAATGTTGATATTTAGTGGTAAAAGAGCTACAGATCAGGAGCAAAAGCTAGATGCGTATTTCAGATTTTAAAAACCAAAACATATAAACAAACAAAAGCATATAAAATCCATTTAAAGAGCATCATTTTACTTTAAACCGACACATTATGTTTGAAAGTATGTAAATAATGTGGGGACCTAAATACCAGGTTCGTTTGGAAATATTTTCACTTCAAAGTGTAGATTCTTAGATATTTCTATAAATTTAAGTTTTAAGTTTATTATTGCGGCCTCTTTAACAACGTAAGGATCCTAGTTCGATGAGCATAGTCCGCTGGGGGATTTTTAATGCAAATTCCTATGAAGTTCCATGCATTTCAGATTAACCGTTTCGCGATAAGTATAACTTATTTATAATGTAAATAGTTTTTATATTTCTTGAAAACTAATACCAATGGGAGCTGGCATTAAGAAATTTCAAGATTATTTTTTCTTTTTTCAGTAGCAGACTTTTTGTAATTAATGTGGACAAAAATTTATTTTACAAATTATTGTTGATAAAAATTAAAAATTCTTCAAACGACACTTGTTGCAAAATCGTTAAAATCCTTGTTATGTTCATACCGATGATAATACTGTATTATTATTTATAAAATATAATAAATTTACATTAAATAGAAATATTTTTAATTATTTAGTATTAAAATATCTACATTAATAGAATAACTTTTTCTCCGTGTGTCTTCTGTGTGTTTGTTTGTTTGTTGGTAATGGTTAGAAAAATTTACTGCATGTAGAGGTGCCCCGATTCGGATGAAGGTACACAAAAAGAGATACGTATGCAACCTGAGGGTTAGACCTCTTTATAATTTTATAATTAACTTAAATATTCAGTTCTTAGACAAATTTCTGAAACAAAAGGTTCTTTTGAAATGTACCAGATTTTATCAGAAGTTTTTTCAATACCAGAAAAAGAACGGAAAAGATTTTCAGGTAACTGCGAAAATTAAATATTTTAATGAAAGGAACTTTCTTATGGTTATAAATATGCAGCTTTAAGTGCAATTGGGAAAGCAATGCTCAGTGAATCTAGGGGTTAGTTTGTTTATATCGTTACTATACGGTCATCTCTTGCACACGTGAGCTAAATGAGATGGACTCATTGACTCTGAAACCTTGAAGAAATAAATGGGGGGACATAAGATCGTCTTCGCTTTTCTCTCCCCCCCCCTTAGAATTATTCCCCTTAGTTGGAAATTTTCTGCGCATCAGAAACTCTACGGAAATTTTACACCATCACTGATCTGTTTTCGGTTTAAATTTTTGACTTGGGCATTTTTTTTCCTGATTGGAAACAAGCAAGAGCATTCCTGGATCCTCTTGATGGTTTGAGCTTGTTATGAAGACGCTATTCTCTGTCAGGGAATTATTCTTGGTTGTCTTGAGCAAGAACTTTATTTTTCTCTTCGCGTATGATCTCTAACGAAGATCCTCATGAATGGTGCATCAGATTGTGGCCTCATCAACCTGCAACTCTCTACCGAGTATATTTATCCACTTACATGACATAGGATTTACATCGACTTGATTGACAAAAATCGATGTCTTGATGATTTCACATTACTGACAACATCGATTCCTGAATGAAATGTTCGCCACGTGAAATCTGGCAGCCTTCAATTCTCTCCTTACAATATAGTCGAATGACCGGGCGAGTTTCAAGAATATTTATGTCTCTAAATCGAAGTGTACTTCAGCCAGCGAGCCAATGCTATCATGGCTCTTCATTTGATCTAGGTACTGACATCTTTAAATGCAAGAAAATAATATTTGCAACCACAGTATACAGGTTGATATTTCGCATATAAAGTGTGTTCTCACATATCTGCCGCTCTCTGTATTAGGTAGCTTTCATTACAAAAAGTAAAAAGCTACCTATTGCAGCCGTCCAGAGGAAAGCACTTCCAGAAAATTTTGGTATATTTTGACCCCCAGACCCCGAAACCACACTCCATTCAAATGTTGACATATATGTATATACACTTATATTTCCAATTGCAAAAATTCATTAAAAAAAAGTTTAAATTTATGATAAGATAAGTTGTAACTCCATGGGGGGGTCTATTTGAAAAAATACGGAAATTAAATTTTCATACGGCCCCCGTAGAGCAAAATTCCCAATTAGGAAATTATTCCTTATCCATTCCTAAATTAAACAAAAAAATTTCATCTCCCTATCTGAAAATCTGACAGAGATATTAACATCCAAAATTCTCCAAAATTCGTGATTTACACCACTTTACCATGCTGTAAATGAAGAATTTTTGACTCAGTTTCAAAGCAAATGAGGGATCGTCTACAAATTGTCCGTATTAAATGTCGATTTAAGAACGTGCCTCTTACTTAGATATAATAAAGCAGCGTATTGATTTAAATCAAAACTCGTTTTCAAAATATGTTGATCGTAAGCACTGGAAGTCTGTATAGATATAAATATGTAGGTCCGGTCCCAAACCGACTCATAGTGATAAAATTTCTGCCCGGTATGGAAAAATATTGAAGCATAATCCGGACCAGCCTGGAAAAAAGTTTAAATGATATCCCGGCTCAGCCGTGAATTTCTGCATAGTTTTTTTACTTCAGTGTAGCTAAAAAATTTTTCGCGATGAGGAGTTCTGACCAAAAATACTTATTATAGCTTTTCGTTTTTTATATTTATACTTTTTATTATTAAAGAAAAGCTAAAGTCTGCGATATATTTATTTTATCAATGAATCTGTGTTTATATCTAAATGTTTCACTTATAGTTTAATATCGCTAATCCATATCCCGTGCGTTGGAGACTTTGTAAAATGTTATACAGTAAAACCTTTTAAGACGGAATCACATAGGAAAGAAAAAATACGTAATAGACAAATGCCCTTCCTAGGAGGGTTACATGGAGTTCATTTTTTCTCAGGTATTATTGTTTTCATTTTGCATGGATTAACACATTTTCTGTTTAAGACAGAATTCCGTCATAGGCAGATTTTTTCCTCTGATTTTATTGTATTTAGTTTTTCAGCGTATACTATTCTTAAAAAATTAATTTTAAAGGTTTTTTTTTTTTGGGGGGGGGGGGGAATAAAAGCGATTTCAAAATCTATGTGATTTTTGTTAAAATTTTCATTGAACCAAAGTTTACTTATTTCAAGTACGTATCAGGTCAGTCAGAGACAGTGATTTTAATACCGATTGTTCGAGACCGGGATTGAAAATTTCGTCCAGTGCAGACCTTATTAAAAGTTAAGAATTGTTAAAGAAAAAAGGAAAAACTTGAAACATGCCATTTTTAATTATTTTACATTAGTTTTGTTTCGGGTAAAATTGATAAATTATTTACTTTTGAAAATATTATTTTTTTAAGTTATATTGTTTTTTGAATAAATATTTTTAATAGTTCAAAATTTAATACTAAAAAAGAAAACCCCCGAAACAAAACTAAAATCAGATTTACATCTTTAATTAAATGGAAGGAAATTGAATACCGATAAATAATGTTTGGAGTTATAACGATTTTTAATTATCCCATTTAAACCAGTACTTAATGTCTGGCATAGTCATATAGAATTTTTATAAATTTTAGGATGTGATTTTCTTTGCAAATTATATAGCTAACCATAAAAAAAAAAAAATCAAAATTCTAATTTAAAATATAGATTTTTTTACACGTTTCCTAGAACTGTTTAAGTAACATTGTCTTTTGAATTGCGCGTATTTCAATTTGTGTCTAATCCTTTAAAACCTGATGAATTACTCAAACGGCTATAACTCTGTGAGTTTTCAGGATATGAAGATTCAAATTTTTGTGTATTATTGAGGACTGGATAAGGAAAGTTTTCGTAATTGGAATTTTATCCTACGAGGGCCGTATAAAATGTTAACATTCGTAATTTTTCAAACAGAACCCCATGGAGTTGCAACTTATCTTACCAAAACGTTTGCCTTTTTTTATGAATTTTTGCAATTGGAAGTATGGGTCTAGAGACAATATTTTAGAAGATAGCCTATTGTTTCGATATTTATGACTCACCCTGTATAACCAAATATATATATATATATATATATGAGGACCCCAGAAGCCAAGGGGTATAAGTGACAAAATTGAAAAAATTGAGTTAAGTGCACAGGGTATCTGGAAATACGCTTTTTTCATTTCAGGTAAAGAAATATAGGTCATTTTCTTATTATTTGGGGAGTTATAGAGATAAACCACTTTTTTCGAAAAACAAACAATATTGATTAATTATATATTTAAAGAAAACTGTACTCTATTTTTTTAACAGTTATTGAAATGAGAGCTCAAAGATTAGAATGCAACAAGCAGATGTTTCCTATTTCAACTTAGTCAATTGTTATTGATGTTCCAATTTAACATCAATTATCTTTAAACTCAATTTACTCCAAATTGACATTTTCTCAATTGTACCCCTTGGCTTTTGAGGTCGTCATATATATATATATACATGTGTATCTGATTTTTTGTCATGCTGTAACTAATGTATTTATGAACCTATATGAATAGAACTTGGTATATACATAGTACATACAAATGTCTCGACTGAGTTTGTTAGCCAGCATCATCTGCCATTTTGTTTCAAAATGGCAGCCATTTAAAATTTTTAAAATTTTTTTAAATTTAAAATTAAATGCGAGAAAATTAAAAGTTAAAAAATATTTTTCTTTTATGTATTAGAACTTAAAACAACGATTCCAGAACACTTTTTATTTTGTCTATATCTTAAAAAATGATTGAGTTATAGCATTTTGAATTTTTCTTACGGCTGACATTTTAAACGATCTGATTTTTGTCACGTGATAACACGCGTATTATGAATCGATTTGGATGTAACTTGGTGTGTACATAGTACATAATAAAGCCTGGACCGAGTTCGTCAGCCAGTTCCATCGCTATCTTGTTTAAAAATGTTTAAAATTTTAATTTTTTTAAATTTAAATTTAGAATTAGGCACAAGAAAGTGAGAAATTGAAAAAGATTATTCTTTTATGCATTTGTCCTTGATACAAAGATTCCAGAGCATTTTTTGTTTTGTCTGTATCTTAAAAAAGGGCTGACTTATAGTACTTTTAATTTTTAGTGTTGCTCACCTTTTGAAATGACCTGATATTCGTCACGTGATACCACGCGTATTTATGAAAAGATTTGGATGAAGCTTGGTACGTACATAGTACATACCGATGTCTGGACCGATTTCGCTGGCCAGTTCCATCCGCCATCTTGTTTCAAAATCTCTACATATTAGATTTTAAAAAAATTAAATTTTAAAATTAGGTGCAAAAAAGTAAGAAATTAAAAAATATTTTTCTTTTGTGTGTTTGATCTTGATACAAAGATTCCAGAGCATTTTTTGTTTCATCTATATCTTGAAAAATGGCTGAGTTATAGCACTTTCAATTTCTAGTGTGGTTGACATTTTGAAACGGTCTGAAATTTGTCACGTGATAATACGCATATTTATAAACTGAATTGGATATAAAACCGTGTATACATAGTACATAACAATGTCTTGACCGAGTTCACCTTCCAACTTCATCCGCCTTATTGTTTCAAAATGGCGGCCATTTAAGTTTGTCAAAAATCTTTTAAATGTATAATGATGTACATACAAAAAATTAGAAATTTAATAAAGAATACTGCCCAGTTAAACTGATGGCATTGAACTCACAGGCTACAAATACTAATTGTACATTAAAGCCTTATATTTTCAAGGGTTAATTCCGTTCGAAAAAAAATTAAGAAGGGGAAATAGCTCTCCCCTTTCCTCTTTTTTTATACTTAATCATTGAAACTCCTATACTATCAAAGACATGCTTTATCATATAAAAAATCTATATCCAAAATTCAGAGCAAATGAGATAATTCTTAATAAAAACCCATTTAGCATTTATATAATTTAAAAGGAGTTATCCCCCTCTTTTATACTTAACCATTAAACTTCCAAAACTATTCAGAGATTTGAACGAAATCTGACAATTCTGCTTGAAAAACCCATTTATATAAATTAAGGGGGGGGGGGCATTAGAACCCCTGTTCCCCTTATTTATACTTATTCAATGAACACCTAATAACAGTCACGGAATCGCCTCATCAGAATGCTCCTAATCTAAATTTTGAACGAAAATTAATTCTGCATGAAAATCCCATTTATATCAACTAACGGGGGGGGGCATTAGAGCCCCTGTTCCCCCTATTTATACTTATTCAATGAACACCTAATAACAGTCACGGAATCGCCTCATCAGAATGATCCTAATCTAAATTTTGAACGAAAACTTAATTCTGCATGAAAATCCCATTTATATCAACTAACGGGGGGGGGGCATTAGAACCCCTGTTCCCCCTATTTATACTTATTCAATGAACAACTAATAACAGTCACTGAATCGCCTCATCAGAATGATCCTAATCTAAATTTTGAACGAAAACTTAATTCTGCATGAAAATCCCATTTATATCAACTAACGGGGGGGGGGGCATTAGAACCCCTGTTCCCCCTATTTATACTTATTCAATGAACACCTAATAACAGTCACGGAATCGCCTCATCAGAATGATCCTAATCTAAATTTTGAACGAAAACTTAATTCTGCATTGAAATCCCATTTATATCAACTAACGGGGGGGGGGCATTAGAACCCCTGTTCCCCCTATTTATACTTATTCAATGAACAACTAATAACAGTCACTGAATCGCCTCATCAGAATGATCCTAATCTAAATTTTGAACGAAAACTTAATTCTGCATGAAAATCCCATTTATATCAACTAACGGGGGGGGGCATTAGAACCCCTGTTCCCCCTATTTATACTTATTCAATGAACACCTAATAACAGTCACGGAATCGCCTCATCAGAATGATCCTAATCTAAATTTTGAAAACTTAATTCTGCATGAAAATCCCATCTATATCAACTAACGGGGGGCATGAGCCCCCCGTTCCCCCTCTTATACATATCGAATGAACTCCAAAAACTAATCAGGGAAGCGCCTTGTCAGGATAAACCTACATACAAAATTTCAAGTGGATCGGATATTTTTATCATGAGTTATCGCGTTACGTACATACGAACATACATACAGAACGGACGGGCACATAAGCTCTCAGGCTATGATAGCCTGTGAGCTAAAAAGGTTCTTTCTAAAGTATTTATCTTAATAATGAATTCCGGAGTATTTTTTGCTTTGTCTTTACCTTAAAAAACGCCTGAGATATATAGCAGTTTGAATTTCTAATGTGGGTGACATTTTTCTTTTCTAAACTAATTTGCATGGGACAGCACTCGTATATATTAATGGATTTCTACATGAGTGTGCATGTGCACTTGAATTGAGATTTCGATCAAGCTCATTGGTTTGTTTTATCCATCATGCTGCTTTAAAATGACATATACTTCATGATATCGTGGAATTTGGCGACTCTCTAAATCGCTTAAGCCCCACCAGTGGCCGAGAGGTTCGGGCCTCTTAACTGGTAGACGGCAGGTGCTGGGTTCGAACCCAATCGCGGCTGTCGGCCTAACCATTCGGAGTTTTCCGTGGTTTTCTTCGAACCTTGCGTAAATACGGGTTAGGTTCCCTTAGAAAGACCCCCACGGAGGGCACTCCCCCTGGTCCTATATCCCATTAGCGTAGATAATCGGACGACAAAAATCAACCAACCAACTCTAAATCGCTTAAAATAAAACCAGGTTGAATAAAAGATGACTAATTTCTAAAAATTCCTATTAATAATAAGTATTGACAAAAACTAGTATTCAATCTTATAAAATCGGGTTCCACTAAATTGAGCTTCGTATGTTTATATAATATAACTTAATCTAAAATAAATAAATAAATAAATATATGAAAGCTACCTCTTCCTCCCAGCACTGCCGGAAAGACATTTTTTAACGTAACAATTAACGGACGAAAATTTGGAAATAATTTTGATTCAGTACAAGAGATGAAATTATGATGGATTCACTAAAAATATTCATTATTCGTTATATAGTTTTACGAATACAATGTAATGAATTATTTTTATATATACAAAATTAAGATTACGTGGTGTAAAGAGCCCTTAGATAACTCTGATTTTGACAATTGATATTTTAAAAATATTTTATAATTTTGCAATTGTTTAATTTGTTCTAACTTTTATTTTGGAACTAAAACAAATGTAACAAAGCTGTGCATAATAATAAAGTATAAATATATTTTCTGTGTTCATAAAATCTGCGTAACGTTGTAACGAATGATTGTATCGACTTACAGATTATGTCAATTCATTAAGAATTTAAAATATGTAACAAACGATACCTCATTTGACCTTCATGAAAAGATATCGAGTTTTCCCCTTTTCATTTAAATGTCCTACACCAAAAACACAATAAAACAACTTTTTTTGGTGGGGGCTCATCGGATCTTCATTTATAGTGCCAAAATGAAGTCTTTACCAAATTTTTGTAAATGACCGTAAGTTGTTGCTATAAATACGTATTATGAGTACAGTAAAGTAAAATTTTCGAGTTTCAATTCATAAAATCGACCGTAACTTTATAATAAATGTTCGAATTTCGGATAATGTCATTCGACTCAGAATTTTTTTTTTTTTTAAAGTAGAAACAATGCCCCGCTTAACTTAATTAAAAAACTGAATTTCCTCCATACATGAGTTAAAATGCCCTCCCCCCTCCCTTTTTGCTTACCAAAACGTGATAAAACAACTTTATATTATGATTTTTTAATTTGGAGGAATCATCAAATATTTATTCCTAGTGTCAAAATGAAATTCATTGCAAATTTTAATGAATGGTCATCAGTTGTCACAGAAAATCCTATTTCACATGTACTAAACTTTAAAAGCCAACCTTACATCATATGGGCTCAATGACATGGAGCAATGTCGTGGATAAAGAAAGCTATATCGCCGCTCACTCTGGCATAAGATAAAAACAAGGGATCTCTAACCTCCTTACTATACCTTCTATCCATGAAATTGCTATATTGTGTAATATACAAATCCGCCTCTATTTACTTCTATTCAAACCATTCTCTGCTTAACCCTACCAAATAATCATTTGCATCTAACCAAGGCAACACTAGATACCGGGCTTGCTCATTCCTTTCATGACGTCACAAAAGGTGGCTGAATGACATCCAGCGATTGGTACAAAATGATGGGTGCGTCACTTGAGCCCTGTTTGTACCAATCGCTGGATGTCATTCAGCCACCTTTTGTGACGTCATGAAAGGAATGATCAAGCCCGGTATCTAGTGTAGCCCTGATCTAACCCTGCTCAAACCATTCATTATTTATTCTTGTCCAAAACCAATTTGGTTTGACTTCAGAAAGTTGGGATTATTTCTAGCGTTACTTTATCTCCATATGAAGATAGCACTATCGACAGGCATCAAAGAGAATGTGGACATCTATGAAGAGGATTTGACGCCACTCTGTTCTTCAGCTACCAATTTTTCTCTTATTTTAAAGGATATTATGGCTAAAGGATCGCGAATCGAAGTCTATGCGCATGTAAACCAAAGTAATGAAGGTGATTTCATTCAGTTTGAGTCTAGAAATTCCATCCTATCACAAGCAAAAATTCCCTCTGTGGTAAGTACTAATATATATCAAGATTAAGGATAAATAGCGATCACCGTGTCCTATGCGACCGAATTTTTCGTTTCTTTTTGTGATATTTACTTTTTTGTATGCTTGTTCCTATTATGTTAGTCAATAGTTACTTAATTTATCATTTTCTGTGAATCATCTCATCGAATCACTGCTCAGAATTTTGCTAAATAAAAAAAAGTTTCGACAAAACAAACATTTCAATCAGAATACACTATGATTCAAGATTCCAGTGCGTCATCATATTTATTCCTGTAATGCATCAATTTTTTGTCCATTCCAACATAAATTCTTCCTTTAACTGGCCGTTTCTAGGAAGCCGAAATTGCGAGAACATCGACCCTCTATCGCCCGTTGGAGTAGATACCTCCTAAAGGGAGTTACATTCTGTAAGGATTGAAATTTATTTTCTTCAGCTGTGAACAGGGTGTTAGTAAAGTCCGCCTTATGGCGGTCATGCGCATTAGAGGGTTAACTTATTATTTTTTTATTGAGAAAATACATTTTCAACGTCATTAATGCTGTATTTTAAAATTAATCCTCGTATTGTAACGCATTTGAAGTATTGTATACATATTTCAAGATTGTAATAATATTTTAGGTATTAGATATAAAAATTGTGAAAACAGGATGTTTTTATTAATCTTTTGAGCAACGCTTGCATGGTAACTCCAAGGTAGATGGTCATAGTTTTTAAGGATTGAAAAAAATATTCTTAGAATGAAAATACAAGAAATATTAAGGCATATATAGAAATATTATACATTTATTTATCATACTTTGGGCAGAAATAATTAAGTATTGAGAACAAAATTGCTATTAAAATGGCAAATGGCCATCTCTCCTTTAAGCCAGGGAGAGATAGCAGTCCAATAGTGTAAAAAGAAATTAAATTAAAATTGCAAAAGTAACGCATTTGGCATAGTTAATGATAAACAACACACAGCAATTTTCTAAAAATGCAACTACACCTGGGAAAATGTAGGAATAAAATTCGAATAAACATAATTTGAAGTATAATCTTAATCCTTCACTTTTCGTAACATTTCACTACATAGTTAGTTAAGGTCTTGATAATTTGTACACGTTTCATGTCACTACTTCAGTACTTTAAGCATATTATCCTGTCATCTTCTTTCGTTGTGGTATTACATTCTTCTCCACAACAAACGCAATGACCCATATTCAATTACGTTTCCTCGTAATCTGTAAAATCTGGGGATTTCAAATATGTTTCACATTTTTAAATTATGGAAGTGTCGCGTTTTTGTTTTTTCTCGGGTTTTAGAGGGTTTTAAGATTTTAAGTTTATTTATCGACTTTATCTTCGCTTAGGATGAAAGTTTTCGAAGTTTTTCAATATTTTTGGAAAAGGAAATACATCCCCAATTATATTATTATTAGGTAGCTTTCATTACAAAAAGTAAAAAGCTACCTATTGCAGCCGTCCGGAGGAAAGCACTTCCGGAAAATTTTGGTATATTTTCACCGATCATGACCCCCAGACCCCAAAACCACCCTCCGTTCAAATGTTGACATATATATATATATATATACACTATATTGCCATTGATTATGGGACACTTGCGATTTTAGACATTTTACTAAATATCTAGAAAAATACATGAGGAATCATCTCGAAAATCTTAGTGTATAAATATAATAGTATACGTCATACACCTCCGTGAAGATTTTTTACCGAAACGCCATAGGGGACCGTCAACAAATTTAAAAAGAATGAATATCTTTTGAATAACCCTGTCAAAACTAATGTAGCAAAAGCGCTTAAACTCTAGATTATGATTGAATGCCTTATTGTAATACACTGTGTTCATTTTTATGCAAATAGCATGCATACTCGCAGAGTAATTAAGGTTTTTATAAAAATGGTCCCAGATTTTTCCAAGTTTTTCCATTATAATTTTCAGAGTTCTTAATATAAAATAATATTTTTTTCAGAAAATATGACAAACAACATTGCACACAGTACCCTGTAATGAGAATTAATAAATAATAAAAATTATATGAAAAATGAGTAGGTTTACTATATAATTTTTTACTGCGCATGCGTCAAAGATATCAAAATTTCATTTGCATATTATGTTAGCTAAATGTATGGAACAACTTTTGTAAAAGTCTCAAAATCATAGTTTGAAAATTGTGAAAGTAATCGTCTATAGAAAAAGGACAAAATCCGTTGTTTCCAAAATGAAGCAAAAAAATGAGGGATTTTATCCAAATGCAGTAGTACATCCCATATTGTGTATTCTATATTGACACTAATCAATGAATATATGGATACAACCCCTCTTGTTTTTGCTTCATTTTGAGAATAACGGATTTTCGACTTATTCAATTGACGATTATTGTCAGAATTTTCAAGTTATGATTTTGTGACTTTCACAAAAGCTGCTCTATACATTTAGCTAACATAATATGCAAATGAAATTTTGATATCTTTGACGCATGCGCAATAAAAAATTATTTAGTAAATCTACTCATTTTTTATACAATTTTCATTATTTTTTTATTCTGATTACAGGGTACTGTGTGCAATGTTGTTTGTCATATTTTCTGAAAAAAATAATATTTTATATTAAGAAATCTGAAAATTATAAGGAAAAAACTTGGAAAAATTTGGGATCATTTTTACAAAAACCTTAATTACTCTGCGAGTATGCATGCTATTTACATAAAAATGAACAAGGCTTATTACAATAAGGCATTCAATCACAATCTAGAGTTTGAGCGCTTTTGCTACATTAGTTTTGACAGGGTTATTCAAAACATATTCATTCTTTTTTAATTTGTTGACGGTCCCCTTTGGAGTTTCGGGAAAAAATCTTCACGGAGATATATGACTTATACTATTATATTTATACACTAAGAGTTTCGAGATGATTCCTCATGTATTTTTCTAGATATTTAGTAAAATGTCTAAAATCGCAAGTGTCCCATAATCAATGGCAATATAGTGTATATATATATAACCATATATATATATATATATATATCTGATTTTTGTCATGCGATAACTAACGTATTTATGAACCGATTTGAATGAAACTTGGTATGTATATAGTACATACAAATGTCTCGACCGAGTTCGTTGGTCAGCATAATCCGCCATTTTGTTTCAAAATGGCGGCCATTTTAAATTTTTAAAAAAATTTAAAATTTAAAATTAAATGCGAAAAAATTAAAAGTTGAAAAATATTTTTCTTTTACGTGTTAGAACTTAAAACAAAGATTCCAGAACACTTTTTATTTTTTCTATATCTTAAAAAATGATTGAGTTATAGCATTTTGAATTTTTCTTATGGCTGACATTTTGAAACGATCTGATTTTTGTCACGTGATAACACGCGTATTTATGAACCGATTTCACTGAAACTTGGTATGTACATAGTACATACAAATGTCTCGACCGAGTTCGTTGGTCAGCATAATCCGCCATTTTGTTTCAAAATGGCGGCCATTTTAAATTTTTTAAAAAATTTAAAATTAAAAATTAAATGCAAAAAAATTAAAAGTTGAAAAATATTTTTCTTTTATGTGCTAGAACTTAAAACAAAGATTCCAGAACACTTTTTATTTTGTCTATATCTTAAAAAATGGTTGAGTTATAGCACTTTGAATTTTTCTTATGGCTGACATTTTGAAACGATCTGATTTTTGTCACGTGATAACACGCGTATTTATGAACCGATTTCAATGAAACTTGGTATGTACATAGTACATACAAATGTCACGACCGAGTTTGTTGGTCAGCATCATCCGCCATTTTGTTTCAAAATGGTGGCCATTTTAATTTTTTTAGGTAGCTTTCATTACAAAAAGTAAAAAGCTACCTATTGCAGCCGTCCGGAGGAAAACACTTCCGGAAAATTTTGGTATATTTTCACCGATCATGACCCCCAGACCCCAAAACCACCCTCCGTTCAAATGTTGACATATATATATATATATATATATATATATATAACCATATATATATATATATATCTGATTTTTGTCATGCGATAACTAACGTATTTATGAACCGATTTGAATGAAACTTGGTATGTACATAGTACATACAAATGTCTCGACCGAGTTCGTTGGTCAGCATCATCCGCCATTTTGTTTCAAAATGGCGGCCATTTTAAATTTTTTAAAAAATTTAAAATTTAAAATCAAATGCGAAAAAATTAAAAGTTGAAAAATATTTTCCTTTTACGTGTTAGAACTTAAAACAAAGATTCCAGAACACTTTTTATTTTGTCTATATCTTAAAAAATGATTGAGTTATAGCACTTTGAATTTTTCTTATGGCTGACATTTTGAAACGATCTGATTTTTGTCACGTGATAACACGCATACTTATGAACCGATTTCAATGAAACTTGGTATGTACATAGTACATACAAATGTCTCGACCGAGTTCGTTGGCCAGCATCATCCGCCATTTTCTTTCAAAATGGCGGCCATTTTAAATTTTTTAAAAAATTTAAAATTTAAAATTAAATGCGAAAAAATTAAAAGTGTAAAAATATTTTCCTTTTACGTGTTAGAACTTAAAACAAAGATTCCAGAACACTTTTTATTTTGTCTATATCTTAAAAAATGATTGAGTTATAGCACTTTGAATTTTTCTTATGGCTGACATTTTGAAACGATCTGATTTTTGTCACGTGATAACACGCGTACTTATGAACCGATTTCAATGAAACTTGGTATGTACATAGTACATACAAATGTCTCGACCGATTTCGTTGGCCAGCATCATCCGCCATTTTGTTTCAAAATGGCGGCTATTTTAAATTTTTAAAAAAATTTAAAATTTAAAATTAAATGCGAAAAAATTAAAATTTGAAAAATATTTTCCTTTTACGTGATAGAACTTAAAACAAAGATTCCAGAACACTTTTGATTTTGTCTATATCTTAAAAAATGATTGAGTTATAGCACTTTGAATTTTTCTCATGGCTGACATTTTTAAACGATCTGATTTTTGTCACGTGATAACACGCGTATTTATCAACCGATTTCAATGAAACTTGGGATGTACATAGTACATACAAATATCTCGACCGAGTTCGTTGGCCAGCATCATCCACCAATTTGTTTCAAAATGGTGGCCATTTTAAATTTTTTTAAATTTTAAAATTTAAAATTAAATGCGAAAAAATTAAAAATTGAAAAATATTTTTATTTTTCGTGTTAGAACTTTAAACAACGATTCCAGAACACTTTTTATTTTGTCTATATCTTATAAAATGACTGAGTTATAGCACTTTGAATTTTGCTTATGGCTGACATTTTGAAACGGTCTGATCTGAACGATCCACAATGTTGCTTTAAAATGGCATACACTTTATGATATCGTAAAATTTGGTGACTCTCTAAATCGCTTAAAATAAAATCAGCTTGAATAAAAGATGACTAATTTCTAAAAATTCCTATTAATATTCAGTCTTGACAAAAACTAGTTTCAACCTTATAAAATCACTAATTTTATAAGATTATTTCCACTAATTTGAGCTTAGTGTTTTTGAACAATGTAACTTACCTTAAAATAAATAAATAAATATATAAGTATATGAAAGCTGCCTCTTCCTCCACGCATTGCCGGAAGGACTTTTTTTAATTTAAAATTAAATGCGAAAAAATCAAAATTTGAAAAAATATTTTTCTTTTACGTGTTAGAACTTAAAACAACGATTCCAGAACACTTTTTAATTTGTCTATATATTACAAAATGATTGAGTTATAGCACTTTGAATTTTTCTTATGGCTGACATTTTGAAACGGTCTGATCTGAACGATCCACAATGTTGCTTTAAAATGGCATACACTTTATGATATCGTGGAATTTAGTGACTCTCCAAATCGCTTAAAATAAAACCAGATTGAATAAAAGATGACTAATTTCTAAAAATTCCTATTAATATTCAGTCTTGACAAAAACTAGTATTCAATCCTATAAAATCACTAATTTTATAAGATTATTTCCACTAATTTGAGATTAGTATTTTTGAACAATGTAACTTACTTTAAAATAAATAAATAAATATATAAGTATATGAAAGCTACCTCTTCCTCCCGGCATTGCCGGAAGGACTTTTTTTAAAATATATTTATATTAGTTAAAATTTAAACAATTGCATAAATTACTATAATTCTAAAAGGAAAAATCCTACAGGGTGTTTCACTACCAGAGCGACAAGTTTGCCAGAGAGCATAGAGACGACTCAGAATCGCATAGCAGTGCTTAACCGAAAATGCAATAGTCGCGAGTTATGGTGCAAAGAAGCATAGAAAAAGAACAGAAATAGCAACACAATAATGTGTAGGGTAGAGAAGGCGCACATACTGGGGACAAACTTTGAACTTATGTCCATGATAAACTCCGAAACTCAGCGAGGATTCTTTTACCATCTAGCCAAGACCCATCCAACGGAAGACCAGGAAAAAGGATCCGCTTTTATTTAAGACTTTTTTTTTTTTTTTTTTTTACAAATAATAAGTGCAGCCTAATGCTGCTTAATCAGGGCGTGCAAATTTCAAGATAATATTGCATAATTTTTAGGACCTGTAATGTTGCTGCCCAATTTTACCACAACCCTGGGCGAGCGGCTGTTGAACAATCTAAGATAACTAGTGTAAATGCCAATCCTAAGACGATAAGTAAAAGTTGTGTTGAAACTAAAAACTGATAAAAATAATTGATTGTATAGAAATGTTTAGATGAGCAATTTTCGGCAAACTTCTGATCTAATAAAGAACTATTAGCTATTTACAGCACTTTTGGGTAAACCAGAATTCCCGACTGGCATTTTCAGCTACGAACAAAGTGAATGGAGTATTTAACATGCTAATTCGACCGGAATCCTGCGTGAATAAAGTGTGGGGGTGCTAAAAAAGTATGTGTTGCTGTTTATTCAAGGTCACTTTGAAATCTAAAGATTGTAATTGTGGAGGATTTAGATTGGCTTTAAGTGTAAAGGATCCCATTGTAATTTCCATACGAGTCAGTGGTTCAAAAATTTTAACATGTCAAGGAGACAACTCATCTTATTAATACCGCATACTTTTTTCTAGAAAAACAGTATTTTAAAATATTTGCTTTCAAATATGGAAACAATTGATGTCTCAATAAATTCTTGAGATTTTTTTTCAATTGAAATAAGTAAAATTATTTTCAAATCCAAATTGAATAGTGTCTAAAGTTTGTAAGATTATTTAAATACTTAGTTTGTAATTATTTTCAGTTGCAATACCTATACTCCTTCATAAAAGGTATTCTTCATTTTCTGAGCAATGTATATAGGTGAATATATATTATGAAATGCGACCATAAATATTTCGGTTAGTTATCAGTTCATATTTAGCTGTAGACTGGTTGCAAATAAAACCATGACAGAAACTGAAACAAATGCAGCTGTTGAAATTGTCATACCATGAATGTATAATACAATTATAAAATCAAGTGTAAAACTTTTGTTTATTTTCTCCTATGTAATATATATATGAAATTTTGCATATTAATTACAATCCGTAATGGTTATAGCGTCAAAAAATTGTCTAGTTAATTTCCAGTTTACAATTTAAAAATATACTATTATTTTTATGATAACTGTTATATCTAATGTGTAATCTAGACGCAGGAAAATAATACACATGAAAAATAACAATAAAAATCCTTTACTATATCTCATCTGCAGTAAACATATCTAAAATCTATGGGAACACTTCTGTGAGTTGAGATAAATCATTGTGTCATTTATGTTACATTTAACTGAGAATAATTATTTGCCATATACATGTAATTATGTTTTACAGATAAGCAACGTACTTGTGAGTGAATTATAGGAATTATCTATAGATCTATTTAACTCTCTTCTGCTTCCAATTTGCATTATCACGTTATTATGCACTTTGTGCTTGGATTCGTACTTTTGCAGAGGAGTATAAAGTGTTCCAGAGAAATTTCTCGTGTATAGCAATTAGTTAAGTGTAATAGGTTTCTGATAAGACATGAGAGGTATGTTTTGGAAAATTAGCTATGCTACAATAAATGATAATATTTATTCTAATTTTATCCGAAATTCGGAAAACTTACACAGAACTGAAAAGAAACAAATGATATTTTCATTTGTAACATTAATCATTTCATTATTTAATCTTTAATGTCGAGCAAGTACAAAAATAATATATAAAAAGGATATTTGATGTAATTCTTCATAAATTACATGGTGGTTTACTACAATTTACATAAATTTTATACAACTGTACTTTTAATTATTAAATAAGATGAGCACACATATGCATAAAAATACAACGTGGCTATAAAAATATGCATTTAATCATTTAGGATGAATGTGAGCGATTACCCCAAAGCATAATGAAGGTATCAGTACGTGTTTCTCTTTCTACAGACATCAAATTAACGTATTATTTATCAATGTATAAAAAAGAGATATACTCACATTTATTCTCAGACTGCTTACGAAAAAATTACAACTAAGGTGTCTCTATCCTCAGAAAAATGTCTTCTTTGAGAATATGAGTGCGATTTTCATAAAGAGGTTATATGCAAAATAAAAAATGAACAATCTTTCTTTTTTTGATTTGGTAGACATCCTATCTAAATTTCTTGAATCAAGGTGCATCAGAAAAATGTACCGTTTGTTTACTTTGTATTAAATTTTGATAGAGTTAACGAAGAAAATATATTATATATGCAATATATATTGCATTATATACGCAAATTTAGAAAAAAAAAATATCATAAATGAAATTTACAGAATCTCACTAGTAAATTTTCACAGTAGATCTACTTATAAAGTAAATTAAAAGAGACTCTTATCCAGGGGTGCAAAAATCTAGGCGCCAGCAGGCAGTCTCTCACCACTAAAATTATTTCAGTTCTTTTTATCTAATATTTCGTGTTAAATTCTAGTAAGATTGCTATTAAATTTTGAGCGAAGAAGACTTTAAAATTTTTGTGGTGGGAGATTAGCAACTGGCGCCTAGATTTTTGCACCCCTGCTCTTATCTCTCAACATTTATTTTAAAGGCGTTTATTAGAAATGTTATGTTTGCTGTTCTCGATTTTCTTATGTGATGTAATTGAAAGGTTGTACAATACAGTCCCCTTAGACCAGCCATACTCAACCTGCGGGTCGCATGAGTTCCGGCGACATTTTATGTACAGTCCGAGGCACATAATCATTAATCCATATTTATACAACTGAGATGCACATAAAAAAATAGCATTTTCAAAACGTTCTTTTATATGTTTTTTGGGTAGATAATTATGTATAACAGGACATATTTTAACGGAAAATTCTCTTAAAAGCCATTTTCTTAGTTTAAAGTTTTTTTTTTTTTTTTTTTTTTTTTTTTTTTTTTTTTTTTTTTTTCATGTAGCTTTATTTGTCCTACAGTGATGTACACAATTCTTAATCTTCAACAGTATATAAAACATCATTCCAAATTAAATTTGCCCTATATATTTCTACAGTTGATTTTCCAATCATCAGACTATGGATTTATTAGAGAAAACCACCTTAAGGGTGTATTCGAAAAAACGCTTTTCCACCTTCAGCAGCTCGAAATTTTCCGATACAATTTCAGACACATTTTTAAAAGTAGAAACATGAAATTTGCTGAGGGGATTTTTGAAGGGACGTATAAGGTGCCGTGTGATGTCTTTTTTCGCTCAATTCGTTAGAATTTGATTTATAAGCAATTAACTTCTCAGAAAGACCCTTTTTTCCGTTCCCAGATCTCCCACTTCTGAAAAATCGGTTCAAATTGCCGTTTTTAATTGCTTTTTTGTAATATTTTGTGCACTTATCAAAGAACTGACCTTCACGGCACCTTGTGCACTTTCTAAATAAGAGAATCTGCGAGTTTGATGTGCTTGAGAGCAAAAGTGAATTCAAAAATAAATAGGAAAACAAGCAGTTTGAGTCGAAATACACCCTTAAAAATGCTGGATTGTTATTATAATTATATATTTGATATCTATTACATAGCTAATAATACTTTTTGAGATTTAATTTTTGTCGCGTATAAAAATGGCAGTGAAAACATGTTACAATTTTAATTCAAACAGAAAAGTTTATAATTTGGTAAAAGCGCGGTGTTAAATTTTTTAGTGATATTACTTCCGTGACAAGTGTTCTATCCTAAGTGGTAATATTAACATTGTTATATTGAATTGTTAAATTACTTGCGTTATTTAAAATTTTTTTAATCTTTTTATAAGGGTGTTGTGGCCCGCCTAAAGTTGGAAACTTCTGTTTTCGGCCCGTGAGAAAAAAAAAAAGTTGAGTATGGCTGCTTGAGACAGTCGAAAAGTAAAATTTTGCTATATCTATAAAATACATAATTATAGGAATTAACTGTAAACATTTACAACCATATACTTGAAGTGGCCCAGTATGATAATGTGAAAATGGGTGTAGGTCATAATTCAGATATTTTTAAATATGAATTTAATTATAATTTTCATTATTGAAATAATGTTTTTAAGTTTAAAAAATGCTTAGAATATGTTTGAATCCATTGAATGTATGTTGCTAAAAATAGTTTTTTAATTGGATAATATTTTTGGGAAAGCCCAAAATAAATTTTGTCATGTGCATTTAATATAATCCTTATCATATTTTTGCTTCCTCTAACTGCATAAATTTATAATATGCAACAAATAAATAAATAAGGTACCCTAGGGTAATAACGCCACGTTAAGGTTCTACAAATTTTCACGGCTCAGTTTTAGATTGTATTTTTCAAACAAATATATGATTTGATACGGCAACTCAGTGACTGTCTATATAAAAAAATAATTTAACAGATATGCATTCATAAAATGTAATGTCGTGATTTCTTGACCAATGCTATTTGGCGTTATTATCCACCTATATGGGTAATAACGCCATGCAAACAAAACTATGAAATAAGATGGAATAATTGCATGTAGATTGCCCAATTCTAAAAATACAAACTCTAAAAACTTATAAATTGACAAATTGCATTCTAAGCTATTAAAAATGTTCATTTTTTTGTGAAAGTGTAAGAAAAATAAAAGTGTGGTGTGGGGGGGGGGGGAGGATGAGGCAAAAGAATATCAGACCGTGAGCTTCTTTTTGCTTAAAAATGACCCCTTAAATAGAATTATTAGAAACATTGCACAGTTTTAACTGTGTTTATTTGAATCAGCATTTAGGATGTAGCTCGGCCACTGTAGGGAATCAACCGGGGTATTAATGCCAAGGATTCGCGTTATTACCTCGTTATATTTATCGCGCTGTACATTTTAATTTGAAAATTATCTCGAGAAGATATCCGAAATCTTCAACAATATTTAGAAAGTCCATGAAATGTACTACAAATTTATGTAATTAACAAAGTATTTCCGGATAAAAAAAAATAATCTTCACATCACAAAACGTATCTTGCAAATTTTAGTTCAAGCATTAATTTTAGTTGCTTGTAAAAACAATAAGACCTAAAAATGAAACAAATTAACCTGAAGCTGTTTTTTTGCGATTTATATGACTCAAAACCCTTCTGCGCAGAGCACATGGGCATCATTTACCAGATTATTTCATAATTATGCATAATATTAGCACTTGGCGTTATTTCCCCGCCTGACGTTATTACACCAGACCACCTTATACAAATGGAATATAGAAATAAACAGATATAGAAATATGATTCTCTATCTGTCTCTGTATGTAAGTATTTGTACCGCCTGTGTTTTGAAAAGTTTGCGCACTAAGATACAATACTTATCAGGAAGGTACCTCTATGTATATAGTCATGCACTTTGAATTCAGATGTTGAATTTTTTATAAAGTTTTTTCTATTTATTTTTTTATGCGTTTTTTGACGCATCGCATCGTTTTTCCTAAATTTTTCGCGATTTTTTTTCTCGTTTAGTGCCGATTTTTTTTTTTTTTTTTTTTTTGAAAAATTACGGTTACAATGTCTCAGTCCATAGTAAACTGTGTCTTCTTTTCAGTAAAGTTCATTCGAAATTGGTAGAACTTTTTTTCTAAATAAAAGGCAAATTTTTATGCAATTTTTAGACTACTTTCGAGTTTTGAGACAATTTTGCAGAATTCGTAACACTAAATCCGGTTTCTAACTTTTAAACTAATATAGTGAATTTCATCATTTTCGAATTTTTTTACTTTTAGCGAGTTTGTATTATTGAATTTTGATTTTTTAATGTGATTTTAATTTATTTTTAACGTTCCGCTGCGATTTTTTGGGGCATTCGAAAAAGTATTAGGGGTACAATATTTTAGACCACCATAGCAAATGTTGGTCCCAGCAATGTCTGAATTTTTTTGGATTTTTAATGCATCTTTTTGAATTTTTCGTGTACCGCGATGATGTTTTAATTACCGTGAAAGGATTCAAACTTTTAGCCTAATTTTGTCCTCTACGATTGTTAAATTTTTAGTAATTTTTAATGCGATTTTTAGCGTAACGTTTCGATTTTTGGAAATTCATGAAAGGAATTTGGTTTCAAAATTATATCTTAATGTGGAAAATTTCGCCTTCCACGATTTTTGAAATTTTTGCTTTTTTTATATAGAATTGTTAGTGTATTTTCGTAATCTGTGACATTCGCAAAAGGAATTCTATTTCAAACACTTATAAGGGCACCACCAAACATGGTGCTCACAGATTTTAATGATTACAAAGTATGTTGTAGGGGTCATACCATTAATTATTCGGCTAAAAGAGTTCCTTCAAATGGGCCTTAGTTTTTGAGAAATTGGGGGTCAAAGTTTAGCGTTTATTTCAAATACCTGATAGTATTGCTCTTGGTCAGCGGCTCCGTGGCTCCGAGGTAAAGTGCTGAACTCCAGGCTCGGACGTGGCGGGTTCAACTCCAAATTGGACCTCCTTTTTTTTTTTACCTTTATATACTTTTTACATGTTACATATTTTAAGCTGAATTTGGAATTCTACAGCTTTGAACTTATTAACATTTTCTTATGGGGATAGTTTACTTTTTTACTTTTATCTTTCTTATTTAAAAAAATATGGTTCAAATGATAAACTATTGCACTTCAAAATTTATAAAATAAATAAAAAATGCATATATAATTAAAATTTTCAAAAAGCATAAAAAAATTTAATATTTTAAAATCCCTTTTACTTTAAATATTAATAATTTTGCTCAATTACTTTTTTCAGATTTTCAAATGAATATTACACAATACTGTGCATGGATTTTTAGACAATCTATTATTACATTTTATATACTTACATATATATATATATATATATATATATATATATATATATACAGGGTGTTTCGCTACCAGACCGACAAACTTTGAGCGATGGTAGTAGACATGAATACAGACATTATTAAATAGGAAACCATGGGGTGCAAACGTCTTCCGTAGGAGCTAGGGGCCATTAAAGTTTAAGGTCCAAATCTTCAAACGATTATAAAAAACGGAAAAAAGGATGGATTTGTTTGCGGTTTTCGCTAAAACCATTCTTTGTATCACGATTTGTTTGTAAAAAAAAATTAACGGTCAAAATTCTCGATAGAGGGCGCTTTAGAATTTAGAGTAACGAAAAACTACTTTTTACCCTTATTTTGTGCATGGAGTTGAAATTATTTTAAAGTTTAGACATTAACTTAAATTTTAATCCCAAAATCGGAAACATTGCGATCGGATAACTATCGAAAATTGAACTGTGAACAGAGGGAGGAATTTTAAACATTCATAAACAATATACAAACTGTTCGATTTTGTCGTGGTTTGCGTGTAGGTCATTCCCTTGGTAATTATTTTATTCAAAATGATTTACAGCTCTTGTGTCTCCATTTTTTGATAGAGGGCGCTTCCGACACATCTGCGACATTTCAATGCCATTACTCCAGAGTGTTTTACTACCAAACTAATATACTTCCAGAAAGTGTTAGGGATGCAAAGCGACTCGGAATAACATAGGAATGTAACGTTGAAAATGCCTTTTTAGCGAGCTGTGGTTAAAAAAAATAAGGTAAAAAAGCAACACAAACAGTAGTGAAACAGAAACACGTTAATGTGGTAGAAAACAATTTAGTTAAAGATTTTACTACAAAAGGTGTCCGAAATTACGATCAGAAGTAGTCGGGCATGCTTGACAGCAACGTCGCATGCAATTCCTCACGTTTTGAAAGATTCCTGGCATCTCGGATAGCATTCTGGCAGCTACAGAAATTTGAACTGAGGGGTCTTCCACTGACGGTACGGGTGTCTCATACATTAAACTTTTCATTTGACCCCAGGAGAAGAAGTCCATACAGATTCAGATTCAGATTGAGCCAGGTGGGGGGGGGGCTACTAATTGGTTTGAGCTCAACTAGCCCCACCCAGCAATGTTTATTTAAAAAATAAAGAACAATTATACAGTGATAAAATAAAAGAGGTAACAAAAAGTAATTGATATAATGAAGTAGGTGCGACGATCTGGCAGGCCAACGAATCGGGCCCCTATTACCTTTTCACCGCTGCCCATATGTTACGTTGAGGTGTCTGCGAACATCGTTGGTAAAATGCGGAGGAGCCCCATCGTGCTATAGAGTGGCGCAACGAAAGAGAAACATGTACTTTTACCAGAAGTTCGACAGAACGTATTGTAGAAATATGAAGGTACTTTTTCCTCTGCTTCTTTTAACCCTAACTCGTAAAAAAGGTATTTTCAACGTTACATTATAATATGATTCCGAGTCATCTTTGCATTCTCTAACACTTCCTAGAAGTATGCGGGTCTGGTAGTAAAACACCCAAGAGTAATGCCTTTGAAATTTCGGAGATGTGTCGGAAGCGCCCTCTATGAAAAAAATGGGGACACCAATGCTGTACGCCATTTTGAATAAAATTACTGCCAAAGGAATGACCTACAAGCAAACCGCAGCAAAATCGATTAGTTTGTCAAATGTTTATGAGCTGTCAAAATCCCCTCCTCTGTTCACAGTTCAATTTTCGCTAGTTACCCGATAACAATGTTTCCAATTTTGGGCTTAAAATTTAAGTTAAAAACAAAATTTTAGAATAATTTCAACCCCGTGCACAAAATAAGTGTAAAAAGTAGTTGTTTGTTACTCTAAAGTCTAAAGCGCCCTCTATCGACAATTTTTGAACGTAACTGTTAAAAATTTTTTACAAACTAATCGTGATATAAAGAATGAATTTAGCGAAAACCGCAAACGAATCCACTCTTTTTTCCGTTTTTTATAATCGCTTGAAGTTTTGGACATTTAACTTTAATGGCCCCTAGCTCCTACGGAAGACGTTTGCGCCCCATGGTTTCCCATTTAATAATGATTGTCTTCATGTCTTCTATAACCCCTCAAAGTTTGTCGGTCTGGTAGCGAAACACCCTGTATATATATATACAGGGTGATTCCAAATTTTTTTTACAATAAAAGAGGGGTGATAGTACACATCAAGACAAACAATATTAAATAGGAGACCAAGGGTCCAAAACGTTTTCCTAAGGAGATAGCCGCCATTAAAGTTTAGGGACCAAAATTTCAAATAAACATAAAAAACGGAAAAATCGGTCGATTGATTTGCGGTTTTCACTAAAATTATTCTTTATGTCGGCATTTTCTTGAAATTAAATTATAAAGATAAATTTCAAAAAATGCCGATAGAGGGCGCTTTAGACTTTGGATTAACGAAGAACTATTTTTTGCCGGTATGTTTTGCATCTTATTAAATGTTTTCGTAAGTTTACACTCAAACTTAAATTTTGAGCAGTAAATCTGTAGTTGGGAGTGGTTAAGTAACACAAACTGAGCTGTGTTCAGAGGGTTCAAATTTCAAATGATTAAAAAAAACGGAAAAATTGGTGGATTTAGTTACGGTTTTCACTAAAACTATTCTTTATTTAGGTATTTTCGTAAAAATAAATTATAAAGATAAATTTCAAAAAATGCTGATAGAGGGTGCTTTAGACTTTGGAGTAACGAACAACAATTTTTTGCCGTTATTGTTTGCATCCCTTTAAATGATTTAGGAAGGTTAGACTTAAACTTAAATTTTGAGCTGAAAATCTGAATACTAGGGAGTGGTTAAGTAGCACAAACTGAAATGTGTTCAAGGGGAGGGGGGGAGGTTCGAATTTAAAGTAATTATAGAAAATGGGAAAATTGGTCGATTCGTTTGCGGTTTAAAATAAAACTATTCTTTGAGTCAGTATCTTCTTGAAAATAATTTTTAAAGATAAATCTCAAAAAATTCCGTCAAAGGTCACCTTAAACTTCTAATTAACCAACAATTAATTTTAACCGTTATTTTTTGGTTCTAATTAAATGCTTGCAAAAGCATTTTAAATGTTCTCGGAAGCTTAGATTTAAACTTAAATTTTGAGCTCAAATCCTAAATCGTTATGAGGAGTTAAGAAGCGCAAACTGAAGTGTGGTCAGGAATTAAAATTTAACCCTCTTTCCTCCTCGAGCACAATTCAATTTTTCGCTACTTAAACACTCCCAACGATTCAGAATTTCAGCCCAAAATTTAAGTCTATGCATTGAAAGCATTTAATGAGATTAAAAAAATAACAGTTAAAAATTATTGTACGCTACTCCAAAGTCTAAGACGCCCTCTATCGGCATTTTGTGAAATTTACTTTTAAAAATTATTTTCAAGAAAATACTGATTGATCAAGAAAACTGCTGATTTAAAAATTAGTTTTAGCAAAAACCTCAAACGAATCGACCAATTTTTCCGTTTTTTACAATTATTTGAAATTTGAACCCTCTAAACACAGCTATGTTTGTCTACTTAACCACTCCCAGCTATTCAAATTTTGAGCTCAAAATTTAAATTCAAGTCTAAGCTTACGAAAGCATTTAATAAGATGCAAAAAATAACGCCAAAAAGAGTGTTTCGTTACTCCAAAGTCTAAAGCGCCCTCTATCGGCATTTTTTGAAATTTATCTTTATAATTTATTTTCACGAAAATACCTAAATAAAGAATAGTTTTAGTGAAAACCGCAAGTCAATCGACCAATTTTTCCGTTTTTTATAATCATTTGAAATTTGAACCCTCTGAACACAGCTCAGTTTGTGTTACTTGACCACTCCCAACTACAGATTTTGAGCTCAAAATTTAAGTTTGAGTCTAAGCTTACGAAAACATTTAATGAGATGCAAAAAATACCGCAAAAAATAATTGTTCGTTAATCCAAAGTCTAAAGCGCCCTCTATCGGCATTTTTTGAAATTTACCTTTATAATTTAATTTCAAGAAAATGCCGACATAAAGAATAATTTTAGTGAAAACCGCAAATCAATCGACCGATTTTTACGTTTTTTATGTTTATTTGAAATTTTGGCCCCTAAACTTTAATGGCGGCTATTTCCTTAGGAAAACGTTTTGGACCCTTGGTCGCCTATTTAATATTGTTTGTCTTGATGTGTACTATCACCCCTCTTTTATTGTAAAAAAAATTCGGAATCACCCTGTATATATATATATATATATATATATATATATATATATTACTGATATATGCAGTGTAAAAAGATTAAATCTAACATATAACGCATCTTTATACACACTTTTATTTGGAAAAAATTATAATTATAACCTGAAAACTGATTACATGAGTATATTTATCGCATGTATAATACAGAACCAATATAAAAAAAATTAAATCACCATATCAAATACAAACAAGTTGGAAATTGCACGTGAACGTAGCAAATGAGGTGCGTTCATCCGATAACGAAGTTTTAAAAATATTCAGATCTTGCTGGTATAGTAGAGCGTACTTCGGATACAGTATAGTAGTCGAAATCTTTGTGTTTCTGTAAATATGCAGGAAGTAATTTTTATTACTCCTCAGCAACGTATATCTTATTCATAAAATGTGAAATAGTTGAATATAATTAAAACACGCCCCAAACAATGTTTCCCCGTATAGCATTATGTAGTGGAATACATTTGTGTGGCCCTGTAATTTAATAATAAAAATTATTTGCATCACAGATTGTACGGAATGCATATTTTAGTATATATTTCATAGATTCATGCCAATTGTATTATGTTCGAATGAGTATAACATCATTAAAATGCATTCGAAACTTTTTCCCCATTGACCGTAATGTAATGGAATACTTTTGATTGTCCCTGTAAATGATCTATGCATCCGACTTTCATAAAATTTGAAATGACTCGACAAAATTACGTAATAATTATATGTTTTAAATTTCAAACGATTAAAATGCATTTGAAACTTTTTTCCCCATTGACAGTAATGTAACGGAATTCTTTTGATTGTCCCTGTAACTGATCTATCCACCCGATTTTTAAAAAATTTGAAATGACTTGACAAAATTATGTTATAATTATGTATTTTAATTTTCAAACGATTCGATTGGGTAGTTTTTGCGTTGTTATATGCGGACTGACACACAGACGGACGGACTGAGCGACAACAATAGGTGCTACGTATTTACATAATTACGAACGCACCTAAAAAAGGCCTTAGCACTTTTAAAACATGAAAGTGAAGAAATTATGCACACAGAAAAAAACCGTTTAGAATCATCATTTGTGTAGGGAATTGCGCTGAATGTATTAACAAAATTTACAGTATCGCGTGATATATTTGTCGTGTGAATAAAAATAAGTAATTAAATTATTCACAATTTAACAGAATTTTACTTTATATTTAAGAGCAAATATTTATTTTTTGATCAATTTTTATATAAACCTTTTCCTTAAAAACTTAACGTTTATGAATTTTTTTTTAAATTAATAGTTTTTTTTCAAAACTTATTAATCTAAACGCAAATTTGAACTAATTCGTGACTGAAATCTCATCTTTTTAAAACTCGTATAAATTTACATAACCTATATTCCTTAACTAGTTGATTGGTGATAAACATATAGAAAAATACACTGAAAGTTAAAATAGAAAAAATCATTATTTGTATAAGTGCAAATATATGCACATTTAATATGGGATAGTAATTATTTAAATATAGATTTTTGCATGATCATGAATATTTTTAACGAACTTGAAGAAACATATAAATGAATATAGTATATGTTCTTTACTCCTTGATTAACAATGAATATATAAAAACTACTGTAAATGAATATAATATAGGTTATACAGGGTGATTCAGCTCGTCGGTGACAAACTTTAAGGATCGATAGAGCACACCTAGACGAACATTTTTGAATAGGGAATGTAGGGTCCCTGACGCGATGGTAAGGCGCTAGACGCTTTCGAAAATTTGGGTGCCGAAATTCGAAACGTCATAAAAACTAGGGAAATGGTTAGATTTTCTTGCTTGTTGCGTCGAAATGATTCTGTTTGTTTAGACTTTCTTCAGTACCAATTTGATAAGCGTATCTCTTAAAACATGGATAGGGGGCGCTGCAGACTTTGGAGAGCTAGACAACAACTTTAAGCCCGTTATTTTGATAATTTAACACATGCTCGCCAAAGTTTATACTCTAACTTAAAGTTTGAACCCAAAAGTAGAGCCCTGCAAAAAGCGTAAGAGCCGGAATAAAATGCCAAAGTACAGGGTGGTCGAAACTCGAAGGCTCCTAAGAGATAAACAAACAGATTTCTTGACTTATGGCATGCATTTTCATGATTCTGTTTGCTGGGGCTCTCTGAAACTCAGTTGAACGGTACAAAAAGAAACATCGATAGGGGGCGCTTTGGGCAAAAAACATAATTCGTTGACATTTCGGACGCTAACTGGAAACGGGGCGCTACGATTAGTTAGAAACAAAACAAGAGAGTAATTTACTTATCATAAGAAGCTATTAAAACTGCAGTTTGTTTGTTTTTTTTTAACAAACATAGCTGGTTTCAATCATGCACAATGCGCGCAATAAAATTTACATAAGGTGCTTTTTGCTGATTTATGCAAAAGATATCGTACCATATCGATATGCAAAAGATACGTAATGCGTAGACGACAACGCGAGATGACGTAGTTGTATGCGCAGACACGTCTTTTGAACGTGCGGTACCTACTTAAGCTTCGGGTTACTTGTCTGCAGATCGGTAGTAGTATGGAACGGTACACAAACTCTGAATTGGCTGACATGCATTTGGCGTATGGCGCTGCTGGTTGTAATGGACGAGCCGCTCAGCGGTTGTACGCCGAGCGTTACCCCAACAGGCAAATTCCCTGCCATGCCTTCTTCGCTCGAGTACACCAGAGGTTGTCCACAACGGGATCTTTCGACGGAGGCAGGCCTGAACGGGAGCGATCAGTGAGCACCCCCGACAACGAAGAGGCTGTGCTTAACCTGGTTGAGGACAACCCAGGTCTTAGCACGAGAGATATTGCCAGACATGTTGGCATTTCGCAAGCAACTGCGTGGCGCATCTTACGTTCCCGGAATCTGCACCCCTACCACATCCAGCGGGTGCAGTTGCTCAGAGAGCAGGATTTTGGCCCTCGAGTGGAATTATCAAGATGGTACTTGGCGATGAGATCCAGGGATCCCCGTTTTGTAAACAGCATTTTGTTTACGGACGAGTCCACCTTCAGCCGGGAGGGAATGTGGAACGCCCACAACAGTCATGTGTGGTGTGATGAAAATCCACATGAAACCAGAAGCCGAGCAGCCCAGGAGCGTTTCTCAGTAAATGTGTGGGCCGGCATTCTGGGGGATTGCCTCATTGGCCCTTATTTGTTACCTGAACGGCTGACAGGTGGAAATTACCTGATTTTCCTGGATCAAGTGCTGCCGCAGCTTCTGGAGGATGCGCACGTACCCGAAGGTTCGCGTCGCCAGATGTGGTTCCAGCACGATGGAGCTCCGGCCCATTACACGAACGACGTGCGTCTCCATCTAAACGCAAGGTATGGCCAGCGGTGGATCGGGCGTGGGGGTCCAGTTCACTGGCCTGCCCGATCACCAGACCTCACCTGCTTGGATTTCTTCCTTTGGGGTTACCTGAAGGCCGAGGTATACCATACACCTGTCAGCAGTGCTGAAGAACTTGTGGCGCGCATTGTGGCAGCTGCAGGGCAGATCAGAGATACTCCTGGCATTGTTGGAAACACACACTCCTCAATGCGACGGAGGTGCGAAGCCTGCATCATGGCCCAAGGTCGAAATTTCGAGCATCTTCTGTAGTGAGCCTTCGAGTTTCGACCACCCTGTACTTTGACATTTTATTCCGGCTCTTACGCTTTTTGCAGGGCTCTACTTTTGGGTTCAAACTTTAAGTTAGAGTATAAACTTTGGCGAGCATGTGTTAAATTATCAAAATAACGGGCTTAAAGTTGTTGTCTAGCTCTCCAAAGTCTGCAGCGCCCCCTATCCATGTTTTAAGAGATACGCTTATCAAATTGGTACTGAAGAAAGTCTAAACAAACAGAATCATTTCGACGCAACAAGCAAGAAAATCTAACCATTTCCCTAGTTTTTATGACGTTTCGAATTTCGGCACCCAAATTTTCGAAAGCGCCTAGCGCCTTACCATCGCGTCAGGGACCCTACATTCCCTATTCAAAAATGTTCGTCTAGGTGTGCTCTATCGATCCTTAAAGTTTGTCACCGACGAGCTGAATCACCCTGTATATGTATATTGATTGTATATGAATATAAGATAAAAATATGATATATATATATATATATATATATATACATAAGATTTGATTTGAGCTAAATATATAAAAAAATACAACAACATGTTAAGTGTCATGTCAGTAACCGGCGACTGGCATTGAACTTTCCGTTTAGGCCGCGTCAGTCACCGATGACTGACAGTTTAAAATATGATATAAAATTAAAAAATCTATATTGTTTTAAATAATTATTGAAAATTTATTTTAAATTTACTTAGCTTTTACTTATTAAAGGTTTGTACGTTCTTAATAAGTATGTAAAACAACATAATATTTTTAGTCTTATATCATTTACACTGTCCGATGACTGGCGGGGCCTAAATGGAAAGTTCAGTGTCAGTCATCGTAGCACTCAACGTGTTAAAAATACATTAAAGAATAAAAAATAATTCTTAATCATCACTGTTGAATGCACAATTAGATGGGTGATAATAATCGTAAAAACATTCAAAACATAAAATTAAATTGCAAACAGCACAATTGATAAAAGCAACCTTCTTACATGAACATGATTTTTTTAACAGTGTTATCGGAAAACATAAATAATTTAAATTTCTGAAAATTTCTCTGCTATTTATTAGTTTTGATGCAGAACATGCGTATCTTATCATAGGACTAAATCGAGGGAAGCTAAACTGGTGCAATATTATTGAATGGATTTTTATAATGTCTTCTCTTGAGCAGGGGCCTCGCTAAGGGGGGGGGGAATGGGAGGGGAGCCTCCCCCCCAAAACATTTGTGATTTTTTTTACACTTGTCAAATTCACAAACTTAGTTGGCAAATTTTCTTTAAAATTTTAATAAAAATTATAATATATTTTCATTTTTGATAGAATTGGCAAAAATTACCAAACTAATTGGGAATATTATTAAACTTTTAACAAATAAGGGCTATAATTCATTCTCTAATTGTGGTAAGTTGGCAAAATTGTAAAATGAGTTGGCAAATATTGAAATTTGACTTGGCAATTTTAGGTCCTCTCCCCTCCCCCCCCCCATTAAAAAGTCTTAGCGATGGCCCTGCTCTTGAGGCTATTTCTCTCTGGCTTTCTAACAAAGCTGTTGCATTCTGCAACCTTTTAATGAAATTTTTTACTTGGCGAAAAAATAAACATCACATGGTTGACAAACGGGCGTGCATTTCGGTGGAATTTTTTTTTTTTTTAGATATCATCATACATTGTGGCATCAGTCTGGCCTGCCCACGAATCGATTATCAGCAGAAAGTCATGATTTTTAACATACGACAGAAGACAAGTTCTTAAATATTGTTCATAAATTTTCTTTGTTAACTTACCTGATTTGGAACACGTAACAATCATATTTTTGAAAGTGGAACTTAATTCATTTATCTTCATTTGAACATGTGGTCCAAACGCACTAGATTGGTCACGTAAACATATGAAAACAAATGGTAAAATTTTTCCAGATGCCGTAATGGCATATTGGGCTGTGTAAGAATGCGTTATTTGATTCAAGTTTTTTTAAACAAAAACAGATTTAGTACCCCGCTCAGCTAATGATCTGTTGTACACTGTTTGGTACTGACAACCTATTTGGTCAGTATTTATAACATAATCAACGTCAAATTTAGTTATTAACTGTTTTGTCTGAACACAGAATTTTTCAGCTGCTTCCATTACTTCTTCAATAGATGCCACTTCTTTGCGACTCACAAACTTTGTCACTTTACGTTGCCTTATTCCATGATACTTTTTAAATCTTTCCAACCCAGCTTGAGCTTGCTAGAAAATGAAAATCATCAGACTTGAAACAGGCAGCCGCATTCATTGTCCAGTATTGCAAAGTCCGCGTCGTCACCTATATATCAGTATAAAAAATGAGTTAATAAACTAATATTGTCAATATGTTATTTATATTATTAATATTATATTATAAATATAAACTTGAAAATTATTGCAATTCAAATTTATTGTAATTGAAAGAAATCTTTTTGTTTTACCTGTTCCATATTTTTTTGAGCTTCAATAAATCTCTCATATGTTTCACAATCTATAGCTTTCCATTTGTCAAAATGGGTTCCTCCTCGATTTACATCATCTTTCCACCTTACTTAAAATATGTTTTTGTTTAATCGACTTGCTTCATTGGCCTGCAATAACTTTAAATTACATCTTGGGTGTGCTTCAGCTAAAGCAACAGCATTCTTTTTGTACCACAATGGAATATAATCTCGTAGTTCAGGGGCAAATTCTTCCGGCACAAAATGTTCACCATCTTCTTGAAATCCCGGACACTGTACAAAAATAAATAAAATTCAATTACTTTATTTCGATTTTTTCTGAATGAAATATAATGTATAAATATATCTATATTTATATATATATATATATATATATATATATATATATATATATATATATTGCTAAATAAAAAAAATCTTACCTTTGTAAATTCTCTAAATTCACTTTCTTCATTCGGTATGATTTCATCTGACTCAATAAATTGTCGACTATCTAATATTTCTAATATTGAATTATGAAATTCTTCAGCTATAGCAATAGAAGAACTTGAAATATCATCCGGTGGATAATTTGTAAGCAGATTATCATTTTGTAACAACATCTCGCAATATTTTAATGCATTCGTAATTTCACCTTTTTTGTTCCTTTTCCAAAAGAGAATTTTCTGTACTAGTGCTTGTTCCTTCCATTATAGCATTCAACCTTCGCTCGACACAAATCTACCTTCGCTCAATTTTCATACCGTAATTTTATCTATACATATATCTACCAACATTTCAAATCTTTTATTTGTCTGCAAAAGAAACTAAATGCCAACAGCAAAAAGAATTTCTATTTTCGCCTGATTTTACCGAGAAAATAAAAGCAGACGAATAAAATAAATACATATATTTTTTTTATGTATCGTAAATATTATTTCATTAGCAGACGATTTTCCCAATCTGATTTTTTATGAATAGTGCTTTAATTTGTTAAAATAAAAAATATATGTATTATTTTAAATATAATCTATCATTTCTTATTTGTGCAAACGATAAATAATATTGAGGATGAACTTTAGAAATAAATGTATTTAAAGATCAGTAAAAATTTGGATAATATTTTAGCACTACTGCAATAATATTTTATTACACTTTCGAAGATATGCATTATTTGAATTAACTAATCATATAAATGTCTGAGAAATTGCATCTGAAAATTATTTTGTATAATTTATACAAAAAAGGATAAATTTTCATTTAAAAAATTCCACAAAAAAAGGCGATAGAAAAGAGAAAAATTATTATTTCAGAATTATGCTTAATAAAAAAAGAAATTACATAATAATTAACAAAAAAAAAAAAAAAAAAAAAAGATTCAAAGCATAAATTAGTTATGCCGTTTTGTCAATAAAAATATTAGTTTAAAAATTGCAGATAAAAATAAATTTTCATGAAATAAATTCGGAAATATAAATTTACTTTATTAAGAAAATATCAAAAAGTTCAAAGCTATAGAATTCTCAATACTGCTTAAAATATGTAACGTGTAATAAGTATGTAAAGATAAAAATAATATGTAATTGTGTAATATTCATTTGGAAATTTGAAAAAAGTAATTGAGCAAAATTATTAATATTTAAAGTAAAAGGGATTTTAAAATATTCAATTTTTTTATGCTTTTTGAAAATTTTAATTATATATGCATTTTTTATTTATTTTATAAATTTTGAAGTGCAATTAGTTTATCATTTGAACCATATTTTTTTTTTTTTTTTAATAAGAAAAATAAAAGTAAAAAAGTAAACAATCCCCATAAGAAAATGTTAATAAGTTCAAAGCTGTAGAATTCCAAATTCAGCTTAAAATATGTAACATGTAAAAAGTATATAAAGATAAAAAAAAAGGAGGTCCAACTTGGAGTTGAACCCGCCACGGCCGAGTCTGGAGTCCCGCACCTTACCTCGGAGCCACGGAGCCGCTGACCAAAAGGTATTCTAGGACTAACAGGTATTTGAAATAAGCGCTAAACTTTGACTCCCAATTTCTCAAAAATTAAGGCCCATTTGAAGGAGCCCTTTCAGCCGAATAATTAATGGTATGACCCCTACAACATACTTTGTAATCATTAAAATCTGTGAGCACCATGTTTGGTGGTGCCCTTGTTAGTCTAATCATGTACATTTTCTATTCTGTGAATATCAAACCATTATTTATTGTTCTTTTGCGCTTCGATTCGACATTTACCATTCGTGAATTCCGGCAACAATGTTTCAGTTCACTTTAGTAAATTATTTCCTCGATGGTTCTTCAATTTTTAGCATTTTTTATTTTATTTTATTTTATTTTATTTATCTATTTATTTATTTTGTTATTTTGCAGCGATTTTTGCCCATTCGTTTAAAAAGTACGATTTTTAAGTTCTCTTTTCAATAAAGTTTACTCCGAATTGGTGCAGCATTTTTTTTTATTTTTCGCAAATTTTCTTTGCGATTTTTAGAGGCTTTTTGTCGTTTTTGGCAATATTTCCTCATTAAAAGGAATTTGGTTTCAAGCTTTTAGCCATTTTACCTTCAGTGACATTCAGTGTAATTCTTCTATTTTTTTTTTTAGTATTGCGTGTAGATTTTATCGTTCGTAAAATAATTTCGTTTATAATGTCTTAATCTTCTATACTAAATTTTGTCCTGTGAGTGTTTGGAATTTTTTTTTTTTTTTTTTTTTTTTTTTTTTTTTTTTTTTTTTTAGCAAAAATCAGATTTTAATCTTTAGTACAAAATTCTAAATGCTATCCTCTTCACAATAATGTTTTTTGGAAATCCAAACAGCCATTTTCTTAAGAATTTCTAAGAATTTTTTATTCGATATTTAGTGTTGTTCCTTTCTTTCTTTGTAACCGATGACCAGACCCTTACCTGCCGAGTTACCTCAGCTTAACGGGTTAGATACCTGGTAATTAGTGTTGTTCCTTATTCCACGACGATTTTTTTTTTACATTCAAAAAATAAATCTTGTTTTATATTTTTTTATCTCACTATCGCAAACTTTGTCCTCGCGACTTTCCAAATAAATTTTCGCTACTTTAATTTCTCGATATTCGCTGAAGTGTTTCCACATAATTAAACGCCATTCTGTATCAATCTTCAAGCCAAATATCGTAGATTTTGTTAAAGTTTTCTCGAACTTAAAAGTGATTTTTTTTTTTAATTCGTGAAAGAATTCCAGTTACAATGTCTTATAATAGTCCACTATAGTAAAAATTGTCTATTTTTGAAAAAGTTTACTAGGAATTCATGCAGTGATTTTTAGAGTTTTTCGCGTTTCGTTATATTTTTCGTTGGGACCAAGTATAGTCAGTCGCATCAACAGGTAGCTAAAAGAAAGTATACATATTATGGGCTAATTTAATTCAAGGAAATCAAGTAAAGTATTAAAAGTAAGAGTTACCATTTTTTAAAAATCAAATTTTGCGCAATTTTTAATGTTTAGATGATCTCTAGTTAAAAAAATCCTTTCATATTCTAAAAGAAGTCATTCCCTACTCTATTGATTTCTTTGCTGTATCTGTATGGTAAACAGTGCAGGAATAGAGACAGGTGTATTACCTTTTTTTTTTTTTTTTTTTTTGTTACACTGACTGCATTTTAAACTAATTAAATAATTACGAAAAACGCGTTTATTAAACATTTTATTCGAATCATGGTAAATCACAGAGAATAATTTTAGGAAAAGAGATATTTTAATTATTCATTGAAAATTCAGCAGCTTTCATCCATGCATGCAAATGTTTAATAATTTTAATTAAAAATACAATAACGATAAACTTAATGAAAGTAATCTTAATACAAATGTGATAAAATGCAGAGTTTATTCTTTAAAACTTAAAATTTTTCCATTTAATAATGAAATGATGAAATGAAACGTGAAATAACGGCTCAATGATATGTAAATGTTAATTTACCATTGTAAGGCCTAAATAGCTAAACAGTTTGATCTTTCACTTAATGCAATTGAAATTTTAAAATTGTTTACACAAGTAAATGAAATATGTAATCACTCTTAGTTAGAAGAAAGGAGAATAATTCAGTTATTTATAAATATAAACATTCATTATTAAAAATAAAGTATGTCAATTGTAAAATTAAAATATTCATTTCCGATAAATGTTTTCAAAGTAAATGATGTTCTATAGCTGCACTTGTGAGTTAAAATTTCAACGATATTAATATGTCTGATCTTTAAATATTTGTTAAAATATGGAAATGAATGGATATCAGTGTAACTGAATGAATAAATTGAGTATTGCACGAATACTCATTTAAAATTCAAAATATTAGTGTTTTTAGGCATAAAATGTCTAGACATGAATAATTTACTAACGTATTGAAACACTTATGTGTGTCAACTATTTCTAAATAAGGTTCACATAGTTCGAATATTAAGTAATAAACGACAATAATGTTAAATTATTCTATTAAATCGCATTTCACCAGAAATATTTCAAAATCTATCAAGGCTATTTATTATGTTTTCATGGATTGTGCACACTGTAAAAAATTATTGTAAAATTCCGGTAGATGTTACCCTAAATTTTGCGGTACTTCTACTGCTTTCCCTTTTTACGGTATGAATACCGTATTTCTAAGGTATATTAAGCATAAAAAACAGTTTTTTGTACTGTTTCGTTTTAAAACGGTATTTACACAGTAAAATTATTATTTTTCAGTAAAAATTCGGTATTTATACCGTAAAATAATTATTTTTCAGTAAGGAAAACGACATTGGAAAAATTTTCGTAGCATTTCAGTATACTGTTTCGATTAAAAACGGTATTTACACAGTAAAATTATTATTTTTCAGTAAAAATTCGGTATTTATACCGTAAAATAATTATTTTTCAGTAAGGAAAACGAAATGGAAAAATTTTCGTAGCATTTCAGTAGATGTACCTAAATTTTACGGTACTTTTAATGTTATCATTCTTTAGGTATGAGTGCCGTATTTCTAAGATATATTAGGCATAGAAAAAAACAATTTCTGTGCTATTTCGATTATAAATAGTATTTATACCACAGATGATTGTTTTTTAGTAAAAAGGCGATATTTATACCGAAAATAATTATATTTCAGTAAAGGAAAATATGGTATCCTCGCCTTGGTGTACGGCATTCTCTCAAGTGATGTTCTTGCTATTGCTAAGTAAATGCGCACAGGTCTGAGGAGACGCGGAGGGGGTGCAGCCGACAACTTGTTTTGGGGCCCAAAAATCTCAAAGGGTCACAACATTTACAATATACACTGTATATTATAGTTTTTATGTATACCATAGTGTAACAATAAAAAAGGAAAGATCTGTATTTACTTTTGTTAACTAGTATTAATATATAATTATTATCTTTAAATTCAGGAAAATAAATAATGTAATTTATAAGAGACGAACAAAAAAGTCTTCAAAGTCGACGAGATATTATTAAAGATTTACATGGCTTTTATGTGTCTTGAGTGTCTGTATAAAGGGGAGGGGGATGTGTGACTGATCCTGGGCTCATCACGGCTCTCGACGGCCTGAACAGATGTCGTCTTGCTAGTGGGAACTTTCAACCTAATACACTGAATGATGTCAAAACCATCCTTAATTTTCATTGAAGAATTATAGCATTCGTATATGTGAAACTCTAAGATTTTAAACCAGTTTAATTAATCAGTTATTCAGAGTCATGTAATTGGAATTATAATATTGAGTACCATTGAATTTATACCAGTGATATACTTATATGTTAAAAGGATTTGTTCATCTTTGTATGACCTTTGTGTTTCCTTCAGTTGAATCCTCATACCGGACGTGCGGGTAAAAGAACTTGTAACATTTTAATTATTTTTAAGTGAAAGTAAATAGTATGCAAGTATTTCTATCACATTTTTAACTTGTATAAGTTCTTAATAAAGTTCTTCTTTAATGTTATATATTTGTCTTATTAATTTATTTTAGGTTTTAAAAAAGTATATTTTTTTGGCATGACAAATAAGAAATTTTCGAGCTAAAAATTATTTAAAATTCAAAATTCATCCAAAAAAAGTTAATAATAGAATGATAAAATTTTCCGTTCAAAGATGAGTTAAACCATGAAGCAAAATAAAGAGAAGCACCGAAATATGGTACTTCTTATTTTTTAAAAAATCCAAGCTGGGGAGCACGATGCGTTTTACCGTTTCTTTTTTCCGTATTCAGGAACACACTAGCACCATGCATGTTAACGTTCTTTACAATACTAATGCATCGAACGTCGCATTGTTCAAATAATAAAGATCGTCGCATAGTATGTTGCTGTTTAAGAAAAAACGAAATGGTATAACGTATCGTGTGTGCTCAGACGGTGAAATTTTAGAGACTATAAACACCCATCCCCCGCGAATCCCTCCTTTCAAAATTTAGACAAAATTGTCATAAAACTAGAAAAAAAATACATCCTTATTAGAAAAAATAATCAAATACCAAACAGTCAGTTGACTTAGATTAACGCGCAATCCACCGGTAAAACTGCAAACACAGGTCCCCTTTCCTCTACCAATCTCATAAATAACTAAACTTCAAAAATCTTTTTCGCATACGTTGTTGCAATTTTAATGACATCAGATTCCAATCTTGATGAACTCAGGGATTTCGCAATTAAAAATTCTGTTGATATAATTCTTAAAAATGTGGCAAAGTTCAAAAACTCTAAAAATCGTAAATCAAAATTTTAACACATATCTCACTCGACATACTGACAATAACGCTTTTTCGCCATACGACTCAGTGTTCAATTCAGACACTTTTCTCCTGGAGGGACTTCTGTGGCTCGGGGAGGGTGACATTATAAAATACCGGGGGGAGGGAATGAAACTTTTTCACCAGTGAAAACCCAAAAACTCTATTTTTCCGCGGGGGGGAGAGGGCATTTCATTGCTCCGGGGGGGATTTCAATCCGGGCTACCCCAATAATTCAACACTGATATGGCGAGACTGCTAATTTCGTTAATAGAAAGGTCTCTCATTCGGTAACTCACTCTCTATCCTCTCCGAATTCTGGAAAATTCTAACACTAAAAACCGTTTAGACAGTCAAAGTTAATTCACAGTCTCATCCATATGTCTCCAAACCTTCGGCAATCCCCCCTCCCCCGGTCGCTCTTCCGTCCGTCTTGGATAAATTATTCAGGCTAGATGGTAAATGATACTTTCAGGTTACTTCATTGGTCATCATTCGAGTTTTGACGCAAAAAGTACCATTGATGCTTTGCCTCCTACGCCTCCTACCAACACCCCCTATAGTGGGTGTTGCTCCAACCCGGATGGAACGATTAATCGACCTTGTTCTTCTTAACACACTGTTAAAGATGTCTGTAAAATAATGATTCTCTGATCGTATATTTTGCACTCAATTTACTATCTTTCAAGTAAATTATAGAAACACGATTAATTTACAAAAATTCCATTCGACCAGTAAGGGGCTAATTGTTAATTTTTGATACTCTCCCTCCCTTTGGATATCATACGTTATCATCCATCAACTCCCCCCCCCCCCCCGATATTGATATCGTTATCAAAGTGTAAAAAAATTTTATTTTTATGATTTAGTTCTTTTGTTTGCAGTAATATACAAAACTGGTTAAATTTATTTTTCCCAAACTTTATTGATTCAAATGAAAATAATTTAATAAAATATCGCTTTATTCAAATAAAATTTTAAAAAAAGTTGCTATTTAAAAGTATATTATTTTATAATAGTTTTTTCTTACATAGTGCATTTAATAGTAATTAAGTCTTGTTGAACTTTCCCTTCGAACGAAGGAGGGATGAGGGGGGGGGGGAAGACGTAGAAATTCTTATCAACAGAACAAGTGGATAACATTCTTTCGCTTTTATTTATTAGAAAACACAAGATGCATTTCAAATAAATTTCACATAATATTTCTAGATCCATGTTTATATATGCATACACATATGAAGATGAATAGGAATGCCAAAACGTTGGGGTATACCATATTTTAGAATTAGATAATTTTATTATAATTTAGTGATTTTAATGATAGTTTTGTATTTACATAAAAATAGATAACTGAATTTAAAAAAAAAAAAACATAATGTAATTTTTTTCAACAAAAATCCACGTTACAAAGAAAAAAAAGATTTGATTTGGTCAAAAATGATATCAATATCAAAAGGCAACCCCCTTCCCCTCCCTAGAGATAGCTTACGATATTATCTTTCAGACAACCCCTCCTTCACAAAATAATAATGTTATATATGTACAGCCCCTAATAAAAAAAATTATCATTCTTGTTTCTAGTAAAACCATCGTAAGTACTGACTAATCAAAGCATTTTCCATGAAAATATCTAGATTATAGGTAAGATAATGCAGTACACGAAAGTTTGTTTTCGACGGAAGTACTGGTATCAGATTTTCGAATCAAAAGCCTCCTTTACGGGTAGTAGTATAAGTCTCAGTGTTTGCCAACCAACCAACCTAATGGTGTCAACTTCTTGATGTGGATCAATGGGAGCTTGCGATCTGAATTATTCAAAGTGAGTTATTCGGTTATATTTCTTTTTTTCCTGTAACTTACATAATTAGATAACTAATTTGAACTACATATATTTTAAATTTCTTTGTCTTAAAAGTATGTAATTCATTTGTTTGTGTACACTACCTAAGAAATGGAAAATAAATCACTTTGTTAATGAAAAGTGCGCGTTGGATTAATTTTTTTTTTAAGTAGGAAAATTGACATGTGTAAGTTTTAGAATATTTTCTGTTCAACATTTCAACTATTTCTCTTTAAATTTAATCCTTTTAATTAGAATATTTGCATAATATTAGTAATTTACACTTATCTTATTTAAAAGAAGGAATTTGACTTATTTCATTCCTCCTTTTGCTAGACTGTCCCATTCCTCTCCACTATTGTTTTTATGTTAAACTGCTTATATAAACAACAGTGCTGCTGTTAAGTTTAGTTTAAATTATAGATAATATATAATATTAGGTTTTCTAAACAGGTGACTATTACAGCTACACGTAAACAAGTCATTAATATACAGCAAACATTAAAATTAAATGAAGCAAATTTACTTTTTTTAATAAAAGTTTTTTTTAATACAAATCTAAGTTTGTTTATGTTGATCAGCAAATTTTTTCAACAGAATATAGCTGCATCTCAGTGCCGTAGCTAGGATAGGGAACACCCGGGACGGATGTAAATTGTGTTACCCCCAGCCAACATGGTGTCATCCCCCCCCCCCCGCCGATCGGTTATATTTTTTCATTCACAATTGTACGCTTTTATAACAAATGACTACATCATTCCTCATTTACATTTTGCCTTGCACTACGAATGAAAAAAACAAAACAGAGTAACGACTTTTTCTTAACCCATAATTCGCATAAATCAATGTGGTGTCTGTATGTAGAAGAAAATTCTTTCTTTTAAATTTTGCTTTTCTTATCCACTCGTTGGATAGGTTAGTTTTTGTTACCTGGTGCATATATCTTATTTAAACAGTCCAGTCTGCATAAAATTTCAACTTCTCTAAGAAAAGAAAATTAATTCTATTTCGTCGTACGCTAGAAATTTAATTTCAGAATTCTTTTCCAAAATCACATAAGATTATATATATCTATTTGCAAATAAATATCGGGTAACACCCTTTAAAGGATAACACCCGGTTCGGATCGCCCCCCACTAGCTACGCCACTCCGTCTATCTAGTATGTGACTGATGCTTAGAATAATACATAACGAGAAAAAATTTCTGTCCCATTCCATCCCATTCTTTCTTACTAACTAATATTGTAAAAAATATTAGTACTATTTATTACTAATATTAGAACTAGTACTAACTAATATATCCCGTACTACTAATAACAATAATTAATTAAACTTGAAAACATAGTATATTAACACACGAAAAAAATCCTAAAAACCCGATTTAAATTTAAAACAAAATCTGATTTAAATAAAAATGTATACAGGGTGATTCAGCTCGTCGGTGACAAACTTTAAGGATCGATAGAGCACACCTAGACGAACATTTTTGAATAGGGAATGTAGGGTCCCTGACACGATGGTAAGGCGCTAGGCGCTTTCGAAAATTTGGGTGCCGAAATTCGAAACGTCATAAAAACTAGGGAAATGGTTAGATTTTCTTGCTTGTTGCGTCGAAATGATTCTATTTGTTTAGACTTTCTTCAGTACCAATTTGATAAGCGTATCTCTTAAAACATGGATAGGGGGCGCTGCAGACTTTGGAGAGCTAGACAACAACTTTAAGCCCGTTATTTTGATAATTTAACACATGCTCGCCAAAGTTTATACTCTAACTTAAAGTTTGAACCCAAAAGTAGAGCCCTGCAAAAAGCGTAAGAGCCGGAATAAAATGTCAAAGTACAGGGTGGTCGAAACTCGAAGGCTCCTAAGAGATAAACAAACAGATTTCTTGACTTATGGCATGCATTTTCATGATTCTGTTTGCTGGGGCTCTCTGAAACTCAGTTGAACGGTACAAAAAGAAACATCGATAGGGGGCGCTTTGGGCAAAAAACATAATTCGTTGACATTTCGGACGCTAACTGGAAACGGGGCGCTACGATCAGTTAGAAACAAAACAAGAGAGTAATTTACTTATCATAAGAAGCTATTAAAACTGCAGTTTGTTTTTTTTTTTTTTTAACAAACATAGCTGGTTTCAATCATGCACAATGCGCGCAATAAAATTTACATAAGGTGCTTTTTGCTGATTTATGCAAAAGATATCGTACCATATCGATATGCAAAAGATACGTAATGCGTAGACGACAACGCGAGATGACGTAGTTGTATGCGCAGACACGTCTTTTGAACGTGCGGTACCTACTTAAGCTTCGGGTTACTTGTCTGCAGATCGGTAGTAGGATGGAACGGTACACAAACTCTGAATTGGCTGACATGCATTTGGCGTATGGCGCTGCTGGTTGTAATGGACGAGCCGCTCAGCGGTTGTACGCCGAGCGTTACCCCAACTGGCAAATCCCCTGCCATGCCTTCTTCGCTCGAGTACACCAGAGGTTGTCCACAACGGGATCTTTCGACGGAGGCAGGCCCGAACGGGAGCGATCAGTGAGCACCCCCGACAACGAAGAGGCTGTGCTTAACCTGGTTGAGGACAACCCAGGTCTTAGCACGAGAGATATCGCCAGACATGTTGGCATTTCGCAAGCAACTGCGTGGCGCATCTTACGTTCCCGGAATCTGCACCCCTACCACATCCAGCGGGTGCAGTTGCTCAGAGAGCAGGATTTTGGCCCTCGAGTGGAATTCTCAAGATGGTACTTGGCGATGAGATCCAGGGATCCCCGTTTTGTAAACAGCATTTTGTTTACGGACGAGTCCACCTTCAGCCGGGAGGGAATGTGGAACGCCCACAACAGTCATGTGTGGTGTGATGAAAATCCACATGAAACCAGAAGCCGAGCAGCCCAGGAGCGTTTCTCAGTAAATGTGTGGGCCGGCATTCTGGGGGATTGCCTCATTGGCCCTTATTTGTTACCTGAACGGCTGACAGGTGGAAATTACCTGATTTTCCTGGATCAAGTGCTGCCGCAGCTTCTGGAGGAGGCGCACGTACCCGAAGGTTCGCGTCGCTAGATGTGGTTCCAGCACGATGGAGCTCCGGCCCATTACACGAACGACGTGCGTCTCCATCTAAACGCAAGGTATGGCCAGCGGTGGATCGGGCGTGGGGGTCCAGTTCACTGGCCTGCCCGATCACCAGACCTCACCTGCTTGGATTTCTTCCTTTGGGGTTACCTGAAGGCCGAGGTATATCATACACCTGTCAGCAGTGCTGAAGAACTTGTGGCGCGCATTGTGGCAGCTGCAGGGCAGATCAGAGATACTCCTGGCATTGTTGGAAACACACACTCCTCAATGCGATGGAGGTGCGAAGCCTGCATCATGGCCCAAGGTCGAAATTTCGAGCATCTTCTGTAGTGTTATTTTTTGTAAATAAATTTCCAGTATCATTGATGTTTTTGGTCTAAATTTATTCAGAAGTGTTGAGCAGAGGTAGAAAATGTGTTTTCATTATTACTAACTGATCGTAGCGCCCCGTTTCCAGTTAGCGTCCGAAATGTCAACGAATTATGTTTTTTGCCCAAAGCGCCCCCTATCGATGTTTCTTTTTGTACCGTTCAACTGAGTTTCAGAGAGCCCCAGCAAACAGAATCATGAAAATGCATGCTATAAGTCAAGAAATCTGTTTGTTTATCTCTTAGGAGCCTTCGAGTTTCGACCACCCTGTACTTTGACATTTTATTCCGGCTCTTACGCTTTTTGCAGGGCTCTACTTTTGGGTTCAAACTTTAAGTTAGAGTATAAACTTTGGCGAGCATGTGTTAAATTATCAAAATAACGGGCTTAAAGTTGTTGTCTAGCTCTCCAAAGTCTGCAGCGCCCCCTATCCATGTTTTAAAAGATACGCTTATCAAATTGGTACTGAAGAAAGTCTAAACAAACAGAATCATTTCGACGCAACAAGCAAGAAAATCTAACCATTTCCCTAGTTTTTATGACGTTTCGAATTTCGGCACCCAAATTTTCGAAAGCGCTTAGCGCCTTACCATCGCGTCAGGGACCCTACATTCCCTATTCAAAAATGTTCGTCTAGGTGTGCTCTATCGATCCTTAAAGTTTGTCACCGACGAGCTGAATCACCCTGTATAGATATTTTTAAAACAATGATTGTTTTACACCTTAATTGCTATTTAAAAGCGTGCATATTCATTCATATGCCATTCATAATGCTGATTTTAAAAATAGTGAGAAATGGTGTTTATATTAAGACTTTCTTTGGTTTTAAGTGTTTATAAAATATAAAATAAGACTTGTAGATTAATTGCTCTTAAAAGTAGAGTCATCGTCTTGTTTAATTTTATAAAACGCAGAAAAAAGAGGGGAGGGGGAATTAAGTAAATTTAAATTTAAACTTTTAAAAATCAGCTGGCATATTTGCAATTATGATTACAATTCTCTGACAGCTCATATCTACGTGTTATTAACAGTATTTATGTTTTCACTAGTTAGAAACTGGTTTATTTATTAAATTCTAAGTCAATTAAATTTCATTTAAACTAGTGTTTGACTAAATAGTCGATTCGGTATTTTGGGATTCAGCATGTCATACACGAATATAAGTGTCATTAAACTAATTAAAAAACACTTAAAAACGTGTTACTTATAATTCAAATACTTCGCGAAATAAATGCGAATTAAGGCCAATATTGATCCCTCCCCCTCCTCCCTAGGAAAAAAAAAAGCAAGCAGTTAAAGTCTAATTACTGGAGTGATATATGTATTTTTAACACGTTCGCTGCCGCTCGCTCGAAAGTGCGTGGTATGGCGCCTACGTTAAGGGGCCACTCATGCGCCAGCGCGGTATGTGGGGTGATGTCCAATAGCCAGTCACGCGCTGACGCGGGAAATTCTTTTACTGATTCTTTGTTATAAAAAGTAAATCGGCTTCTGTGAAAAACCCACTTCTACAGTGCGGCATTATCTAGCATCACATCTTTACGTAAGCGGCAGCGAACGTGTTGTCTTTTTTGCACACAGAGAGAGTTTATTAAATCTGATTTAAGTCTTTATGTTAAAGGTTTACTTTCAATTAAACCTTTTTTTTTTTTTTAAATTTGGTTGGTAAAAATAATGAAATGTCTGATTTTGTGAAGGGGCCTATTATTAAATTAATTTTTTTCTTAAATAGGCCCCAAATTTTGCTGTAATTGAGCCTGATTACGTAAATTTACATTCAAAATTTAGAGTTTTACATATTTAGATCTTAGACCAGGGTTGCAAAAATATAGGCACCAGCAGAGTCAGTCACGCGTCACTAAAATTTAATAGCATTCTAGCAAGTAATGTATACAAATTTTTAGATGATACAAAACGAAATAAATTTTATAGTAATAGCATAGGAGCAACTAGAGGGAGCAACTGGCGCAAAGACTTTTAAAGAGAAACTTTTTGAAACATGCTTTAATTTATTTTTCTTCGGAAATGCATGAAAATAGCAGCTGTTGTTATTCAGAAACTGTCTAATTGCACTCAATTTTCTGTTTTTTTTTTAAAATGCAATAAATCTTTTACAGCAAGCTTTCAAAGTTGACATTTTTGAACACATTCCAAGACGAATGCAGAAAAACCGGTAGAAAAGCAGGAGAAAAAAGGGTGATTACGTGATCGAAATAGCTAAGCACTGGACAGGTAATTTACTTACATAAAATGGAAAATTAAGTTCGATTCGAAATCTATTCCATAGTCAGGCCTTCCAATTCTATATCTTTCTGTTAAAAAATGAATTTGTATGTGTGTCAAAATGTTTTGCGCTTGTTGAGCGGAGCAGTTGAGAACTCCCTAGCCGTACCTTCCATTCCACATTTTATCACATCTTTTCAATATTGGAAGGTTTAAGGGAAGTGTAAATTATAATTATCATCTATTTGGGATCTTCGAAATCAGCCTGCGTAATTTTTGTCATAAAATATTAATAACTGTAAAAACCATTGATTTACAGGGATACAAAGATGACTCAGAATCACAAATGAATGTAACGTTGGAAATGCCTTTTTTGCTAGTTATGGTTGAAGGAAGCAAAGAATTCAGCAACAGAAACAGCAGAAAAAGAGCAACACGTTAATGTGATAGAAAACAGTTTATTTAAAGGTTTTACTACAAAAGGTGTTTGAAATTACGACCAGAAGTAGTCCGGCAAGTTTGACATCGACGGTACATGGCGCTGCGGTTTCCTTGCGGTAGATGACGCTCAACGGTAATGCGTGTGAACAGCGATCATGTTGAAGTGATCATTCGCGAACCGGCTCCAAAGGTAGCAGATTGAATTATTTGAAAGATGAATAGCCCGATGGGACTCCTTCACATTTTACCAATGACGTTTGCCGACACTACAAAGTAACATCTAGGCAACGGGTCGTGGTAGAAGGCCAGATCGCCGGACCTATCATGTATCGACTTCTTCTGCTGGGGTCAAATGAAATTTTGGGTGTATGAGACTCCCGTACCATCAGTTAAAGAAGTTTGCATCTAATATTTCTGTAGATTGACAGAAAGCTATCAGAGATGCCAGGAATTTTTAAAGCGTGAGGAATTCCATGCGACGCTACTGTCAAGCATGCCGAACTACTTCTGGAAGTAATTTCGGACACCTTCTGTTGTAAAACATTTAAATAAACTGCTTTCTGTCACATTAACGTGTTGCTCTTTCTCGGCTGTTTCTGTTGCCTTTTTTCTCTGCTTCCTTGAACCGTAACTCGCAAAAAAGGCATTTTCAACGTTACATTTCTTTGTGATTCTGAGTCATCTTTGTGTCCCTAACACTTCCTGGAAGTAAGTTGGTCTGGTAGTAAAACACCCATGAGTAATGCCATTGAAAAGTCGGAGATGTGTCGGAAGCGCCCTCTATCAAAAAATGAGGACACCAAAGCTGTACGTCATTTTGAATAAAATAATTACCAAGGAAAGGATTTCCACGCAAACCGCAACAAAATCGATTAGTTTGTCCAATATTTATGAGCGCTTAATATCTCCCCCTCTATTCACAGTTCAGTTTTCGCTAGTTACCCGACCCCAATGTTTTTGATTTTGGGCTTAAAATTTAAGTTAAAGTCTAAACTTTAGAATAATTTTAACCCCATGCAGAAAATAAAGGTAAAAAGTAGTTGTTCGTTACTCTAAAGTCTAAAGCGCCCTCTATCGATAATTTTTGAAAGTAACCTTTAAATTTTTTTTTCTAAAGAAATTATAATATAAAGAATGATTTTAGTGAAAACCGCAAACGAATCGACCCTTTTTTCCGTTTTCTATCATCGTTTGAAGTTTTGGACCCTAAACTTTAATGACCCCTAGCTCCTACAGAAGACGTTTGCGCCCCATGGTTTCCCATTTAATAATGTTTGTCTTCATGTGTACTATGATCCCTCAAAGTTTGTCGGTCTGGTAGCAAAACACCCTGTATATAGAACCATTAGATAATACTACAAATCAACTTCAATTACTGTAAAAATTTGTTAATGCCAAACCATATCACACAGAGGAGCTGTCAGAATTATAAATAAAATTGAAAATGTGGTATTTAGCTCGTTATCAAGGGCAATACTAAATAGCCACATTAATTGCGATTAATTTCTGAATGGAAATCAGGATAGACCTAAAAATAATTTCCACATTGCCCGATTAATCGCAAATGAGAACTCATTTCAAAGAAAAATATCAAGAAAAATAACAAGAACACAATAGAGTCATCAACATGGTAATTGCAATAGAAAAACCATTTCAAAGAAAAAATATTAGAAAAACAATTAAACTGTAATTAAATATTTATAAAGATAACTTACAATTATCAATCGGAACCATAATTTCCATTGAGAACAAGAAATAGAAAATAATAATATAATTGAAGTAACATTGATTAAATTAAATAGAAAAATCATGTCAAATGGAAATAATTAGACAAATTAAATTATATAATAGGTTAGCTTACAAATATCAATTTCGACCACGTGATAGCAATACAATTTTGCATTGAGTCACATTAGACAGTTAATGTGCAAGTTAAAATAGTAAAATAGTTTTTATTAATAATAGATATTTAAATAACTAATATCAAAAATAAATAATTACAAAATATAAATAGACAAATAATTTTTTTAACATAATAATAATAGTTAAACTATTTAATACTAATTACATGTTTTAAATTATAATTATAGAATTAATTGGATCGATTGATATCGATAAAATTATCCTGTGAGTTAGATAAATTCAGATTGACTACTTAAGCATTAGTGTCGCCATCTATAGTTGCTAAATACAATTAAATAACGCAAAAAATTATTTAACTATAAAAACAAAATCTTACAAGTTACGATATTTATATATAATACTGGGTTGGAAAAAACTTTAAAAAAAAACATAAAACAGTATCTTTTATTTGTTTAAAATAGGGTTTTTTGGGAACAACCGAATATCTATTTGTAAGTAACCAAACTACAGTGGATTAAGTTGATATTAGAAGAGAAAAAAAATATTTTTTATTTAAACAGTTATCCCTTTACATAAAAAATAGACCAAGTCCCACTGTATAAAATTAGAAGTCGGAAATTAGAGAAAAAAAATATATAAAAATAAAATAAAAATAAGAAATATCTTTAGTAATTTTCAAATGATTAAAAAAAAACAGAGGATGTAATAATAATAATCATACAATCTATTGCAATCTATTTTTATTATAATAAAAATAGATTGCAATAGATTGTATGATTATTATTATTACATCCTCTGTTTTTTTTTAAGCATTTGAAAATTACTAAAGATATTTCTTATTTTTATTTTATTTTTATATATTTTTTCTCTCTAATTTCCGACTTCTAATATAATCAATTATATATAATCAATAATATAATAATATAATCTTCTAATATAATCTTCTAATATAATAATATAATCAATTATTAATTTACCTACTTTTGCTTTAAATAAGGGTTGGCACTGCTTATGTCAGTTGGTTTTAATTATGGTTTAAACCATATGTATATTTTTATAACATCCTCTAGTTATTTTTTTCCTCGACAATTACTAAAGTTATTTCTTATTTTTATTTTACTTTATTTTATTTTATTTTTATCTGAATAAATTCTGACTTCTAATTTTATACAGGGGGCAATGGTCAGTTTTATATGTATAGGAATAACTGTTAACTTAAAATAATTTTTATAATTATTATTATTATATTTTTATTATAAAATTCTACTTAATCATCTGTTTATATGTTGTTTACTAATATATTAGTAAACAACATATAAACAGATGATTAAGTAGAATTTTATAATAAAAATAATAATAATAATAATTATAAAAATTATTTTAAGTTAACAGTTATTCCTATACATATAAAACTGACCATTGCCCCCTGTATAAAATTAGAAGTCAGAATTTATTCAGATAAAAATAAAATAAAATAAAGTAAAATAAAAATAAGAAATAACTTTAGTAATTGTCGAGGAAAAAAATAACTAGAGGATGTTATAAAAATATACATATGGTTTAAACCATAATTAAAACCAACTGACATAAGCAGTGCCAACCCTTATTTAAAGCAAAAGTAGGTAAATTAATAATTGATTATATTATTATACCATCAAAGTATAGCTTACTTTTATAACTAAAATAAGAATTTAAAAAGTTGCAGAAGTAATAAAATATTATATTATGTAAACAACCATTGATTAGCCTCAAATTACATTACATATTAAATCCAGAGGAATAAACAAGGAATGCTATAACATTACATTACCATATATAATAAATTAACACTACATTATTGTTGCACTGCACCATTTTCCTACAGCCAACACCTTTTTTTTAAATATAAATATTAACATAAGCGCATATATTTTCCAGCAGCACCGCCCAACCTCCTTAATCTAACATCTACCCACCCATCCGAACTATTAATTTATTTTTTGGTGTATTTTTTATATATTTTATATTTTTATTGATACATTTTTTTATGCGCAATATGTTAAAAGTAACTCACATTAAACATCCTACTGCAAATAATAAGTAATAAAAGAATTAATTGTGTATTAAAGAGTAAATGAATTTCTTAGGAAATCCATGATTTATAGCATCATATATTAATTGTTTAATGTTTTTATTTATAAGATGAAGGGAACATAAACTTTTGATTCTGAACAAGTGATTAAGGAGTATATTTCGATAAACAGAATTATGAAGGCAGGATTTAAAATGAGTAAAAGTATTAACTTTAAATTTAAAATCTTTACGTTTATCATATAGATCAGTTATTAATTTGTTATTCACTAATGTAATTTTTAAAATACATATATATATATATATATATTAAAATCAAAGCGAAAAAAATTGAAAATAACGCTCCCTTAGAATTATTATTAGCATTCTTGTTCCTTCTTCTGAATATTGAAATAACCTCTTAAGATAATTTTGTGAAACCATTTCTACAAATTACTTTTGTATTTTCTTCAATAAATTATTTTAATGCTTATACCCATGTTGAATGAATCTTTTTCTTTCAGGTATTTGATGTTGATCAACCCTGTATTTGGTACAAACTACAACAAATCAATTGGCGGATAATAATAATGCTGAAAGTGAACAAAACTATTGGAATTTGTAAATAAAAGTAAATGATACACTGTGTAAAAGAAAATAAATTGTATACATAAATATTATAATTATGTATTATGGTATAGTGTGTTAATGTAATTTAATCGTTGTAATAAATATCTTTTTTATATTTTAATTGCTTTTTTCAAATATGTCTGAATCATAATGATATTAATTTATTTTGTAAACGTTCTAAAAGATTTATATTTTGAATTTTAATATGATTTTCAAACCCTCTCCTTAACAATGGAGAGCTTTGATACAATTTTAAATTTTTTTAAGCATGAATGTATAAATTTAGTCTTGACTATTTAGCAATATGGAATTAAATTACATTTTTCATTAATTATTTTTCGCGTTATAAGCAATTTTGCCCACGACAACTAGTTTTTTACTTTTCTTGATCTGTGTGGAAAATTAAAGCTTGTTATTAAGACTGTAAGCTATAAACTATATATCAATTCTTGTAAGAATAGCATAATTTCACATTTCCATTAAAAAAAAAAATCTATAAATAAAATACAAAATACAAAAGCGGTGATTTGCTAGACAGTGGCATTCAAAACATTTAACTGAATATAAGAAAATTTAGATTTGTATGTTGAGAAAAAAAATAAAAATCCTAATTTCCAAGTAAGTAACAAGAATATCAATATATATAATTTTGACCATTTTTATTAATTTTACTTTATTTTTTAAAAATTATGTGATTTGTATTCTCTTTACGCCCTTCTGATCCTTTAGTTTTTATAATTATGACTTTCAAACAACAAAAGAAGTGTGAAATAATTTTTCGTCTGTCAGTATTCTTGAATTATTTGTTAATATTTAATAAAATTTAATAAATTGTTACAATTTAATAAAAATAATGTAAGATCTATTATTATTTTAAGTTATAATAGTTTATAGAAATGTAAGAAAGAAATTTAATATTAGCTTTTTATTTTATCAGATATCATCTCACATTATCATAGCGGTCACAAATGTAAACACTTTTTTGTAATTTTTTTTAATTCTCTAAGTGCATACTACTTTTATAGCATATTTATACCTGTATTTTAAAATAATAATTTTTGTTATATATTTAAACCTGAAATGTAACAGCAGTAGCTGTTGTAAAATAGTGGTATGAAAAATAAATGTATAAAAAGCTGTAGAAATTGGCAGCTATGTAAGTATAATTGCGCAATTCATCGTTTTAGTTACATTTTACCATTTTTTTAACAATTGTACATAATGACAAAAAAAAACTTCCTTAACAAATAAAGAAAATTTAACATTTATAAAAAAGAAATATAAAATTCTATCAAGTTCTATCAAATATCTTATTATTTTTTTTTAAATGTATTCTCACATATCTAATATTTTCCGCCAAAATAAATTTTTATAATAAGTAAGACTTTGTGTTCACTATGTATATTCGGCGATTCTGATTAGAGAATAACACATAAAAATATCCCATGTTTGACAGGATAATATAAAACAAAAAAGGACTGTAAAGAGAAACTTGTCTGTTTTAAAATATACAATGGGTATGACAAGAGTTTAAAATGACTATGTTTTAGAAATGATGCTTGGTAAGACACTTTCCTGACGTCATTTCTGAAAAATAGTCATTTTAAACTCTCGTCATACTTATTCTATATTTTTAACAAATAAGTTTCTCATTGGAGTCGTTTGTGTTTTTTTATCCTGTCAAATGTGGGAGGTTTTTTTTTGGATTATTTTGTATTTTTACGGTATATATACCGTACATTTTATTTACGGTACACATACTGATTACAACTGCTTTTACGGTACATATACCACACATTTAATTTACGGTATATATGTTGTATAAATATTTTTACGGTACATATACCATGTATTTAATTTACGGTATACATACTGTATATTTAACATACGGTATATGTGCTGTATAAGTATTTTTTACGGTACATATACCATATATTTAATTTACGGTAAAAATGCTGTAAGGATATTTTTTAAGGTACATGTACTTTAAATATTTTACGGTACATATACCGTTCAGTTAAATTACGGTACATATACTTTAAATATTTTACGGTACATATACCACAAAATGTTTTAATTTATGTTCAGTTAAATTACGGTACATGTACTTTAAGTACTTTACGGTATATATACCGTCCAGTAAAATTACGGTAAAAGGAAGTGTCACAAAGTTGACGGTATAACCACCGTATTTTCTGACCAAAATTTTTTAGTGTACAGTATATTTCTGAGTGGTAGGACTTTTCGAATGGAAAATGTGAATAGAGAAATACAAAAACAGTTGAAATAAGCTTAAAATTTAATGCTGTTATTATATATATATATATATATATATATATATACATATATATATATATATATATATATAAAAGAATATATGATTTTCATAACAATGCACTGTAAAAAATTTTGGTCTCAAATCACAGTGGTTATACCGTCAACTTTGTGACACTTCCTTTTACCGTAATTTAACTGGACGGTATATGTACCGTAAAATACTTAAAGTACATGTACCGTAATTTAACTTAACATAAATTTAAATATTTTTTAGTATATGTACCGAAAAATATTTAAAGTATATGTACCGTAAAATATTTAAAGTATATGTACCGTAAAATATTTAAAGTACATGTACCTTAAAAAACTATTATTACAGCATGTTTTAACACATTTAACCCACATTACATATGTTTCGTAAATTAAATATATGGTACATGTACCATAAAAACTACTTATACAGCACTTATACTGTGTGTTAAATAGACGTATGTATACCGTAAATTAAATATATGTCACATGTACCGTAAAAAATATTTATACAACATATATACCGTTTATTAAACGTGTGGTATATGTACCATAAAAGCATTTGTAATCAGTATATGTACCGTAAATGAAATATACGGTATATGTACCGTAAAATACAGGGTGATCTAAAAAAACCTCCCACATTTGACAGGATAAAAAACCAAAAAGGACTCCAGTGAGAAACTTATTTATTAAAAATATAGAATAGATATGACGAGAGTTTAAAATGACTATCTTTCAGAAATGGAGCGTGGAAAGTGTCGTCAATTGCGAGTAATATACAATTCAAGACGATGTCTGGAATCTATCATCATGAACGCATCATCTTGTGAGAGAATTGGTACTTCCACCTGAATTAATCTATTGAGGTCAGAATGAGTGTAGGTCTTGTCTCAAGCAGATGTAGCAGCTCCCACAAGACATAATATGTTAGGTGATGATAGATTTCAGATATTGCCTTGAAATTTATATTGCTTATTATGTGCAACACTTACCAAGCATCATTTGTAAAACATAGTCCTTTTAAACTCTTGTCATACCTATTGTATATTTAAAAACAAACAAGTTTCTCTTTACAGTTGTTTTATATTATCCTGTCAAATATGGAATATTCTGATGGGTTTTTCTGTAATCAGAGTCGACAAACATACATGATGAGCACAAAGACTTACTCTTATTATAAAAATTTATTTTGGCGAAAGATATTAGATATGTGAGGATACATTTAAATATTTTGATAAAAATTTTAATAAAATCACTTGTAGGTCATCAAGTTGTGCAAAGATATGTAACTGGTAAAAAAAGAATATATATATATATATATATATATATATATATATATATATATATATATATATTATAACTATTAAATTTTCTGTATTTGTTAAGGAAGTTTTTTTGTCATTATCTACAATTGTTGAAAAAAAAAGTATGGTAAAATGTAACTGAAAACAATGAATTGCGCAGTTACACTTACATAGCTGCCAACTACTACACCTTTTTATACATTTATTTTTTATACCACTATTTTAAAACAGTTACTACTGTCACATTTCAGGTTTAAATATATAGCGAAAATTATTATTTTAAAATAGAGGTATAAAGATGCTGTAAAAGTACTATGCACTTAGAGAATTCAAAAAATAAATCACAAAAAAAAGTGTTAACATTTGTGATCGCTATGATAGTGTGATGTGATCTCTGATAAAATAAAATGCTGATATTAATATTAAATTTCTTTCTTACATTTCTATAAATCATTAAAACTTAAAAGAATGAATAGATTTTATATTATTTTTTTAAATAGTCAAAATTTATTAAATTTTATTAAATATTAACAAATAATTTAAGAATACTGACTGCTGAAAAATTATTTCACACTTCTTTTGCTGTTTGACAGTCATAATTATAACAAGTTGGAAATTGCACGTGAAGCGTAGCAAATGAGGTGCGTTCGTACTATAAGTTTTAAAATATTCAGATCTTGCTGATATAGTAGAGCGTACTTTGGATACAGTACAGTGGTCGAAATCTTTGTGTTCCTGTAAATATGCAGGGAGTAAATTTTATTATACTTCATTAACGTATATCTTATTCATAAAATATGAAGTAGTTTAATATAATTTAAACACGCCCAAACAATGTTTCCCCGTATAACATTATTTAGTGGAATACATGTGTGTGGCCCTGTAATTTAATAATAAATATTCTCTGCATCCCAGATTATACAGAATGTAGATTTTAGTACATACATCATAGATTCATGTCAATTATATTATGTTCAAATGAGTGTAACACCATTAAAATGCATTTGAAACATTTTTTCCCATTGATCGTAAAGTAACGGAATACTTTTGATTGTCCCTGTAATTGATCTATGCATCCGATTTTCATAACATTTGAAATGACTCGACAAAATTATGTAATAACTAGCTTTCCGCCCGCGGCTTCGCCCGCGTGGAATTCGGTTATATTGCGGTATAAAGCACAACTATAAGAAAACTTCTCATTTCCACGGAAAAATGTAAGAAGCGCGATGTAACGCTGGATACGATTAGTTGTTAAACCAAAACTGAATGGTACACTATATTATATGTTTTCCCTTGTGGAGCAAAAACATGCAGATTTTGGGCACCGGAAACCTGGGAACACGCTACATAGAGCTGACCATGCTGACGTTGAGCCTGTTGCGATAAACGGACTTGAGTACGAATATCATTCTCAGAAGCCCTCAAAGAAGCTTGGCGAGCGGCTTGCTCCTCAAGTCCTTGCTGGCGCTGAGATGGTAGCTCAGCAGCTCTCGAAGCAGCCTGACGCTCTGCTTGTTCACGCCTTCTTAATTCAGCATGGAGAGACGATTCTTGAGATCGGGCAATTTTCATTGCCCGAGCTTTAGATGAGGTGTTCGACAAATTAGATTTACGTTTGCGAGGCATTGTGAAAATATGAGTAAACTATAAACCTAAACTAAACTAAAATCCCAAACTAAACTATAGCAATCTAAATGACGAACAAAGCGACGTAATTACCTATCGAAAAAACAATAACTACTTTAGATATCTACCTAGAAAAAAAGCACTAAACTAACCTAACCTAACTATTATACAGCTACTGCACATCGTTACCACGTTTTAAAAACACCCAGCGCCATCCATCGCATACCTGAAGAACTAAATAACGTAACTAATACTTATACCAATTAGTAATTCATTGACTTATAGTTATTTCAGGATAAGTAGATATAAAAAAACATTTTAGACGATAAAACAAATAGTACGTCATCTCTCGGGAATTCCTCATTTTCGAGGATTCATTATCGTATAATTTAGCTTCTAAATTTACATGTTTATATTCGTTTGCAATATATAAGTAGATGTAAAAAAACAGTTTAGACGATAAAACAAATTGTACGTCATCCCTCGGGAATTCCTCATTTTCGGGGATTCATTATCGTATCATTTAGCTTCTAAATTTACATGTTTATATTCGTTTGCAATATTTTATCTTGTTTTAAACGACACACAGCGCCATCTCCAATCCATCCATCAAGCAAACTATATTTTTTTTTCCCCTCGGGAATATCAATTTTTTCCGGAATAAAAAGTACCCTATTATTTAATCCGGACTTCTAACTTTACGTCTGCAAAATTTCAAAGCTATCGGTTCTGTAGTTACGGCGTGAAAGCGGAACAAACAAACAATCTCACTTTCTGATTTATAATATTAGTAAGGATTAAACGTTTTAAATTTCAAACAATTAAAATGCATTTGAAACTTTTTCCCATTTATTGTAATGTAACGGAATACTTTTGATTGTCCCTGTAACTGATCAATGCATCCAATTTTCATAACATTTGAACTGACTCGAAAAATAAATATGTAATAAATATACATTTTAAATTTCAAACGATTAAAATGCATTTGAAACTTTTTTCCCCATTGACGAAGTGTAACGGAATCCTTTTGATTGTCCCTGTAATTGATCTATCCATCCGATTTTCATAAAATTTGAAAACACTCGACAAAATTATATAATAATTACATATTTTAAATTTCAAACGATTCGGTTGGATAGTTTTTGCGTTGTTATACGCGGACGGACAGACAGACGGACAGACGGACGGACTGAGCGACAACAATAGGTGCTACGTATTTACATAATTACGAACGCACCTAAAAACTAAAGGATCAGAAAGGCGTGAAGACACTACAAATCACATACATTTTCAAAAAATACAGTAAAATTAATAAAAGTTGTCAAAATTATATATATATGTATATATTTAATATTCTTGTTACTTACTTGGAAATTAGCATTTTTATTTTTTTTCTCAACATACAAATATTATGTTAGTATACACATATATATTTCACATAGAATAGATGACGACGATCTACAACTAGACTAATTTTCTTTCTCCTATTTTAGGTATAGATTTATATATATATATATATATATATATATATATATATATATATATATATATATATATATATATGGGTGATTCTCAAAATAGGGGACAATTTATGTCTTTCGGCATACAAAAAAAAAAAAAAAAAAAAAAAATTGAGAGGTTTTCTGTCATGTTTTTATATTTAGATATGTTTTTCTTAATATTATTCATTATTTGCACTCAAGAATTACTCACTTTTTAGTTAAAAACACCTTAAAATAACAGAATAAAGATTCAAAATGTCATTAGCATGGATGTCCACAGCAGCTGTGCCTTGTGTATACTAGCATTTTTCAAGAGTTAGTATCATGTTTATAATATAAACAAATGTTATTCTTTCTTAATATTAATCAAGGAGAGGATTTATCCAATAAATTTATTTTTAAAAATAAAATTATAGTACATAAAAAAAGAATTAAAGTTTGTCCTCCATATTCGATTTTCAAAACAATGTCATACTAAAACAGTTGGTTATTAATCAAAATTTCATTTTCACATATGGCAATAGTTTCAAAATATGAAGTTTATCCATGGCAACAAGTAGCTATTTTATCCCAGCCTGAAAATAGAAGCATGTATTGTATTTTAAGAATAGAAGTTGAATATTAGGGGCGTATATCAATTGTATGTCTTTAGAATGGATAATAATTATCATGTTTATTTTATAGTTAAAATTTTTATTTTATTTATTTGCATAGAACTTTTGTGTTTTAAAAAGCCACAGAAAGGACTATTGCATTGTGATTATATTACGGCTCATAATCTTATTTAAATTAAAATTTGTCATTAGCATGGACAGATATCAGTGTCATTAGCATGGTTTTTCTGTCCATGCTAAAGACTCCTATGTACATAACTGTAACCACCCAGCAAGCACATAACTTTCGGCATACGATCGGACCGGAGCCGGCAATGTCGGTTAAGTGTCGGTAACAGATTGGCAGGTAAAACTTAAGAAACTGCTATTTTGACAGCCGGTTACGGTAATCGGTCCACACTTGGTTATATATCGGCAAGCGACTTATACCGGCAAGTGACACAGGACCGATATCTGAGTTCTGATAGTGGACCGATCAGATTTGCCAACATCGGTCCGAATTCAGAATATTTAGTCTTAACCGATTTTTTTTCTTTTTCTGAATTTTATTTGAGTTTGACTTTTTGATAAGAAATGTATATTTCACGTATTTCATTAAAAATTCTGTCAGTGAGAAACAGAAAATATGTCAAAAATAACCTATATTTATTTATTTAAAAATAATGTTTTTGAATTAATTTTTAAAATGACTTACAATTATTTTAATCACAAAATAATTTTTAAATTTTCTCCTTTAAATTGTTAATCACTATTAGGAACTTAATCGTAGATAAACAGAAAAATATTTTGTAAGGTAATTGAATTTATTTTCTATTTATCTATTCATTTTAAAAGCAATAACTCACTTTCTTATTTTATTTAAAAAAAATAATTACTAAAAAGTGCTTAACATTATTTTTCAATATAAAACATATAAAAGAAATGTACCCATTTTTTTTACATAAAAATTAGATTTTTTTCCCCAAAATATTATCTCAGAAACGAAAAAAAAAAATAGTATTTCTATTTTATTTTAAGATTTAAAAATTATTATTGCAACATTTATTCGGAATTAATATTGCTAAAAAAAATATTCAGCATTAAATTATAAAATCACTTAACGTGAATTCTCATTCTAATTAAAAGTGATTAATTACCAAGTTATTTTTTTATTAAATTAGTTATTTTATGTTACAAATATATATTTCCTAATTTTTTTTACTTTATTATTTACTTTATTATTACATTTAATTACTTTATAATTCCCAAAAAGGAAATTGCATCAGAAAAACCTCTAAAATTCATTTATTATATCCAGTACTTAAGAATTTTTAAATTTATAAAAAGGAATATGAAATATCTCCTATTTAAAAAAAAATGTATAAAAAAATAATATATATATATATATATATATATATATATATATAATATATGTTACTTTTATTTTATTTTTTACTTAATAAATATTCATTATCAACTAAATAACATTGGAACATAGGTTTAAAACATAAATACTACTTTGAATCATCAAATGGCATAACATAATTTTTTATTCTATTTAAAAGTTAATTATTACCAATTTATTATTATTTAAAATAAGATTTTTCTAAGTTAAAAATATACACTTTAGAAATTAACGCAAAGCATGTAATTATGTTATAGTTTCTAATTAAAAGTTTTATTTATTTAACAATACTTCTGAACAAAAATCATTATTTTTAATTTTTTAAATATACTATTTAATGATTCTAAAATCTATAAGAAAAACAATTCGTTTCCTTTAATTATTTGCTAATTCATTAATTTAAATATTAAATTGATTTTTAAAATCAGGCGCATAAGACAATTATAAGTAAATGATTACAAAAAATAAAATACAAACACTTTAATATTACAATTTTACAATCTGTCATTTATGTCAACAACACTTGCCATTCACGTAGCACTTACTGAAAAACCACACCCTTATTACAACACATAATCCTCCCCTAACCAGCTCTGACTTGTCTAGTGGTTAAAGCGTTCACCTTCTGAGCTAGGGGTTGCGCGATCAAATCCCTCCTGTTCCCGCTGAAGTATGCCCATTGGCTCTCAAAATACTTGCTAGAGTGTTTAACAGATGGCGCCACCAGAGTTTTTTTATTTGCTTGTGCCGGGCTTCAGCCGGTATTCGTGTGGTTAGCTATCGGCATAGTTTTTTGCCGATACAGGACCGGCTGCGTGCCTCATGGATCGGGCGGCATTCGCGCGGCGTATCAAAAAAGATACGGAACCGATTGCAGCAACTGGCATCGGTCCGATACCGATGGCAGTGGCAAGCGGCTATCGTCCGATTGCTTACCGATAGCTATGTGTTTGCTGGGCAGTGCTTATATTGTATACTTTATAAAGTTTAATTTTACGTATAAATTTAGGTATTACATTTATTATCACTAAAATATGCATTAAATCTGTAGGAAAATCACTAAGACAGCTTCCTACATTGTTAGTGTCAGAATGTTGCTCATGTAACAAAGTTTGCTCTTTGGTAATGTTTTTATTCTTCTTATATGTATATATGTAAAAATGGAAACCATTTGCTGAAAAGGAAGGCTAATAAATATAGAAAAAAAATATTTAAACAGGAAGAAAATAAAAATTTCATAATATATTTATTCCATGCAATTTGTTTTGTCATTAGCATGGCTCAAAAAATAATAATTATTTTTTTAAGTTAATTTTTAAATATTTAGCTCTGCTGACTACATGGAAAGTATTCCTAATACTATATTAACAAGACCTATTTTTTTCAGAAATTTTGCTAACAGTAATTTTTTTAAGATTTCATTTTTGAAATCGTCCCCTATTTTGAGAATCACCCATATATATGTATATTAGGATAGTTTCAATTTCAGAACCAGTTCTGTAAGTGAAAGAAAATTAAAAACAAATTTAAAAATTAAAAACTATCCCAGGTAGAACGTCCTCAGTTATCCTATACAAAAATCATTTAAAAATATTAATATCCAAGTTAAATATTTAAAAAAAAAAACGCTCCCGTAGATTTTACATTAATGTTTTCGTTTCTTCCCATGGCTCTTAAGAATCTACACCGTAGTCCCGTGGCTAAATGCCAACAATGTTAAAATCATGGGAAAATTTCTTATAAATTTCTCATTTGTATTTTATTATTATTATTATTATTATTATTATTATTATTATTATTATTATTATTATTATTATTATTATTATTTTGGATGTGATACTTTAAATTGATATCTGTTGTTGTGTGTATGTACTTTTTTCAACTTTTGTAACAATTTCTTTATGCCAGAATAGTTTTACTTTCAAAGTAGCCTTCAAGTAGAAGCATCTCCATATAAAAAAACTAACAAACAATTGAAAAAGTAGAAATACACAATAAAAAATAGGTGTGTGACAAAAAATCATTTAAAAATATTAAAGGGGGGGGGGGGGGGGGGGCAAGAGGTCTGTAAATAACACTACCATAGGATTAATATTAGATTGAACATTTCTTACCGAGCGGAGTGTAGGCTATGTGTTTAAACGAAAATGGAAATTTCGGAGCTGAAATCCTTAATTTAAGGGTGTATTCGGATTCAAACTGCTTATTTTCCGATTTATTTTTAAATTCATTTTTGCTCTCATATGCATTAAATTGGCAAATTGTCTTATTTAGAAAACTCACAAGGTGCCGTGATTGTCAGTTCTTTGATAAATGCAGAAAATAATGAAAAAATAAAAAGATAAAAATAAAGCAATCAAAAACGGCATTTTGAACCGATTTTTCTCAAGCGGAAGATCTGTGAACGAAAGAAAGGTACATACTGAGAAGATATTTTTTTATAAATAAAATTCTAATGAATGACATCACACGGCAACTTATACTTCTCTTCAAAAAAACCCTCAGAAAGTTTTATCTTTCTGCTTTTAAAAATATGTCTGAAATTGTATCAGAAAATTTCGAGCTATTGAAGGTGGAAAAGAGTTTTTTCGAATATACCCTTAATACATTCTCTCAACAAAGCATACATTTTCAAGTAATTGTAATTTATTGGGTTAAAATTTTGAATTATTTTTTCTGATGGTTTATCATATCATTTGGAAACAAAAGCACATGACAATTTCTCATAATGTTTTTTAATTTTTAAAAGATATTAAAAAGTGGTGTAATTTAAAATCGTTATAACTCAAAATATTATTTTTAGAATTTCTTTTCATTTATATAAATAGAAATAAATAAGCTTTAATTCTGATTTAGGAATTTTAAAAACATTAATTTGAATAAACTTAAAAAATATTTAGAAGAAAAGATTGAAGAAAAAACGTAATTTTTTAAAATCATATTTGCAAAATTAATTTTTTTTTTAAATTTGCTCAATTAAAATTAAATTAAAGCAGTTGGAAAAGATTTGTTCCAAATTTAAACAATTTTTCTTCAACGGTTCTTGAGTTATAGCAATTTAAATACAAGAAATGGTCAAAAAACTCATGAAGAAAAAAACATTTTCACAGAAAGTCATTTCTATGAGAACAATTGCTTTGAAAGCTAGATTTTAAAAAGAAAGCAAAACGAAAAAAAAAAAATTCTTGTTCTACTTAAAAATAGAAACAAGTTTTTAAATTTTATTTTAAGGTAATTTTTTTCAATGCAATAAAACTGTTTGATAAAACTTGAATATTTTTGTGTTCCACATCCCCTTAAACATTGAAAGTTACAGGTCGCAGCAAAAAATTAGCCGTGTGTGGCATCTGGCGACAGTGAATCTGTAATTAAAATGAAGAACAGGATATGGAAAAGAAATCAATTAAAAAACTCGGTTTATTTAGAGAAGGGACGAGGGGTTAAAATGCTTTTTTTTAAATCTAACTAGAAATAAATAAAAAGTATGCGTTTAAAAATTATAATACTGAGATACTATTTTAGGTAAATTATGTGTGAATTAAATACACCTACAAATAAAAGTATGCTGTTAGTAATAACTCAAATTCATTATTTTATTATTAGCATTATGGGTTTGAAATATGTGAGAAATGTGTTAGATAGTTAATAAAAAAAATCAAATATTGATTTTTTTGTGTTTAATTTTATTTCTTTTTTAAAAATTAAAAAAGAAATCATGATCAGTATTTGTGCAATAAAAGAAAAATGGTGATATTCAGTCATATCCACTATTTGTTGCAATCACTATTCATATAGCAAGCCCCAGATCGTTAAAGAATGGAGACGGGCGTTACAGATTTCCTTTCTTTCTCTTTTTTGCGGATTATTTTTTCATCAAACCTTTGTTTTGCTTTGTATTATATTTAACACTTTATTAATTAATGCAAAAACTTGAGTTAGTTATTAATAGAAGGGGATAAAACGCGTAAAATCGTTACAAGTAAGTGTTTAATTAACGCTGCAATTGCAAAACATTTTACCTACGGATTATTTTCTGCCTCTGTAGTATCTGCCGTAGACCATCGAGAATTTTTTGCTACTGCGTATTAGATAGTTCCAACTCTACTCCTCCACCATACTTCAAAATTGAAACTGGGTAGCCATATTTCTTCTCCATTCCAAATTCTGTTATTGAAAATTAAATATATATTATTTCTTAACGACTTAAATATACAAAATGAAAAAAAAAAAATTATACTAGCCATTTTATAAGTAAATATCGATATTTCTTCTGGATTGCTTCTCAAAAGCTGTGAAAACATGCTTTAATTAAAAATTTTTTGAAGAGTTTGGACGTTAATGACTTAGATAATAAAAAAAATAAAATAAAATAAAATACCAGATGAAGCCCCCCCTCCCTTTTCCGTCATATTTCAAAATTATTCATTATTGAAAATCAAATATATTTTCAAAAAAAAGGAAAATATAAAAACCATTTTTTTTCAATTCTCTAAATAATCAAAATGAAAAACACACACACACACACAAAATTTTAACATGAAAGAAAATAAATAATTATGCTGTACATCAATGATTTTTACAGTTAATATTTTATCACAAAAATTGCGCAGTCGGATTTCGAAGATCTCAAACAGATGATAATTACAATTTACACTTCCCTTAAAACTTCTAATATTGAGAACATGTGATAAAATGTGGTTCGAAAGGAACGCCTCTTTGGTCTAAGACAGGGGTGCAAAAGTCTATGTGCCAGTTACTCTCTCCAGTTGCTCTTTCACTACTAAATTTATTTCGTTTTGTATCGTCTAATATTTTGTATAAAATTCTTGCTAGAGTGCTACTAAATTTTAGTGGTGAGCGACTGTTGGTGCTTAGATTTTTGCAGCCCTTGTCTAAGATCTGAATATGTAAAACACTAAATTTTGAATGTAAATTTATGTAATCAGGATTAATCAAAGCAATATTTGGGACCTATTTAAGAAAAAAAATCATTTAATAATAGGCTCCTTCAATAAATCAGACACTTAATTATTTTTACTATCCTAATTTTTAAAAAAAGTTTAACAGAAAATAAACCTTTATTACAAAGACTTAAATCCGATTTAATAAACTATCTGTTAGGCAGACTGTGTGTGCGAAAAAAAAAAGAAAAACAAACAAAAAAAACATTCCAGTAATTTGACTTTAACTGGCTGCTTTTTTTTCTAGAGAGGAGGGGGGGTGATCAAGATTGGCCGTAATTCGCATTTATTCAGCGAAATATTTGAATCACAAACTACACATTTTTAAGTGTTTTTTTAATTAATTTAATGACACTTATATTCGAATTAAAATGTCAAATCGACTACTTAGTCAAACACTAGTTTAATGACATTTAATTGATTTAGAATTTAATAAATAACCCAGTTTCTAACTAGTGGAAACATTAATACGGTAATAATACGTAGATATGAGCTGCCAGAGATATGTATTCGGAATTGCAAATATGCCAGCTGAATTTTAAAAGGGCCATATCAAGTGGTTTATTCTTTTTTACATGGACTTAACACCCCCCCCCCCTCTTTTTTTCCGTGTTTCATAAAAGTAAACAGGACGATGACTCTAATTTTAAGAGCAATTAATGTACAAGTCTTATTTTATATTTTATAAACATTTAAAACTAAGCAAAGTCATAATATAAACACCATTTCTCACTATTATTAAAACCAGTATTATGAATGCCAGCTGAATTTTAAAAGGGCCAAATCAAGTAGTTTATTATTTTTTACATTGACGTAACACCCCCCCCCCCTCTTTTTTTCCGTGTTTTATAAAAGTAAACAGGACGATGACTCTAATTTTAAGAGCAATTAATGTACAAGTCTTATTTGATATTTTATAAACATTTAAAACTAAGCAAAGTCATAATATAAACACCATTTCTCACTGTATTAAAACCAGTATTATGAATGGCATATGCATAAATATGCAAGCTTTTAAATAGCAAATAAGATGTAAAATAAACATGGTTTTAAAAATATATATGTATATTTTAATTAAAATCAGATTCTTCTTATTTAAATCGGGTTTTTATGATTTTTTTTCGTGTGTTAATATATTACGTTTTTAAGCTTTAATTAATTATAGTTATTAGTTGTACGGGATATATTAGATAGTAAGAGTTACAATATTAGTAATAAATAGTACTAATATTTATTACAATATTAGTTAGTAAAGGAGAATGGGATGGAATGGGACAGAAATTTTTCGTCGTTACGTGTTATTCTAAACATCAATCACATACTAGCTGGAGCAATAGGGTAACTGTGTGGTAGTTCTCCCCGGATGTCACCCAATATTCATTTGCAAATACATATATATAATCTTATACGTTTTTGGAAAAAAATTCTGAAATAAAATTAATTTTCTAGCGCACGACGCAATGGAGTTAATTTTCCTTTCTTAGAGTATTTGAAATTTTATGCAGACTGGTGTGTTTAAATAAGATATATGCACCAGGAAACAAAAACTAACCTATTCAACGAGTTGGTAAAAAAAGCAAACTTTAAAAGAGAGAATTTTCTTCTACATATAGAGACCACATTTATTTATGCGGATTATGAAATAAGTAAAAATTCGCTCCGCTGTTTAATGCAGGGCAAAAGGTAAATGAGGAATGATATAGTCATTTGTTATAATAGCGTAAAATTTTGAATGAAAAAATATAACGGTTCGGCTGGGGGGATGACACAATATACGTCCGCCCCGGGTGTCACCCATTATAGCTACGCCACTGAGATGGAGCAGTGGCAGCACAATCTTCTGTTTAAAAAATTGCTGATCAGCATAAACTTAGATTTGTATAAAAAATTGTTTAAAAAATAAGTAAATTTGCTTCATATAATTTTAATGTTTGCTGTATATTAATGACTTGTTTACGTGTAGTTGTAATAGTTCCTCTATTTAGAAAACGTTATATTATGTATCATTCATAATTTAAACTAAACTTAGAACCAGCACTGTTGTTTATATAAGCAGTTTAACATAAAATAAGATAGTGGGGAAGAATGGGACAAGCTATGGGAAAGGAGGAATGAAATAAGTCAAATTCCTTCTTTTGAATAAGACAAATGTAAATTACTAATATTATGCAAATATTCTAATAAAAAGGATTAAATTTAAAGAGAAATAGTTGAAATGTTGAACAGAAAATATTCTTAAAATTATTAATATCAGTTTCTTATTTTTAACAAAATTTAATCCAACGCGAAGTTTTCATAAACGAAGTGATTTATTTTTCCACTTCTTAAGATATGTAGAAAAACAAATGAATTACATACTTTTAAGACAAAGTAATTTAAAAAATATATATTTCTAATTATTTATCGAAGTATGTAAGTTAAAGGAAAACGAGAAATACAGCCGAATATCTTACTTTAATATGGATAACTCTGATCGCAAGTTCGCCATTGCCCGGCCTCAACAGGCTGGAGCCATTAGGTTGATTGGTTGATTGGCAAATACTGAAACTTATGCTACTATTCGTAAAGGAGGCTTATGTCTCGGAAATCTGACACCATTACTTCCGCCAAAAACAAACCTTCATGTGCTGCATTATCTTACCTATAATCTAGACATTTTTAAGGAAAATGTTTTGATTATTCAATAATTGCGATGGTTTTACTAGAAACAAGAATGATAATTTTTTTATTAGGGGCTGTGCATACATAACATTATCATTTTATGGGGAGGAGGGAGGTTCAGACACTTGATATCGTAAGATATGTCTAGGGAGAAGGGGGATTTGCTTTTGATATCGATATCATTATTGACCCAATCAAAATTATCTTTTTTTCTTTGTAACGTGGTATTTTGTTGAAAATAGCACATTATCATTTTTTTAATTCTGTTAACTGTTTTTATTTGAAAAAAGCGATATTTTATTAAATTCTCTTCATTTGAATCAATAAAGTTTACTAGTTTTGTATATTACTCCAAAGAAAAGAACTAAATTCTAAAAATATATTTTTACACTTTGATAACGATATTATTACAGAGGGAGGGAGTTCGATGGATGATAACGTATGATATCCAAGGGAGGGGGGGGGGGTCCAAAATTACCAAAATGTTGATAACGTTACATTTGCAGTTAGCCCCTGAATTGTCGTACAATTAGCCCCTTACTGGTCGTATGGAATTTTTGTAAATTATCTGTGTTTCTATAATTTACTTGAAATATGATTAAGTGAGTGTAAAATCAGGGATCAGGGAATCATTATTTTACAGACATCTTTAACAGTGTGTTAAGAAGAGCAAGGTCGATTAATCGTTCCATCCGATGGATCATACCGAGTCGGGTAGGAGGCTGTAACGAATCTGTCTCCAGTCTGGTTCACTTGTGAAAGGGTAGCACAATAATTCCTCATTATAATGTCCAACAGCACTTTATTACAATACTCTACATCAACATTTACCTTCTAAAAATACAAATAAACCTCACACACATCAAATAAACTGAAAATTTTAAACATTAAAATCACCAGTCTCTCTTCAAGTCAACGTCCCATTCCCCCCACACACTCCTTCGTCTCCCTTCGCCTCCATCACTCAATTCAACATTAGCGCCGTCTGGCAAAACCAAAAGAAGCATTCCGCATTCAGGATAACAGTTGCGATAGCCTCTTGTGAAATTTTAGGCGGGAGTTAAAGTGGAAACTTAATCACATGGATTCGTCACAGACTCCTCCCCCCTCCAAATTTTGGACATGTCCAATCATAGTCCCCACTAAAGGAGCAATAATGTGCCAGTTCCAAAGAACGCTAGAAAGTCTTTTCAAAGCACAGTGTCCACGAGTAGTTGCAATGTGCCACAGGCATATTTCCGAAAATTCATCACAGCATGGTACTGCCCTGACCAACTGTCCTAATTCTATTAAATTTTTTTTTCTTTTTCCTTTTACAAATTTGGAATACGCGGCAATATAGCACCCCGCAATACCAGTTACAATATAAATTACATACACATAAAATAATAAAATATATACATAAATATACATAATAAAATGACATACACATAGCTGTAATCAAATACCGATTTCCATTTGGTGTAATAGGCAATGGTCCACAAGCATCAACATTTATTCTACCAAATATCTCAGATACAATGGGCACCAAAGTTAATGGGGCTTTCTTTCTGTCATTAGATTTCCCAGCTCTCTGACAAGCATCACAAGTTTTCACAAACTCCTCAATTTGCTTAAAACAATTTGGCCAGAAACAATGCCTCACCAAGCGATCTTTTGTCTTGGCGACACCTAAATGTCCCGAGGTCTCCTCATGACACATTCTTTTAATTTGGTCCCTGAAACATTCAGGAACCACAAGTAAGTCCATTTCCTCTCCCATCTTATTAATTTTCCTCTTAGCCAATAATTTTTCCTTAACTATTCTAAAATCCTTAGGTTCTGTTTCTGTCCCCCTAGCCAAAGTAAATAAGGGAGCCAATTCTTTACTCCTCCGCTGCTCTTCTGCAAATGTATCCGAATCCACTTTCACCAAGTCAAAAATAGTTTCAGTCTCTTCAACCTCCGGCAAAATTTTGCAGTCTGCACCGGAACAATCATTTTCTTCCTCTCGCGACTTCTCAGTTAATATTAATTCTTCTTCCTGACCCTCTATCGCCTCCTTCTCAGCAAGCTGTAACCGCTTCTGAGATCGTGTCAATACCACATTCACAATTTCTTTTCTCTTATCACCATCAGCTTCTATCTCCTTTAATAGAGACGCAGTTTTATTTCCAAGGATATACCTCCCCTGATCTAATTCATTTCCCAGGACGGCTGCTTTAGTGATAACATGGCCCAATTCACACTCAATCTCAATTTCGGCCATAGGCAAACATGACATCCGCTGGTCCAACAAATGCTGCACCCACACATATTCTCCTATCATGTTTTCAGGTGGAACATACTTTTGACACACCACATCGATAGTTGCTCCAGTATCTCTTAAAATAGGAATACTAGTTCCATTAATCTTCCCAAAAATTGTATATGGTGCCAACAAATCCTCGTCAACCTTATTTTTAACGTGATTTACGCTGTCTAAACCGCTCTTATTTCTAAGCTTAGGGCAATCGGGCCTAAAGTGCGTTGAATCCCCACATTCAAAACAACGGAACTGTTTCCTCCTCTCAAAACTGGGATCAGGCTTTCTATCCCTAAAATAATTTCCCTTATCCTCTACATCTTGTATAAATTCACTTCTTAAGTTATTTCCCTTCCATGATCTCATTTGCCATTGATTCCTATCACCTCGATCCCTATTACTTATCGAAGTTTTACGCTGAATGCAATTTCTTACATCCTCAAATTCATCCATTTTAGTAACAAGCTCAGTGGGTGAAACTATAGTTATCCACCGATCCAAAAAACTCTCCCTAAAATCAGGCGGCGCTCTTTTTTTTATTTGATCAACTATCATCAAGTCTTTCAACTGATCATAAGTTTCTATCTTCAACCCACTCAACCAACCTTCTAAATAATTTTTTATCTCATAATAAAAATCATACCACGTACTATCAGATGCTTTCTGAATTTTCACAAAGTTCTGACGAAACATCTCTGGACTCAATTTAAACCGCTTCAGCAACATTGTTTTGACATACTGATATTCACTAGCCTGCTGTTCAGGCTCACGAGCTATTAATTGAGAAATTTCAGTTGGTAAAACACCAATTAACTGAGTAACCCATTTTTGGGGGGAAATCCCAAGCACCTTAGCCTGCCTCTCAAACAATTCCAGAAATAAACTAATATCATCCTCTTTCACATTGAATCTGGGCATCAATCTCTGAATATCCACTCTCGATTCAAAACCCATACTAGATTGAACAGAGTCTAAGTTCTTTCCCTCATTCAACTGTAACTCTATTTTTTGTCTCTCCACCCTCTCTCTCTCGGCCACTTCCTCTCGACCTATTCTTTCATTTATCACAGTTGTAAGAATCTCTCTAACAAATTCCTCTTCATAATTAACACTCTTTGTAATTAAATTACGTAAATCAATTATTCTCATACTATCATCGACTTCCTCCCCCAATTCCAGAGCAACGATTTTCAAATCTGCTCTTCGGCCTTTCCCCAGGAAAGCCATTTCCAAATACGTTCACCGACGGGTAAGTCGCCGGTTAAACACTTTATAAGAGCGACCGGCACCCAACCAACTGACCAAATTTAATCAATACACCAATAATCTATATATTCACTATATCAAAACAATAGATAAATATACATTATACAAATAACTATAATTAATTATTCAAAAAAAATGTATCTATATACCGGTTCAAAACATCAATACTTGCATACCTTCTGTTTAACAAAAATAATACACAACTTTAATAAATTTTTTTGAACCTTTGAAAAGTCACATTTCCACCACTCAGCCTGGTCTAAAACACTATTTTTCAAAATATAATAAACATAAGATCAGTTTGACCTCAATCAAACCAGTTTGATTTTAAACATGAAGTATCTCGATACAAAATACAATAAATCAGTTTAATTTCATTTACTCAAACCAGATTGGATTTAAAATACACTCTTCGAGACAAAACATATTAACTTAAAGTCAGCTTGACTTAATTTAATCGATAAACCAGCTTGGTTTTAAATAATCCTTTTCACATTCACACCTTTTATAAAAACCCGAAAATACAAATCTGATATTGCGGCCGCTATATATATTAAAAAAACAATTTTTACAACAATTATTATACAATTATAATATTATAAAAGAAAACCAACAAATTTTAATCAAATGAACATTCCCAATACCTTAAGCTTAAATCATATAACATGCTGCAATGAAATCAAAACATACCTGTGACTCTACGTTCCTTCTCATTGCAACTCGAAGTCCAATCTGGTGAAACCTCCACTTTAGGACTGTAACGAATCTGTCTCCAGTCTGGTTCACTTGTGAAAGGGTAGCACAATAATTCCTCATTATAATGTCCAACAGCACTTTATTACAATACTCTACATCAACATTTACCTTCTAAAAATACAAATAAACCTCACACACATCAAATAAACTGAAAATTTTAAACATTAAAATCACCAGTCTCTCTTCAAGTCAACGTCCCATTCCCCCCACACACTCCTTCGTCTCCCTTCGCCTCCATCACTCAATTCAACATTAGCGCCGTCTGGCAAAACCAAAAGAAGCATTCCGCATTCAGGATAACAGTTGCGATAGCCTCTTGTGAAATTTTAGGCGGGAGTTAAAGTGGAAACTTAATCACATGGATTCGTCACAAGGCGTCGACTATTTCTTTTCAAAGCATCAGTGGTACTGTTTGTGTCACAACTCGAATGATGACCACTGAAGTAACCTGGAAGTATCATTTAACATCTAGTCTGAATAATTTATCCAAGTCGGACTTAAGAGTGACCGGTAGAGGGGGGATTGCCGAAGGTTTGGAGACATATGGATGAGACTGTGAATTAACTTTGACTGTCTAAACGGTTTTTAGTGTTAGAATTTTCCAGAATTTGGAGGGGGTAGAAAATGAGTTACCGAATGAGAGACCTTTCTATTAACGAAAATAGCAGTTTCACCATATCAGTGTTGAATTAATCGGGTAGCCCGGGAGGAAATCCCTCCAAGGGGACTGAAATGTCCCTCCTGGAAATATAGAGTTTTTGTGTTTTCACTGGCGAAAATGTTTCATTCCCTCCCCCCGGTATTTTATAATGTCACCCACCCCGAGCCACAGAAGTCCCTCCAGGAGAAAAGTGTCTGAATTCAACACCGAGTCATATGGCGAAATAGCGTTATTGTCAGTACGTCGAGTGAGATAGAAACTAAAATTTTGATTTACGATTTTTAGAGTTTTTGAACTTTACCACCTTTTTAAGAATTAGATCAACAGAATTTTTAATTGCGAAATCTCTGAGTTCATCAAGACTAGAATCTGATGTCGTTAAAATTACAACAACGTATGAGAAAAAGATTTTTGAAGTTTAGTTATTTATGAGATTGGTAGAGGAAAGGGGACCGGTGTTTGCAGTTTTACCTTTAGATTACGCGCAAATCTAAGTCAACTGACTGTTTGATATTTGATTATTTTTTCTATTAAGGATATATATTTTTTTCTAGCTTTATGATAATTTTGTTTAAATTTTGAAAGGGGGGATTCGAGGGGGATGGACGTTTATAGTTTTTAAAATTTCGCCGTCTGAGCACACACGATACGTTATACCATTTCGTTTTTAATTAAACAGCAACATACTATGCGCCGATCTTCATTATTTGAACAATGCGACGTTCGATGCATTAGTATTGTAAAGAACGTTAGCATGCATGGTGCTAGTGTGTTGCTGAATACGGAAAAAAGAAGCGGTAAAACGCGTCGTGCTCCCCAGCTTGGATTTTTTGAAAAATAAGAAGTACCATATTTCGGTGCTTCTCTATATTTTGCTTCATGGATTAACTCATCTTTGAACGGAAATTTTTAATATTGTATTATTAACTTTTTTTGGATGAATTTTGAATTTTAAGTAATTTTTAGCTGGAAAATTTCTTATTTGTCATGCCAAAAAAATATACTTTTTTTAAATCTAAAATAAATTAATAAGACAAATATATAACATTAAAGAAGAACTTTATTAAGAACTTATACAAGTTAAAAATGAGATAGAAATACTTGTATACTACTTACTTTCACTTAAAAATAATTAAAATGTTACAAATTCTTTGTTCCGCACGTCCGGTATGAGGATTCAACTGAATGAAACACAAAGAGCATACAAAGATGAACAAATCCTTTTAACATATAAGTATATCACTGGTATATATTCAATGGTACTCAATATTATAATTCCAATTGCATGACTTTGAATAATTGATTAATTATACTGGTTTAAAATCTTAGAGTTTCACATATACGAATGCTATAATTCTTCAATAAAAATTAAGGATGGTTTTGACATCCTTCAGTATATTAGATTGAAAGTTCCCACTAGAAAGACGACATGTATTGAGGCCGTCGAGAGCCGTGATGAGCCCAGGATCAGTCACACATCCCCCTCCCCTTTATACAGACACTCAAGACACATAAAAGCCATGTAAATCTTTAATAATATCTCGTCGACTTTGAAGACTTTTTTCTTCGTCTCTCATAAATTACATTATTTATTTTCCTGAATTTAAAGATAATAATTATATATTAATACTGTTTAACAAAAGTAAATACAGACCTTTCCTTTTTTATTGTTACACTATGGTATACATAAAAACTATAATATACAGTGTGTATTATAAGAGTTGTGACCCTTTGAGATTTTTGGGAACCAAAACAAGTTGTCGGCTGCACCCCCCCCCCCCATCTGCTTAGACCTGTGCATATTTACGTAGCAATAGCAAGAACATCACTTGAGAGAATGCCGTACACCGAGACGAGGATACCATATTTTCCCTTACTGAAATATAACTATTTTCGGTATAAATATCGCCTTTTTACTGAAAAACAATCATCTATGGTATAAATACTGTTTTATAATTGAAATAGAACAGAAATTGTTTTTTTCTATGCCTAATATACCTTAGAAATACGGTACTCATACCGCAAAAAAATGATAACAGTAGAAGTACCGTAAAATTTTGGTACATCTACTGAAATGCTACGAAAATTTTTACAATGTCGTTTTCCTTACTGAAAAATAATTATTTTACGGTATAAATGCCGAATTTTTACTGAAAAATAATAATTTTACTGTGTAAATACCGTTTTTAATCGAAACAGTACAAAAAACTGTTTTTAACGCTTATTATACCTCAGAAGTACGGTATTCATACCGTAAAGAGTGAAAGCGGTAGAAGTACCGTGAAATTTACGGTACATCTACCGGAATTTTACAATAATTTTTTATAGTGTAGTCAAAAGCAAAAGTTTACGGGCATTTATATTTAATATCTATAATTATACGAAATCTGTAAGTTGTAAAATGGAATCTATATGCAAATTTTGCGAATTTGGTTAATTATGCTATTACTAATTCAATGTTGTATTTTTAAAGGGATAAATTTTAATTACGTGACTCGGCGGATGTTAAAATTCAACATTGCAACCGAATTTCTAAAAGAATAAATATATAGTAATCCAACATTTAGTATCCAATATATAATAATTTTTATCATTTTTTTAATCTGGTATTTTAGTGATTTTTAACGATTCTCTACGATTTTTCTAACATTAGTAAAACGAATCTAAATTCAATCTTCAAGTACAACGTAATAATTTTTTTTCTCTCATTTGAAATTTGTGCCGTAATTTTTTAATTTTCAGAATACTTTACTACGAATTCTCGAGTTTTTTTGCGTATCGTGCTAATTTTTTGATAGTCTGACTCCGGATGGGCCATCTTTATTTTTTTTTTTTTATTACTGTAAATATGCTAAATTCTTCCCGTAACGAGGATTTATAAGATATTGTTTTTTGACATTCTTTCATGCAGTTTACAAACATGTAAGACAATTACATATTAACAAAATATAATCCAGGTTTTTCATATATTAGATCTTCAGAATGTTTTTTCAAATTGTGTTACGGATGAATTTATTATTCATTTTCACTGCTAAAAATATCACGCTGCAGAAAAGTTTTGCTGTTATGAGGCTTGTCGTAGAAAGCATAAAAAAATTCTGCCAGAGAGTAGCCATCTGACATTAGCTTTGCAACCAAATTTGTGCCTGCCAAATTAATTACAGCTTGTTTGATATTCAAAGAATAATATGTTGCAATTTTCGAGCTTGCTAAAATAACATGAAATCCCCTTCACTGTCTGTGTGAAGGTAATGTAATGTATAAATTTATGAATAACTCTTGAAATAAGCACATTCATTGCCATATTTATAACTGCCTGGAATTAATTTTACAATTTAATTTGTGCCTGACAAATTAATTTCATATTAACGAGTTTCTAAAATTTTTTAAACTTTAGAAAGGTTTTCTAAAATGGTTTTTTTAAGATGACATGAAGATGACACTTGTTTTCAAGCCAATAAAGCACTCTTCAAGCAATCACTTTTCTTGCTAGATTTAAAGTGCTCTGGCATTAATTTTGCAACTGAATTTGTGTCTGGAAAATTAATTATAGGTTCTCTGTTAGCCAAAAAATAATATGTAGATCAGGTACTTTCGTTACCAGATCTATAGCTGTCTTGCATTAGTTTTTCATCCGAATTTTTGACTGACAAATTAATTATAGGATGTGTGATAGTCATAGAGTATTACGTTGCAATTTTCAAGCTTGCTAATATGATGTATCCCGGGCATTTTTTTTTTTACCTAAAACCCACTATTCTAACAAGTACTTTTCTTGTGAGATTTAAAGCCATCTGGCATTAACTTTTCAACCAAATTTGTGTCAGGCAAATTAATTCTAGGTTAGCTGATATCCAAAGAGTAATATGTTGCACTTTTCAATCTTACTAAAATAACGTGAAAAGGACATATTTTTTTACCTATAAACCAATCTTCAAAATGGCACTACCGTTGCCAGATTTGCAACCGCATATGTGTCTTTCAAATTAATTATAGGTTGTCTGATATCCAAAGAAAAATTATCAAAAAGTCATCAGTAAGTCTGATATCCAAATACTGTAATTTTCTACCTTACTATAATGATGTGAAAGGGGCGTCCTTTCTAAATACTTCTTCAAACAGGCACTTCCATGACCAGGTTTATGCCCGTCTGCAATTATCTTTGCAACTGAATTTGTGTCTGGCAAATTAATTACCAATTGTCTGACAGCCAAAAAGTAATATATTACAATTTTCAAGCTTCTTGAAATGACGTGAAGCGATGACTTCTAGCGGCTTTAATAGTTGCCAGAATGAAAGCCGTCTGGTATTAACTTTGCAATCGAATAAACGTCTAAGAAATTAAAATTAGTTTTTCTGATAATCATCTAAGCATATGTTACAATTTTCAAGATTGCTAAAAGGAAGTGAAGATGACGTGTTATTCTACCGTTAAATTCGGATCTGGCAGTGTCTTAGCAACGTTGGAAACGTCTGGCAGTAATGCACTAACATTACGAATAAGTAGAAACCTATTTCATAAACAAAAGTCAAGTTAAAATGACGTAATTTTGAAGGTTTTTTTTTTTTTTTTTTTTTTTTTTTTTTTTAATCTGCGTAACTCTTTCTCCCACTGGTAAACGCAACGTCTCCCGCCATCCATCACCGCATACTTACTGCACCGTAAAACGGAAGAAAATATAGTGAAATGAGCCTTGCTAAAATGACGTGTTTTTTAAGTTTGCTAGCTCTCAGAATATATTATAATTTAACTATCATGTGATTTTTTCTGGTTTTGAAGTGAATTTATTTACGTGACTGCAGCGATTAATCGATGTTCAAATTAATCATGCACTAGAAAAAAAACGAGCCGAAACTCAAATAGAAAAAAGATGTTAAACCCCGTGGCACAAATGTAATGATACACTTTGGAAACTATGCATTTTAAAAACGAAATTTAAATATGACGAAAACTATAAAGTTTATATACAAATATTTAAAATAATTTTATTTATTGAATGTATCCGTAAAACATCACTTCTCGACTGGCAGCTTGATTCTTTATGAATAGCAATAAGACAGATTTTGCTTAAATTCTGATACTGGGAGAACTGGTACACCTGTATAAGTATAATATAACACAACTTATTGCTAATTAACATGGCTACATTTTTTCACTTTTAATTTGTGTTTTCGTTTCCTTAAGAACGAAAATATTTTAATAAAACTTAATAGAAAGGATTATATGCGATTCATATGAAAAAATGAAGATTATTTTTGAGTATTACCTAATTTTTCTACCCTCTTCTATCTTCTCATTTCATTGATCAGTGGTCGTACACTTCATTGAATTTTTCAGGCAAAATATCAGTAATTTTTTTACAGAAAAATAAATCTAAGCACACGAAATTTCGTCTCATTCAAATAGAGATTTGCTATAAGAAAATACTGGCACCAAAAAAAAAAAAAAAAAAAAAAAATCTGGTCTTGAAATTTTAGGACAAGTGCGACCCCTGTGGATGTTATTAGAATCCAAGACGCGATATGTGATATAAAATATCGGTTATTCTAAAATGCGTATATTTCTATCGTCACATTGAAAATTGTATTTCTTTCAGATATTCGTTTAAAAATTATCGTTTTGGTTACCCATACAAATTTTATGCTCACATTTTAGTAGCTACATTTTATTGATTTTTACGCTGGTCATTGATTGACGCCTTTTCAGTAATAAATAAATATCACTGCAATTTCTCACGTTCAGAATTTCTATGCATCTGCATCCTTAATTTAATCAATCCAATTCATGCAATTTATAAATGGGATCTGAATAGAAATGTGAATTTAACTATGTGTGCAAATATCAATCATCTCTTGTTTTGCTTAAATAAGTAAAAAATGACTTTGACTCGCTATTATTATTACCTTTTTGTTACTTATTTTGCCGGGTGTATTTGTAATTTCTATGCCAAATATTATACGAGTACGTAAATAACATTCACTAATATTTTAGATGGATCTTCATTTAAAAAATTAAAAAATATGTATCACATCAAATAAAATAACTATAGTCTTTCAAAATTTAAACTGAAAATACATAAAAAGAAAAAAGAATAAGACTAATCTCTTGACAATCCATTTTCCCCATAATTGTAATAAAAAATATATATAAAAGGTCTTAAGTGGATTTTCAATGATTCATATCAAATTTGCTAATAAAGCCCTTAAATATTTTCCATGTTTTCCATTAAAACATTTTCTTTTAGTCGTGTTAAAGCAACCTTGAGAATTGGTTTATATTCTTAAAGTTTTTCATTTGCTTTATCCTTTTAAAAGATCTAAATGAGGTAAGTTGAGATGCACTTTTTGAAATCTAATAAAATCTGTTTTCGTTTAGCTTTTTAAAGAAGACATTCTGTGGAAGTATTGCAAAATATAGCTGCTGATAAAATAATGCATTTCCTTGAGATATTTAATTCTTTTTAACAACGCATATTTAAACTAATAGTTGGTCTGTATTAGAGATTGTTTTATTATTTATTATACAAAATATAAATTTGTTTTTAGAAGAATTTAAAATGATATTCTAAATAGGGGAGACCGGGGCACATTTTCCACAGAGGCAAATTTCCAACTCGCTTTATTTTTTTAATGAACCGTTGTGATGCCTGAAGTTATGAACTAACTGAAGTGGTAAAATTGTATACACCAAAATTTATAGTTTAGTAACTCCTGTCACTTAGTCAGGAGGCTGTTTTTTCATTTTTTTCAAAGCTGATTAAAATTTCAGGTTTTAATGAAAACGCAAAAAACACATACTAGTGTTCAACTTATTGTTCTGACATTGCATGCACTAAAAAGGTTGTTTCTTTTTTCATGTGACTATGTGTTTGTTTCGTAAATAACTTACACAACTATCCGTTCTGGAAGTGTAAAAGTTCAAATTAGCGACTGGACAGGTTTCCCAATATCTTTCTCATTGGAAAATGTAACCCCTCCTAAATCAGCTAGTATTAAAAAAATTGTTTGTGTAGTAAAATCGACCAAGTAACAATACATATTATGAACCAGTTTGATCATTTAGTCATTTCAGTAAAATTTTCAATATACCAGTATTACAATATTATTAAATTTTCAAGTACCAGTATTACTCGAGCTCAGAGTTTCCCTACAATAAATACAGGGTGTATCTAAACTACTGGGCAAAACTTTAAGGGGTGATAGTACACATCAAAACAAATAATATTAAATGGGAAACTAAGGATCCCAAACGTCTTCCGAAGGAGATAGGCGCCATCAAAGTTTAGGGTCTAAAATTTAAATTGATTATAAAAAACGGAAAAATTGGTCGATTCATTTGTGGTTTTCACGAAGATTATTCTTTATATCAGTATTGTCTTGAAAATAATTTATAAAGATAAGTTTTAAAAAATGCCAATAGAGGGCGCTTTAGACTTTGGAGTAAAGAACAACTATTTTTTACAGTTACTTTTTGAATCTCATTAATTTTTTTAGAAGTTTAGACATAAACTTAAATTTTGAGCTCAAAATCTGTGGTTAAGTAGCACAAACTAAAATGTGTTCAATGGAAGTGGGTAGGTTCAAATTTCAAATGATTATAAAAAACAGAATAATTAGTCAATTGATTTGCGGTTTCCACTAAAACTATTCTTTATGTCAGTATTGTCTAAAAAAGAAATTATAAACATAAATTTTAAAAAATGTCGATAGAGGGCGCTTTAGACTTTGGAGTAACGTGCAACTATTTTTTACCGTTATGTTTTGCATCTCATTAAATTTTTGTGAAGCTTAGACATAAATTTAAATTTTGTGCTGAAAATCTGAATCGTTGAGAATGGTTAAGTAGAGTTAACTCAACTGTGTTCAATGGGGATGGGAAAGTTCAAATTTCAAATTATTATACAAAATGGGAAAATTGGTCGATTCGTTTGTGGTTTTCTCTAAAACCATTCTTTATGTCAGTATTTCCTTGAAAATAAATTTTAGATAAATTTTGAAAAATTCCGTTAGAGGGCGCCTTAAACTTTAGAGTTATCAAAAACAATTTTTAACTGTTATTTTTTGTATCTAATTAAATGCTTGCAAATGCTTAGACTTAAAATTTGAGCTCAAATTCTGAATCGTTGGGAGGGGTTAAGAAGCGCAAACTGAACTGTGTTCAGGAGTTGAAATGTTACCCTGCCCTATGAACACAGTTCAATTTTTCGCTACTTAATTGCTCACAACGATTCAGATTTTGAGCTCAAAATTTATGTCTAAGATTTTAAAACATTTAACTAGATTTAAAAAAAGGGTTAAAAATAGTTGTTGGTTACTCTAAAGTTTAAGGCGCCCTGTAACGGAATTTTTTGAAATTTATCTTTAAAATATATTTTCAAGGAAATACTGACATAAAGAATGATTTTAGAGAAAACTGCAAACGAATCGACCAATTTTTTCGTTTTTTATAATCATTTGAAATTTGAACCTCCCTACCCTCATTGAACACAGATCAGTTTGCGCTACTTAACCACTCTCAACAATTCAGATATTCAGCTCAAAATTTAAGTTTATGTCTAAGTTTCTAAAAAAATTTATTGAGATGGAAAAAATAACAGTTAAAAATATTTGTACGTTATTCCAAAGTCTAAAGCTCCCTCTATCAACATTTTTTGAAATTTATCTGTATAATTTATTTTCAAGACAAAACTGACTAAAAGAATAATTTTAGTGAAAACCGCAAATCAATTGACCAATTTTTCTGTTTTTTCTAATCATTTGAAATTTGAACCTACCCACTCCCATTGAACACAGTTCAATTTGCGCTACTTAACCACAGATTTTGAGCTTAAAATTTAAGTTTATGTCTAAACTTCTAAAAAAAATTAATGGGATGCAAAAAGTAACGGTAAAAAATAGTTGTTCGTTACTCCAAAGTCTAAAGCGCCCTTTATCGACATTTTTTGAAATTTATTTTTATAATTTATTTTCAAGACAATACTGACATAAAGAATAGTTTTCGTGAAAACCGCAAACGAATCGACCAATTTTTCCGCTTCTTATAATCATTTCAAATTTTGGACCCTAAACTTTGATGGCGCCTATCTCCTTCGGAAGACGTTTCGGACCCTTAATTTTCCATTTAATATTATTTGTCCTGATGTGTACTATCACCCCTTAAAGTTTAGCCCATTAGTTTAGATACACCCTGTATATGAATTATTAATAGACGAAACATCAGTGAAGTCTGACTGTACAGACAGAAAAAGTTTTTGTTTGCCTGTCATTGTTCCATCTGTCTGTCTCTTACTCTGTCTGTCTGCTCCACGCAAAAGACATCCAATTTGCTTAAAATTAAGTAAGAGTGTTGAGATCCAGAATTAGCTCTATAGTTCTTGGTTACATTTGGTTCCTTTCTTCGGGAAATATGGAACATTTTATTCTGCATCGTATTGCTTTTCTATAGCAATTTAGACGATTTTCGAATTTTCATTTCACGAAGGAAAATGACTCATTCGGTTAACAGATTTAAATGGTAAATTACAGAATGCGGGAATTTCCGAATCTTAAATTATTAAATCTTAAATTATTCCTGTTACGTCGAAATTTTGTCAATACATTTAAAAGATCTTTTAAATTGGGTGTATATGTTTTAGTGAAATTCTGTCCATGTGTTGCAATAATATAAAACATTTGATTTTATAAATCTGCTTTTTTTAAATGTACATGTTTCAGTTTTTCCTTCTCTTTCGTCAGTTGCCTAGCAACGTATTTACTTTAAATACGTTGCTACGTATGTGCGTGTATAATGTTTCAATAAAATTAACATCGAAACGGATGAATTAATGCATTTGTACCTTTGCACATACATGGATTTTAACCAAGAAATAACAAAATTGACAATATTTTACTTATTTCATTCAAACATTCTACTTAAAAATTTAAAAGTTCAGTATTTTCACAGTAAACAAAGATCTTAAAATAAAATGGTCTTAGTAAAATAATTTCACGATTTATTGTCTGTGCAGAAAAATTTTATTTTTATTTTACAGAATTTTATTTTTATTTTAACAGAAAAATTTGATTTTTATTTTAAATTCATTAATTTTTTAAATTTTTTGGAAAGCAAATGGATAGAAGATGTCACTAATATTGCAAAGTTATAAATGTTGAAATTAACGTCATGATTAGCGGAAAATAATTATGTCCATTTTTAAAAACTAAAAAAATAACTAGACTGCCTGGATAGAAATTAATTAATATTATTAAGTCTTAAAATAGCCACATTTTAGAAAATATCATTGCAAGTTGCTTTGTTTTTAAAAAGAAAATTTCGCTTTAATTCATGGACGCTGCCCTGCGGCACTCCACGAAAAGACTGCACAGAACGAGAGAAAGCACCTCGCTACTTTACTTTAATCGTCCTGACACTAATCCAAATGTAAATTCATAATGCAGTATTACCAGCAATACCATCACTAGCCATTTTGTGGATAAGGCCATCCCGCAATATAGAGTCATAGGCAGCGTGTATATCGAGTTTGAGCATAACAACATACTGTTTTTTGCTCTGGCATGCTTAATGTCTGAATAAAAAAGCTTCAAGGCCTTAGTGCAATCGCTTTTCGGGAGGAACCCAAAGTGTCTAGCGTTGAAAAGTTGACGAGGCATGACCCAATCCAAAATTCTTTTAAGGAGGACGCGCTCCACAATCTTACGTCCGATAGACGTCAGAGCAGTAGGACGATAGCTACTGAGATACTCTTTGGGCGTCCCAATCTTCCAAATGGGTCAAATCACGGCAGCTCTCCAGCTTTCAAGAACAACCCCGGACAGGGAGCTATCATTAAACAGTCGGAGCAATTTATGCTTGTTAACATTAGTCAGGGCTTTGTAGACACGAGCCGGGATGCCGTCTTCACCAGGGGTGGTGTTCTTAGTATCCTTGATCGCATGCTTCAACTCATCAAAAATGATCGGTTTGTTCCAGCGCTCATCATAACTCCTAAGAATGTTCATATGCATCTGGTTTTCGACGGATTTACACATTTTAAGGGTCAGAAAACTCGATAAACATGTTTTTACAAAATGCATGTATGTGAGTCTGTCTGACTGTATGTGACAAATTTTTGGACTCTCTATCTCAAGAACTAATGAATGAAATTTCACAAAACTTTAGATTATGTTAGACCTTGCTATAAACTAGATTGGTTTAGTTTTTGGTGAATATCTTTCAACAGGTGGCGCTGTTATGCTGCGTTATGAACAATTTCCATAATAGCATATCTCAAGAACTATTGCTTGGATATTCATAAAATTTTGTATTTATTTAATACTTGATCTATCATGGTGCTGATTCCGGTTTAGTGCAAATCGCTCAACTGATGTCACTGGCATAGTACATTAATCGTGATTATCGAAATAGCTCTATGTCAAGAACTATTGCACAAAATTTCACAAAACCAAATTCTGTGAGACTTTGATATAAAAAACATCTGATTAGTTTTTGGTGTAAATCGTTCAACGGGTGGCGCTGCTATGCTGCATTATTTACAATTCCCACAATAGCCATATCTCAAGAACTAGGGCATGGATATTCATAAAACTTTATTTTTAATTAATACTTGATATAACATGGCCCTGATTACGTTTTGGTGCAAATTGCTTAACAGGCGACATTGCCATGGTGCATTATTCGTGATTATCGCAATAGCTCTATCTCAAGAACTAATGCACGAAATTTTCTAAAACTTCAGATTCAGATAGTCCCTGATATAGATTAGTGTTGTTTGATTTTTAGTGTACATCACTCTACAGATGGTGGTGCTATGTGGCGTTTTTTTATGATTTCGCAATAAATGTATCTCAAGAACTAATGCATGGATTTTCATCAAACTTCAGATTTAGTTAGTACCTGATAAAAAATTGATCCCAATTATTTTTTTTGTGCCTCCCCCAATATGTGGAGCTGTTATGAAGATTTTGTTTAAAGATTTTGCAAAATCTTTACCTCAAAAACTGATGCACGGATTTTCATCAACCTTCAGATTCAATTATAAGTTGACATAAGTTAATGCTGGATTTTGTTTTAAACCACCTAACCTATGGCGTTGTTCTACTGCATTTTTTAGGAAATATTAACCTGCATATGATACAAGAAAGTTTTGGGATTGCCACACCTGACTAGTTATATTTCTATTGTAAGAACATTACATTTCTTAATTTTATAAAATTTTAAAAGATCTAATAAAAGATTTGAGGAGAGTTATAAATATTGCACAAAATCTCTATAAATTAAAATTTAATTAATTATTTTTTATTTGCAAAATCCTTCTAATTTTTTTTAAATGATTGTGTAACTCTTCTAATGTAATTTCAAAAATTTACTAAAAATGCTGTAGAACAGCGGTTCCCAAACTTTCTTGGTACGCGACCCACCTTTCAGTGAAAAATTTTTTTGCGACCCACCTTTCAGTAGAATGAAATTTCGCGACCCACCCAAGATAAAGTTTTATATCAGTATAGCAATTTTTTACGATCTCTATGCTCTCGGCTATCTTGTCCTACGGAAAACGCAAATTTTCGTACAGAAGACACATTATCAACAAAAACAAGAATCGATAATCTCAATGTGTGTAAGTGAATAGTAATTAAAACAATGCACAAACTACAAAGATAGTTAAAAATACGTTTAATTATTATGAAAATATAACTTTATAATCATGAGATTTCTGGTACTGGTGTTTACCAATGTGGGAACATATATTAACACGCAGTTTGTCTCAGCACTGGTCTTTCAAAAACTGCAAAGTAGAAAAAGCATGTTCTCATAAGTACGAAGTGTTTAATTTCATCAAGAACTTCAAAGCTGATTTAAATATTTCAAGATATTCTGTTCGTATATTAATCTAGAAGAAAATTAAGAATTTTCCCTTGAAATATTATTTTCTGTTGAATTTGTCATATCTTTTTAAACAGATGAAATAAAAGATATGTTTTGATGACAAACCTCGATTGTTCCGCGACCCACCGAAACAACTACCGCGGCGCACCAGTGGGTCGTGACCCATAGATTGGGAACATAAAATTCATTGCTGTATTCATTAATCTCATGTATTCATTAATATCATGTAATTCATTCAGCTGTAGAACATAAAATTTTCATGAATTCATTATTTGGGATAGAAAGGGTTAATTAGAATTATTGAATAAGTCACTTTTCTTTTATTTAATTGTTTGAAATTAGCATAAAATCTCCTTTTTTTGTGTTTTATGTCACTTATTAGGAATACTGTGAATATGAATATTTTGTATAAAGAAGTTTACTGTATTAAAGAACCGCAGGTTAAATAAATCCCTTTATTTATGGATTCATGAATAACTATTAAATCGTTTGGAATTTGGCCACATATTTTTTAAACAACATGCAGTTCGGTTTATACATAAGAATAAATTATATAATGATATCTAAAGAAAGTGAGATTTCGTCATATCTGAGATGGCATGCTTAAACATTATTAAAAAAAGCTTCACAAAATATTACTGTACTCAGTGGATTAATTAAATACTTGATTTTTCCATAAAAGTACATTTTTATGGATGTAAGAAATCTTAATTTTAAAAAGTTACTTTTTATACTAGGCGGCCATATTTAAATGGCACGTGTTTCAACGACTTTACAAGGTTAACGCTTTGAAATATTAATTATAATTTTTTTTTTTTGGGGGGGGGAGCATTTATTCTCTTTAGAGAAAGTGAAATATGTTCTGCAATGAATAATATAATTAAAACAAGTCGGAAGTTGCACGTTAAGTGAAGCAAATGAGGCGCGTTCATACTATAAATAAGTTTTTAAAATAGTTACATCTTGGTGTGATGGTATACAGTATTTCAGATACAGTATAGTAGCCGAAATCTGTCGTGTGTCTCTGTAAATACTATCTGCTTTCTATTATAAAAGAAATAACTTGTAGTAAACATCAGCAAAGTTTATCAATTTCATAAGATGTGAAATAGTTTAATATAATTAAAATGGGTGACAAACAATGTTCTCCTTACACGGCTATGCGATGTAATACTTTTGTGTGTCCCTGTAAATTAAAAACAAATATTTTTTACACCAGAAGTTGTACATAATGTATATTTTAGTATATACTTCATAGATTGCATATTAATTGTATTACGTTTGAAAACGTGTAACATCATTATAATACATATGAAACTTTTTTCCCCATTGACCAAAAAGTAAAGGAATACTTTTGATTGTCCCTGTAATTGAACAATACATCCGATTTTCATAAAAATTTTAAATGACACGAAAAAATTATGCAACAATCATACATTTTAAATTTCAGACGATCCGGTTGAGTAGTTTTTGTTCTGTTACGTGCAGACGAACACTCAGACAGACGGACTAAACGACGAATATAGGTTCATCGTATTTACATAATTACGAACGTACCTAAAATTGAAGAAAGATGGCGCTATGTATGCAATGCAAAAATGAAGCATCTCCTATTAACTAAATTTTGAAACCATTTTTACAGAGAATGTCACATAATGAAATATTTTAAACGAAATTATAGTAATTATAGCACAGCTATGAAAGAACGTCGTCTTTTCAAAAGATATTGATTGAAAATAAGATATTTTTGCTAATATTTTCTAATAAAACATCAATAACGAAACTAAGTCGGATGTAGCGATTCCAAAAATGTTGTCTGTCTCATACCTACTAATACTTTAAAATTCGATATCGCAGTTCCAAAATTAAATGGCAATCCATGCTTGGGATGGGTATTCTAAAGATTCCGTGATGTAGTTCTTGAGATTTGATTATTTCTAAAAACATGTATATTCTAAAAAATGCAGCATAACAGCGCCATTTTTTAAGCGATTAACACCAAAACCTAATTAGCAGAAACATGTGTCAACGTCTAACTTCATCCTAAGGTGGATGAAAATTTGTGCATTAGTTCTTCAGATACTATTGCTGAAATCGTGAAAAATTCAGCATAGCGGCGCCAAATGTTTTGCGATTTGCACCAAAATGTTTACAACACTAAGTCATACCAAGGACGAACTGAATCTCAAGTTTGTTGAAAATCCCTTCGGTAATTCTTGAGATAAAGCTATTGCGGAAATCACACAAAATGTAGCATAGCATTACCAGCTTTTGGGAGATTTACAGCAAATGTAAAAAATGTCAATTCCTGTCAAGGACTAACTGAATCTGAACTTTGATTAATTTTTTTTAAATACATTGGTTCCGGATTTTAAGCGATTGGGGAAATTGCGAAAAAGTTGCATAGCAGTGCCACCTGTTGAGAAATTTATACCATAAACTAATCAGCGCCAATTTACATCAAAGACTAGCTGAATATAAAATTTTATTAAATTCCATGCATTAGTCCTTAAGATAGCGTTCACAAAATTTGTGTCACATACAGACACACACACTCACAGACAAACATTATGCAAAAACAATTTTGGGGGTTTCTCTGATCCCTAAAATGTGTAAATCCGGCGAAAATGGGAATTCAAAAATTTTCAAGCATCCAGTATTTTTTATTATTTATTTATTTATTTATTTTATTTACTTTTTTATTTATTTTATTTTATTTTATTTTATTCATTTTTTTTTGTATAACTCGTCTCTTTCTTCCTCAGTTCTGAGACAAATGTTACGAGGGACCACAAAAACAAGTTTAAAGTTATTGTAAAAAACATTTCCAAAGGTGTAGAAGTCTATCGATTCTTATGATATGCATGCATCTATTAAAAAAGGTGAAGAAATTTTAACAATTCTAGAAAGATTTAAATTATTTTAAAGGATGTTCTTTAGTGTCTCCTACAGGTGACATTAGGATTGAGGAGGCTAAATACCAGAGTTTTAAAAATATTCGAAATATTTTAATTTGTAGAGCCTTTCCGACACGTGCAATTAAATTATTACAACGTTATGCATATAATACTTGACTAAAATACATATTTTGTACAGTTGCAGAGAAAAATTATTCATCCTCTACTAGCTCGTCAATAATTTATCGTAAAAGAAAGTTACGAGAACTGATTTTAAATGATGTATATAAAATTTTCTTAGGGGCCTTCTACTTATTAAAATGAACTCAAACTTTTTTTTTCAATGACAATACTCAGTTTTAACAAGATATTTCAAATATAAGCCAAGATTCCAGATTTCAATTTATTTGAATTGTAAGTTTTTGAATTATAAACATTCAAAATTCATTGCTTCTAATGTTAAATTACATTTTCTTATTTTTATTAATATCTCCTGAAATTATATTCCTAATGTGCTAAACAACAATACTAAATTACCCAAACATAAATAATTTGCATTTGCAATTTTTATAATTTTATGATATGAGTTATAAATTATGAAAATAATGTTCGAAAAAATTATAAATTGCAATTTACATTTTTTGTTATGGATTTCGATTTATTAAGTATTGCTTTATGGGAATCGAAAATTAAAAACTTTTCTTTGAAGTAGTTTTCAAATTATGCCTTAAAAACGGCAAAATGATGCTTTATGGGAGAGTTTACGATAGAAGTCACAAGATATTTTGAAACTTCTAATAATAATCTGTAATCTAGCAGTCTTTACCGGTTGCTTGAGTGGCGCCTAAGGTACCTTGATCAAGGAGGTAGGTCTCTCGGTCAAAAATCGAGTGCCGAACGTTAATTTGGATACAGCCCTAAAATTTGCTCTTTTTAAAACAATTTCTCGGAAACTTGTACGAATTGCATGGAAATCTTATATATTAAAGCAATAGCCTTTTATTTAAGCATGCTCCAATTGGTCTCTGCGCATTCGTGCTTGCGCAGATCCGACCATATCACGGCAAATGCTCTTGCGAACCAGTGAGAGAAGAGATAGTTACTGTCTCTAAATGTTAGTGTGGTATGCCCGCGTTCGTTTTTTGTATTGTAGCAGAGCCATTGGATCTAATGTGTGCTCTAAGTGACATATATTTAAAATGTGCAATTAAATATATGTATGGAATTTTTTATCGCAACGTAATTAGTATATTTTTAACATAGTATCAGAGTAATCTATTACACCTTAAATTAGTCTTTACAATAATATAACCTGGTAAGTAAGAACTTTTTTTTTGAATGACAATGTAACATCGGGTCGATCGAGTTTATTTATTTTGATTTTGCCCTTTTTTATTGAAGGACATAATTTAACCGTTTTTTCTATTGCATAACACTTCTTATTTTGTTTTCAATCTTTTTTTTAAGTAATTCCTTATTGTGATCTTCATTTCTGTCATGAAAAATACATTTCTATTTTGCCAAGCTTTGCTATGAGTATACTGAAGTAAAATATCCCCCCTTACGATGTTCGCGAAATTTTTCTCGGATAGTATTTTTTCGATCGATGCTTTATTTTATATTTCATAATATTATTTATTTTGATTTTGTCCGTTTTTATTGAAGGACATAATTTAACCGTTTTTTCTATTGCATAACACTTCTTATTTTGTTTTCAATCTTTTTCTTTTTTTTTAAAGTAATTCCTTATTGTGATCTTCATTTCTGTCATATGAAAATTTCATTTCTATTTTGCCTATAGCATTTACATTTGTTGCATTATCATTTTGAAAATTGATAAAAAATAACAAAAGACAAAACATTGCAAATTCTAAATTCGTATTACTCAACTAAATAAACGTAGGTCTTGCAAAAAATAAACAAAATAATGAGAGATCAAAATAGATGCCTTATAAATAACTTACTTTTTTAAATCTGCAGCTACTATATATATATATATATATATTTTAATTTGGACATGCAAAAAACATTCTGAAATGTCTCAATCAATCACAAGATTTTTGTGGGGACTTCTACTGATTGATAATTTTTGTGGGGTTTTTACATAACTGAATGACTTTTTTTCATGACTGATTAATGAATTTTATAATTTTTACCCCACATGACCAACTGTCGAACTGATTGACAAATTTTCTATTTTTCATGTAATGGACCGAGAAATTTTGTGATTTTTTTTTTCTGATGAACAAAGAAATGTTGCATCTTTTCTCCTGCAATTAATGGAAGTTGTTTTTTGAAATTTGTTGTTTTTTTTTCCTCGCAATCTTTTGGTGTAATTTGCTGTTTTATTGAATTTATCCTTCTTTCGTGATTTTTTTTTTGAGAAAATGTCGTTTTTTGTTATCTTTTTGAGAAATTTGTCTTTTTTTTGCTATTTTTTGCGAAATTTACCTTTTTTTGCAATTACCTAGACAAAATTTCTGTGCTTTTGAGATCTTTGGACGAAATTTGTGTCTTTTATGATACCTGGACAGTTTCGAAGAAGTTTATCGTTTTTCTCGAGTTCTTTCGATGAAATTGTCCTTTTGTCACGATCTTTCGATGTAATTTCCCGTTTTATTGAAGATCTTTTTACAAAATTTGTTGTTAATTTTTTTTTGCGAAATGTACCTTTTTTGTGATTATTTGATGAAATTTGCTTTTTTTCAATCCTTTGACGAAATTTGCTGTTTACTCACAATCATTTGTCAAAATTCGTTGTTTTCTCACAATGTTTTGAATTTTTTTTCACAATATGTTTACAAATTTGCCATTTTTTAGGGATTTTTTTTTGTCAAAATTTGCTTTTTTTTTCGAAATTTTTTTAAACGTTTTGGCAAAATTTTGATTTTTTGCAATACTTTCACGAAATTTGTTTTATTTGAGATACCTGGACAATTTTTTGACACATTTTTTAGAGATCTTTTAAAGAAATTTGTTGTTTTTTGGAATCTATTGACGAAATTTGCTGTTTTTTTTCACATTTATTTACAAAATTTCCGGGTGTTGTTTTCTTTTTTTTTGGGGGGGGGGGATATTTTGACTAAATTTGCTATTTTTTGTGATTATTTGCCAAAATTCATGTTTTTTATGATACGTGGACAAAATTATTTGTTTTCTCAGGGATTTTCGGTGAAATTTGTCATTTTCTCACGATCTTTCGGTGTAACTTGTGTTTTATCGAAATTATCTTTTTTTGTGAAATTTTTCATTTTTTTGTTATTTTCAGAAATTGGTCATTTTTTTCACCTTTTTTTTTGCAAAATTTACCTTTTTTGTGATCTTTTGATGAAATGTGCCTCTTTTTTTCATCTTTTGACAAAATGTGTTGTTTTCTCACAATCTGTTTACCAATATTTGCATTTTTTGAAGTACCTAGACAAATTTAAAGTATTTTCACGATCTTTTGACGAAATTCACGTCTTTTATGATACCAAGAAATAATTATTTGTTTTCTCAGGAATTTTCGGTGAAATTTGTCGTTTTTTCTTGCCATCTTTCGATGTAATTTGCCGTTTTATTGAATTTATCCTTTTTTCGTGGTTTTTTTGTGAAATTTATTGGGTTTTTTTTTGTTTTTTTTTCAGAAATTTGTCAACATTATGTAAATGTTATAGGCAAAATAGAAATGAATTTTTCATATGACAGAAATGAAGATCACAATAAGAAATTACTTTAAAAAAAATATTGAAAACAAAATAAGAAGTGTTATGCAATAGAAAAAACGGTTAAATTATGTCCTTCAAAAAAAAGGGCAACATCAAAATAAACTCGATCGACCGGATGTTACATTGCCTATCAATAAAAAGTTAGTTCTCACTTACCAGGTTATATTGTTGAAAAGATTAATTTAAGGTGTAATAGATTACTCTGATCCTATGTTAAAAATATACTTTTATTACATTGCGATAAAAAATTCCATACATATATTTAATTGCCTACAGACATGAGGAAATAAACATATGTCACTCAGCACACAGTTCAATGGGTACACTGAACTGCAGCATTCCCATCGTAAGATTACCCAGAAAAAACATTCTGAAATGTCTCGATCAATCACAAGATTTTTGTGGTGACTTCTACTGATTAGTAATTTTTGTGGGCTTTTTTACATAATTAAATGACTTTTTATCCATGATTCATTAATGAATTTTATAATTTTTACCCCACATGACCAACTGTTGATTTTTGTATTTTTCCTTCAACTGATTGACAAATTTTCTATTTTTCATGTGATGGATCGAGAAATTTTCTGATTTTTTTTTTTCTGATGAACAAATAAATGTTGCATCTTTTCCCCCTGCAATTAATAAAAGTTGTTTTTTGAAATTTGTTGTGTTTTCTCGCAATCTTTTGATGTAATTTGCCGTTTTATCGAATTTATCTCTTTTTCGTGATTTTTTTTTTTTTTTTTTTTTTTTTTTTTGGAAATTGACGTTTTTTGTTATCTGTTTGAGAAATTTGTCGTTTTTTTTTGCTATTTTTTGCGAAATTTACCTTTTTTTGCGATTACCTAGACAAAATTTATGTGCTTTTGAGATCTTTGGACGAAATTCATATCTTTTATAATACCTGGACAGTTTCGGAGAAGTTTATCGTTTTTCTCGAGTTCTTTCGATGAAATTGTCGTTTTGTCATGATCTTTCGATGCAATTTGCCATTTTATTGAAGATCTTTCTGCAAAATTTTTTGGGTTTTTTTGCAAAATTTACCTTTTTTTGTGATTATTTGATAAAATTTGCTTTTTTTTCATTTCTTTGACGAAATTTGTTGTTTACTCACAATTATTTGTCAAAATTTGTTGTTTTCTTACAATATTTTGAATTTTTTTTCACAATGTTTACAAATTTGCCATTTTTTAGGGATTTTTTTTTTTTTTTTTTTTTTTTTTTTTTTTTTTTTTTTTGTCAAATTTGGCTTTTTTTCGAAATTTTTTCATGAAAATTGCCAATTTTTTTAGACGTTTTAGCAAAATTTTGATTTTTTGCAATACTTTCACGAAATTTGTTTTATTTGGGATACCTAGACATTTTTTTTTTTTTTTTTTTTTTTTTTTTGCATTTTTTAGAGATCTTTCGTGAAATTTGCTGTTTTTTGCAATCTGTTGACGAAATTTGGTAAATGGAAAAGCATATTGAAATTTTTAATAAATATTAATTTTTTTATTGCGGCAAAATACTTTTTTTTCTTTGGTTCTTTCATATTATTGTTGCCGTCAAGTTTTGACGGGTTTCTCCTAGCCAGAATAAATATCATTAATTTTTTTTAATATGTGAAATCGACATGTATTTTTGATTTATGAAAATGTAATAGAAAAGTTAACTGAAAATGCAAATGTTTATTTGTTAAATGGGGTGGGTAATGTAAAAACAAATTAACCACTGAGAGGATCATTGTTACAGTTGTTGCTAAATTTCAAACTATAAATTCAGTCTTATTTTGCTGCGAAGTAAGTGAAGTATGTATATTTTGTATGAAATGAGAAATGACAGTAATTTATGATTTATTCATGTCATGTACAATTTATTGGTGTTGTATTTGTAAATGGAAAATTATCAAATGAGTAATTATCAAATTATTCTAATTCTATAGCAGCATGTTTGAATGTAACTCTGTCAATTGCGGGTCATTTGCCTGGATGTAAAATGCAGTTTTTTCTTTTATTTATTGAAATTTTTGCTGAAGATTAGTCGTTAAAAAACCCTTTAATAGCTGGAAAATACCTTTTATTTCTGTGGTGCCGTCAAGTTTTGACGGGTTCCATCTAGTTTGTTTTTAAGTTAATTGAAGGATGCAGCGTTTATTTATGCAGTCAGAACTGCTACTGAAAAAAAAATTAGGATCCATTTTAATATATAGATGGCCCCGTAAGCAAATGTTATATATACAGGATTTAAAAGTAGAGGTTACTTCTAATCGTTTGGTACCAGTAACTTTCTTCTATGATATTTTTTGCAGCATTAATAGGAAATGCTAGCTTTTTTATTACGATTGTGCAAGAGGCCTCGAAAATAGTTTTCCATCTGAATACCAATATTTTTTAACAGAAAATATTACAGTAGGTTATTACGAGAGTTGTTCAATAATTAACCTACGAAGGCAATGTCTTTAAAATTATCGAGAAAAATATCATAAGAATTTTTTTTAAGAAAATGCTCGTTTTAAATAAGGCGACCATTTGTGATCCCTGATGCATGTGCTGACTTTGCTTTAAATTTTAAATTTATTTTCTTTTTTTTTTTTGCATTATAAAGGTTCAAAAATCTTCTTAAAAATAGCTTTCCAGTAATTAATAAAAAAAAACTGAATAAACACAAATGAATAAAAATATTTTCAAATTTTTGGATTACGGATGCTATTTAACTTTCTGCATAAAACGTATTTCATAGACCAAGAAAATAGAGGTCTCGAATAATCTCAGAAAAACATATCTGACCCTCAGTTCATTCATGTGAAAAACATTCAGTTTTTATGATGTTTGTCTGCGTCTGAGAAGTGCTTTTATTTTTCCGTTGTCATGATAATGAATGCAAATAATTGAGGTTATTCCACGAAAGTACATGCATACTTGATTTGTCTTTCTAAGCTTTTATGGAGACTTTTTTACTGAAACGATTTTTCATCATTATCACAAAATAAAAATCTCCATCACGTTTAGATTTAGTAAACGTATTTTGAATTAAATTTCTAAAACGAGATTCTTTTATACCAACACAAAAGTCATTTGAATAAAATCATTAGCGAGTTTACAGAACTTCAATTTTACTATGCACTCTACTATAAAATGCTAATTTTCAAGAGATTAGTATCATAAGAAAGTATAGCAGTTTTCTTTATTATATTTTAGAGGTATACTGACCATATAGAGATATACTGAAGTCTTTCTTGATATGAGAAGTATATGTCGCTTTATTTATTTATAGCTGTCAATAAAATACCACTATATAAGTCTATGAAAATATAGTTAGGAGAAAAAGTTTCTAACTTTCATATGAAATTGAGCTATTCTTCTATTGAACATAGGAGAAAGTAAAAGCCAGTTATATTAATGATAATTTGTGTAAGTCAGACGAAACCTACCAATATTGAAAGTTAAACAACTTTGAAAGAAATTGTAATCAGATTTAAAATAATTACATTAAAAACATATTACCAAACTAAAAACTACACTATGTGTAAATTATTTTAAAACATGACAAAAAAAAATATTTAACAAGATGTTAAATTACTTTTAATTCTTAGTACTTTCAACTGTAAACACAGCCATCGACAGAGAGTATAAAAATACAAATATTAACCTCTTCATTTTCAAATGTCACGTAATTGGTGTCGAAAAGGAATGAAAGTGAAAGTCAATTTTTAGATCCGGAAAACATTAGGAAAATAAAATGTAGATATTGAGGAAAGTGGAATATTGCTTACATTATGTTTCTTTAAGTAAATTGATCCAAATTCTTGATATGTTGTAGGATAAAACACCATTACAAACAATATTTCCTTTAGTAGTAATTTCTAGACGGTAATTCTTTAAGAGACATGTAATTTTTGCATCATCCAATATGTCCCTTGAAGAATTACCGTGAATTAATCATACGAGAATCAATGGAAATTATTTCAAAAGAAATATTACTTGTAATGATATTTTATCCTACAACATATCAAAAATTTGGATCAATTTACTTTAAAAAAACATAATGCAAGTAACATTCCACTTTCCTTAATTTGTACATTTTATTTTCCCAATGTTTTCCGGATCTAAAAACGGAATTTCACTTTCACTCCTTTTTGACACCAATTACATGACATTTGAAAATGAAGATATTAATTTTTGTATTTTTACATTCTCTGTCGATGGCTGGGTTTACAGTTGAAAGTACTAAGAATTAAAAGTAATTTAACAACTTTTTAAATATTCTTTTCTGTCATCATTTCAAGTAATTTACACATAGTGTGGTTTTAAATTTAGCCTTTTTTAAAGATGAATATAACATTCTACTTTTTTATTTGCTATATATCTTACCAGTTATCGAAACGTGTCGTCAATAACAATAGATTAAACAAACGAAACAATAGATTTCTTATTTCACGATGTCATTTTGTAAGTGTTTCAGAAATCAGTTAAAAAAAAATAAAATGCTATCTCTTTTAACAAAAGCTTGTTTTCAATAACTCTAACTCATGTCACAAAAATTTTTGTCAGGAAGAAAACCCGAAATGCATTTGTGTTTAATAAAGCACTCTTCAAAACTACTGACATTTTCAATATTTAGTTTAATGAAAAAATTTGTTACAAAACAATAGATCACTTTCTATCAGATGTATGTACCCAAACTCGGTTTGAAAAACTTCGCATTATTTTAATCCCACGTAAAATAAAATTGGGTTTATTTAATTCTGCCGTAAGCGCTTTCGTGATTTACTCTTTATGTATTATGAACCGGAAGCAGGAATCACCGTATTACGTGTAAAAATTATTTATATGATTAAAAGTCACAAGAAGATCTGTAAATAGCTGCTAAACAGGGTATATAAATTCGTCACATAATGTGGAAAGCATTAATCATTGTTGAAACTGTATTGCGTGCAAATTCTGAAGCAAACCTGACACATGCCAAAATATATGCGTGCGTGATCATAAATGAAAAACTCCACTTTTTATATGCACCATTGTTTACTCATTTCCTTGGGAAAATATATATACATTATTCTTTTCAGAAGAGATTACAGCAGAGGTCGCAGCCTCCTATATTTACTATTATATATTTGCTACCACTATTTCGAATCTATAATCTTTGTTGTAGATTTCTTTAACATGAGCAGTAAGCATTTATCAAGAATAGTAGGAAAATAGTGGTAGCAAATATATAAAAAATACTGTATATGCAACCCCTGCATTATAAAGAATGATTATTTTATTATTGTTTTCTTATTTTATGTAAATTTAATTTTTTTCTGAAAGTTTGATAAGATATAACTAGATAGTACCCGTCAAGATTTGATGTAAATAACATGAAAGATTCATTAGAAAATTTCACGAATTTTCAATTAGTTATTTTTAAATTAACTATAGTAGTCGCGACAAATTTCTATGTTACATATTGATTTCTACTTCTTTACAGATGGTGCTGTGTCAGCCTAACCTATACAATAAATTGAAATAATTTTAAATTTATGATTTAGAGCCAACTATGTTTTTTCGTCATAAATTTTCCTAAAAATGCTGGGTAGAATATTAGTTTATACTTATTACGGTTTCCTTTTTTTTCTTTTTTTTAATAATACTATTTTATTATTTTTATAACTAAACAATCATTAAAAGCTACCATGAATTTCATTTTTATCAGTCTTATTCTCTAAAAGCCTAAATTTGAAATTTGAAGCAACCAATGATTTGTAATGCATATTTTTTATTACTTGAATTTTACTTTAAATTTTCATACATTTTTTTTAATATTATACCATGGCTATCAATGAAATTTTTTATAGTTCTTTTATGTATATTTTTCTTTCTTTCCGTTTTATGCATTATTTTTCATGGAAAAGAATGGCATAATTTTTCTTTCAGGCGCTCATGCATACGAATATATATTCTGGATAATAGTCAGAAAATATAAAAAAATTGCAGATCAGTTTAATTTATTTACTTGATTGTTATTTTGTGGCATAATGCAATAATAATTAGGTAAATCTATCTATCTATATCTATATCTATGTATATATATATATATATATATATATACAGGAGGATTCTTAAGTATCGAAACACTAGGTTATCTCCTTAAATATTGTCTTTAGATTCCTACTTCCAAATGCAAACTTTCAATAAAAAAGTGCAATATTTGATGAGGTAAATTGCTCCATGGGGAGTGCATTGGAGGAAATACAAAATTTAAACTTTTATACGTTCCCCGTAGGCCAAAATTTCCAATTTGGAAAGTTTTCCTTATCAAAAAAAAAAAAAAAAAAAATATCTCGATATTTACAAATCTCACAGAGATCTTAAAACCCCGAATTCTCCAATATTCGCAACTTACACAGCTTAACCATGTCTCTGAACGACGTGTTCTTAAACCATTTTGAAAGCAAAATGGGGATCATCCATAAACTAACCGTTATTAAATGTCGATTTAAGACAATGCCTCTCCTTTCGAAATAAAACAGCAACGTATAGATTTTGCATTAAACCTGTTTTAAAAATATGCTGGTGGTCTGCACTAGAGGTCTACACGATTCGAAATATCTAGGTCCGGCCCTAACCGATCCATAGAAAAAATTACTAAGCGACTTTGAAAAATGCTTTTAACAATCAAGTAGATGCAAGTAACATCTTTTAAGATGAAATCACATGCCAAACAAAAAGAATTCGTTAGAGACAAGTTCCCTTCTTAAGAGGTAAAAATATAGTCTATTTTTTCTCAAGTTCTAATATATTCATTTTGCATGGATCAACATTGCATAGATCTGTTTGGTTTAATACAGTGTTCTGTCATAGGTGGGTTCTTTTCCACTGGTTTCACTCTATTTTACTTTATTTTATTTTTTAAACTACTACCCTTTAAAAAATGAATTTTATAGACAATTTAATCTAGCCAATTTAATTATTATAAAAATTTAATAATACATGCATTTTTTGTAGAAATTTTTGGGCTGAGTCAAACTTTACTTATATTTTTGCACGGATTAGGTCAATCAGAGACAGTGGTTTTAATACCGGTTTTGTAGAGACCGAAACGGAAAACTCCAGAAAAAATATGTTAGGTCGACGTGTAAACGATATGTAGAAGTTAAAATTAACCCTGTCGGCGCGGCCTACGGAATTTCGAAGTTAAGTGCTTATCTGAAGATGCAAAAATGTGATGTGACGATACATAAACCCAGTTTAACAACTTTATTTGGCCGTTTTTTAAGAATTTGATTTTTTTTTTTTTTTTTTTTTTTTTTTTTTTTTTTTTTTTTTTTTGTAAGAGCTGGGTTTTATGAGAATCATCTTAAACGAAATTCGGTTCAAAATGCCTAATTAGACAGCCTTTCTTGAAATATATTCTGACTTTATCAAAAAATCGATCTATATTACACATTATATAGTTCCTAAATAAGAAAAAGTACCAACTGAATGCGTTTGAGATGAACATTGAATTTAAAAATGAGAAAGAAAAATAAATATTTTTTTATTTGAATACATCCTCAATTCTTCAATCACAATCGTTTAGGGAAATTCAGTTCAAAATGCCTACTTTGAAGGCATTTTTAAAAATATTTTCTGCCTTTATCAAAACACTGACCAGTATGACACATTATACAGTTCTTAAATAAATGTCAATTGGATACATTTTAGAGCAAAAATGTATTTAAAAATAAGTCAGAAAATAAACAATTTGTTATTTAAATACTTCCTCAAATTTTCACTGAAGATCTCTTTAGGAAATTCTGTTCAAAATACCTACTTTAACAGTATTATTTCAAATATATTATATCTTTATCAAAAAAATGACCAATACTTCACATTATATTATTCCTAAATAAAGGAACCTGCCACCTGGATGTGAAAAATGAATTTAAAAATGAGTCAAAATATAAGCAGTTTGGATTTGAGTACACCCTTAATTCGATTTTTCTTTCAACTCCTATTTATGTTTAATTTGTTTTTTATAAGTATTATTCATATCAAAAATTTGTCAGCATAAAAGTTGTAGATATTATAGAGAAGATGCATAATAAATTTAAACGAATTTGATTCCTTAAGAACTGACGAAGTTATGGATTTTTTTCTAATCTCATCCCACTCCTTTTTTTCTTTTTTTTCAATACGAGTTGCTCCTATCAAAAACTTGTAAATACAAATGTAGTAGATAATAAGAAAACTTTTAATAAATTTAATTGGATTAGATATCTTGAGAAGTTACGTGTTTATTTCTCCCAAAAACATTATTTTTTCTCCCCGTGAACCCATTTCTAACTTTATCAAAATTCTATCATGCATAAACTTTTGGCTCATATTTAGAAGTAATATAAATTTTAAACTGATTAGATATCTACTTTAGTTAAGAAGTGATAGGGTTTTTTTCTTTTTTCACAAAAACTCTCCCTATTCCCTTTGCTCCGATTTTGCACATTAACGAACTTGACCGAGATTTTTTGCCGCTTATTTCTATGTATCGGTTTAGAAGAGATTTGAGCAGAAGTATAAAAGTTATCGTGTCCATAGAAAATTTATATATATCTATAGACAGATAGATAAATTTTTTTACTGATGGTAGTTTTGGGATCCAGGGATCATGATCGGTGTTGATCTCCGAAATTTTTTCAGAAATTCCAACATAGGAGAGATTCCTAATGAGTAGTACTTCATACGAAATCTACCTAAATGATGCCAACTTTGTAAAATTATCTAGAAATTCAGTTAGGTCAGTTTAGGTCGTTTAATGTCTAAATGACGATAAAGGAGTCTTAAGAAAATTGTAAGATCGTAGGACTGGCCAGTCCCAGTCCCAGAATACAGACTTTTTTTAATGGCCTCGATAGGACGATAAGAAGCCTGAAGTTGTGAGAATTAAAGTTATGAAGAAACTTTTAATCAGCATAAGAAGGGGGGGGGAGGATTGTACTTTGTGCTTATATATAACTAAATGAATAAACAACGCTAAATAGCACAAATATTATAAAATAAAAGAGTTAAAAGCATACAGCCGTTTCGGGACATCTAAAGTCCCATCATCAGTGCTAAAAAAGTGTAAAACGTAAAAGAAAGTCACATCGTTAATAAAATAAACATTAGTTAAATTAGTTAACATTAGTTAAACATCCCTCACTGAATGTGCATAAAGTTCATTTTATTCCCGTATTAAATATAAACTAATATGCAATTATATTACTTGTGATTGTGAAATGCAGCAGTCCATAGAAAACCATTTCCTTTTCGAATATTTATTTAAAATTGAATACTAAAATCTACCTTTGACATACTTTTTCTGTAGGAAAATTCTCGGATTTAAACAAACACGTGAGAATTTTGTCATATGAAATATTATTTTTAAAAAGCAATATTTCACATTGAATATAATTTACGTTTGTACTGTATTAGCATTATAAAAATTTGTATTATGAAGATAAAATGTGAAAACAAGAGCAAAAAAATGTTTAATAATTCAGTCATATAATAAATAATATATGAATAAATAGCATACTCATAACTATGAAACATTAATACACCTTGAGAATATCTGTGACCGTGCAATATTTTATTTACATTTTTATTTCGCCTCCTTGCGTCACACACAAAAAAAAAAAAAAAAAAAAAAAAAAAAAAAAAAAAAAAACTTTAAACGTATTTTTAGAAGCTAAGGTAAATTTTGATTGGTTAGTTCTTGAAGTCTTTTATAATGTATTACGAGAAGATTGAAAGTCGTTGTTTATGAATTTTTCTATCTCTTATATAACAATAAAGAATGGTATATTTACGACTCTTTACTTCTCAAAGATAGAAATCTCAAAACGTTTCTTCCAAACAAAAACATATTTTTAACTCTGTATTTCTTGGATCCTGATACAATGTATGCATATTGCAGATAAAAAATCGGCACTTCGTTCCATTTCTATCTCTTATATAAGTATGTGAAATTGTACACTTAAGCAAAAATATCAGGACCGTAACTACCGCCGGGGCACTGTCCCGGGGCCCCCAAGCCTGAGGGGCCCCAAACTGGTGGCAAAAAATACTATTGATTTTAGTTTCTAGTCTAACTTCCTATAAAATTCCCAGCTAAAAATTAGTAATTAAAAAAAATCAAAGTGCTAGAGTTTTTGCGTGTCCGTTGATATATTCCATACGCTTCGCATGCAAAAGCAGCTCTAGAGGAGACAGCAGAATGTCGAGCTGAATGCGTCAAGTCGCACCAGAATGTTTGCCCATCGATGCTAGTATAAGAAAGAAAATATAGGCTTCTGATTAGTTGAATACTATAAAAAGCATCTAAAAATTTTTACAAAATCTTTCTTCTTATCTATTAATAAATACATAAAATCGAAAAAAAAATTACCAAAATCCATCTTTCATCTTTCATCTTCTATCTTTTTTCTCACCGTTTAAATAGCGGAGTGGGAAAAAACTGCGTTCGGGGCAAAGTTTTAATTTGCCCCGGGTGCGAGGGGCCTCACTAGTTTGCCCCGGGGCCCCCAAGTTCATAGTTACGGTCCTGAAAAGTATGTTTTATTCCTTATTATCTTATGCATGGAAGTTTCATATATTGTTTATTGTTAACATTCCTCAGTGAACTGTACATAAAGTTCATTTTATTCTCTGTATCAAATATAAACTAATATGCAGTAGTACAATACTTGTGATTGTGAAATACAACAGTAGATAGAAAAGCAATTTCTTTTTTGAAGATTTACTTAAATTTCAATACTAAAATCTATCTTTGACAATTTTTCTTTCTGTGAAAATTCTTTGATTGTACAGCGCAAGTACGTAAGAAATTTTTCATATGTTTCCTACTTTGCCTTTATGTATCTAAATTTCGAATTATCACAAAAGAATGCTGTATTATAGTTATCTACTTATAATAAAATGCGTTCTGAGAAGATTGTAAGAACGGTTCCAGTATGAACCACTCTGATCTGGGAATCATTGACCTTTGCTAGACGCTACGTTAGGCTTAATTGAAAACAGATGCTAAAACGATGCTTTTAAAATTTCTTCCACTTGAAATAATGTTTGTTGAGCAAATTTCCTTATAAAACATGTATATCATATCTAATTACAATACATTAAGCTCCATTTTAAAAGTAAGCTATTATAAACAAAAAAAAAAAAAAAAAAAAAAAAAAAAAAAAAACGATCGATGGTTTCACAAAAAGTAAATGAACGACTCTGAGTGATTCATTAAAATAATAATATTACTAATAAAATATCCAATTATGATTTTAAAGTATTTGTAAAATCGTATTAAAGCCTTTAAATATATTTTAAATTATTTTCACTTTCGTTTACATTTATCATAGGCAATAAGTTTACATTTCAAAAAAAAAAAAAAAAAAAAAAAAAAAAAAAAAACTCTGAAGTCAAAAGTTTTTTTTATATTTTATACTCTGTGGACTGACTTCAACTTTTATTGTGCTGTCTTCTAACGGAATTAATGTAAACGAAGAATTTTTTCCATTGAATTTATAGTAAAATAATAATAATTATAGTATTAAGTAAAAATTGCAATGTGTAATAATGTGTAAAAGATTTCTCTTGAACGTTTCCGTTATATAATTTTAAAATACCACTCAATAGGTATAAATAAATTGAATAATTTATTATGATTTCTTTGATATAATTTAAATTTTGTTTTATTATTATTTTTTTAAGATGGCAACATTTATTCACTTAATTTTTAAAATTTTGTTTTCTATTATAAAGAAAATATATTTTTTCTGAAGATGGAATGGATACATGAGATATTATTATGACTGAATTAATAAGATTGAAAATTATTTTTCCACTTTCTATTATTAAAATATAATTTTTCTTACTTTTAAAAATTATTATATTCAAAAATTACAATGCTAAAAATCAAAAATTTACCTGCTTTATTGTAATTAGTATATGTTATGCATGACTGTATATTCCTTACATTTTAATGACATTTCATAAGAAATGTAATTTTAGTTTAGAATATAAGCACATTTCAAGTAGATATAAACTAATCTTTTAAAAATTTGGCGTAATGAAATTTTACGAAGGAAATAATAATAACGAATTTGGTTTTCATTAATAAGGAATGAATTTTTAAAGTCACATAGTTAAAGTTTTAAAAATTGATTTTAATCTAAATCAATGAGTCTTGGTTCTGCATATTTTTTATAAAACACTAAAATTTTCCAAAACTTTTTTTAACTGCTACTAGATGGTGCCAAATCCATATTTAAAAATAAAGCATAAATCTTCATTAATCGATGATATAGGAATCTATTTCATATCCATCCTATATATATGTAACGTAAAAATTAAAATAATATTTTCGGCGGCATTCCATCTAAAAGATCAACAGCAGGTTCAGCAGCCGTAGTGTAACTTACCAAGCTATGGATTTCCCTCTTTGAGAATTTCCCCGTAGAAAATTAAATCACGCAATCATCTTGAATTCATATTTGTTGGAACACATAAATACGTGAAGTTACACCAGCAGTTACTTTGGCACACATCGAATACTCCCAACTTCGTGAACTAAGCTACTTCATTCAATCTTACAATTTATCGGGAAAAATCTAACGGGAGTCCTAGCAGTTTAAGAGACAGATGCATTCTGAATGCTCCGAAAACCTAGAATGAAACTCCAACACTCACACGAGAAAACTAGCCCCTCCTCAGTCTGCGTCAGTAAATTAAAAATCCAATTAGGATTAACTTCGAGGCTACGCGTCAGAAATGATCACCTTTGATTGGTATACGAGGCGTGGCCTTCCCGTAAGAACTCCATACTGTCTCGCAAATAGACTAACCTGCTAACATCCGAGCATTAACACAGAGCAGACGGTTTTAATAAAAAATAAAATTAAAATCTAGATAATATTCTAAAAAGGAAAAATATTACGAAATCGTTTCCCGCACTTTTTGAGAAACAGGCAATAGATTATTAATAAGTTACATAAAATAAGAAAAAGAACGTTAGCTGCTAAAATATTAATACATTACGAAACTAAAATTAAAAATATGTTCCACAAATTCAGAATTAATAGCTCAGAGAGGGCAAAATGGCGATTTTTTTTTATTACAAATCCCCCCTTCCCAAAAAGACGGGTGAAAATGTAGGTCTCAGACCTGCAAGTTCACTGAAAGGGAGATGATGCAGACTTAGATCACGAAGTTGTTGATAGAAGTAATAATAATCAGATACTAAATAAAAGAAAAATTATTATTTTTTTTATTATAAATATGGAATTTAAATTTAGGAACACTAAGGTGATGCGTGGAATAACTTTAAATTTACATACATTTAAATTGGCATCAACAAAAATAAAAGATAGGATCTTGTTTTACAGTACACATCAGAAAGTAATTTGAAAATACAAGCAATTAATCATAATATATTAACATGAAAAAAAAACAATAACGTGGAATTCTTTTTTGACAATAACAAACCTAAATATGAAGAAATTCATTAGAAAGTTCTAGAAATCAATGTTGAGAGTTTGTTTCAAAAATCCTCTAATAGTCATATTTCGAGTGGCATAGTCCATTACCTTTTTTCAAGGAGGTTTAATTATATCGTTATTAATTGTTCAAATTCATCAACTAATAATATGATAGTAGTTCAGTTTTTATGTGAATAAGTCCTTGAACATTTTTAACAGTTCCTTTTTTGGGAATCTTTGCGAAAATACTTTATAATTGTAATTCAATATGATAACACATTTTATAATATAGTAATATAGTAATAATAAATTTTAACAATGTAAATAATAAACAATACAAATAAGAAACACAATAAGGAAAAATATCAATAATAATAAATATCACAATAAGTATAAATAAATCTCATAATGGGTATAAGTAAATCTTTCAATAAGTAATAGTAAATATCTCAAAAGACATTCTTTAAATTCTAATTTGTATACTTAATCTCGTTTATCTCATCTCATATTTTTGGGATGAAATATAGAGAGAAGTGGAATAGAATAAAGAATATAATCAATTATGTAATCATTTATTTAATCTTGTAATTAGAGTACAGGATTAAGTAGGAATATGTACAAAAAAAGTAAAATATGATAAAATAAAATAAAATAAAAATTTTGTTCATGTTTGAGAATGCACGTGACTTTTCAACTTATAAGATTCTTAAAAAGAAATATTAATAAATAATAAAAATTAAAGACAAGATTTATTCATTTCAAATAATTACGCAGTAAATGGTTTCTTGGTGTGATAAAACATTGCAAGATGCAAGGAGGAAAGAGAAAAAGAAACAAAATTAAATTCTAATTGACATGTACTTGGACTGGAATGCAGAAGCAAAGAGAGAGAAAAAAATTAAAATAAAGTGATAAAAGTTTTATTACTTGGCAAATAATTAATTTAATGATTGATAAATTAATTTTAATATTACAAATAGGTTCAGTTGAAAATTAAAAATAAATAAAAAAAAATTTGACTTAAAATTTAATAGTTATTATATTATTCTAAGTTATAACTAGAGTAATTCAATACAGAATAAGAAATTTTCACTTTGCGCGTTTATGCCGGCATAAACAAACAAATATAAAAATTTCCAGACAAGTGACACTCTCGCTGCAGTCAAGAGATATCATTGTCATTCTGTAAGAATTATAGGATATTATCTGAATTAAAATATGAAAAGAAATTTACTGTTTAAGAGAGAAAAGAAAAAAAATAATAAATGATAATAAACTAGAGATTAAGTTTAAGCTCATGACTTAATTTAAATTTATCAGGGGAATAATAAGGCCTTAATTTAGATACATTTACTATTTCTGATCTGTTGAATTGGTTTTGCCTATCAATTTCGAAATTTACTTCGGATAATTTGTTAAGAATTTTATAAGGGCCACTAAATACTTGCGATAACTTTCTAGTATTAGTGTACTGAAATTCTTCATAGATAACTAGATCCCCAAATTTAAATTTTGGTTAGACATAATTTTTATCATAATATTTTTTATTTTAAAAATGAAATTCATCAGTTCTTGCTTTAGCAATCTTAAAGGCTTCATGAACAGGGGGATAATAAACTTGATGTAAGGGGGAGCCATGTGGTAATTGGCCAAAAAATAAATAAGCAGGTGGAAATTTAGTAATAGAATGGGGTGTATTATATTCATTAATTACTTCAGTTAAAAGCTTAGTCCAGGGAATTTTAGAGGTAGTGGAGTTTACTTTACATTTTAATCTAGTTACTATTGTCTGATTTACTCTTTCACATTTCCCATTCGTTTCTGGATGATGGGCAGTAGTCAAACGTTGCTTAATATTATGATTTCTCAGGAATTTTTTGAATCTTGAAGAAGTAAAAGCAGCATTCCTTTCACTTACAAGGGCACCACCAAACATGGTGCACACAGATTTTGATGATTTCTAAGTATGTTGTAGGGGTCATACCACTAATTATTCAGCTGAAAGAATTCTTTCAAATGGGCCTTAGTTTTTGAGAAATTGGAGGTCAAAGTTCAGTGTATATTTCAAATACTTATTAGTACGAGCGCCGCATGTGAATCGGTGGCGTCGTGGTAACGAACGCGCCTGCAAGTCGAAAGGTTGCGGGTTCGAATCAGTCATCGGCTTTTATTTATTTATTTTTGTATTTTTACACGTTACAAATTTTAAGTATTTTTATTACAAAATTGCTCTAGCTTTTGATATTTTCTTAATAAATTACATTTACATTTTTAAATTTTTTCATGAAAATTTATTTTTTTTTCTGCAATTTTTAAACGAATATTTCTATTGACAAAACTACAAAACTAGTTTACGCCTAGAACTTTTTTTATTAATTATTATTCGCGTTTTTTATTTTAAGCACAATCCTGAAATAATGATTTTTTTTTCCCTATCGCTTTTTTATTTTATAGCATTCTAAATGAAAACTTGCCTTTTTTTGTATATGTATAAATAATACAAAATAATTTTCGGGTGCAATTTTTTAAATGTCTTTAGGATTAGATTATTCAAGTAATGCGTATCTTCGAAAAAATAATAAAATATTAATGCAGTAATGTTAAAATGCAAGTTGTTGCCAGTTATCCAAGATTTCAATTTTCCAATTTTCTGTAAATACATTTATCTCCAAAGTTCAACATAAACATAAGTTATCGTTTGCACAAATAAGAAATGACAGATTACATCTATTTTTATAACAAATCAAAACACTCTTTCCGTATCGTCTGTTTAATGAGATAAAATTTATAATACACATAAAAATACTTTTTTTAATCGCCTGCTTTCCTCCGTAATTATCAGAATAAATGAAGATTTCTTGTTATTGGTCTTATTTTTGCACTTTTACAAATGATGATTAAACTTTTTTTTTTTTTTACTTTTAATATATTTTTAAACATATTTATCACGAATTAAGTATTTTAGTAATATAAATTACATTAAATGCAGTATTAAATTATCTAAAAATCCAAGCACAATATTGTGTAATACACATTTGAAAAGAAAAAAAAGTGACTGATTAATCTAAAAATATTAATATTTAAAGTAGTGGAGATTTTAAAATATTGAAATTTTCTTATACTTTTCAAAATTTTAATTAAATACAAATTTTTATTTATTTATTTGTTGCAAAATGTACTTTTAATTGAAACCTGAAGTGCAGTCAGTTCACCATATTTTGAAAAAATAATAATAAAAAAATGTTGACAATGTAAACTGTCCTCTTCAGAAAATATCAAAAGGTTCAAAGCTGTCGAATTTTCAATTCTGCTTATAATTTGCGAAGTGTAAAAAAACATAAAAATAAGTAAAAGGCCGAGGACTGATTCGAACCCGCAACCTTTCGACTTGCAAGCTCGTTCGTTACCACGACGCCACCGACTCACATGCGGCGCTCGTACTAATAAGTATTTGAAATATATGCTGAACTTTGACCCCCAATTTCTCAAAAACCAAGGCCCATTTGAAAGAATCCTTTCAGCTGAATAATTAGTGGTATGACCCCTACAACATACTTTGAAATCATTAAAATCTGTGAGCACCATGTTTGGTGGTGCCCTTGTTAGTATTTTTTGAAGGGACTGTACACTTGAAATTTTATTAAAACAGAATAATTGTTGAGGGATTTTGATATTGAAAATTTGTTTTAGACAATTTGTATAAGTTTCTGTAGTGACACTTTTGGAAGGAAATGCCCAAACATATCTTGTTGCATGGTCTATTATAATATGGAGATATTTTTTGTAGAATTATAATAATTGAACCATCCTACAGTATCAACAGACAGACAGTCAAAAGGTTGATCTGTAGTGGGCATAGCTTGTAATAAGCCAAATTTTTTCTGTCTAGGTTTTTTGTTTTTCTGGCAAATATCACAATATTTAATAAAATTGGTAATGTATTGTGTCATATCTGGCCAATAATAATTAGGAGAATTTAAATTTTGCATTTTTTGAACACCAGGGTGACCAAACTGTTCAGGAGCAACATTAAGTAATATTTTCTTAAGGACATGGGAACTACCACTTGACGAAAACCTTTCTTTTTAACTATAATCAGTCCATTGTCATTAATATAATTTGAACCACACACATGTTCTCTTTCTTGCATCTCAATAATCTCTTTAACGTCAAGAAGAAAAGTAAGGGATTTGCAAAAATGAGAAATAGGGTTTCTGGACAGCATGTCGGCTTCGACATTTGTAGATCGATTTAAGTACTCAATCTTGTAATCGAACATACTTAACTTCAATGACCACCTAAATAATCGACCTCTTAAATGTTTGACATTTTTTGCAAACAAGAGATGCATAATAAGTATGGATGGTAAATTGTACACCATGAAAATAATGATAAAATTTATCTAAAGTATCAATGATGGCAAGACACTCTAACTCGGTAATGAAGTAATTTTTCTCATAACTTCTCAATCCTCTAGAAAAATAAGTAATTGGATGTAAAAATTTATTATGGTCGGGTTGTTTAAGAACTGCACCTACCGCCACCTGAGAAGCGTCAACAAATATGTGTAGGGGTAATTTTGGGTCATAAATCTTTAAAATTGGTTTAGCAATGAGGGCATCTTTTCATTTTTGAAAAGAGTTTTGACATTCAGAATTCCATTCCCAAATAGTATCTTTCTTAAGTAATTTATTTAGGGGGTGTCTAATTTCAGCATATTTGTCAATAAATTTATGATACACATTTATAGAACCAAGAAATCTTTGTAATTCTTTAGTATTAGTAGATGGTTTTAATTTTTTAATAGTTTCTATATTAGTATTAGCTGGAGTTATAGTTCCATTTTGGATTTCATACCCTAGAAAATTGATTTGTTTTTGAGCAAAAGTACATTTAGATAATTTTAATTTAATATTTTCTATTCGGCATAAATAAAAAATTTGGATGAGATGCTGTATATGTTCATCTATTGATTTAAAAAATAATTATATCATCAAAATAATAACAAGCAAAGTCTATTTTATATTTCGTAAGAATTCTTCTAATTGTCCTATTGAAAATTGGGGGGTCGACCATTACACCGAAGGGGAGAACATTCCATTCCCAGAGCCTACAATTGGTAGTAAAGGCTAATTTTTCTGAATCTGCTGGGTGAATAGGTATGTGCCAATAGCCTGAGGCTAAATCCAGTGTAGAGAAATATTGGGCACCATTTAATTTGTCTAAAATTTCATCAATTCGGGGCAAAAGTTCGCCGTCATTTTTCATAATATAATTTAATTTTCGGTAATCAACATACATTCGGGTTTTTTGCCTTCATCTCGTTTATTTACTAAAGTAACAGGGGAAGAATATGGGCTATAACTTTCTTTAATTAATCCAGCAGCTAATAAGGATTGAATTTGCTGGAACATTTCTTTATCATCAGCAGTGGATGTACGATAAGCCCTCAAAGATATTGGTAGGTCAGATTTAAGAAAAATACGCTGAGGTTCAATATTAATTCTCCCTATATCAAATTTATTTTTGGCAAAAATATCTAAATAATCCCTTAAAAGTTCCCTTACATTTTTATTTTGAATAGCATTTAGATCCCCAAATAGATTATAATCATCATTATTAGTTCGCGGCAAGGGTTGGGGAGTTATGGTATTTCCATAATCGGGTTGCACATTGGTATCATTTTTTATATCAAAATGAAGTAATTCTAAATTATCACTGGATATGTTGACATGTTGGTTTAACGTAATATTGCCTTGTAGCACCTGGCTTTTTGCACAATCAATTTTCAGTTTAAATTTGGCACAATCAGGTAAACCAAAAATAGCATAGTCCAAATCTATCTGACTTACTAAAAAATTAACATACCTCTATATATTACCAAATTTAATACATAATCGACAAGATTTATTAATTGTAAGAGTTCCTTGTGCCTTTCTAATAGTAATAGGGGAAACATTATTTAAATTAGCATTTAAATATCGAACAAATTTGAGAGGTAATATTGAGACAGATGATCCACTGTCTACAACACAACACACTTTTTTATTGTCCACATATCCAGGAATGTCAGACATTATTATAGTCCATTTACTTAACGGAGGCGGTTCAGTTCTCCCTCTGGCCTTGCTTGCTATGGTCAAAAGCAGCGTATTACCGCCACTTTTCTTTTTTCCCACTGCAGTTCCGCATTTTTTGGTGTTAATTTCTCCGTTAAATTTTGTGCATTAGCTCAGGTTTTACCCGGGTTTGAGTGATGTTTATTTAATGGATATGCAGTGCTGTAATTGGGTGAGAACATCTTTCCCAGAAATATTTGGTTTATTACTGTAAAATAATTTAAAATATCGCCGACGAGCACTAACTTTTTTTTTCCCGAGCAAAACGATAATTATTGTCATTAATTATGATGATAATTATCAAATTTATTGATACTGGAGACTAGAAAAGAACCTAAAGAGAAGTCGGGTTTTGACTAAATGTTTTAAATTGGATTTTGGGTACGTGAAAATCCGGTACCATCAACATCTACTGTAAAAAAAAAAAAAAAAAAAAAAAAAAAAAGTTCCCACAAATATTTTTTTTCAACTACAGCATTGTGGATATATATATCGTGAAATTCATCCTACATTTATTTTCTAAACATTATGAAGCTTGATTTTTTTTCGATACATTAAATATTTACTTTTAAAATATCAGCCTATAAGATATCTTTTATTTTTTCATTCAAAGGAAGTGTAAATGAGCAACATGAGTTTAATCAATCAACTTTTATTAGTTATAGAGTTTGTAGATAAATAATTTTCCCCTTGTCTTTTACCCCCCCCCTCCCTCCAACCCCCGTTTCCTCTTTGGAAAAGAATTCTAAGTTTTATGTATTTATAGCTAAATTTTAATGCAGAATCAATAATTATGTGAAACAATATCAACTTAGAACAGTCAGTGAAAAATAAATTGCCTACTTTAAGTAAATTTTTATTTACAACTTAATCATAAGTATTTCTTTTTGATATTGACTTAAGTCAGTTAAACTAAACAACAGGTCAGAGAACAAAAAAGCACACGAGCGTATACTTACGTTAAAATTTGTAATAAAATAATTATTTTGTATTTATAGTTTTATTGTATAAAGCATGAAATTTCTATTATGCTTGGTTCTGAATCCTTTATTTTGTTTTTCGATTAATGCAAAACAAAAAAAAATTATCCTTTTTCAAATAATAATATTTAGTTTTATGGTAAATGGAGAATTTGCTAATCGGCAAAAGAAAAATTATGCAAAATGTGCTAATCGGTTGTTGGAAAAACCTTGCTAAATTCGTGATTCAGCTGTCGGTCTCAGTATTATTTATGCTACGGATTATCTACATGGGGAATGTATGCCTTAGTGGGGTGTGCTTTGTGTGTGTGTGTGTACTTGGGGGAAGGTGATCTTTCTAAAAAAAACCTAACTCATATTTATGGAAGGTTCAAAGAGATCCACAGAGTACTCTGAACTATTAGGCCGACGAGCGCGTTTTTTATCAAAACCAGCACCTCAGGTCTACCAGCTTAGAGAGAAGAACGTCTTGGCTATTGTTACAGCCCATTCAGACGTTAAAAAAATTTCAGCCTTTTGTGGAGAGGGGGAATGGGATGTAGAGAAATGAGAATTTGTGGAGTGTAATAATTGTTTTGTGATTTTTCTTTTCTTTTTTTTTAGCCCTGGATAGAGCTTAGTCCTCAAAAGGACTTTTTTTATGGGTTTATTCTTTTTATTTTATTTTTTTGATGTCATGAAAACGGGAAAATAATCTTCAATTTCACTTTCACTCCCACTATCATCCTGTAAATTAATTACGATTGGTTGAAGCTTTTCATCCCTTACACCTTCTTTAATAAAATCTTCTTCTTGTAATGTCTCGGAATGTTTCACGCAGTTGTCAAAATCAAAAAGAAATATTTATGATTAAGTTGTTAATAAAAATTTACTTAAAGTAGGCAGTTTATCTTTCACTGACTGTTCTAAGTTGTTATTGTCTCATATAATTATTTATTCTGCATCAAAAAATCAGCTATAAATAAATAAAGCTTTGAATTTTTTTCCAAAGAGGAAGCAGGAGGGGGGGGGGGAGAGTTGTTGACAAGGGGTAAAATTATTTATCTACAAACTCTATAATTAATAAAAGTTGATTGATTGCACTCATGTTGTTCATTTACACTTCTTTTGAATGAAAAATTAAAAGATGTCTTATAGGATGATATTTTAAAAGTAAATATTAATTGTTTCAAAAAAAAAAATCCAGCATAATGATGTTTAGAAAAAATATATATAGGATAACTTTCACGATGTATATCAATTAATAAATATCATTCAAACCCGGGTAAAACATGGGCTAATGCATAAAATTTAATGAAGAAATTAGCACTAAATATGTGTCTTCGCCGCGGCTCCCGACCGAACTGTCGTAGCGGAACAGCAGTGGGAAAAAAGAAGAGCGGCGAGTGATTTTCACCATAGCAAGCAAGGCCAGTCGGAGAACTGAACCGCCTCCGTTAAGTAAATAGACTATAGTAGGGGGTGGTTGTATATGAGCAGGAGTTTGAGATTGCAATGAATTTGTGTTAAATATACAACTCCTCTCCCAATGATAAGCATTTTGTATACCTCTGTTTAAACATATTCTGCACGGACGACTTGGATAATTATTTTGATAATGAGTCGTAGGCATTCTAGGAGTGAAAAATCTAGGATTAGAATTTTGTGTTGGGTTGTTTGGAATGGGTCGAGTCCAATGATTAGGATGAGGATTGGGATTGTGCAAAGGTCTAGTTTGTTGAAATTTTTTATTGTTGTTATTAAGGGTATGAGTTGGAATCGCTGCTAATTGTTTAGCAATGCGAAACTATTCACGAGTATTAGAAGGAGGGTTTACAATTAAACAATTTTGATACTCAGGCTTAAGGCCGTCAGTTAATCCCTGAATAATTATATTTTCTCCAAGCTGAAGTCGTCTTCCAATCTCAACTTTCTTTCTAAAATAAGAATCCAAATCACTTAGATCATTCAACTTTAAGGAGGTAAACTCAGAAAATTTTGGAACTCTAACCTGAATGAATTTTTCTGTTAAAATCTCGACAATTTCATCATAAGTAGCACAATCCAGACAATCATTTATAAAATCTTTTAGAGCTTCACCCTTTAAATATTTCGAGATGTTAAGTTTTTTCCAATCATCATCTTTTTTTTCTACAGAACATTCTTTATCAAAATGCTTGAACCATGAAAAAATATTCATGCCCAACTCAAAGTCAAAAGGGACAATATCAAGTTTATTTTCAGTCATTTTATCCTCCTTTACTAATCCCGATCTTAACAGCATAAAAGAGGAATAATTCATACGGGAAAATATTTAAATGCTATAATTCAATTATGATAAATAAAAATAAAAATAATAAATAAATAAATCAACTCTTTCTTTGAATTCATGTGGAATAAATAAATAATAAATAAAAAAGTAATAAATATATAAATATCACAGTTTCAATAACATAGGAAATACACAACAAATATTTTTTAAGAACATAAATAATTTCCTCTTTAGTACTAAGAACACTTTTAAACTTAAGTAAAATTTCTATGAGCCGAAAATTTCAATTAATAAATTAAGAACAAAATTATTTTTTAATATCTGTAATAAGAATAATTAAATCAACAATTTAAATAAAGAAATTACTATTAAAATTTCGTAAACAATAACAAAATAAAATAAATAATAACTTACAATTTTGTTCTCTAAAAAAAAATAACGGAACCTAGACTTTATTTGGAAGGAAAAGGAAAGAAAAAAATTTGTGGTGTTCATTTATTATTCGCGGCCTTTACAGATGTTCTCTAGCTGGATAATGATCAGATATTTTCGTAGAGGTTAATTATATTAAAAAAATACTGGAGACATATTTCCCAAATAAATTTGGATGTAACTGGGCTCCTTTTTTCTTTCGACATTCCTTGCAACATCATTGGCATTACTTTGATGACTCAGGTGCGTCTAAGAAACAAACATCCACAGCAGATGTTTCAGCGAGCAATCGTTCATCGAACATGGCGAACATGGCGTTCATCGAATGTTTCATTGAACATGGCGAGCATATAATCATCGCTGTGACCAAAAAGTTTCTCAAACAAGGTCAGTCTGCAGTTGGCAAGCCATGAGAACTTAATATTTCTACAGAGATGCACGCCGGCTCATTTCAAATATCCTGCCGGCTATCAATATGTAACGTAAAAATTAAAATAATATTTTTGGCGGCATTCTATCTAAAAGATCAACAGCAGGTTCAGCAGCCGTAGTGTAACTTACCAAGCAATGGATTTCGGTCTTTGAGAATTTCGACGTAAAAAATTAAATCACTCGATCATCTTGAATTCATATTTATTGGAACACATAAAATACGTGAAGTTATACCAGCAGTTACCTTGGCACACATCGAATACTCCCAACTTCGTGAACTAAGCTACCTCATTCCATCTTGCAATTTATCGGGAAAATCTAACGGGCGTCCTAGCAGTTCAAGAGACAGATGCATTCTGAATGCTCCGAAAACCTAGAATGAAACTCCAACACTCACACGAGAAAACTAGCCCCTCTTCAGTCTGCGTCAGTTAATTAAAAATCCAATTAGGATTAACTTCGAGGCTACGCATCAGAAATCATCACCTCTGATTGGTATACGAGGCGTGGCCTTCCCGTAAGAACTCCATTCTATCTCGCAAATAGATTAACCTGCTAACATCCGAGCATTAACACAGAGTAGACGATTTTAATGAAAAATAAAATTAAAATCTCGATAATATTCTAAAAAGGAAAAATATTACGAAATCGTTTCCCGCACTTTTTGAGAAACAAGCAATAGATTATTAATAAGTTAAATAAAATAAGAAAAAGAACGTTAGCTATTAAAATATTAATACATTACGAAACTAAGATTAAAAATATGTTCCACAAATTTAGAATTAATAACTCAGAGAGGGCAAAATGGCGATTTTTTTATTACATATATATGACTAAAATCGCTGCGAAATCATTGCTTCTTATAAAATAATGCATTTAATAAAAAAAATCAGTACTTAATTTTAATGTTTAGTGAAATTTTCAGAAATTGTGTTTTACTTCACTAATTATTTTTGTTGTTGTGATAAATACTGCTGTTTGTTTTGAATAGTTGATGAACTATTTCAGAAATTTAATATCAGAAAAAAAAATCTTATCATTTGTATTGCTATTTTTAAAATATGCTTTTCTACAATACAAACTCTTTGATAATAAAATCTTCATTCTGTTTGTTTGTATGAAGACTTACGAAAATGAAACGCAGGTCAAAATTCCGTCATTTTTGACGGGGGTTATATAATAGTTAATGATATTTTTCTGTTGCTTGTGAACTTCACTTGAGGTTCATTTTGAAGTTTTATAACAAAAATGTAAGAAAAACAAATGTGTTTTTTGTACTTAATAATTTGTTTAGATGGATTTAAAATGTAAACTATTTTTAAATCGATTTGAAAATAATTTCTGTATGAAAGAGTTAACTCTTGCACCAAGCTACAATGTATATAACACGCTTGCTATTCATAAAAATTGCGTTAATTTAACACCCATCGGGCCTTTTCCAAATAAAATTGATCACATGGCAGTTTAACTATTTGTGAAATACAGCCAATATTTATAATGTGGCAGCCTATACTGGGCGAAGTATCGCAGCCTGTTTAGATTATGTATAAAATACTATCTATTGCGGTCTCTCCTATGTTGGAATTTCTGAAAAATGTTTGGAGATCTACATCGATCGTGCCTCCCAGATGCCAAAACTACAATAATTCTGCACAAATCTCTTCCAAAACCATACATAAAATCAAGGGGCATTAAATCTCGCACTGTTAAAAATCTGCTGCATTTTGTTGCAACGCACTCCCCTGCTTGTATAGAAAACGGTTACTTGGCCGTGAAATGGCGCTTTCTCATTGGTTGGAATAGAGATATTATATACAAGTGGTGGAGGGCGTTGCAGCAAAATGCAGCAGATTTTTTACAGTGCGGTCAAGTTCGTTAATGTGCAATATCGGGCCAAGTGGATAGAAAAAGGGAAGGGGTTGTACAAACCAAAATAAACCCATAAATTCTTAATTAAAATAGATATCGAATCAGTTAGAAGTTTATATTACTTCTAAAAAATCTGCCAAAAGTTTGTGCATGAAACATTTTTGTTAAATTAAAAATATTATCAAGGGGCGAAAAAAAATGGGGCTTTTGGAAGAAAACATTCGTAACTTCATCAATTCTTAAGATTTCAAATCCAATTAAATTTATTAAAAATGCTCTTAATATTATCTAAAACTTTTGTATTTACAAGTTTTTGATAGAACCAATTCTTATCGCAAATAAATAAATAAATAAATAAATAAAAATAAAAACGAAAACAAAAACAAAAACAAAAAGGGGGGGGGGCTGGAAGAAGAAAAAATCCATAACTTCATCAATTTTTAAGTAATCAAGTCCTGTTAAATTTATTATACATCTTCTCACTATTTTCTACAACTTTTACACTGACAACTCTTTCACAGGGCCAATACTTATAAAAAAAACAAATATAAAAAATAAGAGTTGTTTTTTTTTTTTTTTTTTTTTTTTTTTTTAATCGTATTAAGGGTCAAATCCAGACACATTTTCTAACTCATTTTTAAATTCATTTTGCTCTCAAACACACCAATTTGAAAGTTTTCTTATTTAGGAACTATATAATATGACGTGCTGGCAAGTTTTTTGATAAAGGCAGAATATATTTTTAAAAATGCTGTTAAAGTGGGCACTTTGAACAGAACTTCCTGAAGCGATCGTGATTGAAAATTGAGGAAGTATTTAAATAACAAATTGCTTATTTTAAGACTCATTTTTTGCTCTCAAACGCATCCAATTGACAGGTTCTCTTATTTCGGAACTGCGTAATGTGCCATATTGGTCAGTTTTTTTCATAAAAGCAAAATATATATTTCAAAAAATGCTGTCAAAGTGGACATTTTGAGCCAAATTTTTCTTAAGATAATTCTGATAAAACCAGCTTTTACAGAAAAATGAAATTAAAAATTAGTCAAAAGAACATGTACTTTCAGAAATTAACATCAATGAACGGCAATGTATCCAATGAAATAATACCTTGTATAAATCTCCATAAAAATATAGAAACGCACAAGATAAGTCTCGAGATCGAAATGTTCGCGTCCAGTGCGTTTTTATGGTGACTTATACGAAGTTTTATTACAATTTTTGGTTGGTCGCCAGTTTTTAGGTGCTGATTCATTTAAAGTAATCAATTCTTCGCGTGGCCCTATATATGAATATATTTATATTCTATCAACATCTTTCAGTATGCAATATAAAGCTCAGTTGGAAAATGTATCACTCAATAAAAACACACCTTTACATAATTAATGCTCCTACACATTAATACTTACATATTGTTTTGTGTATACCTATATATGATCTATAAAATTTGTACATATTAAGTATTATAAAACTACTTAAACTTGTAAATGCATATATTAGCTGAAAACGAATTTTATGCAATTATCGTTCATAGTTTTAAGTAGCTATCATTATAAAAATAAGCTACCTATTGCAGCCGTCCGGAGGAAAGCACTTCCAGAAAATTTTGGTTTATTTTCACCGATCATGACCCCCAGACCCCAAAACCACCCGCTGTTCAAATGTTTACACACACACATATATATATATTGTTCCAGCGTTTATAGGGTTCTTTCGATTTTTTGGTTAGACAACTTCAAACTCTTTTCTCTTAGAAAAGTAGAAAATAATTTATTTACCGATCTTCAGAACAACAGAGTCTTCGAAACTCACAAATATTACTAGATATTCAAAAATAACTGTTCAAATCTATCGTACAAGTACAGATATAGGTCCCAGAGACTCTTTATACAATGTCTCAACACTAAATAACATTCAAAACAATGTAGAGAAAACTCAAGCAAACTTGCTTACAATCGCAGCTCACTCAATGACTGACTGATGAATAATAACAACAGCTCGTATCGCTTCTCTTCTTATATAGGCTCGCAGCATGCGCTGGAAATTACCACAGGCTTCTCGAATATTCCAGAAAATCACGGAATAACATTCAATGTATCAGCATATCTAAAGGGGGGTTACCATAGAGAGGGAAAGGTTACCATCGCCAACAATCGCCAAGTTTGTCGCCAACTTGGCGATATATCGCCAAATTTGGCGACCAAAATTAATCGTCAAAAATGACGCCAACTTGGTGATATCTTTAATATTTCGCCAATCTGCCGCAGACATTCACTGAAAATAATAGACAAGTTTGCTTGATAACAGAGACAATGTAACAAAAACTAATATTAGTAAAGGAATGGAGCTTAATAAGATTATTTACATTATTTTACAGTACAAACACTAATTATTTACAAAATTCGTAACAATATATATATATATATATATACAGGGTGTTTCTAAATTCATGGTACAAACTTTAAGGGTTGATAGTACACATCAAGAAAAACAATATTAAATAGGAAACGAAGGGTCCCAAACGTCTTCCGAACGAGATAGGCGCCACTAAAGTTTAGAGTCCAGAAATTCAAATGATTATATATAAAAAAAAAAGAAAAATTGGTCGATCCGTTTGCGGTTTTCACTAAAACTATTCTTTATGTCAGTATTGTCTTGAAAATAAATTATAAAGCTAAATTTCAAAAAATGCCGATAGAGGGCGCTTTAGACTTTGGAGTAACGTAAAATTTTTTTAGAAGCTTAGACATGAACTTAAATTTTGAGATGAAAATCTGAATTGTTGGGAATGGTTAAGTAGCGCAGACTGAAATGTGTTCAATGGGGGTGGGGCGGTTTAAATTTCAAATGATTATAAAAAACGGAAAAATTGGTCGGTAGCTAAAACTATTCTTTATGTCAACATTTCCTTAAAAATAAATTTTAAAGATAAATTTTAAAAAAAATTCCGTCAGAGGGCGCCTTAAACTTTAGAGTAACCAACAACTATTTTAACCGTTATTTTTTGTATCTAATTAAATGCTTGTAAAAGTTCAAACTAAAATTTTAAGCTCAAAATCTGCATCGTTGTGAATAATTAAGTAGCGGAAAATTGAACTGTGTTCGAGGGGTGGGGAGGAATTGAACTGTGTTTCAACTCCTGAACACAGATAAGTTTGCGCTTCTTAACCCCTCCCATCTATTTAGAAATTGAGTTCAAAATTTAAGTCTAAGCTTTTGCAAGCATTTAGATACAAAAAATAACGGTTAAAAATAGTTGTTGGTTACTCTAAAGTTTCAGGCGCCCTCTAACGGAATTTATTGAAATTTATCTTTAAAATTTATTTTCAAGGAAATATTGACATAAAGAATAGTTTTAGCGAAAACTGACCAATTTTTCCGTTTTTTATAATCATTTGAAATTTGAACCTCCCTACCCCCATTAAACACCGTTCGGTTTGCGTTACTTAACCACTCCCAACGATTCAAATTTTCATCTCAAAATTTAAGTTCATGTCTAAACTTCGAAAAAAAATTTATGAGATGCAAAAAGTAACGGAAAAAAATAGTTGTACGTTACTCCAAAATCTAAAGAGTCCCCTATCGGCATTTTTTGAAATTTAGCTTTATAATTTATTTTTCAAGACAATACTGACATAAAGAATAGTTTTAGTGAAAACCGCAAACGAATCGACCAAGTTTTCTGTTTTTTATAATCATTTGAATTTTTGGATCCTAAATTTTAATGACGCCTATCTCCTTCGGAAGACGTTTGGGACTCTTACTTTCCTGTTTAATATTGTTTGTCTTGATGTGTACTATCAACCCTTAAAGTTTGTACCATGAATTTAGAAACACCCAGTATATATATCTGATATTTGTCATGCTATAACTAACGTATTTATGAACCGATTTGAATGAAACTTGGTATTACATAGTATATACAAATATCTCGACCGAGTTCGTTGGCCAGCATCATCCGCCATCTTGTTTCAAAATGGCGGCCATTTTAATTTTTTTAATTAAAAATTAAAATTAAATGAAAAAAAAAGGAGTTGGAAAATATTTTTATTTTATGTGTTAGATCTTAAAGCACCGATTCCAGATCACTTTTTATTTTGTCTATATCTTAAAAAATGATTGAGTTATAGCACTTTGAATTTTTCTTATGGCTGACATTTTGAAACGATCTTATTTTTGTCACGTGATAACACGCGTATTTATAAATCGTTTTGGATGTAACTTGGTGTGTACATAGTACATAATGAAGCCAGGGCTGAGTTTGTTAGCCAGTTCCATCCGTCGTCTTGTTTCAAAATGGCGGCCATTTATTTTTTTAATTTAATATTTAAAATTAAATACAAAAATGTGAGAAATCGAAAAAGATTTTTCATTTATGCATTTTATCTTGATACAAAGATTCCAAAGCATTTTTTGTTTTGTCTATCTTTAAAAATGGCTGAGTTATAGCACTTTTAATTTCTAGTGTTGCTCACATTTTGAAATATCTGGTTTTCGTCACGTGATAACACGCGTATTTATTTACCGGTTTGGATGAAACTTGGTGCGTAGAGAGTACATAAGGATGCCTGGAGCGAATTCGTTGTCCAGTTCCAACCGCCGGCCATCTTGTTTCAAAATAGCGGAACATTAATTTTTTTTAATTTAAATTTTAAAATTAGGTGCAAAAAAGTAAGAAATTGAAAAAGATTTTTCTTTTGTGTTTTGACCTTGATACAAAGATTTCAGAGTATTTTTTGTTTCATTTATATCTTGAAAATGGCTGAGTTTTAGCACTTTCAATTTCCAGTGTGATTGACATTTTGAAACTGTCTGAAATTTGTCACGCGATAATACACATATTTATAAACTTATTTCGATATAACTCCGTGTGTACATGGTACATTCCAATGTCTTGACCGAGTTCAGCGGCCAACTTTATCCGCGATCTTTTTCAAAATGGCGGCCATTTAAGTTTGTCAAAAATCTTTTAAATGTATAATGATGTACAAACAAAAAATGAGAAATTGAAAAAAGGTTCTTTCTAAACTATTTATCTTAATAATGAATTCCGGAGTATTTTTTGCTTTGTCTTTACCTTGAAAAACGCCTGGGATATAGCAGTCTAAATTTCTAATGTGGGTGACATTAAAAAAAAATTAATTTGCCCGCGACAGCATTCGTATATATTAATCGATTTCGATGTGAGTGTGCATGTTCACACGAATAAAGATTTCCACCAAGCTCATTGGTTTGTTTTATCCATCATGTTGCTTTAAAATGGATATCATGGAATTTGGCGATCCTATAAATCGTTTAAAATTGAACTAGGCTGAATAAAAATGACTAATTTCTAAAAATTCCTTTTAATATTCAGTATTGAAAAAACTAGTATTCAATCTTAAAAGTCGGGCTCCACTAATTTGAGCTTCGTATATTTGAATAATATAACTTAATTTAAAATAAATAAATAAGTATATGAAAGCTACCTCTTCCTCCCGGCACTGCCGGAAGGATTTTTTAAACCGAAGTGTCTTGTATGTCTTGTAAAAAATCAACGACTATTATTTTACAGTAAACGTCATGCAATAATCCCCAAAAATTCACATAAATTCCATCATGCTTGAAGTAATGTTGCATCAATGTAATTCATTTTAGTATTTCTAATGTACTTTAATAAAAAAAATTATAAACAATTTTCCCCATAGACCATTATGCAACTGATTATTTTTGTGTGACCTTGTAAGGAATAAAGAATGTTCTGCAGTCCATATTTTGCAGAAAGTATGTACACTGCAAATCTTAAAACACTTTTCAGAACACTTTTTAGAACACTTATTTTGTCTCCTTTTTTAGAACACTTTTTAGCACACTTTTTGGAACAGTTTTTAGAATACTTCTCAGAACACTTAAGGAACACATTTGAGAATGCTTTTCGGAACACATATTTGTCTCCTTTTTTAGAACACTTTTCAGCGCACTTTTTGGAACACATTTTTAGAACACATATGGAACGCTTATTTCTTTCCAGCGCACTTTCTAGAACACATTTGAGAACACTTTTTGGAATACATTTTGTCACCTTTTTTGGAACACTTTTCAGCGCATTTTCTAGAACACTTTTTAGAACACATATGGAACAGTTTTTATAATGCTTGTGGAAAACTGATCTTTTTCTAGTACACATTCAAGCACATTTCTCAGAATATATTTAAAGAAATTTTCTTTTACACATAGTTTCTGCAGGTGCACATATATTTTCAATGAAGTTTTTTTATGACCAAAAATATTTACACATTTACCATTTCAGACAATTTGTTTATTGATGTGGGCACTTCTTTTAAAAGGACAAAATGTTGTATGCATTCCTGTTATTCTCCAATATAATAAAATATTTTAAATGCTCAGACAACTAATTTGAGATTAAACAGGAAAAGCCTGATGTCAGTATGCAGTTAAAAAGTATAAGTATATATTGTATTGTCTCTGTCAAATCGGCCAACATTGAGGCTGAAAAATTGGTGGATTTTAGACCATAGTTTTGTTTACAATTTTTTTGTTTGAATCTGATTATTATTATAAAAATTTAAACTGCAATGTGAAAACAATTTAATAATTTACAGCAAATTTATACACAATATAATTATTAATATAAGTTAAAAATACCGCAGGAAAATATAGCATACAAATAAAACATTAAAATTAACAATATTTATTGTCGAAATTAATAATTTATAGAAAATTAATAATGTAAAAAATATAGTAAAAAAATGTTTTTATTGATTGTTTAATCTGCTATGCCATTTAGTACAATCTATTTATTGGTTTGCGATCATGAGCTTCAATATAAAATCTGTTCTTTTAAATAGATGAACTGCATTAGAATTCTTAACTAACTAAACATTTCTTTGAAAATTCACTAAATATGGATTTGATAATTTGTTATTTTTTTCTTACAAACTTCATAGAGCAATTTTCATTTGTTTAAATCTGAAAATAAAGTGCACATGATAGATAATTGCAAATAATTCGGATTTAACAAAGCCAACTATATAACATATTTTTTAAGGAACAAATGTACACCCAAAAGATTTGCATATCTTGTTGCAACTTCTAGCTTAACTGGTGACAACTTTAAAACATGGTGGATATATGTCGCTAACACATAGCTGAATAATGCAAGCTTGTATATCAAGATCAAGATTTATTCTTTTAAAAGAGAAAACTTAGATTACAAATATTAGAATAATAAAAAAATTATTGAAAAACACATGATACACAGTAAACTCGTAGATCAAAGAGGGAAAAAATTATGCCCCCCCCCCACCACCACCACAAAAACAGTAAAAATGTTCACAGTCATTAGCTTAAAAAAGCTTCAGGACTTGGAGAATTCAATATAAGCAGATCATTTAGTTAACTGAATTCAAGTTGCCTTTGAGTTTACTGTATTTAAAAAATTGTAAAATTTGAATAGCTGTTTAATTTGTGGTAAGCAAATGTAAACCCAAAATCAAAACAAAATAAATTTATTCTTAATGCTGATAGTAAAAAGCAACAAAAATTATTCTTATTCTTCTGATATGCTTTCATTTAATTCACCACGATGCTTTGTTTAATTTTTGGTCCATTAGATTTTTTTTTTTTTTTTTTTTTTTTTTGCCTAATACATATGAATATTCATTCATAAGTCGAATTATAAGCATTTACTTTATCATACAAGATCTGCTATTTACCAACAAGCACCACAATTGAAATCTGAAGGAATTCATTTATATTACAGTTATACAAATCTTTTTGTTAGATCCATTATATTTTTTTTAAACTATGATTTTCCAAAACCCCAGATGGAATCATAAATCTCCCTAGTGATCATACTTCATGATTAAAATGTAAAAAATTAAGTAAAAAAATAAAGATATGTAGCATAAAAAATAAAATAACATCACAGAAAAAAGTTTTCACAGAAATTTAATAAAAATATTGAATATTTTTTTTATTACCATGGATGCAAAAAGCCCATCCAAGCCAAGAGTAAAAACCTTTCTGAGTATTAGAAATCGCTTGATGGAAATGGCCAAGATGATTTCTAGGTTTAAAATTATTTCTTATAATAAAAGAAACAGGTTAAAAGGTATTTAGAGTAAAATTATTGTTATTTTTGCAGATAAAGCAAAATTTACTATTAGTCAAACATCTCTTCAAGACTGAAATCAGTCAGCTGAGACCGAAGATCTTGCACACATGATTATTACTTATGTATAAAAATAACAACAATGGAAATTTAAACTTTAACCCATTATTCGAATTTGTTCTAAACTTTTATTATCTTTAAAATCTTTCAATTACATTTTAAAAGGGCTTAAACAATTATGACTTTTTTCAAAGTTTATAACTGTGCTGGTCCAATACAAAGACTCCTAATGCTCCAATTGCTTGCACATATATTGCACAGGATAATTTAGTTTCAAATTGTAATTCATCAATAACAGTACAATTCATAACTCCATTACACTTGCTGAAGTTTCACTTAACAATTGCTAACAAATACAGGACAGTGGCATAGAAGATTAGCATGTCTTTAATGCATACTATTGCACTTGGCGATCGAGAGGCTGGCACATCCTTCAGTTTTTGTCTGAAATTTGTCATCCTTCTAAAGAAAAAAAAAAAAAATCAGATACATAATGTATATTGAAAAAAAAAAAATTAGCTAATGACAATTTTGAATTTTATTTAAATATAATAAGCATATTGTCGACTTTAAACTACTTTAGCAGGGTGTAACACCTGACAGACTTTTGTATTTCTTTTATGTGCCTAGTGGCTCTTTTAAATCCTTTTGATGCACCTGGTGGTCTTTTTTAAAACTTCCAATATGCTCTGTGGCAATTGAATTGATCATGGGGAAATATTGCAAATTCTAGAGTATTCTAAACAAACCAGTTCAAAATATTTTGGGTAAGGTACAAGTGTATCTTTTTTACAGAATAGTGTCCCCTTTTTGTAAAATTCCTGCCCGGCAGCCTTTTTTTCATAGAGTCAACACTAAAGCATTTTAGAAAGAGGTGTAAGATATATTAATCATCATCTGCAGTGATATAACCAAAAAAAGATAAGTCCAAATACAATATTTAATGTGGATTGCTAAAAAATGTAAGTGTTTGAAAAATATAAACTGTAATATTATTCCAAAACTTAACCATGTCTAACAACATCCTGTGTCCAACAGTATTGAGCTCTGATAATCTCACAGCAGATCACATTATTATTTGAAGTAGTTTTATCAGGGGGCAGCACCTGGTGGCCCTTTTAATTTCTTTTATGGGTCTGATGGTTCTTTTTAACATTTCCGGTGCGCCCAATGACCCTTTTTAACTTTTCCCATGTACTTTGTGGCAATTTAATTGATTCTGGGAAAATATCACAAATTTTAGGGGATTCTAAACAAAGCAGTTCAAAATATTTTGGTAGAACAAGGTACAAGTGTGCCCTTTTTTTAGAAGTGTGTTCCCTGTTTGAAAATAAATGTACCCTCCTTCATATGGAATAGTGTTGCCTCTGAAAAATTCCTAGAACTGTTAAAGTAACATTGTTTCTTGAATTGTGAGTACTATTTCAATTTGTGTCCCTTAAAACCTGATGAATTATTTAAATGGGTATAACTCTTATGAGTTTTGCAGATATGCAGATGCAATTTTTTGTATATAATTCGGGCCTGAATAAGGGAAGTTTTCCTAATTGGAATTTTTATCCTGGGGGAGGGGGGGGATGCATATAAAAATTTAATCTTTGTATTTTGTTAAAAAGACCCTCCATGGTAATGCAACTTATCTTATGAAAATTTTCACATTTTTTTTAAATGAAACTTTGCAATTGGAAGCATTGTACAAAGGGACAATATTTAACAAGATAGCATATTGTTTCGATAATTATGACTCACTCTGGTATATATTATAATGCAACATTCATTAATATAATATTGACTCTTATATGAATCACTGGTTAAGCCAATTAGCCATTTTTATAAATCAAAATCAAAGTTAATATAAAAAATTTTTGGCTTACTTAGAATCCATAAATTTGTTGAATAAAATTCTGCTCTAGAAAGTGATTCAGTTAAAGGGTGAATATTGCATTTAAAATTGTGAGACACCTTTTGTATGCATTAGTTAAATGAAAACTGGTCATTTGTTTTGAAAAAGAGCAGCAATTACATTTTGAGACATCTTAGGCTAAAAGAGTGGTCATTTCATGCAGCACAGATGGTTTAAGTTTTTCCTTTTTTAATTGCATTTTTGCTTTTGTTCCAAGTTCAAAACAATTATGGGCCATTAAATTCAACAGAAAAATGTAAAATTCACACTTTCTAGATTTTTCAATCTCAAACTCTCTGTTTTGTATTCTTGCTCTCAATTTAAGAGCATAAATCAATCTAAGACCAAGTTATGTGTGTAAAAATCTTTGAAAACATAATAATAATAAAAGGTACTATAAAGATACTAACATATAAAAAGCCTTTTTTGATTGTGATTGAACAGATTATTGCAATAAATGTTTATTTTGAACTGTTTTTTCAGAGTGGAGATATACATAAATATAATAACAGTCGAGTCTCTATATAATGAAAACCATCGTTCCTGTAAAAAATTGGTCATATAGAGAAATTTGATGTATAGAGTAAGGATGCACCGAATAGTGATTTTGGCCGAATGCCGAATATTCGGCCGACAGCTGAACCGAATACTGAATATTCGGCAAGGCGAATAGTAATTGTTGGGCCGAATACCGAATATTCGGCTTTCCAAATACTTTTTATATTTCAAAGTTTAAAGGTATTAAAATGTTACTTTTCAAAACAATTTTACATAATATTTAATAAGAGAAACTTATATTTTGATAAACAAGAGCTTCTTATAAGAGCATTTAGTATTGAAAAAATTCTGCTTTTATTTATTTAAGAAGCACAATTATGAGACTTTTTTAATTAATAAAATTTTAAATTTCGTGATTTCTTCAACAAATTGAAACAAACATTTTAAAATCAAAGAGAAATAATCAAAAAATGGTTGAAGAAAAACTGTAGCGTCTCATAATTGTTCTTTTTAAATAACTCTAGGCAGATTTTTTTCAGTATAAAGTATAAGTACTTTCAATTTAATTCTGAAAAAAGGAATGTCTAGATCATAGTTCTTATCTTATGAATGGAGGCATTTTCCATCCTTCTCATCATATCATATCATATTTTACAGAAATCAAAGCATGCGAGTTGAAAATACAGTTATGGTATCTTATTTATTGTTAATGCAACAAACGAAAACACAAGTTTGACCTAGAGTGAGATGAAATACAATGTACTTATGACTCAATAAGTTGATTATGATTATGGTTTCATGAACACAAATTGTCTGCCTTGATAGCTATTACTAATCTCAAAAGTTTTTCTTTCTTGTTTAAAGACTTTTATTTGGGAAAAGCAAGAAACAGACTTTTTACTAAATAAAATCTAGGAACTTGCATTTGCACTTGCATCATTTATTCTTAAGGAGAATCCTGATAAATCACCATTTTAATCCTTCTCATGGTTAATTTTCTTAAGTTACATTTTACAAACAGCAAATAAATAATGTAAAAACATTCTATTTTATTTAAATATAATTTTCTTTCATATTATTTTAAATATATTTATAAATTGACAGTTAAAAGTAGAAATTGTGAAAAGTTTAAAAAAATGTTCTTTAAAAGGCTTTATTAAGTATTGGATTTGGCCGAATACTTTGATATTCGGCCAAACCGAATATTCGGCAGGCTGAATAGTTTCATATTCGGCCAAGCCGAATATTCGGCTTAACCGAATATTCGGTAACATGGCCGAATACCGAATAGATACCGAATATTTGGTGCATCCCTAGTATAGAGAATGATGTTAAAAATCATATTTAATGTGTAAATTTTGAACAAAAATTATTTTTGATCTATTTAATTAAGAATTTGAAATGTTTAAAAGTAAACCTAACATTTCTTAATTATTTAAGCAGTTTCCAAAAAAAAAAAAAAAAAAAAAAAAAAAAAGAAAGAAAGAAAAAAAAGAATAGACATTTATTTGAAAGCTTAATGAAAATCAAATGAAAAAGACTTACATTAATTTCAGAGGAAGAAATCTGTAATTTTTTGTTGTTTTGATTTTAAAATTGTAACACTCTTTAAAAAAAAAATGCTCAAATTTTAGCAAGGAATGAAAAATTGTAGTTCACATTTTTCTCCATTTGAAGGCCTCTCATTGATTCCTCTTTTATATGTGTAACCAGTGTTCTCGCTGACATTTGACCAACGTTAGTAATTTGGCTAATTAAAAATAAAAAACATTCGCCAAATGAAAAAAAGTATTACCAAAATAGATCCGCTGTGTAGCACTAAAAAATTATCTTTAACCTTTTAATGAACACCCCCCCCCCCCCTTATGTCCGTATGTTCTAAAATAACCTAAATTTTTATAACTGCGACACCAACTGTTATTAATCTAGTTTCAACTATCCGCTACAAATCTATTAAAAATATGTATATATGCATATGTATGAAAACAAAAAAGAAAAGTAAGAAAAAGCAAAAATTGAGCACTAGCAATTTTGCGAATCTAATCGCTTGTTTACTCGCCAAATGAAGAATTTAGTCGCAATTTGGCTCAATGGCGAGCGACAGCGAGAACCCTGTGTGTAACAATCCAATTGATTCTGTTTTGAGAAGGATGTTGAAAGGTGTGTGGGAGGTGGGATTAACTCGTTGGATTTAAAGAACAAGGAGAGAAGTAATATTTAAAAAAAAAAAAAAAAAAAACAGCACTGAATGATAAATCAAAAATAAGTGATGGAAAATGGATTCCATATAATTTTTAAGCTTTTTTAAAACTGAATAAATTAAGACCAATTTATAAAAAAAATTGTTATATGGAAATAGATATTTCACTATATAGAGACTGTTTTTAATGTAATCATGCAAAAAGGGGACTGTTCCTACTAAAAATTCATTATATGGAGAAATTCGATGTATGGAGTTTTGATATAGAGAGACTTGACTGTATTGCAATTTATTAGTTGGTAACATAGCTTGAAATTTTCCTCAGGAAATTTTACCATTGGGGAATTGCTGCCATTTGTTCCCCGTAAAAAAAAAAAGTAATTGGAGCCGCATACACTTTTAAATACATGCCTATGAGCAGGATTTTCATAACAGAGACAGTAAATGTGCAGCATTTTCTTAAAATACATTTAAGCACAAGTTTATGTATGCATAAACTTAAATTAATAAACAATAAATTAATAAACAATAAATTAGCTATACCTTAATTATAAATGATGCTGTGTTTTTTCACCAGTTTTTCTTCGGTCTGGGGTAGGCACCACATATATCTACCATAGGTAAGAGAAAATCCTAAAATCATTAAAAAAAAATCAGAAAGGATACATACAATTTTTCTTTTAAAAAAATCTGACAGATACAGAGAGTTTAAAAAAAAGGTATGACAAGGCTTAAGAGTGACAGAAATTAGCAAATTTGAGTACGAAACCAGGTTGAAAAACATTTACTCAGTGAAAAATATATGGTACTAAAAATTCAAAAGTCAATAATTAAGCCACAATTTAACTAAACTTCATTATTGCACCGCATTAGATATAAAATATATCTAATATTAGGGATGCAAAACCAAAACCTGTGGCCTGTGAATTTCGTCAATTTACAATTGGAAAAAATTGCAATTTTTATGCGTAGATTGTAGAAAAAAATCATAAATTTTGTCAATGTATCGTGGGGAAATATGAAATTTTGTCAATCACTTAAGAATTGCAAATGTCACTGATTGAGCACAGAAAAATTGTGAACTTCATTGATTAAGTGTGGAAAATAGTGAAATAGTTCATTTGTCGATTAGACATGAATTTGTCGGTTATACGCAAAAAATTGCATATTCTACTGATCGGGCAAGAAAAAATCATCAGTTTTGTTGATGATAAATGAAAAAAATGCAAATAAAATTTATTGCTTGTGGAATCACATGTTTTCTTGGTTTATCACAAAAAAAAGCAAATTTCATTGATCTTACATGAAAAAAATAACAAATTTTGTAATCAAGAACAAAAAAAAAAAAAAACTCAAATTTTGTTGATAACACATGGAAAAATTGCAAATTTATTCATGATGCTCGAAAAAAATTTAAAATATCATTTGATCGGCAGCAAAACAATCATGAGTTCTGTCAGTTTATCAAGGGAAAAAAGTCACAAATTTCATTTTGTTGTGTAAAAAAAATATATATTTTGTCAGAGTTCGTTAAAAATCACAAATTTTGTTGATTGGGCACAGAAAAACATGTATTTCGTCAATTAAAAACAGAAAGAGGGCAAATTTTGTCGATTGGCCACTGTAAAATCATGAATTTTTACTGATCGACTTCTAAAAAGTTGCAAATTTTGTTGATTGGATTGAAGCGAGAAAAGCTACACATTTCATTGACTGGGCAAGAAAAAATTGTCAGTTTTGTTGATGATGCATGAAAAAAATTTCAAATTCACCAGCTGCAGAAAAATCAAATGTTTTCTTAGCTTATCGCCCGGGGAAAAAAAAAAAGTGAATTGTGTTGATTGAGCACGGAAAAAAAATTGCAAATTTTGTCCTTAAGTGTGTAAAAATCATGAAATTTGCTGATCAGGCGCCAAAAGATCATGAATTTTTGCAATCGTCTTTGATTTTGCATGTTTTCTGCAAAGGCAAAAATTCTTGCTTTTCACAAACATTTGTTGAAATTAGCATTTCCTCAATCTTTAGTCAAAAATTGACATTTTTTCCATAATTATTTGAAAAAATATGCATTTTTTTTAATTCAAAATCCATTGATGAAATTCACAATTTTTCATGATCCTTTGATAAAATTTGCGTCTTTTCACAACTCTGTGATAAAATTTGCATTTTATTAGCATTTCTTTGATGAAAATTGCATTTTCCTGCAATTCTTTCATAAAATTTGCATTTTTCTGAGATCTTTTGGTGAAATTCACCTTTTTTTTCTTTGCTGCAGACATGCTACAGGCTCAGCAAAGAAAAAGTTGAACTTTCATGGCCTCATGGACCGCTAACAAAATTTGCATTTTTTTTTTGCAGCGTTTTAACAAAATTTGCATTTTTTGTGACCATCTGGCGATAATTGCACTTTTTTCGACAATCTTTTCAATGAAATTTGCATTTATCCATGATCCTTTCACAAAATTCGTGTTTTTTTCACATCCCTTTTTGAGAAAATCTGCATATTTTCTGCGATCTTTCAACAAAATTCAAATACTTTCCGTGATTTTTTGACAAAATTCGCTTACTATCCGTGATCTTTGGACAAAATTTGCACAATATTTGTAATCTTTGGACAAAATTCGCATTTTGTTCATGATGTTTCAACAAAATTCCCATATTTTTTCCCAGTATTTAAGCAAAATCGTGACTTTTCTCCAATCATTCGACAAAATCTGCATATTTTTTGCAATCTAAAAATAGCTCTTACGTGTCCTACAAAACGAGTAATTTCGTAAAAAAATCGTGAAAAACCGACAAATTTCATTAAAAAATCACAAAATATCTAATTTCCAACAAGATTCGCGAAAAAATGGTTAATTTCATCACAAAATCTCCAAAAAAAGGCAGATTTCCTCAAAAAATAGTGAATAAACGATAAATTACGTCCAAAAATCGCAATAAAATGAAAATTTGTCAAACAATTTGCAAAAAACGGCAAATTTTGCCAAAAATCATGAAAAATGGCAACTCTCGTCAGACATCATGATAAAAATGCCAGATTTCATCTGAAGATTTGCAAAAAACCAGTAAATTTCGTCCAAAAATCGCAATAAAATGGAAAATTGTCAAAAGATTTGCAAAAAACGACAACTTTTGCCAAACATTCACGAAAAAATGCAAAATTTATCAAAATATCTGCCCCCCCCCCCCCAAAAAAAAGACAGATTTTGCAAAAGATCGGAAAGAAATGTAAATTTCGTCAAAGGGGCACAAAAAAAAATTAATGTGAGAAGGGAATTTTTCTGTTATAAAAGCTGATTTTCCTGCTTCAAAATTGTGTCTTTATTGCTCTTAAAGCGGATTTTCTTGCTTCACAATTAGGGGCGTGCGAAAAGAAAATTGCACTTGGGGAATAATTAGAATTTGAGGCCCCTTCCCCTCTCGTAACTTTTTCTTGCGACAGCCTAAAAATGATGTTTGTAGTATAAATTTGACGCCCCTTAAGTTTCAGTGCTTTGGGGCCCCCAAACCAGTTACAAACTATGTGCTCTTTTATTTTTTTTTCAAAATTTGCATTTTTTTGTGTTTAAACGCGACAAAATTGGCGAAATTTGCCTTTTTTGTGATATTTTAGCGAAATTTCCCATTTTTTGTGATCTTTTCACGAAATTTATCGTTTTTTCAGATTTTTTTGGCAAAATCTGGTTTTTGTGACTTTTTAACAAAATCAGCTGTTTTTCGTGATTTTTTAAAATCGTCGGCTTTTTTGCAATCTTTCAACAATATTTGCCTTTATTTTTCACGATCTTTTAACAAAATTTACTTTTTTTTGCTTTTTTTCAATTTTTTGATGAAATTTTTGGATTTTTTCTTGATTCTTTGATGAAATGATGATTCATGGACATAATTCATGTTTTTACGCGATTCATGGACGTAATTTGCGTTTTTTGAGCAATTCATGAACGTAATTCGTGTTTTTTATGCGATTCATGAAAGCAATTCACATTTATTATGCGATTTATGAACACAATTTGCTATTTTTATGCGATTTATAGACGTAATTTGCATTTCAGCTTTCTGCCAACAAAATTCGCGTTTTTTGAATGATTTCTGAACGTAATTAGCGTTTTACTACATGATTCATAGATGTAATTTGCACTTTTCATACAATTTCTGAACGTAATTATTGCCTTTTTAACACGATTCATGCGATCATTTAAGCGATTCATGCACAAAATTTGTATTTTTTAATGCGATTCATGCACAAAATTTGTATTTTTTTATGCGATTCATGCATGGAATTTATGTTTTTAACGCGGTCATTGGACAAAATTCACATTTTTTACTCAGCCTTTGGACGAAATTCACGTTTGTTGGATTTTTTTACACGATTCTTTGTTGAAATGGAGGTTTTTTTTACGCAATTCTTTGGTGAAATGCATGTTTTTACGCGATTCTTTATTAAATTTCATGCTTTTTTTTGAAGACATTCGCTTTAACAGTAAATAATTTGTTGATAAAATTGAGGGAATATTTTTATTTTTTGGTACTAAAAAAATAAGTAAGTAAATAAATAAAAATTGTTTCTTTCTTAAAATTTTCTGCAAATTTCATAAAGTTTTCTGTGCACTGTGTGCGTCTATATTATACATTTCTGTTCTAAATATCTTGCGTAATCAAGAAAAATAAAATCTAAAACTGATTTAACTCATTAAAATGTTATGAAATAAAAATTCCTAAGTTAATTCAGAATTTTATGATATCATACACAATGAATCTGAAAAATCAAAATGTCATATTCAAATGAACTTTTATTTTTCTAGAATTCGGCTTTTCTTAGAAGTCCATACTTCAAATGCAGTTTCAAAATTATACTCTTCAAAACACAGGGCAAACACACACACACACAAAAAAAAAAAAAAAAGACAAAAGTTGAGCACTAGCAATTTGACGAATCAAATCGCTTGTTTGCTTGCCAAATGAAGAATTTAGTAGCAATTTGGCACAATGGCGAGCGACAGCGAGAACACTGAAGATAAGTCAAGTAATATTAATTTTGATTGATTTTATGACATAAAAATTAAAAATACAATTAAATTAAACCATAATTGAATAGTTTGATGTTCTTTTTCCTAAAGAAATGAAAAAAATTGTAACATTTTTGGGCACACAAATTTAAAAATAATACAGAATAAAATATTTATTAAAAATCTCTGGGTAAAACCAGCGGTGCATTTTGCAAATTTGAAAAAGGGCAGGGTGCTGCACCCTTTCAAAAATAGCCTAGAATGAACACTATACATGGCTTAACAAAAGTATTGAAATATTTTTTCATACATTAGTATAAATAGCTGGAAGAGAAATTGGTACTTACGTATTAACGCTACCGCAGCAGGAGTGACTCTATATCGGCCCATTTTCCACCGATATCTGATATGCTACTTTGTTTTTAAATATAGTGTTTTGAATTTTGAAAGTGCTTTAATTTTATATAAAGTGTTTTATTTTATGATTTGTCAAAAAAATTTAAGTGTAGATTAAAAATCGCCAAATCTGTAACTGTGGTGGCGTTATTACATAAATACCGAGAAATTTCAACTTGTTAGGCGTTTTCTTGCTAAACTAAACTTCCGCAGTATACAGTATACATATATATATATATATATATATATATATATATATATATCAACCGGCAGATCAAATACAGGTCTGTTCAAAAGTATCAAAACCCATATTTGGCTATGGACATTAACACCTTATTTATCTAAAAAACGATGCTTTGTTCAACATTTCAGGAAGTGTTTCATAATATATGCTTGACGCATGCTTTTTCTTACTTGTTTGTATTAGTTTCAGTTTTGATATGCAATAATTTAATTTTTTTTTCTGATTTCATAATTCTGCTTAGGGTTTGTTCATACATATTATCAACTTTTTGGAAAATCTGGACTCCCTCCACCCTCCCGATATCAAATGTTATCATCTCTCGACCCCACTCCACATAGTAATATCGTTATCAATGTCTAAATTTTCTTTTTTCACTTTTAAAATTTACTAAATTTGTTTAGAGTGACATATAAATTTTTTTTTTTTAATGTTTTATTGATTCAAAAGAAGGGAAGTTAATAAAATACAACTTTATATATAAGATATAAATCAGCTTATGTATGAAATACATATGAAATAACACTTAAAATAAATAGTTACTTTTTAAAGGAATTTTATAATAGCTTTTTGTAACGTAATCTATTTAACAGTAATAGTGTCTTCTTTCACTTACCGCTCATGAATGGGGAGGGACAGGAGGGGGTGTAGATAGAAATTTTTATCAACAAAACAAGCGAACCACATTCTTTCTCTTTTACCTATTAGTAAACATAAGTTTCATCTCAAATATACTAATTTTGCATTGTCGAACAGCGATTATGAATGCATACACATATAAAGAATAGGAATGTAAAACATTGGGGAATTCCATGTTTAGAATTATTCAACTTTATAATAATTTCGTAATTTCAATAACGGTTTTGCTTTTCCATAAAAATAGGCAAAAAAACATACTATTTTGAACCAAAGACCATGTATGTTACAAATAAAAAAGAGAAAATTTTGGTTGGATCAAAAATGATATTGATAACAATAAACAAACTCTGTCTCCCCCTAGAAATATCGTCTGCCAGTGCCAGACCCCCCACCCCTTCCCCCTAAAATGATAATAGTTATATATGCACATCCGCCTAATATGGATAATTCCAAATAAAAAAATGACAGGAAAAGAAAACACACTAGTTGACAATAACCCAAAAATTTCAAAGTATGAAACAGCTTGATAGGGCTTCATTTTAGAGCTAATTTTTTATTATTTAATTTAATTATCAATTAGGTCTTAAATTAATATTTTACTCATTTTAAGCAATCATTATATTTTTTAATATTTAATTACATTCAAATTATAGGGTCACCCGGGGTAAAATGGGTATATTTTATTTATTTTATTATTTTACCAGACAAATTTTTAAAAAAAATTTAAATTATGAACAAAGTGCTTACATATCTGGCAATACTTAAACCTTATAAAAACAAACTGGCGACACATATAATAGGCTTGGCAACCATTTTGTTTTACAGAAGATAGAACAAAGTGTTTTTAGTGGTTGAAAAACTTCTTTCCAGAAAAATATACTGGAAGAATTTTAGGAATAAACTGTTTGATATTAACAGAAGAAGGATTCTTCTAACTGAAAACTGTAAAATTAAGTAAATTTATTTACTCACAAAAATTTTATAGCGTTTTTTGTCATATGGGGTAAAATGGGTATAGGTCAAGATATGAATGTATGAAGATTGATCAAAGTTGAAAAACCTTTGAAGGCAAATTGTTATTGATCCTATGTTTTAAATTGATATTATGCTTTGTTATATGAAATTAGGCTATTACTTACATCATTAATTTATCATTTATATTATAAATTAGGCTATTTCGGGTGACATTAAAATACATGCAAATTGATTAAATGACAGGAACACAAGGTAAGAAAAATATCGTGAAATTAAATTAAAACACATTTTCTAGTACTGGCGAGGCTATAAAAAAACTCAGAGAAAAATGCAAGAGAGTACAAGCAAAGATAGGAGAAGTTTTAACTACAGAGCAGGTGGCTACAAGTCTTTGCACTAGGAACACAAAAAAAAAAGTACAAACAGATAAATGAATCGAAGCAACCCATAAAATAGAAGTTAAGCCAAAGGTTTTCACTGCAATGAATCCAATGATTGGCGATTGAGTCCCTGTAAAATTTAATGTAAAGAAGTCTGTTCAAGAATGCACAGGTCTCATTATTGATATCCCTGATGAAGGTGAAAATACTGTGAAGTTTGCAACAAAGTCATCTGCTGGATTATTTTATTTCTTTCCAGAGAAAGACGGTGTTGCTGATGTGAACGCATCCAAATTGTCAGAAAGCTATCTCAACCAAGCTGCAATAGTCCTTGCCAGTATACACTTTGCATGTAAATTTTTATTATGTTATACCTATCTGCATGAATTGCTTTTGATTAAACATTGATTTTCTAGTGTAATTTAATTTCTCATTTTTCCCTACAGATATTCATACTGATATCTATCTGCTTTTGAATTGCATTAAATAATAATAAAAAAAAATACCTTTAAAGAGAAACACGATTCACAGTATGTGTGTAAACTGATGTGGTGGAGGATAGGATTTGTCAGTACTCTCATCTTATTTACATTAGTTTCATAACAGTGTTTTTATACGTCAAGAAAAAAATGTAAGCAAATTGAAGTGGGGAGTTTTTGAAGCCCCTTCCTTTCACCTTCCAAGTTTACACATGATTCAGAAGATGAAAGTACAAAACTTTTAAATGGTTTACACATTAATTATCGTGTATTTAAGTATATTTAATTTATTATTCAAATTTAACCAGCATATACCCATTTTACCCCGGTGCATACCCATTTTACCCCGAACCATGGGGTAAAATGAGTATACACCGGGGTAAAATAGGTATAGTGTTTTACACAAAAATTTAAAAAAAAGGGAACCACAAATTATGTTTAATTTAGACCTAAGATACACAATGTCAAAAATATTGAACAAAAACATGAATTTATTTCACAACATTTCTACAATGAAACATTAAAAATAAAAAAGCTGATTTTTATACCCATTTTACCCCGGGTGACCCTACTCTTAAAAAAAATGCAAACAAAACATTTACACTATACATAACTGCTGGTTTGAAGATGTACCTATATATTTGAGAGAGTTTACTGTAATACTGTTACTAAAATCATTTTGATTAATATAAAAACGGGAGATTACAGATTAACATACAATACAGATATAGATATGCAAACATAACGTTTTTTACACCAAACTTTTTTTTTTTAAAGCAATATGGATGCCATCTGAATATCGAATTTTAGATTTCACTCGGATTTAAAGAATCTTAAAACAGTGTGTTCCTTATGGGATATCTGAATACCTGCCTTTATTGTCAAAACTCAGATGTCACAATAAAATGTAGATCACGTGCCTGTGTAAAATAAATTAGGCTGAATATTGATTAATTCGACTAACTAAAACAAAATGCAATAGATGCAATAGAATACGTACCACAGAAAATCTTAATGTTTTCAAAGAAACAAGTCGAGTAACCTTTATATTAATATAAATATATAAAAATTGCGAATTGCACAGAGACGCCGAGTCGGAATGTAAACATAAACAAACAGCTCAGCTTCCATTTCCCGCGCGTCGCGTCGATGTTGCCACACCAACTTGATAAAAACTTTCCACTACAGTACTTCGGAAAAAATTATCATTATTTGCAAGTTAGAAGTTTTATAATTTATTATTATTCATATTTCTTAATTATTTAATTTAGAATGTACTGTGTCAAGATACCGACCGCATTTTAGGCCAAATAAGAATTAGGACAATACAGTAATACAATTTAGATTCAATATTTTAAAATAATAATAATATTAATAATAATGTAAGTACTGAGTTTATCATTAGTAACTAAGGAGAGGAGAAGGACGGTTGCACCCATCATCTGCTCAAGGGGTGAGGCTATGCTTCTGCTGTCATTTGAAACAAAATGAAAAAGAAAATTCCGCATCCCCCTCCCATCTCCCCCCCCCACTCACACACACACAAAAAAAACTTTAAGGATTTTTTTAATTGCAAAATATGTAATGAAAAAACAGCAAAGGGCTATCAATATTTATTCCAATTATAAGTATACATGGGCTCTTAAGTTAAGGGAACATTTGCATTTGAGGGAAAGACACGTTTCATTGTAATAAAATGTTCCAACTAACTTGAAAAATCTCCTGATGTCAAGAGCCACACAGTTATATGCTCTGTGCCAAGAACTTTAGCAAGTTGGACATGTAGTCTAGAGGGGGGAGGAGCTCAAAATATATAACACTTATCTTTTCATCTCACTTATATTCATTTTTCAATTATTCACTAAAAAATCCAAACCTGAAGGAGTTGGGGAGCAGTCCGTAGAAAATGGGGGGGGGGGGGGGTAGACGACAATGTTAAATTTAGACACTTTTACCAAGAAGGATTTCTGTTGCTCGGGAGGAGGGGGACATTGTAGAGTTACGGGGGTGGGCGTGCATTTTTTGCCTTTGAAAACACAAAATCACAAATCTTCCGGGGAGACATCTCATTGTTCTGGGGGGGGAGGATCGCCCCCCCCCCTCGGACGTTTTCCTGAAATCAACTCTGACAGATGGTACAAATTACCTGCAGCGCCGTGCGAAAGGGGGGGAGAGAAGGGGCCGTTGCCCCGGGCGCGGAAATATACGGGGCGCAAAAATTTATGCTCACAACGTCATTTTTTGCCTGTTACAAGAAAAAGTTCCGGAGGGGGGCGTCAAATTCAGCCTTTTCCCTGGGCGTATTTTCCTCTTCGCACGCCCCTGATCACCTGTTACCATCTCTACTAGAGCACCTGGCTTCGGTCCTTGTTTAAAAATAAAGTAGCAAAACAGTGTAATCGTACTTTTTTAAGTTAATTATTTTTTAGTTTAAATATCTAACAAATAATAAAATTAAAAAGTCAGAAGTTACTGTTTTTTAAATTTACCTGTCTAAAACAGAATTCTTATTCATACGGAAAACCAAAAAGGATATTATGCATTTATACCTCCTAAGACGGAAACAACCTGTCTAAGACGGTAATTTTACTTATTAAATTTCGACTTAGCAAATTTATATTTATGATGTGAGAGGAATAAGGGCTTGCATTTGGATTGCTACCAGGACACGTGGTCTCTCTGTACGGCCCTGTGAAAGGGGGAGGGGGAATTACATGACAACTCTTTCCTCCTAAATTCCCCAATTCCTGACACAACTGTACGTCATTACGATCAGTATTTGAAAGTGGAATTGAATATGAAATTGAATTAATTAACCACAAAATTCTTTTCCATGTTAATGTTACACCCCCCCCCCCCACGCACACACAGTGCACCTATTATTCTTGTTCTCTAGGTTTTTATGAATTTATGAAAGCCTCAAAAGAAATAATCACTATATGCATGCATGCAAAAAATAAGTAAATAAAAAAAAAATTAACTTACCAAATTGATCTTGAGATCCACATTGATTGCGATCAAGACTCCTTATGGTCGTCATCATTGTAACACAGAAAGCCACGATTTCACAAGTGTGCCCATATGTGTTCCCAATCTGCTCTTAAATGTGTTCCCAAGTTTAGATTTAACAAGTATTCTAAGCAGATCACTTTCGGAACACTTTCAGGACACTGTCGGCACACTTTCTTTATAGTGGAACACATCCGGAACACATTTCAGTACACATTAAGGTGACTGGAACACTTTTTTTCAAATAAAGTGCTCCACATGTGTTCTCAATGTGTGCTGGGAATTTGCAGTGTATCAGTGCGCCTCTGATAAGCATAGAAATTTCATTTTGATTGAAACAGCATATGGCATATCATTACTTAAATACAGAACAAACTATTTTTAACCATAGACAATAATGTAACGTGATTACTTTGAGTGTCTTTAAATTAACTATAAATGCTACACGCTCAATTTTTATTAAAGAACATGCTATAAAAATCTACAGTATCATACACATGCATGACATCGAAATCGGAGTATTCATCAGGTAAAAAACACGACCAGCTTCCCGACGGAGAAATCCAAGTCATAAACACTTTTCAAATATGTTGGAATCTGCTAAAAAAGGTCGGAGATTTTTCATCTAAAGCGGCAAATAAGGTGTGTTCGTTCTATAACTAATTTTATTAGTTCGTTCTATAACTAATTTTATCAGTATTCAGATATTGGTGCAGTAACTGTTTCACTCTTATGGAAAAATGTATAAATACAAAATTTATTACGACTTTATACATTAAATTCACTAATAAAGAAATAACAACATTCCAAATTAAATCTGTCTTAATCACCATGACAACCTAAAAGCATTAACTATCATGAAGTATTGTTAAATTAATTACATATGATAGAATTTAATAGAGCGAAGAAAACTTTTATTAATATCTTTTTAAGTTTTGATAACTTTCATAAAATTTGAAATGATTTGACAAAATTCTATGACGATTATGAATACTACATTTCAAATTATTTATATGAGTAATTTTTGCTCTGTTATATGCGGTCAGACAGACAACGGTCCAGATGACGAATATGAGTGCTACGCATTTATATAATTACGAAAGAACCTAGAAAGGCAATTTACTACATATTAAAAGGATTAATTGAACTACTCGTTTCTATTAATAATATATTTATTCTTTTATTTAACTATTCTAACACGATCAATAAAATATTTTAACCCACTAAAATAATAGAATATTGATAAAAATCGCTTATATATATATATATATATATATATATATTATTTATCCGACTAAACTTTTTGTCCTTCACATACGAGCTCATTATTTGGGAGAAAAACATCTCCTTAAAAATATTTCATCTCAAATAGTTCCTCCCAATCTTTCTACTAGTGATTATTATTGAAGTTTATAAATATTTCTGTGAAAATTTTGAAGCTTTATTGCTATTTTTAAAAATATGTTTTCGATATTTTTTCCAGAAAGATTTATTAAAGTTATTAAAGTTATTGACGCAAGAGTCTTTTGTGTGTTGTTTAAACTTAAGAAAAATTTGGAATTTTACGTTTCAATATGAATGCATTCATTAAAATACTTTTTTCAGTCAAAAGGCAAATGCATTGAAGCATAAGAAACTCTAATTAATCTAACTTTTTGAAAAATATTTGAGTTTGATAAAAGAAACGTTTTCCATTAATTTGAGTTAAACAGATGAAAGTCAGAATGCTTTTAAAATATTATTGTTTAGTAGTTTGGATTGCTTTAGTTCACATTTTTTTAACGAATAAACGGTACTGAACAGCATAATTTGGTGTTGAGAAACTGAAAAAAAAAAAGAAATAATAAATTCTGAAAACTTTATTGTAAATAACATATGATTTAATGCATGTTCCACTTATTTTTTTTTCAGAAACTGAAAAAAAAGGAAATGGGCATAATAATGAATTGTGAAAACTTTATTGTAAATAATATATGATTTATTTTATGTTCCACTAAAAATTAAAAAATTACATAAATTATACATAAATAACATTGCAATTTTTAATCATAACTGTATTTAAGACTATTAATGTTTTGCATTCGCTTCATTTACATCTTTAAAAAGATGACAACTAACTGAATATTCACTGATTGCAATGTTTTCATTTAAACAGGTCAGAATTTAAAAAAGAATGTTAATGTGCGAGGATTACACGCGTGTATTAAATATATGAAGTAGAGACTAGGTATTGCATTATACAAGTATATCATTAAAAGTCGTTATCTAGGCTTTAAAAGAAGATAGCACATACAATACGCCGTCCATATCTTTATGTATGTCCAAATTGTCTGCGTTTTTAAGGATTAATATCTCGGCTAATTAACCACAATTTTTTTCAAAATCATTATCATCAATCCTTTAATACTTCTGCGATTATAGGTACCTGCAGCGCTCCTCAATTCCTTTGCTGAACAATCGAAAACAGAAATTTGTCTGGAACGTAAAAATGTGATTTTTTCAAAAACTGTATGACCTAGAATAATCACTATAGTTTTCCTGCAAGGATTACGTAAACTTATTTTACCTCTAGTTTTTTCATAAATTTAGCATCAGTAGATTCGGAAATAGAGGAAGGGGTGGAATATATTTTGCACTGAATTTCCCACGATATCTCTGTAAATAGACAACATCAAATTAAAAGAAAAATATTTTTCATTCCGACATGGCGAACATTATCACTGGATACTCCCACAAGATATAGAAAGAAAGTATTTTTTTCAAGTAGCTTAATTAAACTTTTTTAGAGGAATTCTAAATATGTGAGTCAATAGTATTTTTTTCTTCAGGCAGTTTCAATTTTCCAAATTCCATAGTTTATGAGAAAAATGGATGTGACTGACAGGCACAGGAGTATGTCAATAATAGTCTCATTTTTATTTTTAAACATGGAACCCGAAATATAACGAAATACAAAAATCGTGAGTCAAGCACACATTATGAAATACTTTCCAAAAATTCCATAATTCTCTAATGGTACCCCACCGTTTAACAATTTGACGGACATTGTCCAAGTAAATAATTTAGAAAAATGCACAATCCATCTGAGAAACATATTTCAGCTATTAATGTCAGTAACCAGGAAAATAAATAGATTTATTTATGCATCCTTGAACGAGATCTATAGATCTTTAATGACGCATCACAATTTTATAAAATTTAAGTTAGTTACATGATGTATAACAGTCGAAAATTCATCTACAGCGATTTTTATCAATAGACTGAAATGTATTCAAATTATTTCGGACATCCCTGAACATAATCTATAGATTTTTTATACACCTCATATTGAACTAAAATTTATTTCTGAAAAAAGAATCCGAATAATACAACTTAAAACGAACATTAAGAAATCTTTATTCATACACGACAATGCATCTGATTCTTTTCGTAGCTCTGTATATGAATTATATTTATAAAGTACAAAACTCTCTTATTTTTCAGAGCAATACCTAACAGATGAAATTAGTTATATAATTCAAGTTGCAAGCAATCATGGTTTCCAACCAAAAACAATATATAAGATTATTGATAATTTTAATAAACCAAATCTTAATCAAGAAGTAACCACCAAACCATCTTACAGAAAAATTATATACATTCCAATCATCTTTGAAAGGCTAAAACAGTTATTCAAGAAATATAATATTCAACTAATAGCATCAACTCCTCCTAATCTAATGAAAGTAATAAGCAAGAAACTAGACCCAATAGACCCCATTAATTATGCAGGTGTATATGAAATACCTTTTTTGCTTAACAACAATCAACTCAAATATTACATAGGAATGACTGGTCGAAAATTCAGCAAAAGGCTTAAAGAACATAAAAGAGATATTAAGTATAATAAACCAAGCACATCCATATCAAGACTCTGTTCCATAAATGAAGTACAATCAATTGATTATAACAACGCAAGAATTATTTCCCGGCAAACGAACCCCCATAAGTCTAAAATTCGTGAATCAATAGAAATTATAACACGGAATAACCAACTATGTAACGATAATTTATCCTATTTTATGCCTAGTGCCTGGATAAACTAAAAACAGAAATAAAGTTCGAATGAACTTTAATTTGATCTCTACACTATAGATGGCGCCACGGCTGCATTCACATGCGAATTTGGATTTCCTTCAGAAGAAAGGCGGATTTTTGTTTTTTGCTTTTAGTATTGTATTATGTGAACTGTGTAACGTGTTAGTTTTTATCTTCTAATGTTTCCCTGATGATGAACAAGTTTTATTGTTCGAAACTGTAGGAAATCAACTCTACTTTACTTGTAAGTAGTACATGAATTTTAATTAAAAAAATTTAACATCTAGTATACACTGATGAGCTGATTTTATTATTTGTTATATTATCAAACAGTGTAATTGGTCCTCTTATATTAAATCTCTCTTATTTTATTCAGAATAGTTCAGGTGGAAAGTATACATTGCTCAAATAAAAAATTCCTGTCGGCTTGGCCTATAGGCGGAGGTAGAATTCGAAGAGTGCTCATTTCAACAACGAAAAATAAAATTTGATTACAGATGACCCCAGTTTAACAACTTTATTTGGCCGCTTTTGAAAAATTTGTAATTTCCTTTTTCTGTAAGGACTGGTTATATCAGAATCATTTTAAGCTAAATTCGGCTCAAATGCCCATTTTGAAAACATATTTTAAAGTATATTTTGACTTTTAAAAAAAATCGCCCAATACGGTACATTATATAATTCCTAAATAACAAAAAACTGTCAGTCGAATGTGTTTGAGAGCAAAATTAAATTTAAAAATGAGTTATAACATAACCAATTTGTTATTTGAATGCATCCTCAATTCTGTATTCATGATCGCTTCGGGAAATTTTGTGCGAAGTGTCCACTTTGACAGCATTTTTTTTTTTTTTTAATATTCAGCCGTTATCAAAACACTGACCAATTCCTCACATTATACAGCTTTTAAATAAGAGAACCTGTCAATTGGATGCGTTTGAGTAGTGATGGGCGATAGCGAGAATTTTTTTTCGATTTTCTCGATTGTATGAACATCTCGATAACTTTCGATTGTGTAAAATTTTTCTCGGTGATATCTCGGTGATCTTGGTGATCAAATATCCTTGAAAAGTTTTCAGACCACTATTTCATATTATGAACTTTTCTTCTCTCTTCTCCAATTTGGCCATCTTGTATAGGCACTTTTCAATCTTTTTTGAAATTACAGCATTTTTATCATTTTAATATACTGGAGTTCTGCATCAGGATGAGTAAACCGATTTTACTCGCACTCGACACATCGATCGGACAACGAGGATCAAGTTATTTCCTTTTTCTCTTTAAGAGGCTACTTCAGTCAAGCAAAAAAACAAGACCCATTCACTAAAGCTAATCCTATGGAAGAAATAAAATGATGTCCCGTTTGCATTTCAATAGTTTTAATTTTTTTCCCCATTGGATGTTTGAAATAGATTTCTACAAAATCCGTTATTGACTTTTGATTTTTTTATTTTGTTTACTGGTATTTTTAATGAGAACACTTTTATTTTCGAAACCGGCTTCGGTAGTGAATGTATCACAATAAAAAAACTCGAAAATCGTAAAAAACAACCTTTGTACAGATCGACGTCAGCTGTTCAATGTAAAGAAAATCATATAAAAATTTTGAAATGCAAATAAGAAATTTCTATAAATTTGTTCCTTAGAATTAGCATTAGCGAGCTGGTCTTTTCGCTTTATTGAAGTAACCCCATAAACTTAAAACTGAAGCAAATAATTGCGACAGCAGAATTATCGAGCAAGCCCTACTATTACCATTAAGTTTTCGGCCAGAAAAATAACTAAGAATCGCAACAACTGCTTTTAACTGCTCTGTGTTACAATCAATTGTAAAATATCTCGATTGTAGGTTCTAAGAAATAATCGATGACTGTATCAATTGTGATTTTTTACAATGACGTTTTTTCTCGATTGTTGAATTCTTGAAAATCGCCCATCACTACGTTTGAGAGCAAAATTGAACCTAAAAATGAGTCAGAAAAAACGCACTTTGTTATTTGAAAACCTCAATTTTCAATCACGATCTCTTCGGGAAATTCTGTTCAAAATACCCATTTCGGCAGTCTTTTTTTTTAATATAGTCTGACTTTATCAAAAAACTGACCAATGCGTCACATTGTATAGTTCCTAAATAAGATGATCTGTAAACTGGATGCGTTTGATAGCGAAAATGGATTTAAAAATGAGTCAGAAAAAACGCAATTTGTTATTTGAATATACTTCCTCAGTTTTTCAATCACGATCACTTCGAGAAATTCTGCTTCAAATACCCTTTTTGGCAGCCTTTTTTGAAATATATTCTGTCGTTATCAAAAAACTGACCAATGCGTCACATTATACAGTTTCTAAATAACAGGATCTGTCATTTGGAAAAAATTTTTAAATCAAAAATGAATTTAAAAATGAGTCAGAATATAAGCTGTTTGGGTTTGAGGTTTTTTTCCAACTCCTACTTTTGTTTAATTTATTTTTGCTATAAGAATTGGTCCTATGAAAAATTTGTTGGTTTGAAAGTTGTAGATATTATTGAGAAGATTTAAAATAAATTTAATTTAATTTAATTTAATGGCTTAAGAATTGACTAAGTTATGGATTTTTTTTCTTTTTCCACACCCCCCCCCCCCTTTTTCTTTTCGTTTTTTTTTTTTTTTTTTTTTTTTTTTTTTTTTTTTTTTCATAAGTAAAAGTTGGTCCTATCAAAAGCTTGTAAAAGCAAAAGTTTTAGATAATTTTGAGAATATTTATAAAAAATTTAGTTGAATTTGATATCTTGAAAATTGACGAAGTTGTGAGTTTTTTTCTCTTAAAAACCATGTTTTTTTCGCGCCTTGAGCCCATTTCTAAATTTATCAAAATTCTGTCATGCACAAACTTTTGGTCCATTTTTATCAAGTAAAATAAGCTTTAAACCGATTAAGTATCTCTTTTAATTAAGATGTTATGACGTTTTTTCGGTTTTCACAAAAACCCTCCCTATTTCCACCCCCTTGGACTAATTTTGCTCATTAACGAACTTAGCCGAGATTTTATACCCCTTGATTTTATGTATCTGTTTGGAAGAGATTGGAGTAGAACTATAGAATTTATCGTGTCCCTAAGAAAATAATACATATATATATATATATATAGAGAGAGAGAGATAGACCGATAAACATTTTTACTGATGGTAGTTTTGAGGTCTAGAGGTCATGATCGGCGTAGATCTGCAAATTTTTTTCCGAAATTCCAACATAGGAGCGACCGCAATAGGCATAATTTCCTACGAAATCTACCTAAAACACCCTTAAACAATGCAAGCTCGTACGCAGTGATGTTCTTAGATTATTTTTGTAGTCCTTTATATAATTTACAGAATTTAGATACGAACTATAGGACACATAAGAGACATAAAAGATAAGTAACATGCAAAAGTTTTATTAAATTTAAAAACGCATACTAAGACTGGATGATATGAGAAATCTAATATCACAATATATCCACGATTTAATTTTCATGTCTGTGATATATCGCGATAACTAGGGACGGACTGAAACAAGTTATTAGCCCGAAACCGAAACCTAATTTCGGCCATTTTTCTGTGTTCGACCAAAAACAAAAATGTAAACGAAAATTCGCAAACAAATTAAGTAATTAATATAGACATAAATATGCGTATTTATCAATTAATTTTATGTACTTATTAAATATGCATAATTATTAATTTATTATTTCAAATATACATACTTATTAACAAATTATATGTCTATCCCAACTTGGCTCCATGCCGTAGACCCGAAACTTTCTATTTTCATACATATATTATCTATTCGTTTCATTCTAACATTCATATCATTCTATAGGTGCATTTCACCAGCCCGCACCTATGGAGTTCAGGAAATTCATCAATGTCATTCGTTAGTACTCCGTTAGTACCGGTAAGTACCGAGAGATTTTCGTTTGTACCGCATCCGTTGCGGAGTTATGGCCAATTCTCAAGTTCCAGCGCGCGGGCTGGAGAAACGTGGGATTTCCTATAGGAAAAAAATGAAGGTTCTCCGATTTCGTTCAAATTATGTGGGTCGTTAGTACTACGTTAGTACCGGTAAGTACCGAGAGATTTTCGTTTGTACCACATCCGTTGCGGAGTTATGGCCAATTCTCAAGTTCCAGCGCGCGGGCTGGAGAAACATGGGATTTGCCATAGGAAAAAAATGAAGGTTCTCCGATTTCCTTCAAATTATCTGTGATGTTAGTACTACGTGAGTACCGGTAAGTACCAAGAAATTTTCGTTTGTACCGCATCTTTTGCGGAGTTATGGCCTATTACCGTTATACTTTTATACCGATTCTGAGGATAACATTCTTCGTCTTTGATTTAATGTTGCGAAAATTCGTTGGCTTGGGAATAATATTTAGAATCAAAATTTTTATAATAACAACTTTTTTACAAAATTAAATTTTTTACAAATTTTGCGCTTACATTTTCAGTTTATGTTGAATATTTTATCGTTTCAGAAGCAGGTTGCACGAATACGAATTCTTTCTTTCTTATTTGTATCATTATTTTTATTGTCATGTTATTTTTTAATTGTAAATTTTAATTAATGACTTTATGTATGGATTTTCTGAGTATTTTTCGTATAAATTTTAAGATTTTATGCTGCATCAAATGATGAAATATGTAAAAATTTAATATGTAATAATGATTTGTAATATGTAATATTGATATGTTATAAAAAATTTGCTATTTACGTTATTTTTAAGGCGTGTAATTTCCATACGTCACATGAATATTTTCCATAAAAGAATCATTTTTAATGTATAGTTTTAATGCTTGATTTAATTTTATAACCTTTTTCTTAACGACCCCAACTTGAGCTTATGTTTGATTCTGCTCAGGTTTACTCTAATTTTATTAGTCTCCATTTCAGATAGGTTTTCGATTGGACTTTGACTGCTTCATGTCGGATTCGAATTGATCTTTTTTGACAAAGTGAAAATTATTTGAAAGGTTTAGAAAAATTTTCATCAGAAAATCTATGTATTTGATTATTAAGGGGTATAAATACATTTATGTATATATATATGAGAACGTGTGTTTCAAAACTCTCCTTATCCAGAAAATAAAATTTTGGAAAATTTTCAAAAAAGTAAAACAGCGTCCACTGATTTTCATGATAATTCACATTTTATCTATTTCAAAATTACTAGATTTTTTTTTTTTAATTTAGAATATTTTTTTGTGCAAGTTTATCAATAGTATAAATTTTTAAAAAAATCACGATTTGTTTTTACTTTTTAAAAATTTTTATTTATTTATTTATTTATTTTTGTACAAGGCGAGTTTTGAAACTTATGTTTTCATTCATTCATGTACTCCTTTTTCTACTTGAAAAATAAAATTGAAACTAACAATATAATTTTAGATTACATTTCTATAATTACATTAAAATACTGATCTATTAGCTTTTAATTTAAATTTCTGATTCTCGCCAATCAGTTTTCTTTTGTAGATCAGGTTGAAGTAGATTGATCAGAAATGGAAATTAAATCGACTTTGAATTGAAATTACTTCAAGTTGAAATAATTGAAGTTCTTGTGAGGGAGAACATCTTCTCCTCCCCACTTTCACATCCTAAAATCCTGCCTTCTCTCTTGCTCAGATTAGCGGTCTGCACGGGTCAGAATTTCCAGGCCCGTGCCCGGGCCGGCACGGGCCTTAATATTTTTACATCTCTAGGCCCGTCCTATACAGGAATCTGTGAAAACATGCCTGGCCCGTTCTGGCCCCACACAATTTCTACTATTTCTAAAATATCAGATTTTTATCACCTAATTAAAATTACTTTAAAGAATACTGCAATACATATATATAGAATGATTTTACAGACTATTTTACAAGAAATAAACATTATCAACTCTAATGATTACTTAGATTCTTGGACTATCAACATTCAAATAAAGATTCATTAAAAAATTGATACTGTTCAGAATAAAAGAAAAGAAAGAATGTTAAAAACATCGTAACTTTTGAAGATTAATAAAAGTAGATTTATGAAAATATTTCTGTATTATTTTATTAAAGTTTTCAAATCCAAATTCAATTTCAAATCCAAAAAAGTTACTATCTGATACATTTCGGATTTCATTTTTTTTTTTTTCGAAAACGCAAAAGATTAACAGATGTTTTTATTCGGAAACTATATAATCGAATAGCATTATTTATTTTTTTGATACAAGCAATTTAAGAAAACAAAGTCAAAGCTAGCATTTTGAATAAAATTTCTAGAAGCGACAACATGGAAAGGGAGAAAAATCTGCAACCATTCGATAAAAATCTCTTATCTCCCAAAAAGATTACACATATATCTTATTTACCAAAAATGAAAACCACTATTCGATTCCAATTCCCTTCAAGAGTCAGGCTTGTTAATTTTATACTTTTACTAATTTACAGTTTAAATGTCCTACACATTTTTCGTCTAATATAAATTTAAAAATTAGTCAAAAAATATGTCGAACTTTCGCGTTTTTGAGAAATAAATTTAAGAAACACGAAGAAATATATATAAATATTACCCTAACAAGCTCTTTATCCCTATTAATAATTTTACAAGTTATGTTGTCTGCCCTACACATCTTCAGAACAATTAAATCTAGTTCCCGTTCGTCTTGTCAATATGTACAAAAACGATGCAATCCTGATCTTGTCCCAGCAAGAGACTGCTAAATAATATAAAGCCCGGATTACACACAATGTAACTGTCCGATGCCGATCTCTACACTGTACAAGTTCCATTTCGGTATTGATGTTGCCAAACTAGTATCGGCTCGTGACGCACATTTATACTTATTCTCGTTAACGCCATATTCATTGAAAATAGCTCATATTTTATCGTTTCGGCTTAAATGTTCTCAACGGACCGATAGACACGCGAAATTTTTTATCGGCCCCACCCGCTTATTTTGTTTGTCGGCCCGGCCCATTCCGTTAAATATATATATATAATTCTGTCAGGATAGCACGGGGTGGCCCGTTAGAAAATTCGGTACAGTTCCGCCGACTCTGGCCCTTGCAGGCCTCTAGCTTAGACTTGGACCCAGTACATTTTACGGAAGATAAAAAATCGTTATTTGCTTCCCTACTCCCCCCACAAATCAAATCTCACGCCTGCTAAAAATCTTTTTTGGAATACTGTATGTTCACGATTAGAATCTGGCACGGCACCCAGTAATGAACCTCATGCAGTTTCATTATTGGTAAGTATCTTGAAAAAAATCCTATTTAAAACTTTTGTTTTCCAGCAGATAGATGCTTGAACTTTTATCAACAATTTGCATAAAACAGAGAAACCTTCTAAAAATAAATGGAATCTTGTAAGAAACATGCTGATAACATGTTCGGTCAAATCTATTGGAATTAAATGTCATTTTTAAGAGGTGTAAAGAGTAAAAGTTATGTCTGTGATTTACAACACTGTCAGTTAATATGTGACCTACTTGACCCCACTTTTTCACGAGTTCCAGAGTGATATAATTCCTAAAGTTTCCGCGATGCAGATAATAGATTAAGAAAATAAAAAGATAGTCAGGTATATGTGAACACCTTAAGTGAGATAAAAAATTCATTCTCTGATAAATATGTTAATATTATTAAATTATCGTGTAAAAAAATTCGATTATCATTTTTTTAAACTTTAATGATTCTGAATAACATACATTATTTGTAATGCTTTACAAAGTGTCCAATAAAAGTTTTTTTCTATAGATAATTAGAGTTTTTTTTTCCGATAAATAAATTTTTGAAACTAAAATATTATTAATTAGTGGGCTGATGAAAAAAAATGATTTTATGAAATGATCATTTTGTGGGCAGTTAATTTTCATCATTTTATTCAACAAAAATTCTGCTTTTTGTTATAGATATTACAAATTGTACGTTTTGCATTCATATGTCAGAATGATTGAAGATTTCAAATTTGCATTGCAATGTTAATTTTATTCTCAAACATTTGTTAACATACCTAAAATTATATTCCAACTAAATTTATGAATGCTCCCCCCCCCCCAATTAGCAACAAAAGATACGCTCCAACTTTAAACAATATTTACTAAACCAATCATTGAATAACGCAATTTTTTTGTCTTACTTCTCATTGTAACAGGAAATATGTTAGAGGTCTGCAAGGGCCGGAATTTCCAGGTCCAGGCTCGGCCCGGCTCGTTTTGGCCCGTTACGATTTCTACGATTTCCAAAAATTCAGATTTTTATCATATAATTAAGATACCTTTAAAGAGTGCTGCATACCTATCTATGGAATGATTTTGCAGTATTTACAGTAAATACACATTTGTCATAGTTAGCGTTTTGAATAGAATTTCTGAAAGCGATATCATGGGAAGGGAGAAAAACCTGCAACCATTTGAGAAACTATATTGTATCTCAACAAGGTTATACAAGGATTTTTTTTACCAAAAATGAAAAACGCTATAAGATTCCAAATCCCTTCAATAGTCAGGCTTATAACTTTTATATTTTTACAATTAAAAATTAATCTGAAAATGTGTCAAACTTTCTCGTTATTGAGAAATTAATTTAAGAATCATCAGGAAGTATATGTCCAAAGATTAAGCTAACATAAGTACTTTATCGCTGTTAGTAATTTTACAAATCATGTTGTCTGCCCTACAGATCTTTAGAACGATTAAGTCTGGTTTCGGTCCGGCAAGTCTATGTGTGGAAAAATAATGCAAGCTTGATCTCGGCCCGCACGAGTCAGCTAAAAAAATATTAAAACGGATTACACACAATGTAACTGCCCGATGCCGATCTCTACACTGTACAAGTTATATTTTCATATTGATACTCTCAAACTAATATAGCTCGAGACGCAATTTATATTTATTCTCGTTAAAACCATTTTCGTTGAAAATAGATCATATTTTATCGTTTCCGCTGAAATCTTCAGAATGGGCCGGCAGGCCCGAGAATTTTTTATCTGCCGGGCCCGGCCCGACCCGGCCCGTTAGAAAATTTGAAACGATTCCGCCGGACCGAGTTGGCCCGCTGACCGGGCCGGCTACGGGCCACGGGGCAAACCCGGGCCCGTGCAGACCTCTAAAATATGTACTAAATAAGACTTAAAGCACCAGGAGACCGTAGAGGATGCATGTTAATAATTTTACATTTCTAGGACCGCCCCATACAGAAATCAGTGAAAACAGTCCCGGCCCGTTCTGGCACGGCACAATTTCTACTATTTCGAAAAATTTCAGATTTTTATCATATATTTCAGATTTTTTTTTTTTAAACGATTACTGCATACATATTTATGAGATGATTTTACAGTATATTTTACAAAAAATGCACAATAACAACATTAATGATTACTTATACTCTTTGACTTTAAACATTCATTAAAAAATTAATATGGTTTAGAATAAAAAATAAATTAAAAAAAAAGAGAGTTAAAAACATCTTAACTTTTGAAGCTGTATAGTAAAAAGTAGATTTATTAGAATATTTCTACATCATTTTATTAAAGATTTTCTCAAATCCAAAGGAGCTACTTTCTGATACATTTCTTTTTGAAAATGCATAAGATTAGCAGGTGTTTTTATTCAGAAAATATGTAATCGAATCTATTTCGAAAAAAAAAATCATATTTTTATCATATACTTAAGATTCCTTTAAAGAATACCGCATACATTTTTATGGGATGATTTTATTGTATATGTTACAGAAAATATATCATAGAAACATTAATGATTACTGAGATTTTTAGACTTTCACCATTCATTTAAATATTCATTAAAAAATTAATTTGGTTTAGAATAAAAGGAAAAACAACCTTAAAAACATCATAATTTATGAATTTTTATAATAAGAAGTAGATTTATGAAAATATCTCTATATCATTTATAAAAGGTTCTCTGAATTCCAAAGAAATTACTTTCTGATACATTTCTGAATTAATTTCTTTTCGGAAACGAATAAGATTAGCAGGCGTTTTTATTGAGAAACTATGTAATCGAATAGCCTTATCCATTTTTGATCCAAAAATTTAAAGAAAATACTGTTAAAGGTAGCTTTTTGAATCGAATTTCCAGAAGCGGTAGCATGGAATTGAAGAAATATCTACAAGCACTTGAAAAGAATCTCTTACACTCGGCAAGTATATAGGGGGAATTGGGGTACATTGATACATGGGGCACATTGATACACCCCCTCTACCGCTCACAGGAAGTTTCACAACTGTTCCAAAAGGTGATGCTAGTGCACTCAACTACATACAGAAAGTCTTGGAATGATTCAGTAGTTTGGTGAAATGGGACGGGTGATTTATTGTTTTCGTAGGTCAAAAGTAAATTTTAATTGTACAATTGAAATGGTATTATACAACTGTTCCAGTATTTTCAAAAGAAAAGAATACTCTCCCTGGCAAGTGAAACTACTCTTTATCAATTCCTCATTTTTCATTCTTAGATAAATTATGAAGTGTTGGATTTGAGACTCATTTTATTCAAAATGGCTGTATGGGGCATATTGATACACTCTATCTCGGGGAATATTGATACCAGCTAAATCCTTTTTTAGAATATTTTGCATTACTTTTTATTATTTTTTTACCCTACACTCCTTAATCCAACTATTTTCACCAAAAATTCCTAATATTAATTTCTATTGAAGTGAAATAGCTCTAATTTTTTATATTAGAACATTTTATAGTATTTTTGCAAACAGAAAAAGTACGAAGTTAGCCAAAAGCTAGTACTAGTAGAACTAATAAAAGAAAAGGACGGCATTCTGGCAAATCTCGAATTTATATCGATTTTCCAGAGAAAAAAAAGTGTTTTCGACATGAGAAATGTTAAGTAAAAAAAGCAAACTTCAGAACAGAAAAAGATAATTATATTATAAACAGAAATTTTAATATAATTATCCTCTATTTTCTGTTTATAAAACTATTTATAAACAGAAAACCTGGTAATTTTTTCATCTTTCCCAAGAAAAATGATAATCCTGGGATTGAAGCGCTAGATATGACAAAGTTACCACAGCCAACAATCAGACAAGGAACAGCCAAAACATCAGGTCATAATATATTTAATTTTGATTGTTTTAATATTGCTTAAAAATAAATTTTGGGTGATTTGAATTTCTATAGATAAATATAAAATAGTTTTCTAACACATTTTCTATGAAAAATATCCATTGGTATTATTTTGTCGTCATTTTTCTCAAACGTATCAATCTGCCCCGCGGATGGGGCATATTGATACAAATGACTTTTTATTATTTTTTTAAAATTACATGCAAAAATACTATATAAAACAATTATTGTACATTTTTATAACATACTATACAAGTTTTGCTGTCACCTCATGGAAAAAAAACTTGAATTTTCTACTTTTTTTACACCAAAAAAAAAAAAAAATCTTAGAAAAAAACTGTATCAATCTACCCCACTTCCCCCTACAAATATTTTACTTACCAAAAATGTAAAACACTATTTGATTCCAAATTTTTTCAATTGTCAGGCTTGTCAATTTTATAACATTACAATTAAAAATTAGTTAGGAAATTTCTCAAACTTTCGACTTGTTCAGGCATGAATTTAAGAACCCCAAGATATATATTTCCAAAGATTAGTTTAACAAAGTTCTTTGACACTATTAAATCTTTAACAAATCGTGTTGTTTATCCTATAGAATTTCGAGAACAATTAGTTCTTGCCTGCCTGGACAATATGTAGAAAAAAAATGCAAGCTTGATCTCAACCTGGCACAAGTCAGCTAAAAGAATATTAAATTCGGGTTGGACACTATGTAACTGTCCGCTTCCGATCTTTCACTGTACAAATTACATTTTTGTAATGATATTGTCAAATTAGTATCAGCTCGTGACGAACATTCTAGTTAAAGCCATATTCATTGAAAATAGCTCATATTTTATCGTTCTTATCAAATCTTTATAACTGTCCGGTAGGCCCAACTGTCTTTTACAGCCAAGCTATGCTCGAATAGACCGGTCCGGCCCGTTGAAAAACTTATTCTGATTCTGCCAGCCCGACCCGTTCGAAAATCATTTCGCCTGCCCAACCCGGGCTCGTGCAGACCTGTAGGGCCGTATAAAAATTTAAATTTTGTAATTTTTAAAGGAATGCTTTTTTCTTACCCCAATTGCTTTTATTATATTTCTTTACTTCATTTAAAACATTTTTGTAACTGGAACTGTATGCCTACGACTAACTATTAAGAAATTAGCCATTGGCCACCGTTGATAGTGGACATCCTGTCGAGAGAAATCTCAAACACTATGCTTATCTGATAAGAAAATTTTTAAAAAATGAAATTTTTCCAAATAATTATAACTTAACACCTCACAACTTTTAAGATCAATTCACTTTAAAAAAATACAAAAGGAACTTAATTGCGTTCAATATACTATTCATTTTCATATCAAAATACATTTGAGCTCCAATTAATAGAATGTCGAAGTATCTCTAGTATCAAACTCTCTTAAAATTTTACAAAGCAAACATTTCATTATTTTTTTATTACAAAAAAAATAGGAATAAAACCAATATAATCTATATCGTTAAATGCACTTAAATTAAAAACCGTTTTCAAACTAAATATACGTATACTTTTGTATGACTTGTAAAATACTATCATAGCTACCAATAATAAATATAATTTTTTTATAATAATAAATAAAATATTTTTTGCTCTTGGAAAACAGAAATTTAAAGGTAATTTTTGCTTCATTTATTATGTAATAAGAGCAAATTTTACTCTTTTTAAAACATTCTTTCTTGAATATTATAGTTTCTCTGGCTGGATTCGGGCTGAGAATTTAATTGCTTTACTGGCCGATTTTGGGCTGAAAATTTAGGTTTTATATAGGGATGGACAATAATTTTTTTCTAGGTGTTGTACCCGTTCTCATATCGAACTGTTAATTTTTATACCGAGGTCAGTCGAATTTAATTTCTGTGGATCGATATGCCTCGGGCTTGGAAATTTCGGCCCATGCAGATTTCTAGAACAGCATTCAGTCCTTTTGCAATCAATATGTACATTTTTAGATATTAGCATACAAATTTATTTAATTTTACTTTTCATAATTGTTGAGAAAAATATAAATTTATTAGAGCAGGGATTAATATTTTATTCCATTCATGAAAGTTTTTTTTCCTTTTTTCACGAAATGTTTATAATCTTATGTGCTACTTTGCATACTTTGATTTGAGCCATATGAAGAATGTTAATATATTTCCTCTTTAAAAAAAAGTATGCGATTCATTACCATAGAGAAAGCTTGAAAAAGTTTTTTTTTTATTAATTTTATTGGAAAAGCATTTTTTAGCTTTTTGCGATCCTTACACACATTTTTAAAAATTTCTCTGTATATTTTATTTAATTTTACATTTTATATTTGTTGGAGAAGAATTATATTTATTATTCTGTGCAGCACATATTTCTATCTTTATTATGTTTATAAAATCAGATATCATATTTACATTGACTTAAAAAAAAAAAAAAAAAAAAAAACTTTAAAGTTTACAAGATTACAAAAAACTATACACATTCATGAATATCCGTTAAACAACAAATAAGGAAAATTACGTCCTATTTAAAATAGACAAATAATAACACTGTCAAACAGTTTAAATAAAATAATGTATTAACAAGACATTTATGTCATATTTCGATATAATTTTTAATTTTTGTTACCAATTCTAATGCAGCACATGTAGTAATATTTTTTCTAACAACAAAAGTATTTTAACGTGACTATTAAAAAGGTTAAAAAAAAAACTTTAAAGTGATAAATTCATTAACTTATATTAAAAGCATTAAATTGAAGAAATTGCCTCATAATTCAAATCGACAAAGGATAATACTGACAAACAGTTGAAACTTAAAAGTATATCTATGCCAGACTTTTATTTCAAGATAGTCCTTTTAACGAATGCTGCCAATTCTATTAAATCGCAAATGATATATTTTTTACTAAAATTCTTTCATGTGATTGTTAAAAAGAGATATGAAACTTTATTAAAAATTAAGTCAGATTTAAATTTTTAATATTTAAAGTTATAAATATAATTTTCTAAAAGGTATGTCAGTGAGAAATAAAATCCTCTTTTATTTTATTAACAATATAGTAACACTTATTATAGCAGTAGTAACAATTATGCAAAGTTTGAATAATTATGCCGAATCTTTTATTTCTTCTTGTTATTTATTAGAAGATTAATTTTCTATACATTTTAACTAAATACAGACATTTTCAAAGATTTAAATTACATATTTTGGTTTTGCATAACTGTTTATGAAAATATGTTTGTCATTTTGCTCAATTTAACATAAATTGCTATTTTATTTCGCATGTATCATGTACACTATACGGCTAATGATGACCAATCACTTCCGATTTGTTAGATATTTAAAAAAAATCATGATGATTGAGGAATTATCCAGAATTTTCAGCTGTACAAACATCAAATTATACCTCATATATTTCTGGGGAAATTCCCCCCACACACACACACACACACCGAAACCCCACAAGGGTCAGTCAACATATCAAAAGAAAAGATATGGCATTTGGATAATCCTCTAAAACCAACGTCGCTAAAGCGTTGAAGCGTTAGAACGTGATTAGGAGGTTTATTGTAATAAACTGCGTTCATTTTTTATGAGGATATCACGTATACTAGTGGAGAAATTCAGTTTTTTTTATAAAATCAACCCCAAATTTCCCCAAATGTTTTGTTTATAATTTGCAGAGTTCTTCATATAAAAGAATATTCTTTTCAGAAACCATGACCAGCGACATTCTACGCAATATCCAATCACTCAATCAGAATTTAAAAAAAATAAATATTGGATAAAAAATAGACAGCTTCTCTAAATAAAAATTCACTACGTAATAACCTGCAATCAAAATTTTAAAATAATAAAAAATGTATAAAAAATGAACAATTACACTAATTAATAATTCACTGCGCAGGCACAAATGCATTCAAAATGCAATGTGGATAATGTATTAGAACAAATTTCATGTATATATAGAACAACTTTCGTGAAAGTCTCAAAAACATAGCTTGAAAATTCTGAAATTTATTTTTGATAGAAAAGATCGAAATTCGTTGTTCCACAAATGCAGCAAAAAGATGAGGATCTTTATCCGAATACAAATTGATTATTGCCCATCGAGCATACACAAGCATGCACGTACTACTATATTTCGATATAGCCCCTCGTGTTTTTGCTTCCTTTTGGAAACAATGGATTTCGAGCTAATTTTATCAACGATCAGTTTCAGAATTTTCAAGCTATGTTTTTGAGAACTTCACAAACGTTGCCCTATACATTTATTTAATACATTATGCGCATTATATTTAGGTCGCATTCGCGCATGCGCTGTGAAAATTCAGTGAATTTGTTCATTTATCCTCTAATATTTATTACCGTTATAACTCTGATTGAAGGATATTGGGAACATTATCATTTGTAATGGTTTCTGAAAAGGACATTCTTTTACATTAAGAACACTGCAAATTATATTCAAAACATTTGGAGGAATTTGGAATTTTTTTTATAAAAAACTTAATTTTTCCGTGAATATGCGTGCTATACTTACAGAAATGAACACTGTATATTATAAGACACCTCCTAATCATGTTCTAAAATTTCAATACATTAGCAATAGGGTCATTCCATGTCAGTTCAACCAGACCTTGTAACCCGACCCCCAGGGATTTTGATGAAACTTTGTGTACACACTAATTCTATCATGAAATGATTCCATCAGAAATATTTCCTTCCTAGATCTCATAGTTTGTGAGATATGGGGGGTCCAATTCTTGGGGTTTTCTCAAGTCGCACATTTCTGAGTCTGTATTTTGAGATTGCAGTTCCATCTTCAAAAAATTGTCTCTCTGGATCTAAAACATGAATCATCTCAAAAATTTCACTGTAAGAATATAAATAGATGCAGATTTTAATAAAAAATATTTAAAAAATTTACTTGTAATATTTAGAATAAAAAAAATTAGCCAAAGTTGAGAGTTATGGTTATTTTTCCAAATTTTTGTGACTTCACAAAAAAGGCTGTACACAAAAAGGCAAATTAAATTTCCAATTTCTTTTTGTTTTAAATAAAAGTTTACACTTTTGGCTTTCTATCTATGAAATAAAAATGATGTGTTTCGCATGGCTTATGCAAAAATTTTGGGTACTTTACAATTAGCCGGATGAGTGCTTTATTTTTATATATTACATATGCACACAAAAAAGCAAATGAAATTTCCAATTTCTTTTTGCTTTAAATAAAAGTTTACACTTTGGGCTTTCTATCTATGAAATAAAAATGATGTCTTTCGCATGGCTTATTCAAAAATTTTGGGTACTTTCCAATTAGCCGGATGCGTGTTTTATTTTTACATATGTACATATGTATAGATCTATATAAATACAGATGTATTATACATGTACATATGTATGTATATATACAGTATATTGATATATATATGTATAACACTGGTGCCCGTCTAAACGAAAAGTACCAAATTTTGCCTCGTTTTGAAAATCTGCACCAATTAAGGGGGGGGGGGGAATCTGACTAAGTTTAGCTGTTGTACTTAAATAATTACTGGAGTTTCTATGAGTTACTGAATTTAATGTTATTGGATACAAAAACAAACTGGAAATTTCATTTGCCTTTTTGTGTAGAGACTTTTTTATAAACTCACAAAATTTCGAAAAAATAATCATAACTTTCAATTTTGGTTTACTTTTTCGGCCCTATATAAATCTCTATTAATTGCCCCAATTGCTTTTTTTCACTTGCTTTTTATGCCGCTTAAATGGTTCTCCACATTTATATAATTCATATTTCATTAAGAGCGAAATTCTGTGATGCTCACATATATTAATCAAACGGTTTTCACTTAATTTTTGTTTTATAAATGCAATAGTCCTAACTAATAAAAGTTCTTTTTCTGAATCACAGAGATTATCAATGTAATCTATTTCTCTGTTATTTGTATAGCTAGTTTTGTGACATTCTAAACCATTTAATATTACAATACTGCAAGCCTGAAGACTAGTAGAAGGTTTTATATCAGGCTCCATATTACAACAATAAAGCAAAAAAATATTTATACATATCACAAACTATAAAATATGTAACAATCAGAATATATTTTTAGTAGCACAATAAAAGTTAAATCATTATTCTATGATAAGAAACAACAGAATGACAATAATTTGATTAACTTGATTTCAAAACATCTGCTTTCATACTAATGAACATTACCCTGCCTTTATCAGAAGGTGTTTATACAAGGCAGGTGCAATTAAATCTTTCAGACTATAGAAACAAATTTAAGTTCTGTTAAATATTTGTGTATTTAAACTTGCCAATATAAATATTTAAACTGATTAAAATTAACCAAGGAAAGGAAATACAAGGTTTTGAACATTTTTTAAACACAAATAATTAATATATAAGCATTCAAAAGAAAGAATGGAAATGTGAGAAGAAAAAAATTTCTATTTTATTCTGTACAAAAAAAATCTGTTTTGAGTTTAATTATTGAAAATAAAAGTAAGAGATTCTTTAGATTATCAAAAATGCCCATTTCTAAATACCGAAATGAAATATATATGGACCATTCACTAAATTTAATGGGGAAACACATTACAGTCAGATTTTTTTTAATCAGAAAAAACAAAGCCTAAACTTTACTTTGATAATAATAAAAAAAAAACCTGCATCAAATAACATTAAATTCAATAACTCATAGAAATTCCAGTAATTATTTAAGTACCACAGCTAAACTTAGTCAGATTTTTTTTTCCTCTTGATTGGTGCAGATTCTCAAAACAAGGCAAAATTTGGTACTTTTCGGTTAGACGGGCACCAGTGTTATACATATATATATCAATGTACTGTATGTATATATACATACATATGTACATGTATAATAGTATAATACATCTGCATTTATATAGATCTATACATATGTACATATGTAAAAATAAAACACACATCCGGCTAATTGGAAAGTACCCCAAATTTTTGCATAAGCCATGCGAAAGACATCATTTTTATTTCATAGATAGAAAGCCCAAAGTGTAAAATTTAATTTAAAACAAAAAGGAATTGGAAATTTCATTTGCTTTTTTTGTGCATATGTAATATGTAAAAATAAAGCACTTATCCGGCTAATTGGAAAGTACCCAAAATGTTTGCATAAGCCATGCGAAACACATCATTTTTATTTCATAGATAGAAAGCCCAAAGTGTAAACTTTTATTTAAAACAAAAAGAAATGGGAAATTTCATTTGCTTTTTTGTGTGCATATGTAATATATAAAAAAAAGCACTCATCCGGCTAACTGGAAAGTACCCAAAATTTTTGCATAAGCCATGCGCAACACATCATTTTTATTTTATAGATAGAAAGCCCAAAGTGTAAACTTTTATTTAAAACAAAAAGAAATGGGAAATTCAATTTGCCTTTTTATGTACAGCCTTTTTCGTGAAGTCACAAAAATTTGGAAAAAAAAACCATAACTCTCAACTTTGGCTGACTTTTTAATCCTAAATATTACAAATAAATTTTTTAAATATTTTTTATTAAAATCTGCATCTTTTTATCTTCTTACAGTGATATTTTTAGGATGATTCATGTTTTAGATCGATAGAAACAATTTTTTGAAGATGGAACTGCAATCTCAGAATACAGACTCAGAAATGTGCGATTTGAGAAAAACCTAAGAGTTGGATCCCCCATATCTCACAAACTATGAGGTCTGTGAAGGAAAAATTTCTGATGGAATCATTTCATGATAGAATTAATGTGCACACAAAGTTTCATCCAAATCCCTGTGGGTCGGGTTACAAATGGGGGAAAAATTGGTTGAATTGACATGGAATGACCCAATAGTAAATTTTATAGGGATAACCAAAAGCTATTCGCTATTCTTCGATTTTTTGACACTCCCCTATGGGTTTTCGGGAAAAAAATCTTCATGAACATATATGACGTCTACTATACTATTTACCCACTTGAAATTTCAGGATAATTTGTTATGCATTTTCCTAAATATCTAACAAAACGTCTAAGATTGCAAGTATCATGGCCACATAGTGTATTTTTTCTTAAATGCTTGAAGATCCTATACGTTATAATATATTTTCTAATGAATCATATAAATATTATAAAAAAGAGCTTAATAATCTTGTTAATAAACAAGTAATTTAGTAAGATTTATGGAAAAGATGCTGGAAATGCTATTTATTTGGAAATTTTTTCTTATTTATAAAATTATTTCTTCCCATTTTTTGAGCTGGATGTAAACAGTTTTATATATTTATACGTATATTAGTTTACTTTTACAGCGCTTAATTCATGAAAAATCTATATCAATATACTCATTTACCATTTTGCATAACCTTTTAGAGCTTATTATCTATATAGCATCTTATTCGAAAAACTTTGTGTCATAATATAATTTGAATGGTAGATATTAGATAATGTAAAATACAGTCAGTAACACTCAATATTGTGATTCTTACTTCATCAGAAAAACTTTCAAATTGCAACAACGTATTCATGTGCCCTGACTGCAATTATTACACTGTTAAAAATAAAGGTGAGAAACCAGTTGCATTTGGCTCTCAGGGATGAAAAGGTGTAACCATTTGACACCCGCGGGCTTGAAAATGTGTTCGGGGTGCCGTTTGATCCCTCACTGGATGAATCACGCTAATTAGGGTGCCGCGCAATGCATACCTTTGGAAGATTTTCCCCCATAGTTATTTGCGCATGTTCTGCGATGTGTGTCCTTCCTCTTCAACTCACCGTCACTGGTGGATTATAACAGCAATTTCTCCCTACGAAGACTATCACCGCGCATGCGCTATCCCAATTTCGGTTGGAACTTCGGATGGAAAACTTTTTGTGAGCTTTTTACATAAAGCAATCTTTGAATTTCTGGACATTTGAACATTTCAAGGAGACTTTGAAGGTGAGCTCGATGGCCGAACGGTTTGAGCACAGAGTTTGCAATCAGACGTGGGTTCGAATCCTTCACAGGACAAAAGTCAGTTTATAATTCATTTTTATTATTGGGCCCTGTAGATTAGGGGGGGGCCATAATTTCACCCTAATTAAGAGTGCCATTCTGGCTCCTCTAGGGGTGTCAGCAGTGAGACAAGCCTTTCACTCCTAAAAGGTGCAATGTGTCACCTGTAGTTTTAACAGTGTATATAGAATATAATCATTTCATAAGACAAGGAATGTCTGCCTTTCTATCATAAAAATTTTCTCTCCCATTGAAATTAACCTATTCTATTTTAGCGCTTTAATTATAAAGTGGGAAAAAATAGATTTTGTAAGATTTTAACTTTTCATATGCAATTCAGTAAGAAGCATAGACTAGGAGGAGTAAGAGAATTGGGGAGAGTACACTGTTAAAACTACAGGTGACACATTGCACCTGTGTGAACCCCTAAAAGGTGTAACACATTGCACCTTTTAGGGGTGAAAGGCTTGTCTCACTGGTGACATCCCTAGGGGAGCCAGAAGGTGAAAATGGGTGAATTAACCTTAATTAGAGTGAAAAGATTGCACCCTTAATCCAGAGTGCCCAATAATAAATAAAACTTAAACACCGACTTTTGGCCAGCGAAGTATTCGAACTCATAACGCCTGATTGCAAGTTCAACGCTCTAACCGCTCGGCCATCCAGCTCCCCTTCGAAGTCTCCCTGAAATGTTCAAGTGTCCTGAATTTCAAAGATTGCTTTATGTAAAAAAGCTCGCCAAAATTTAGCCATTAGAAGTTCTAAACGAAATTGGGATAGCGCACGCGTGGTGATAGTCATCGTAAGGAGAAATTGCTGTTTTGATCCACCAGTGACGGCGAGTTGAAGGGGAAGGATACACGTCACAGAGCATTCGCAAATAACTAAGGGGTGAAAATCTTTCAACGGTATGCATTGCACGGCACCGTGATTAGCATGAATCATCCAGTGAGGGATCAAACGGCACCCCCAAACACGTTTTCAAGCCCGCGGGTGTCAAATAATAACACCTTTTCACCCCTGGGTGCCAAATGCAACTGGTTTGTCACCTTTATTTTTAACAGTGGGTAAGCATGCGTTGCAACATCTTTGGGAATTTGCATTTTTCTACCAACTTATACATTTATAAAATATTATTTTGGATTAACTGTTTAATGCACAGAATCTTTTTAATTTTTCCCTTGTGACAACAGCTATGCTTTTATGTTTTCAAATTTTTAGATTCTGCTTCAACTTATCATTTAATAAAGAAAAAAAAATCTAATACTTGCAAGGAAATTAAAAAAAAAGGTGAAAGTTTATAGAACTTTTTATACTTGGACGTTCGATTGATTGAAATTAGGTAAATTGGGGCTTGATTAAATTTTGATTTGAGTAGTAAGAAGAAAGTTAATAAATACTTTTATTTTATTTTATTATTTTTTTTAATGCCACAGAGGGTATGTTAAGATATAAGAAGTTAGAATTGTTAATAAAAAATCCATTTTTGCTTCCATTACTTATTAGATAAACAAGCTGTTTAAGCTAAATAAATAAATATTTATTTATTTAGCTTATATATATATATATATTATAAATATATATATATTTATTAAAAACAATTTTTCATTTGAACTGCTAATAATTTATTTACAAATCTTTTTTTGATTAACATTTTATTTTATTCTATGATTTTATGTCAATTGTTGTTAAAATTTCTTTTCATTATTATACTTTATATTTATCACTACAATATTTATAACAAACAAATGAATGTGTCACTGATTTATCTGCAATATGTTTAGTGTATTATTGAAAAAAATTATAATTTTTTACTTATCATTATTTTCATTTCGGAAATTACACCTTTTACTTTATTATTACAATAGTAATATGTTACATTTACAAATAATTGTAATGTATTGTAAATATTTTATATTAATAAAATAATGTAAAAGAATCCTTTTTCGATTGTGTTTAACATTTCGTTATTTTTTTTAGATGTTTATTTGGCTTACATCAGAAAATAATAAAATATAAATTCAATTCTACATAAATGTTACGGCCAAAACCCGAAATTGGCCAATTCTAGAATTGGTCGGCTAATTCCCGAACTGGCCAGCAACGTTTAGAAATGATTGGCCGATTCGCGAACTGGCCAGATGCGACTGTTCAATTCTCGAACTGGCCAGATGTGATTGGCCAGTTCACAAAACAGATATAGGCACATTAGAAAGGCTTAATCCTTTCTAACATAGTTGAAAGAGTCTATGAATTCAAACAGTCTAGCCGTCTGTCTGCCCATGCTCTAACTCGAGTAAAGGCTCTGATTAACTTGTAATTGCTATCTTATTTGGTTTATCAATTAATTTCGGTATTGAAAGGGAATTGTGTACTATTTTTGGTTAATTTACTGGGATACACAAAGATACTTCGTTTAAATATAAGCAAAGGGAATCGTTTCATTTCAATGTTGTTAGATTATCTTAGTTACAATAAAATTGATACCTATGCATAGCATATTAGAATAGCTTGGAAATATTCTTTCCTGTCATGTGTGCATGTCAGTGCAATCTTCCGGGGCCGTCACGAAACGACTTTTTTCTCTAAATTAGAAACAACTTCTAAAAGAAATTTATTGACGACCCCATATCTAAAGGATAGCCTTAAATCCCCAGTTCGGATGTTGGCCAAGGCTTCCCTGCCAGTTCGGGAATTGGCCGGCCAAAACCCGAAATACGCTATTCATTTCATGTATTTTGCGTTTTGGCCAGAAAACTTGGTCAGTTCGGATATTGGCCGGCCAGTTCTAGAATCAGCCAGGCTCCGGGTTTTGGCTGTGACATATATATATATATATATATATGTATATATATATTATTGTCAGAACAATAAACTTACTTTCAAAATTTCAAACTTATATCCATTTCTAGGAAATTTGATTATGCAAATATGATAGCTCGGCTGTTTATAAAAAAACTACTTGCATTGTACTGTTGTTTGAAAGTATCAATAATCTTCAAGTAAAGAAATGAAAAAAAACATTCTTTTAATAAATGATGATATATCAGAAAAAAAAAATCTAAGACCCATTTAAAATTAATGTTTTATTAATCGTAATTCCCCTTAAATAACATCACATGTCTTTTGAAAAACCGTACTTTGAAAGTAAAAAAAGTAATGGATTATTATAAAGAAATTTTATTTTTTTACCCTTTTTAGTTAGATTTCATATGAAATACTCATTGCGGTGCTCCTATGTTGAAATTTCTGAAAATTTTTATTTCAGATCTACACCGATTATAATCTCTAGACCCCAAAACTTCCATCAGTAAAAAAAGTTTATATATATGTGTGTATGTATATTTATATATCACTTTTTATGGGCACGGTAACTCCTATAATTCTGCTCAAATATCTTCCAAACGGATACTTAAAAACAAAGGGCATAAAATCTCGGTCAAGTTCGTTAATGGGCAAAATCGGACCAAGTAGAAATATGGAGGGTTTTTCCGAAAACCGAAAAAACTCATAATTTCTTATTGAAAATAAATATCGAATAAGTTTAAAGTTTATATTACTCCTATAAAATGGGGAAAAAGTTAAATGCATGACAGATTTTTGATAAAATTAAAAATGAGCTCAAGCGGGGAAAGAAAATAGGATTTTTGAGAGAAAAAAATTCATAACTTCATCAATTCTCAAGATATCGCATCCAATTAAATTACAATTTTTTAAATATTATATATGTATTTAATATTATCTAAAACTTAAAAAAAAACAATTACTCTATTTGCAAATTTTTGATAGGAACAACTCTCGTTGCAATAATAACCCGCGAGTAGTCGCGACTTTTTTCACAACGTCATTAGTCGCGCTCGGTCTTTTCGCCGCTGGCCCCCCGCATACCAAATATGTAAAATAAGAAATATTTTTCATATAATATACGAAAATAACATTACAACGAAGATATAAATTTACAGTTTTCTTAAATTATGCATTTTATTCATGAGATCTGGTGTAAATGGAAAAAGTAAAAATGAACTCGCATTAGTGACTTTTACGTAGACTTTTTTGCCAATTTAAACTTTGTTTCTAAAAATCTACCTGAAAGAAAAACAGAGGTGTCCTGTTACTTCACTAAGGTACATGAGAAAGCTTCAATGTCAGCTACATGGTAGATCTCAGCTGTATTTGTAATGTGATATAAGTTAGGAGAAGATAAGTTATACGGGCGGCGAAAAGACCGACACGCGACTACTGACGGGTTAATAAAAAAAAACAAAAACAAAGGAGAGAGGGGGGGGGGGGGCAGGAAGAAATAAATCTATTACTTCCTCAATTCTTAAGATATTAAATTCGATAAAATTTATTATACATCTTTTCAATTATATCTACAGCTTTTACACTGTCACGTTTTTGATAGGATCAATTCTTATATCAAAAATAAATTAAACAAAAACAAGAGCTGAAGGAAAAAACCTCAAACTGCTTACATTCTGAATCATTTTTAAATAAATTTTGTTCTAAAACAGAAATGCAACTTGCACAATGTAAAGATCGACATTGGACTGTTATATTGTGTACCCGGACGTAATATTTCTTTTAGTAGACTCATGCCGAGTCGAGTCAGGCTTCCATTGTTTTCCAACATATAACGGAACTAGACTTAACTGTTTCAAGATGGGCAGGGCAGAAAATATGATATGTAAAAATATTAATAGTGTTAAAGAAATTCTGTTAACGTAATCTTTGGAAATATACTTCTCAGTGTTTTTTTTTAAATGGTTCCTAAATTCGCTGCTCATCAACGAGAAAGTTTGACGCATTTTCTGACTAATTTTTGATTACAAAAAACAAGTCTGACTATTAAAGGTACTTGGAATCGAATAGCGTTTTTCATTTTTGGTATATAATATCCTTGCATAGATTTGTTGCAATAACATTTTTTTAACGTGGTTGCAGATTTTTCTCCCTTCAGATGCTTTTGGCTCCGGAAATTCGATTCAAAGTGCTAACTTTGACAGTATTTTCTTTAAATTTTTGGATCAAAAAATGTATAAGGCTATTCGATTACATAGTTTCTGATTAAAAACACCTGGTAATCTTATGCGTTTCCGAAAAGAAATGAATTCAGAAATGTATCAGAAAGTAACTTCTTTGGAATTCAGAAAATCTTTAATAAATGACTTAGAAGTATTTTCATAAATCTACTTTTTATTATAAAATTTCGAAAGTTATGAAGTTTTTAACATTGTTTTTTCTTTTATTTTAAACAATATTAATTTTTTAATGAATCTTTAATTGAATGATGAAAATCTAAGAATCTCAGTAATCATGAATGTTTCTATGATGTATTTTCTGTAAAATATACGATAAAATCATCCCATAAAAATGTATGCAGTATTCATTAAAGGAATCTTAATTATATGAAAACAAATCTCATTTTTTTTTAAATAGAAGAAACTGTGTGTAGGGCCAGTTCAGGCAGGACCTGATTTCATTTATTTCTATACGGACCGTGCCGTGTCTAGAAATGTAAAAATATAAACAAGTTGGTCCGGAAAACCGGGCTGGAAATCCGTGCAAACCTCTACCGCTTCTCAAAACTGAAAATTGATCACAGCTCCGAAACAGATGCGGTGCCAACGAAAATCTCACGGTACATACCGGTACTAACGACATACATAATTTGAACGAAATCGGAAGACCTAATTTTTTTTCCATGGGAAATCTTACGTTTCCCTAACCCACAAACTGGAGATGAATAGTCGGCATAACTTCGCGACGGATGTGGTACAAACGAAAATCTCTCGGTTCTTACCATTAGTAACATAGTACTAACAACACACATAATTTGAACGAAATCGGAGAACTTTTATTTTTTCCTATGGGAAATCCCATGTTTCTCCAGCCCGCGCGCTGGAATTTGAGAATTGGCCATAACTCCGCAACGGATGTGGTACAAACAAAAATCTCTCGGTACTTACCAGTGGCGTAGCTAGCGGGGGGCGGAGGGGGCGGTCCGCCCCGGGTGTCACCCTCTAAGAGGTGACACCCAATCTTTATTTGCAAATATATACAAATAACATTATAATGTTTGGGGAAAAAATTCTGGAAAAAAATAAAATTTATAGCTCACGTCGCATCAAAGTTAATTTTCTTTTCTTTGAAAATATGAAATTTTATACAAAACTAGCAGCCTTCGCCCGCTACGCTAGTCAATGCTTAAATAAATAAATAAATAAAAACTTTGAATTTAAAGAAATTTTTATATTTTAGTAATTTTTAGTTTTATATTGTATTTTAAACTGTCTATCATCGGTGAAAAGTCAGTCATCTAAACGGAAAGTTCAATGTTAGTCACCAATTAATGACGTAGCGCTCAACATTTTAACAGTTTTAATCACATAAAAATTCATTCAGCGGAACCTTTAAAATAAAGCCAGCCTTTTGTAATTGGATTCATCTGATTTAAAACGTCTTCACATGTATTTAATTAAACAATGTAGAATGCTATATTTCATTTGTTACAAAATTTCTGAAAAATTATCCAATAAACAATGTAAGTTCCATTAAAATCTATCAAGTAGAACTTTAGTTATAAGCGGCCGGAATGAAATTTCACTTTGCGTTTTATATATAGTGAGATAATTAAATATAGCTTAACTAATCATGTTAACCTGATTATAGAACTTTCTTTCAAAATTGTAGGTTCAATAAATTTTTTTTTTTTGTTCATGATTAATACGAAACCCAGACTTTCTTTTACATAGATTGAAAATTTCAGTTTTTTGCGCTGAAGACATCGCCAAATTAGAAAAATGTGAAGTATCTCACAAATTACTCGAGTTAAAAGAATTTGCTTGGGACCATTCGATTATGCATGAAAAAACACACTAAAATATGGTATCAGTTGAAAAAGAACTACAAAATCTGATCTATATAGATAAGGATTGAAAATTTCAGGTTTTTGCTCCAAAGACATCTTCAAATTAGGAAAATGTGAAGTATCTCACGAACTACTGAATTTAAAAGAATTTGCTTGGTATCATTCGATTAAGCATGAAAAAAAAAACACTAAAATATGTTATCAGTTGAAAAATAACTATGCAAAAGCTGATTTTTAAGGAATTTTTTTTTAATTCGTTCTTTTTTTTTACCCCCTTTACGGGTGGGATTTTCAAAAATCCCTTCTTAGCGGCACTCGGTGTTATAAGAAGTATTTTTACCTCTATTTTAGAGATTTTTGTTTCGGTAGATTTTTTTGTGTTGTGATTAATACGAAATCCAGACTTTCTTTTATATATAAGATAAAGATTTAAAGTTTCAGGTTTTTGCGCCGAAGACATCACCAAGTTAGGATAATGTAAAGTATCTCACGAACTACTGAATTTAAAAGAATTTGTTTGATACCATTCGATTCAGCATGAAAAAACACACTAAAATACGTTATCAGTTGAAAAACAATTGCAAAAGCCGATTTTTAAGGATTTTTTTAAATTCGTTCTTTTTTTATCCCCCTTAGGAGTGGAATTCTCAAAAATCCTTTCTTAGCAACACTCGGTGTTATAAAAAATATTTTTACCTCTATTTTCAAGATTTTTGGTTCAGTAGATTTTTTTTTTGTGCTGTGATTAATACGAAATTCAGACTTTCTTTTATATATATAGAAGGATTGATATTTTAACTTTTTGCGCCGAAGACATCGTCAAATTAGGATAATGTGAAGTATCTCACGAACTACTGAATTTAAAAGAATTTACTTGGTACCATTTGATTCAACATAAAAAAAAACAGTAAAATATGGTATCAGTTGAAAAAGAACTGCAAAATCTGATCTATATAGATAAGGATAGAAAATTTCAGGTTTTTGCGCCGAAGACATCTTCAAATTAGGAAAATGTGAAGTATCTCACAAACTACTGAATTTAAAAGAATTTGCTCGGTACTATTCGATTCAGCATGAAAAAATACCCTAAAATATGTTATAAGTTGAAAAACAACTACAAAAGCCGATTTTTAAGGAATTTTTTTTAAGTTCGTCCTTTTTGTTACCTTCCTTAGGGGTGGAACTTTCGAAAATCCCTTCTTAGCGGCACTCGGTGTTATAAGAAGTACTCTTTTCCCAATTTTCAAGATTATCGGTTCGGTAGATTTTTTTCTGCTGTGATTAATACGAAATCATGACTTTCTTTTATATATATAGATTACAGTCATTACCATAAAATACGTTCATAAAATCTTTTATCATAAAATACGTTATTTTCTTTACTTCCTTAGGGGTGGAATTTTCAAAAATCCCTTCTTAGCGGCACTCGGTGTTATAAGAAGTATTTTTACCTCTTTTTTCAAGATTTTTGGTTCAGTAGATTTTTTTGTGCTGCGATTAATACGAAATCCAGACTTTCTTTTATATATATAGATGGGGTATCTAAATAATATATGCACAAGGGAGCAAAAACCAACCTAACCAATGAGTTAGCAAAAAGCAAACTTTAAAAGAAAGATTTTTCTTCTATATATAGTCACCGCATTGACTTATGCGGACTATGGTAAATGTAATAAATCGCCCCCTCCCCCTTTTTATGTAGGTGGACGAAATGTAAATAAGGAATGATATGGTCATTTGTTATAACAACGTAGAAATGTGATTGAAAAAATATGACGGGTTGGGGGGGGGGGTGACACCATTTACATCCGCCCTGGGTGTCACCCATCCTAGCTACGCCACTGGTACTTACCGGTACTAACGTAGTACTAACGACCCACATAATTTGAACGAAATCGGAGAACCTTCATTTTTTTCCTATAGGAAATCCCATGTTTCTCCAGCCCGCGCGCTGGAACTTGAGAATTGGCCATAACTCCGCAACGGATGTGGTACAAACGAAAATCTCTCGGTACTTACCGGTACTAACGTAGTACTAACGACCCACATAATTTGAACGAAATCGGAGAACCTTCATTTTTTTCCTATAGGAAATCCCATGTTTCTCCAGCCCGCGCGCTGGAACTTGAGAATTGGCCATAACTCCGCAACGGATGTGGTACAAACGAAAATCTCTCGGTACTTACCGGTACTAACGTAGTACTAACGACCGACATAATTTGAACGAAATCGGAGAACCTTCATTTTTTTCCTATAGGAAATCCAATGTTTCTCCAGCCCGCGCGCTGGAACTTGAGAATTGGCCATAACTCCGCAACGGATGTGGTACAAACGAAAATCTCTCGGTACTTACCGGTACTAACGTAGTACTAACGACCCACATAATTTGAACGAAATCGGAGAACCTTCATTTTTTTCCTATAGGAAATCCCATGTTTCTCCAGCCCGCGCGCTGGAACTTGAGAATTGGCCATAACTCCGCAACGGATGTGGTACAAACGAAAATCTCTCGGTACTTACCGGTACTAACGTAGTACTAACGACCCACATAATTTGAACGAAATCGGAGAACCTTCATTTTTTTCCTATAGGAAATCCCATGTTTCTCCAGCCCGCGCGCTGGAACTTGAGAATTGGCCATAACTCCGCAACGGATGTGGTACAAACGAAAATCTCTCGGTACTTACCGGTACTAACGTAGTACTAACGACCCACATAATTTGAACGAAATCGGAGAACCTTCATTTTTTTCCTATAGGAAATCCCATGTTTCTCCAGCCCGCGCGCTGGAACTTGAGAATTGGCCATAACTCCGCAACGGATGTGGTACAAACGAAAATCTCTCGGTACTTACCGGTACTAACGTAGTACTAACGACCCACATAATTTGAACGAAATCGGAGAACCTTTATTTTTTTCCTATAGGAAATCCCATGTTTCTCCAGCCCGCGCGCGGGAACTTGAGAATTGGCCATAACTCCGCAACGGATGTGGTACAAACGAAAATCTCTCGGTACTTACCGGTACTAACGTAGTACTAACGACCCACATAATTTGAACGAAATCGGAGAACCTTCATTTTTTTCCTATAGGAAATCCCATGTTTCTCCAGCCCGCGCGCCGGAACTTGAGAATTGGCCATAACTCCGCAACGGATGTGGTACAAACGAAAATCTCTCGGTACATACCGGTACTAACGTAGTACTAACGACCCACATAATTTGAACGAAATCGGAGAACCTTCATTTTTTTCCTATAGGAAATCCCATGTTTCTCCAGCCCGCGCGCTGGAACTTGAGAATTGGCCGTAACTCCGCAACGGATGTGGTACAAACGAAAATCTCTCGGTACTTACCGGTACTAACGTAGTACTAACGACCCACATAATTTGAACGAAATCGGAGAACCTTCATTTTTTTCCTATAGGAAATCCCATGTTTCTCCAGCCCGCGCGCCGGAACTTGAGAATTGTCCATAACTCCGCAACGGTTGCGGTACAAACGAAAATCTCTCGGTACTTACCGGTACTAACGGAGTACTAACGAATGACATTGTTGAATTTCCTGAACTCCTTAGGTGCGGGCTGGTGAAATGCACCTTCTATTATAATATATTCATTTTCACACACCCATTTAATTTGATATGCGTCACTTAAGTGGACTACAACATACTATGACGGAAACCTATCAAAAATAGAAATTTTCTTCTGCACATGTTTTAACGTAATAGATTTTACTGTTATTTACAACCTTTAAAAAAGCTATCAACCCTGCAAACTCTGATTGAAATCATTATATAAAAATATGACTCGTACCAAACCAACCGATTTGCTATAAATCAGAAGTATGTACTACCAATACTGCCAATGAGATTTTTCTTAGCTGTTAGAAGACTTACAAAAATTGCACCTAACTTGTAAAATTTCAATACTAACACCTAATTTTGTCATCATATAGCAATTTTGTGGTAGTTTAACTTGGGATACTAAATGGCAAATCAGTTTACAACGGTCAACTTAGTTTAAAGTTTGGAACGTTTTGTAATCTTTTCAAATCAGATTACAGTGCTGATTTTTTTTTTCTTTAGCATTTTTCAAAAATTACTAGGTGAATTAACTATAATTTTGGATTCGCATATTTGAAGCTTGTAGAAATCGATTTATCTTGATATATTTATAGGTTACAAGTTTCTATATATTTTAATAATAGTATAAATGTGTTTTGATTATTTTTAAAAATATAAACATAATATATATTTTTTAAACAAAAATTGATTTCCTTAAACTGCAAATGTGCAATACTAGAATTGCAGCGGTTTCTGCCAAGTAGTTTACGTTTATGTTTAAAAAAATTTCTGCATTAAAACAATATCAAATAACAATAATTAAATATTTATTAAAAATGTATATATATACTAAAATATTTACCAAACCTATATCTAGAATGATCTGTTCAAGTGAATTATTTCAGTTAAGAGCTAAAGTAGATTTAAATTACATGTGACTCTGTAACAAGTTAAAGGTTACAGTTATAATAAGCAATGTAGAAAATTAAATTATAACAATAATTATATCATCAAGACACCTACAAAAAAACAATTAACAATAGATGTATTACGTTCATAAAAATTTAGGTAGAGTTCAGCACAGATTGATGATACAATCCCATCCTGTGGGGGTCCGACTTTTTGTTTAAATATTGTATAATTAAATAATATATAATTATGATAAATAATAAATTTGGTTAAATATTTTAAGTATGATAAAGAGACATGTATGTTGAGAGAATTTCTGTATTCTTTGAATAATAAATTAACGATTCTAAACATATCTGTGATATCAATTGTATTGAATAAATCATTAAAGTCAAATGTTTTGATGTACTTAATGTTTTGTAAATTTTTACTATTATTTACAAGATGTAAACTATTTTTATACTATAGAATTTATTATTAGTTTAAGCAATATCAAGCATTTTTGAAGTATTGCTAACAATTCTTTACATGCATTATTGTTATAAGTATTACAACGAATAGTTATAGTACGAAATTTTAAAGAAATTTTATGAAATTTTGGAATAACCACAATATAAGGATAGTTATAATTATGATTTTTTACTTTTAGTAATTTATAATATTGAGCTATATGTCTATTTTTAACAATAGCATCAAGATCTGTTTTAAGGAAGTTTGAACTAGTATTTATTGCTTGAGTTAACAATATAGAGTAATAATGTTTACAAATTAATGCATAGTTGTTAGGTGATTTATCAACATATGTTATAATAAATTTATTTTGTGAGTTTTTTATTTCATTATTTAATTGTTTAATATTTAAATTAAAGGTATCGATATTCCTATAAAGTTCAATATTTAATTTATCTAAAATATTAAGTTTCCATTCAGTGAAATATGCAAGAGGCTTATTGTAGTCTATCGAAATTTTATAAATAAAAAGATCTAAAGTAAACTATTTTAAGATTGATTTGATATTAGGACATTAAAGAACACGATATTTAGTACCATTAGCCATTAAATTGCGTAAAGAAACATTTTCAACAATATTACCCACATAGCATGCATGGTCACAGCGACGTCATTGTGACATCACTGTGAGTCACTGTGGTCACATCACATCTGTGACCAAAAAGAACCACCACTCAGTGACGTCACCTTGTGACTGAGATGTGACTTTCTTAGAAAACTTTAAAAGATTCAATGATTCTTCAAAACATGTTATTTACTGCAAAAAACATGTTTCTGGCAATATTAATGAAATTGTAACGTCACTGTTATGTCACTACATGCAACGTACGTCACGTAACATATGTGAAAAAAAACTACATCATATTGTAAAACCACGGCATACATTTCAAAAATCTTTAAAAATGAAGAAAAATATTTTTAACAGTGTGTCTTATTGTATTTGGGAGTTTCGGTCTTATTGATTTTATATTATATTTTATTACAATATATAAAATCATTTTTATACTTTCAGTGACATTGTCCTTTTCTGTTAATGTTTAAAACAAATTTAAGTGATCCTTTAAAAATGAATGTTTTATATGCACTTCTGATTTTTTGAATAAATTTAATATTTTCTGAATATCAAATAAAATATGCAAAATATTTGCAAAACACATACATTATATAAAATTAGTTTGTGCGGATCTCTTTTAAAAATGCAGTGTTCATAAAAACTTTCGCACTTTTTAAAAAATCTAAACAAGGCACGTATAACATTTTCGTGAAACTGGGATCCAGTGTTGAATTCAGAGGGTGGCCCGGCGAGACATCCCCCCCCCCCGGGAACTATCAAATGTCCTAACCGGAAACTTTGAGAGTTTGTGTTTTCAATGGTTAAAAAGTGTAATTCCCCCTCCCCGAAACTCTATTGTATCCCCGACGGAGCCACAGAAGTCCCTTCCGGAAGAAAGTGTCTTAATTCAACACTGCTGGGATCCCCTTCTTAGCGCATCGAAAACTTTTTCCATTTCTTCGTTTAATTCCAGCAGATTAAATAAATAATTATTTTATTTTCCGCTGAAATAAATTCTACATCTGCTGAAATAAATTCATCCATTTATCTGAACATTTGAATATTGTATAGGTACGGAAGTGCAATAAACTGTGTCAAATAGAATATATTTGGTAATACGGATATTAATTTCAATGTTAATAGCGTTCTAAGTCAATTTTCAGTAGGAAACTTTGTTAAGTAGAAAACTTCGTTAAATAGGGGCTTCGTTAAAATGGAGTTTTACTTTTTTTGAAACTAATTGAAAGCAAAAATGAAATGCATGAAAAAATATTCGAACTGAAAATTTTAGTTATTGATACTCTATTAAAACTAATAAGCACTTAACTTCAAAAAAGAGACCAAATAAACAAAATAAAATTTTACCTTCTCTTGAATTAAAAAAAAAATCGTCTGCTTCTACCAGAATAGGATTAGTGCTTATATTCTTTCAGATATTGGCAACCGCTGTACAATAAATTGTAGCTGTGTTATGTTGTTATGAAAGTGCATGGTTCCGGTGTTTTATGGAACTAGATAATTTAAAAAATCTATACAGAAATACGATCAGGAGACATTTTACATGAAATATCGGTCCGAAAATATACAATGGCAGTGGCGTAGTTATTATGAGCTCGTCAGTGTAATTGTACTGGATTCGGATATTCGAACTTCAAAATCTTCTTACATATTTACATTATTACGATGGAATTAACGACGATAATGTCAATAAAAATAGGTAAGAAATTATTAATTTTCTGCTTTTTTTAATAACGATTTTTGTTGATTTCGTATAAAAAATATGTTATAAAATCAATAAATATCTTTAATTTACTTTTAAGAATTCAATAAACTTATTAGATTCAATAAATGTCACGTTTGTTTTGTTGAAATAAAAAAACAGTATGTATGTTATTTTAATTAGATGGTTAATATCATTCATTTAAATTGCATTATAATCGCATTTATTTTCCTTTTTAAAAACTACATGGATAAAATCCTATTTTCATAAATTAATATATACTAGCTGACCCGCCCGGCGTTGCCCGGGTCCGTTATAATAATGTTAAACGAACTTGAAATTTTTATGATTTTATCTTTAACTCAAAATATGTGTTAATACACTGTTAAGAATTTGACCCTTTTGCTGCATCGTCACTCCACCGCTTTTATAGAAAATGATTACTTCAGCCTATTTTGGAGCATTGTCATAGGTCAAAAGAGATATATTCTATAAAAGCGGGGGAGTGATGATACAGCAAAAGGGTCAAATTTTTTACAGTGTACATTATATTAAATACGTGCCCCCTGACTGTGTCAAAAATTGGTTTAAAAAAAAAAACTAATATTTAGCTGCAAAAATACCTAAAATGACTGCAATGGGAAACGCAGGAGGGAATATGTGTCCAACGATTTCGTGTTGATATTTATCCTTAAAATTACTGTTAAATGACTTAACTAAATACTTTTTTCACATAGATATCCCAAGTGAAATATTTTGAATTTCAAACTAATTATATATCACTCTTAAATCTGACTATACCGTGAATGAAATCGATTCTCGATGATTCGCTAAAAGGTTAATATATAATATTATAAATTCAGAGCCATTTTACAAAAATAGGTGTATATTTTTTATCAAACATGCGTAATGTTCATTCTATGAACAAAATCCTAACCGTAACCTAATTGTATCGGAATCATAACTTGTCTGTAACTTAGCTGTATCTTAACAGTAACCTAACTGCAAGTTAAATATACCATAAATGTAACTTGGCCTTCACCTAATCATAACCTACCCATAATCTAACCACAACCTAACCGCAACTTAACCTTAACCTAACTGTAACTTAACCATGACCTAACTGTAACCTAACCGGAAAATAAAATAACAAAAGGGTCACCGGAACGTAATTGCAACCTAACTGTTATCTAACCGTAACCAAGTTCTAATTTAACATTAACTATAAACGAAATATTTTAACCATCTCGCGCTAAGTACTTAGTTTCACTTTCCACCGCTACGGAGCGCATTATGTTTTGTAGAACATCCGAATTTTAGGTTCGGATTGGATTCATGTTCATGGAAATTATTTTGTCTTCTTCGGATACGGTTATGATTGTTTGGAATATTTGTGTTCAGTTTATATTCGGTTTAATTCAGATTTCGTGGGTTTTTTTCCCTTCAAATGGGATTTTTAAGTTCGGGTCGGGTTGTACTTATATGGAAATTATTTTACCTAGTTCCAATGAGGTTATACTTCACTGAAATATTTTTGTTAGGTTAAGATTAAGTTTGGTTCAAATTTCGGGATTTTTTTTTCTTTTTTTTACAAATTTTTTGGTTTGGAATGGGGATTATGTCCATGGAAATTATATTGTCTTGTTCGTATCTGGTTATAGTTATTTGGACTATTTTCGTCGGATTCAGATTTGGTTCGATTCAAATTTCAGGTATTTTTTTAAATTGATTTTTAAGGTTCTGGTTGGATTCATGTCCAGGAAATTATTTTGTCTTGCTCGGATCCGGTTTTGGGTCTTTGGAATATTTTTTTCGGGTTCAGATGTCGTTCAATTCAGATTTCGGCTTTTTAATGGAGTTTTTAGGTTCAGGTTGGGTTGCGCATCAACTGAAATTATTCTGCATTGTTCGAATAAGGATATGCTTCTCTGGAATATTTTTGTCAGATTCAGATTTAGTTCATTTTTTAGGTTCGGATTGGGTTCATGTTCATGGAAATTTTTTTGTCTTGTTCAGGTCCGGGTATGGTTCTGTGGAATATTTTTGTCGATTCAAATTTCAGATATTTTTTTCAAATGGAATTTTAGGTTCCGATCTGTTTCATGTCCACGAAAATTATTTTCTCTTATTCGAATCCGGTTATGGTTCTTTCGAATATTTTGATCGGATTCAGATGTAGTTTGCATAAAACTTCAGGCCTTTTTTTCAAATGGAATTTTTTAGGTTCGAGTCAGGTTTATGTTCATGGAACTTTTTTTGTCTTGCTCTTATCGGGTTATAGTTCTTTGGAATATTTTTATCGATTTCAGGTTTCGTTCTGGTCATTTTTTGGGTTTTTTCAGAGAAAAATTTTAGGTTCGGGTCGGGTTGCATATACACGAACATTATTTTTCTTTGATCGGATTGGGGTATGCTTCATTTGAATGTTTTTGTGGGATTCAGATTTGATTCGGATCAAATATCAAATCCAAAGTTTTTTTTTCAAACGGAATTTTTAGGTTCGGGTCGCGTTTATGCTCATGAAATTTTTGTCTTGCTTGGATCGGAGTATAGTCTGTTTTTTTCTGGTTGGGATCGGGTTATGTGTTAATACGCCTAAACATTATGTTTTGCTACTATTCTTTTAGTGACTATTTTTTATATATAATTTATTTTGCTATTTGATAATTTATTACTGTGTATGAATCGTCTGCCTATTCGAACAATTGTACGTCAAAGATCCATTTCATTTTTGTTTTAAAAACAAATTAAAGTCTTAATAAAATTTTAACTTAAATAAATGCATTCAAATTTAATCAATGATTTAAAAAACTGCTAAAAAAGCCTCATATATACATATACATATATTAACTGCAACATAGCCAACCACAAATACATTCTAATGTACGAAGTACCAACGATCTGACGTAATAGCTATGTTCAAAAATCCTAAGTTAAACTGACATTTTACCAGTCTATGAATTTTAAAGGTCTTTGGGAAAAAAACAGTCACTTTTGAAATGTCAAAATCTCAAATTGGTTTCTTTTATAGAGTAAAAAGAAATTAATAGAGTGGAGGTATTATCTCTGGAGATGATGCTTAAGATGTAACCCTACATTAAGTCCAATTAAGTACCAACAAAAGCACGTGCTTTGACACGCCTATCAATTGGCAAAATTTTAAAATGAAGGGCCAAAATCACAGTCAAGTGAAATCCAGCCACCCCATTGGTCGTGTGGTAAGGGTGAAAATCACGAACTTGTTTCTCCATTTGAAAAAGGTGAGGGGGAAAGTATTTTTTAAACGATTGTTACCGTCTGTTCTTATTTAAGATAAACCATCGAAATTAACTCAATTAAGATATTTTGATGCCATTTTATAAAATGAGAGTGAAAAATTTAGATTATAAATGAAAAGAGATAAGATTTACTTCAAAACTGCCGCTACGATTTTTTCTCGGAAAAAGGAGTATGACAACATTTACCCAACTGCTAAGAGATTGTTCCCTGAAAAGGACGCGGCTCAATGACCAATGAGGTGTTTGGATTTCACCGGACTGTGATTTTGGCCCTCCATTTTAAAATTTCGCTATCAATTGAAACAGGTTTAAACCTGTATTTTTTTTTCTCTCGTTTTTAAAAAAAGAACTAATTTATCTCTCCACCGGTAAAAATTTATTAATTATTTTATCATATGTGTTTTAAATATCAATATAGAAAATTATTTTAACGTTTTGCTTGAAAATATAACATTATTTTGTTAGTACATTAAAATCGTCTGCAGTCAGAAATTTATATTTTAGATTAATACTAGCGGCCTTCGCCCGCTACGCTGGTCGGTTTATCTAAAGAAATCTTGAAGAAGTAGTTAGATAAGGTTCAGACATACATTAAAAAAAAAAAAAAGCAAGTCGATCATTCAAAAAACGTTGGGAAATATCAAATATTTACTGTAATTTTTTAAGAAAAACAAAGTTTCGAAAAAAAAAATTAAATCGAAAAAAAAATTACACTGACATATTAATGCAAGGAAATTTTCCCAGAGAGAAAATTCGCCTTGAATACAATATTTCAAATTCTTTTAATTGCTTATAGGCGTTAATGCCAACATAGTGAAAAAAAATTCCATGCTGGGAATCGAACCCGGGCCATCAGTATGGCGCACTGACGTTCTACCGACTAAACCACATGGAACGACAGCCAGCTTGAAACTTTCTCATACTTAAGTAGACTGGCGAAAACATAACGATAGCGCGTTTTAAAATCGCACAGTGACATCTATTGGATTTTATATGTACTAAAAAACGTTATGTACTAAAAAACGTGAGCAGCGCACCTAATAGTTTCTTTTGTTTCTTTTTGTTACTTTTTTGTCTGTTGTCCGATTTTGATGAAACAAAGCCTATACACTGCCCGGGAGTGTGCATTCTTCATTAGTGAAAACCGCATAAAAATCCATTCAGTAGTTACGAAGATAACCTCGAACAAACAGACAGACAGACAGACAGACAAAAAATTCAAAAAAAAATTTTTTGTGTTTCATTGGTTTTCTTTTATCGCCCTGACTCCATTTTTGTCAATTATCTTCAATGTACAGACACACCGGGTCCTACTGTTTTATTATATGTATAGATAATCAACAGTTCACATTATTAGTAATATATCGAGTAGTTTCGGGTATTAAACTGTTGTAAATGATGGAGAATATATTAATTTATGCACTAATATTACAAAATATATACTCTTTTTTCGATTTTCTTTGTTACTTTTCTAAATCCCTCGCAGTCTCAATAATATGATAATTGTAATTCCCTGACATTTATTATTTAAAACCTTATATCTAAAATAATCAAAATATTGATCTTGTGATAATTACAATTGATTTTAAAAAATAGTAATACTCTCATATATTTTTAATATCCTAACTGTAAAATTGTTTTGAAAATAATTATTTTGTTTCTTTAGTATGTGTTCATTAAATTCAATTGGTTTTAAATCATCCTAAAAACAATTATATGTACTGCTCTTTATGGTGTGTCCAATACTTTAATTTTGGGTGTTTTGATATATTTCTATTATTTACAAGAATATTTTATTTAATATTGGAAGAGAGACTATGAGAATACTTAAATATTATTGACAGATTCATATAATATTTCAAAAAATGGAATCTAATAATTATCATTTTAAATAAGGAATTAGTTTTTTAAAAAATTCCATAAGAATGCCCTTTACCAGAATATCTACCCTATATAACATACAAAACATATATAAGATCTGTACATTATATCTATAAATCTATATACACTAGAACCCCGCAAATTCGGACCCCGATAATCCGGAACTCCGGATAATTCAGATCGGTTTGGTCATTTTTTTTTCAAGTTTGAGAAGTGATTGGCTAATTTCCATAACATTAACTTATTTCATCGTCGTATTCTGAATAAAGAGAACTTTTTGTGAAATCTTTTTGGAAGAATTAAGCAAAGTGAACATTTTTACTGTCTGTAAATATTCAATAAGTCTAACATGTAGGTGATTTTCTGTAAGTATATTCTGTTTTATTTCATTTTTTTCTAATTATCCGGATAATCCGGATTTTCGATAATCCGGATTGGGTCCGGTCCCAATTAATCCGAATTATCGGGGTTTACTGTAAATGCATAATCTTAATTACGAACTGAATCCTTGATGAAATCGTACATGCACAGGCCACTATAATAAGGAAGTACCGAACGTAATACCAGAAATATTTGAATCGTCTTTATTTGTACTCAAGATTTTCAAATTAAACTTGTTTTAACAACCATTTCGTATAAACTTCATGTAGTTTATCAAATGATAATTCTATATTAACTTCAAGAGAATGAAGAGAATGATTTTAATGGGTAAATTAATCAAACGAGTTTTAATTTAACGAAATGAGTGAAAAAGTATTTAGGTTAGGATTCGAACCAGAGACTGTTGATGTACGCTGCTAATTCTCTGCTAAATGAGCTATCCTGGACAAATTTGGCACACACAAATCATCCGGAGAAATATTATTATATATTTAAATAAATAGAATGCGTTTATCATTCGGGTAGTATGAAAAATAATTGAAACATTATTACATCGGTTTATGCATAATAATGCTAAATATAGATTCATATTCACTGGGTGGATTGTGTCCGTCAGATTTATCCAGGATAGTTCAGTCGACATATCGTTATCAGCTTGCTCGAAAGGTCCCTAGTTCGAATCCTGATCTGGACGCTTTCACTCAGTGCTAAAAATCACAACGACAGATAATCAAAAATAATATTTATAAACATAAGCGTTATTGGTCAGAAATATGTGAAAGCTGCAGAGTTTTACATAAGTTCCTAAACCTTTCGATTGTAAGTACGTAAAATCTTTTAAAGAGAGTACAAAAATACTAAGCATTTTCAATAGCATATTACAAAATGAAAGAAATAAAAAAATCGCCTGTCACAAAACAGTAAATGAAAATAGTTCTTGTGTGTTAGTCATAAAATTGAAGTTGTGCAGTATTCAGCATTGGGAGGTAAATGTATAAATATTTTTGCAAGTAAATATTTTTCAAACATTAAAAAAACACAAGCTGTTAGATTTGTAAAGCATTTAAGGTAAATTAAATTTTTAACTTTAATTTAGAAGAAATTCTTAATACCGTATGTGACTATTTACATTTACTATGCAATATTAGTTCATAAACTGTGAGTATATGAGAACCAATTCTAACAGAAACATATCTACAGTTATTTTAAGTGCAGTATAACTTCAGATGATCCTGTTTCCTTCAAATTGTTGTAGACTCGTCAAGCAAATTAAATCGTCACAGAATCATCACAGTGATAATTACAATTTCGTTACAAATGATATATGCAGGGAAAGTTTAAAATCATCGGTCAAACATTGAGGGATAATAGAGCTCACTACAACGAACATTAATTGTGTAGTAATGACCGGAAGTGGCTCTTTGAGATCAAATATCAGGAGATCAATTCGACCCTTTAGTTTATTTAAAATTTTCTCATTCACACCAAAAACTTCTATACTATTCTTTCCTTTATTTAAGAAACATATTTCATGATTACACAAAGTAGAAATTCTTCTTTGAAAATTTCCGGTATAAAATTAAAAAAATAACGCAAAATTAGCAAATTTGTAAAACACAAGAAATGAATGAAATTACGTTTATTCAAATTCAAAAATTTCGATGTCACGACGGAAATTTTCAAAGAAGAATTTTTTCTTTGTGCAATCAGAAATGTCTGTCTTAAATAAAGAAAAGAATAGTATAGAAATTTTCTGGTATGTATGGGAAATTTTGAAATAAACTAAAGAGTCTAATTGATCCCCTGTTTTTGTACCTCAACGACTCATTTCCGGTCATATATTCCGATACAATAATTGTATGTTATAGTGACCTGCGCTATCACCCTTCAAAGTTTATCCTATGATTTTAGATTCACCTTGTATTTCAAAATGTGGTCACAATGTGATTTGAAAACATCGTCACTTTTGTCACAATTTTGTCACTATGCTAATGCCAAAGTAGTCACAAATGACACATTTTTCACAAATTTTTCACACCGTGACGTCACAAAATGGTCACAAACAAGCTCTAAAACGGCCATAACGACTTCACATTTTAGTCACTGTGACTTCACATCGACGTCACGTGACGTCACATAGACGGTCACCAAAGTCACAATGTGACTTCACAACGACGTCACTGTGACGTCACCAAGTCTTACGGGTACCCTAATAGCATGCATGGTCACAGTGACGTCACTGTGAGTCACTTTCGTCACATCACATCTGTAACCAAAATGCCATCACTCTGTGACGTCACATTGTGACTGAGATGTGACTTTCCTGAAAATCTTTAGAAATTTATAAATATCCTTCAAAACTTGTTATTTACTTTAAAAAACATGTTTCTGGCAATTTAAATATCGTCGCTTTTGTCACAGTTTCGTCACAATGTTAATGTCAAATTAGTCACAAATAACACGTTTTTCACATATTTGTCACATTGTGACCACTTTGTGAAACGTCACAAAAGAGCTCTAAAACGGCCATAACGACTTCACATTTTAGTCACTGTGACTTCACATCGACGTCACGTGACGTCACATCGACAATCAATGGTCACAAAGTCACAATGTGACTTCACAACGACGTTGCAGTGACGTCATCATGCTTTACGGGTAATGTCCCCACCGTAATAGCATGCATGTTCACAGTGACTTCACAGTGACGTCACTGTGAGTCACTTTGGTCACATCACATCTGTGACTAAAATGCCATCACTCAGTGACGTCACATTGTGACTGAGATGTGACTTTTTTAAAAATCTTTAGAAAATTATAAAAAAGTCTTCAAAACATGTTATTTACTTTAAAAAACATGTTTCTGGCAATTTAAATATCGTTGCTTTTGTCACTGTTTTGCCATAATGTTAATGTCAAATTAGTGACAAATGACACATTTTTCACGAATTTGTCACATTGTGACCACTTTGTGAAACGTCACAAAAGAGCTCTAAAACGGCCATAACGACTTCAAATTTTAGTCACTGTGACTTCACATTGACGTCACGTGACGTCACATCGACAATCGATGGTCACAAAGTCACGACGTGACTTCACATCGACGTCACTTGACGTCACATTGACAATAGATGGTCACAAAGTCACAATGTGACTTCACAACGACGTTGCAGTGACGTCACCATGCTTTACGGGCAGTAATAATGTGACCATGATCTTTATTTACGAAGTTACTATAACAGGGATCATTACAAAACAGGGATAATTAGTATTACTGGTTAAAAATTTAGAAAATTTATTGTAATTAAATATCTTACGTCCAAGTGTGACATTATATTTGAATGATTTATGTATTGAAAAATTGTTTAGAGGGAAATTATTATTTTTAGCATTAATAATATTATGTAGATTTATTTTATTAAGTACATTATTAGTAAAAGTAATTATAAGTTGAGTATTGTTAGCTTTTTTATATGTATTTTTTGAAATTTTAACATTAAGAAGATTAATTCTATAGCATAATAAATCAAAATAAGTATCACTAAAACGTGAAGTTAAATCAATAAAAAATACTTTATATTTATATGTTTCTTTTTTATTGAAAAAATGTGTTTCCTAATGTCCAACCATTGATACGAATTATTAAATTCAGATTCCGTATTAATTATTTTTTGTTATATACACTGGCTTCCAAAAGTTAAGGTACAACATGTTTTCTTAACTCACCAAAAAAAAATGGCAGTCAGATTAAACTTCATAGTTTATATGAATGACAATAATAAGCTTTAAAAAAACTCACGCAAAATTACAGCTACCACTTTTATTTCATAGGAAAGAATAGGTATTTGTGAATGAGAGAAAATTAAGCAGTTACGAAGCTTTCATAATTTCGCGTGTAAGTTTTGTTATATTTGAACTATTGATCTCAGTTTTGTTCACAACAACCAGTAGACTTGATACAGGACATTATAAGAATCATTTGTTTTACATTAAAGTATTGGCCAAGAGACGCATTGATGTAAAAACATCAGAAGACCAGTTTTCTCATTCTCATTCTTTCAAATTTTTTCATTCATACCAGAAAATTCCCATTCTATTATTTTTTCTTTATTAATACCAGAAATGTCATGAGTACAGCAAGAAAAAATTCAGCTTTGAAAATTTCTGTTATAAAATCGAATTTTTTCAATTAAAAAACCCCGCAATACTTGAAAATAAGTCAAGTAGAGGAAATACATGAAAATAAATAGCAGTGGAATTATTAGTTAGCTTCTTTGCCGGTAGAGAGCAGTAAGTGACTAGTCGCCGTTCAATATCATGCATTATAGAAGGGGAAGACGCCACTTTTATTGTGCTCTTAATCGTGATGGAAGACTTTTCACATGCTGTAAAAGCAGACATACATTTCATGTACGGCCATGCAAGTGGTAATCAGGGGCGTAAACCACCCTTGTTGCGTAGGGGTTGGGGGAAATAGCAGTGGAATTATTAGTTAGCTTCTTTGCCGGTAGAGAGCAGTAAGTGACTAGTCGCCGTTCAATATCATGCATCATAGAAGGGGAAGACGCCACTTTTATTGTGCTCTTAATCGTGATGGAAGACTTTTCACATGCCGTAAAAGCAGACATACATTTCATGTATGGCCATGCAAGTGGTAATCAGGGGCGTAAACCACCCTTGTTGTGTAGGGGGGGGGGGTAGACTCATTAATTTCCGACTCCAAGAAGGAAAATTTCCGAGAGCTATAAAAAAAAAAATACCTACTATTATATACATACGTATATGTATAATGTATGTATGTGTATATGCACACACATACATATAATGTCATGTGTTAAATTTGTGAAATCTTGGCGGCTTTTGAAGGGTTGTGTTATTTTGTAGGCAACAAATCAAGCTAACATGTGTGAAATTCTTGATAATAGCTGATATCAGAGAATTTAAATTGAGAACACGAGATGGTTGTTTTGCAGTCGTATTACTAATCTATACGGTCAGAGCGTAAGTGTATCAAGGTAGTAGATTCGGTAATCTGGTGATTTCTCCATCAGAAACGGAGCCTGTTTGTTGTTTTAAGTCGTTTATTCATCAAACATGAATAATTAAAATGAGTCTCACATAAAAACAAAAAAATCTCGTAAAAAATCTCTCAAAAAATATCGTAATGCCTTCATTCTTTGGAATGAATCTCTGAGTCATACTATATGATTTTAACAAGAAATGAAAAAATTTTGAAAAATACAAGAATCATAGACAGGAGATAATGTATATCGAAACACTTGAAACAAGACTGAAATCTGAGCTTCGAATTCACTGCATCTGCTTTTTGTTAGATTCGTAGAGTACGACAGATATCGACGTAGTATAGAAACGAGCCAATCAGTGAAAGGAGCACTTCTAGAGTTGGGCAGCTAAGCTAATGACTCTAGAGCAAAGCGGCTTAAGGAGCCGCTTCCCTTCGACTTCGACAACACCCTAGTGTGGCGTTTTCGAAGTAAAAAGTCTAGTATCGAAAAGACGTGGTAACATAGATTCCTGGAATTAGGATTGGAAATTAAAAAAAACAAAGTGGCTTTTCAAACATTCGAAAATAAAAGCTAACTTCTCTCAGAACATTATAGATTGGATAGCTTATAAAATTTATGAAGGACTAAAAACTTTGAATTAAGATTTTGAATGAGACATTTAGTAATATACGCGTTTTAAAATTAAGGGGAAATTAAATAGAAACAAACAATAGGTAATATTAAGAAATAGGGAAATAAAGAATATGCCGGAAATTTAGAATTGTAACGGGAGGGTACACGTACTGGGTGTCATTTGTAACGTGTGGGAGGTTATGTTGATGAAATGAAGACATATTTCTAAGTATAATATAAAAATCATCAGTTTATTTAAACCGCTAGGACTTGGGGAAAGTGGAGCTTCAGTTTAACAATTTCAATAACTAATCACAATACCAAGAGATTAAGTCGAAACTATACTCACAACCTCGGTCTAGACTCAGTCGGGGCACTTCAAACGAGCTTCTCATTCAGACTTCGGCTAAACGCTAGATTAAATCTTTATAACACAGCTCGTGGCTGCAAACACTCTTTATTGTTCAAAACACTCAACGTATTAAACTATTTCTTACCACCGGCACTCTTCTCAGGTAGCTCCGCTCGTGATCAACTAACTCGGTGCACACTGCTGGATAGCTCACTCTAAAACACCATCTAAATCACTGGAGGCTAATCGCTTCTCTACTAGCTATCTATCTATCTATCTCTGCGGGCTACTGCCGCTTAACCACCACAGCTGGCTTTCGCCACCTTGTCCACACCAATAGCTGGCTTTCGCCACCTTCACCACCACCCACCAGTTGGCTTTCCAACTCAAAGCTTTTATATGATGACAACTGAAGACGGCGCTATGAATTTGCATATTACTTCTAACCGCGACCTAACTGTAGAACCGAGGGCGACACACACGCTCTGGAAAGTTAAAGTTTAATAAAGGATAGATGTCGCTTTCATGCTACACATGTTAAAACATTGACGTCACGATCTCACTAAAATGCTAGAGTGCCTTTATCACAAAGGACACTCCCTCATAGAATAATTTAGATGAATATTGCGAAATGAAATGTAACACACATGTATATATACTGGCAGCCTTCACCCGCTACGCCAGTCGGTTTTCCTAAAAGATTATTGAATCAAACGAAATAGTACAGATCAAATTAAAATAAACGTTAACATCTAATAAATTATCCATTATTTTTTGTCTTATTCGTGTAATTTTACACTTGTGAGGGAGTGACCTTTGTCATAAAGGCACTCTAGTATTTCTGAGATCGTGACGTCAATAATTTAACATGTGTAAGCGTAAAAGCGACATCTATCCAATCTTTTACTTTAACTTTCTAGAGTATGTGTGTCTCTTTCGGGTTCTGCAGTTAGCTCGCGGTTATTAGTAATATGTTAATGTGAAGTATCTCAGTTTGCAGCATATAAAAGCTTGGAGTTTGAGTGTGTGTGAGAGTATCTCTGGCATTAGCCAGCGAGTGAGTATCTCTGGCGTTAGCCAGCGTGTGGAGTATCTCTGGCACTAGCCAACGAGTGAGTATCTCTGGCATTAGCAGGCGAGTGAGGATCTCTGACATTAGATGGCGAAGTGAATCACTGGGAATAGCCAGCCGAGTGTTCTGGCGCTATTAGTCAGCGAAGTGCTAGCAGATTGAAAGTAGCAGCGAGCCTCCAGTGAGTTGTAAAGGAGTTTCGGTATTCGACTTGAGAGTTGGCCGTAGTAAGAAACATCATAGTAATTACATTTTGTCTATTTGAAAGTGAATAAAGAATTACACACAGCCACGGGCTGTCTAATTAAACTTTTATCTAGCAGCTTAGTCAAAAGATAGTTGAGAAGTAATAGAAAGTGCCACGATTGAGCTAGTCCGGAGTCTGTGAGTATGCGTTTAGCTTTTTCGTAGTATTCTCAGTTGTGAAAAATTAAGACTTGCTCCTCTTCCCTTGAGCCCTTATCATTTTAATAAACTGTGTTTTTTATCTTAATTACTGAGTATGTCTGCATTTAACTCCCACCACGACCACCCAACCGTTACAAATGACACCCAACGTGTGTGTAACGTCACAAATGGCGCCCAACGAAATGTCGGACATTGTGAGATTGTGCCACGTGTGTATTTTACCGGTGAAGGGGACATTAATGAATTTTTAGTCAAACTAGATGATTATATCCTGTTTAATAATATACCTGAGAAAAATAGATACGTAGTGCTTAAATGCTCATTGAAGGGCGAAGCACTTTTGTGGTTAGAGAATATAGGAAAATTTCTGATTAATGATGAAGCGAAAGATTTGAACAGACTGTGATTGAGTTAAAGAAGGCATTTCCTCCCGTTAAAGATAAAAGTATTTCGAGAAAAGAATTCTATTGCAATAAGCAGACTATTTATGAGTCAGCATCAAAATTTTATCTACGTAAGCTTGAACTAAAAAATAAATTTTATTTAGATATCACATTTGAGGAATTGCTGGACATTGTTTTTCCTCTTTTTAATCCGTATATACAAGACTTTATTGAAGTTAGAGCACCGAAGAATTTTTCAGAAATGCATCAGATATTATCGAAGTATAAGACTCGGCATAGCTCGGATCAACGGGATTTGCGTTGCCCTCGTCAGAGACCTGTCACGGATAGTAATTTGAGAAATGAGGGGGAACGTAATTTTTTGAGAGGGGGACAGCGATTTCTAGATAATAATTTGCGTAATAGAAATGATGGATTTGGTCGTAATATGTCGAATACTAGTAATGGTAATAGGAATTGTGGTGGTGCTAATAATTTTAGAAGTGGTGATAGGCATATGTATGGAAATAGACAGAATAGTAGTTATGATCGGAGAGGAGGAGTACGGGACAGGAATGTTTCTTTGCAAGTAAGGAGATTAACTTCGGATGAGAATTTTGAAAATAGGTCAATGCAAAACAGATGTGTTCAGAGGTCGGAAAAGTCTTCGGTGAGTTTAAATAAAGTTACTATTAATCCGGTTGAGTTACCTGAAGTGTTAAATGTGTTGGATGGTATTGTCGTTAAGAGTGTCTTCGATAAAGGGGCAGATAAGTCGTTCATTTCTTTTGATTGTTATCGGACATATTTTTCGTATAAGAAGTTAAAGAGGTCAAGTCTGGTGGTTCAGTCTGCGCAAGGAGTAGCTTGTGATAATAAAGGTTTAGTAGAGTTGGAAGTTGAAATTCGTTCGGTTAAGACGTGTTGGGGGTTTTGTTTGTTGGATGGATTAACAGTGCATTGTATAGTTGGTGTGGATTATGTGAAGGATAGAGGAATTAGTTTGGATTTCTTTAAAAAGTCGTTAATCGTGAATAATGATGAGAATGTGAGTAAGAAAGAGCCTGTTTCAGTGTCAGTTAATTTGGAGGAATCGAGGTTAAGTGAAATCGAGAAGGAGGAATTTAATAAGTTTTTGAATGAGTTTGGAGAGGTTTTTTCTGATAAACCGGGTTTAACGCATGTTGCGTGACACGAGATTGATACTGGTTTAAAAGCACCTGTTGCTAGTAAACCATATCGTTATGATAAAGTTAAACAAGGTATAATTGATTATCATATTCAAAAAATGCTAGCGGACGATATTATAATGCATATTGAGTCTCCTTTTGCATTGCCAGTAGTGTTATGTCGTAAAAATGATGGGAAAAGTTTAGATAATCCAGAGGCATATAGGTTTGCAGTAGATTATAGAAAGTTAAATGCGATAACGCAATACCCTCAGTATCCTATTCCAGTTATTGATTAATATACTGGAATAGGATACATTGCAGTATATTAATCAGCAGATGTTACATTTTGGCTAATATAACGAGTACGAATTATATGTCAACGTTAGATCTTATGTCAGATTATTTTCAGATCGCAATGAAGCCGGAGGACATACCTAAAACTGCGTTTATTACTCGGGACGGTTGTTTTGCTTTTAAGAGAATGAGTTTTGGTTTATCGGGAGCGCCAGCAACGTTCCAGAAGGTCATGAATAATATCCTTAAACCTTTGCTTGGTAAGGGTGTCCTGGTCTACCTGGACGATATAATTATAATGGCAGCTACTTTTGAAGAGCATTTGAGATTATTGAGGGAAGTGTTTACGTTGTTAAGAGATGCTGGGTTAACAGTTAAGTTAGAAAAATGTAAATTTTTGATAAAAGAGATAAAGTATTTAGAAGTTAAAATTACGCGTGATGGTATTAATATAGATAATGAGAAAATTAAGGCAATTACGTCAATGAATCCCCCCAAAAATAGTAAGGAAGTGGCGACATTTTTAGGGATGGTGGCTTGGTTCACCAAGTTCATTCCACGTTTTTCAGAGCTATGTGAACCGTTGTATAATTTAAAAAGGAAAAGGGTGAAGTTTGTATGGTCGTCAGCGGCTCAGAGGTCGTTTGAGTTATTAAAAGAAGCAGTAGTTTCGCCTCCTGTTTTGGCTCACCCCGATTATTCGTCTCAGTTTGAAGTGTATTGCGATGCGAGTGCAGTGGGGGCTGGAGCTATGTTAGCACAGAAAGGTCGAACTACAGCGTTTGCGTCGAGAATTTTAAATGCAGCGGAAAGGAATTATTCGATTACGGAAAGGGAGTATCTTGCAGTAATTTGGGCTTTCAATAAATTTCGTTGTTTTTTCACTAATATACCGGTTAAAGTCATTACGGATCATTCAGTTTTGACAAAGCTAACTAATGGAAAGGGTTTGTCATTTCGTATGGTCAGATGGTGTTTGAAGTTGGAAGAGTATAATGTGATTATAGAACATAGGGCTGGTAAGGAAAATGCGGTAGCGGACGCTTTGTCACGAAACCCGCATGGTGGTTTAGAGGTCACGGAGGAAGTGAAGTGTTGTGCATTGTCTTCGTTGGTGTTAAGGTCACGTGAGCAGTTAATAAGGGAACAGAAACAAGATGAAGAATTTGGTAGTTTATATCGTTACTTGGAAAATCCTGATGATGTCCCGAGCGCAGATGTGCCTATGTTTGAGAAATGGTCCCAATCTTTTAAGCTTATCGATGGTCTTCTTTTTTATTCTAAAATTGCAAATTCACGTGGTGAATTAAGAGTTTTTATTCCGGCTAGTCTTCGTAAAGCCATCTTGAAAGAATTTCATGATAATCCATTAGCAGGTCACTTAGGAATCAGGAAAACTTATGCTCGAATTTGTGAATCCTGCTACTTCCCTAAAAGGCGGGAAGCAGTGCGCGCTTTTGTCTCCAGCTGTAGCACATGCCAACGTTATAATTATAAAAATGTAAGTCCAGCTGGCAAATTAATTCCTATTAAAGTAAATTTTCCTAATGAATGTGTAGGTGTAGATTTAATCGGTCCTTATCCATTGTCTAATCCTAAAAGATATAGATTTGTACTTGTTATAGTTGATTATTTTAGTAAATGGGTAGAGTTAGTCCCCCTCAGGAAGGCTTCTGCACCTGCAGTTGCCGATGCATTTTTTGATAATTATATTTCTAAATATGGTGCACCAATTAGGGTAGTTAGCGATCATGGCCCTTGTTTTATTTCTGATATATTTAAGGCTCTGTGTGAGAAGCTGGAGATCGATCATTCTTTTACTGTTCCGTATCGTCCTCAGTCTAATATGGCTGAACGTGTAAATCGTACATTAATTCAAATGATTTCTTCTTATGTTGGTTCTCATCATGCAAATTGGGACCCGTTTCTTCAACATTTTGCGTACGCACTTCGTACAGCAGTTCACGAGTGGACGGGGAAAACGCCGGCTGAATTGTTTTTGGGTAGAAAAGTCATTACTCCATTTCAAAGGTTAGTTATGGTGTCGGATGCGGAAAGTCAGTACATGTGTCAGGATATTGAGAGGTTGGTTAAGGAGGCTCAGGTTCAGATGGGAAAAGCGCAGGAGAAGCAAGCACAGTATTATAATATGCGTACAAGGGAATTGGAAGTGAAAGTTGGAGATTTTGTGTTAGTAGAAAAGCATTGGTTAAGTTCAAGTCGTCAAAAGCGAGTAGCTAAGTTTGGTCCAAAGTTTGTAGGTCCGTTTGAGGTTTTGGAAGTTCGAAATAATAATTTGATTGTTAATGTCAATGGTGAAAGAATGACTGTTAATCTGGATCAGGTTAGAGTTTATAAGTTTAGAGAAAATGGTAGTGACGGTTCTCATGTGTCGAGTGGTGTTTCGCAAAATTCCCGATCCAATGAGCGTCCCGAGTCCAGCACTTCTTCATCTAATTCTTTCCATCAATATTCAAGAAGAAAATTTGGTCAAACAGCTCCGAAAACGGTTATTGAAAGTAGAAAGCCTATCAATCCCAGAGCAAAGTATGATAATAAAAATAGGAGAGCAGTGTCAAATACATCAGACTCTGTGTGCCATAAAAGACAAAAGATTATGAACTTTCCCGTTCCTCCACTTATTAGACAGCAACCTCAGAAGCACAAATTATCCAATAGTTCAACATCTTCGGTACTTAATCCCCGGAAAAGATTTCATATGGACAATCGTCAAACTGTTAAAAGAACTTTAAATTCCGAATTTTTGCCCAATAAGAAACAGCATAGATCCGGAAAGAAACGTGACCTAGGATCTTCAGTAACTTCGGGTGCGTCTAGAAAGAGGAGACAACACTCAGATTATCGGCATCAGCAGTGTGAATCTCGCCATGGAGTGACCCCAGCGAACCGGCCAGAGCAGAGTCGTCGAGCGAAACCTACAAGTATCCCACGGCATCCATTCAGAACCAGGCTGCAGGCACGACAGTCAACTGTGGCGTCATCGTACAGTTCTGAAGTCGAAAGATCCTTCGTACAAGGTTTCTGGGACAAGAGGAGAAAGCCATCCTGTAGTATGAAGCCGGCTAGCAGCGAATCATCTCTATGATTGGGTGATAATGTTCTTTATTAAATTTCTATTAGAGTGCATATATGTGGTAGCAATGTGAAGGAATAGAAAGCAGAGAGACTGTTTTGTACCTTTGGCCATTTTTGGAATTTTTTGAAGAAACTCACGATTAGTGCTTAATTGTGTTCAAAATTTGTTTGCAAAATTGCTAGTTTTATGTATGTTTGAAATTTTGGTCTTAACTGCTTTTAAAAATTTTGGATCTATTGTTAAATTTTTTATGTTAGTTGTTAAAATGGTTATTATATTGTTATACTGTTTATGCGTTATAAAATGTATGTTAATGTATGTTTAAATTTTCAGAAAGTACAGATAGTAATTTGGGTTATTTTGTACACGCGCCGCGGTTCGGACGCGCACGTGTTTTGCGGTCAAGAAGTCCTTGACACGCGTTTCTATCTCTTATACTAACATTTAATGAATTAACTTTCTTCTTACCGTTCGTGTTTTATGTGTTGCGTTTGTACTTTAGTTGGGAATGGTTTCCGCAAGTTGCGAAGTTTTAAGCTGCATTTGAATTTGAAATTTTATTGTATTAAAATTGAATGTTAATGTGATTTTCTTGCAGGGAAGTATACCTGTGTTATGTATTGATTCTGCTATTTTTCTTTTAGTTAATACAGATGAAGAGTTACTTGATGACGTCATTTTGTAAATTTTTGATATTTTTGATTGTTGCATAAGCACAGCTATGTGACGCTGTACGTATGTGCCCCAATTATTGTGAAAGTGGAGCTAGGTCTGAAGAAGTTTTGGGAGTTAGTTCATTGGCTAATGGGTATGTAGGTATTACGTAGTAGCAGAGTTATTTTAGTATGAAGTAAATTTAATTCTAGATGAGTGCGGAATTTTGGTGAGGAAAATTTTTGCGCATTGGGTTTTTTGGACTTGGTGCGAATTCTAGTATTAGGAAAGTTATGGAGAAATTTTTGGTAAAGTTATAGTTGCATTTCAATATTGAGGAAAATTTCGGAAGTTTGGTGTTTTGAGAAATTTTAGCACTCCCAGTGGAGTGGGCTGTTTTGAAAGAAGAAGTAATTAGTTTTGAAAGTTTTACGAGTTTTGGAAGTTTTACGGAGGCTATTTTTTTACGATAAAAAGGATGATTGGATTGAATATGTGAATATTTGAGGCAAACTGAGGTTTTTTGGTTGTGATGGGTTAAAGTTAATATTTTAAAAGTTATGTTTTGGCGCTAAATTTCACCCATCACTGTGTTTTTTTTTTACGGTTTGAAATTTATAACAAGAAAAAGTCCTGGGCATGCATTTGGCCCAGCCCTTTTTCTCTGTGGAATCCGAGGGGGGGGGGTTGTGAGGGAGTGACCTTTGTCATAAAGGCACTCTAGTATTTCTGAGATCGTGACGTCAAAAATTTAACATGTGTAAGCGTAAAAGCGACATCTATCCAATCTTTTACTTTAACTTTCTAGAGTATGTGTGTCTCTTTCGGGTTCTGCAGTTAGCTCGCGGTTATTAGTAATATGTTAATGTGAAGTATCTCAGTTTGCAGCATATAAAAGCTTGGAGTTTGAGTGTGTGTGAGAGTATCTCTGGCATTAGCCAGCGAGTGAGTATCTCTGGCGTTAGCCAGCGTGTGGAGTATCTCTGGCACTAGCCAGCGAGTGAGGGTCTCTGGCATTAGCCAGCGAGTGAGGATCTCTGACATTAGATAGCGAAGTGAATCACTGGGAATAGCCATCCGAGTGTTTTGGCGCTATTAGTCAGCGAAGTGCTAGCAGATTGAAAGTAGCAGCGAGCCTCCAGTGAGTTGTAAAGGAGTTTCGGTATTCGACTTGAGAGTTGGCCGTGGTAAGAAACTTCATAGTAATTACATTTTGACTATTTGAAAGTGAATAAAGAATTACACACAGCCACGGGCTGTCTAATTAAACTTTTATCTAGCAGCTTAGTCAAAAGATAGTTGAGAAGTAATAGAAGGTGCCACGATTGAGCTAGTCTGGAGTCTGTTTAGCTTTTTCGTAGTATTCTCAGTTGTGAAAAATTAAGACTTGCTCCACTTCCCTTGAGCCCTTATCATTTTAATAAACTGTGTTTTTTATCTTAATTACCGAGTATGTCTGCAATTAACTCCCACCACGACCACCCAACCGTTACAAATGACACCCAACGTGTGTGTAACGTCACACATTATCCCCTTCAAAGTCGATGTTGGCGATGGAATAGACAAAATAGCTCTAAAATCACTGAAGTACTGTAATTAACAATTTTTGGTAGGTTTGTTACACTGAATTTCCCGCTCTTATCTAAAATTTGTGCTGAGACATGTTGAAACGACCTAAAACTTACCATCATCTCATTAAACCTCATTACGTGAGAATTTCCAAAATCAATAAAATATATGTTTAAGAAAGTTTTAGTAAGTTTTAGTAGGGTAGTTATTCTGAATCTCATCATTAATCTAAATCAGAAATTTTGCGAAGTGATCTAAGAGATTCAATATCCCTTCTTTAATTCTCTTAAAAGCAGGAGAATATCTAAAATCTCTGAAATGCATGTTAAATTACTTTTAAATTAACTTGTTATCTTGAATTTCATGCCCCTACCTAAAACTGCTGTTAGAATATGGCCAAATATTTTAGAATTTTTTACTCCTATTAACTCACTTAGAGGGTAATTTCTAAAGTCCTGAAATATGTGCTTATTTTTTTAGTGGTTTTATTTTCATTAATTCCATACATCTACCTAAAACGACTGATGAGATATATCAGATGTTCAAAAATTTTTGTTCTGCTTTACCTGTTTTGGGGAAGAATTTCTAATATACTAAAATATGTTATTAACTATTTGTTTAGCGGATTTATTTTCTTGAATTTCAAGTTCACACCTAAAACGACTGCAGAAATATGGCCAGTCGATCTATAAAACAATATTGTAACAAAACCGAATTACACAATTTGTATTGGAGTTTTTGTTCTTTTCTTTTAGGAGGTGGCATAATTTATACAGAAAATATTGAATTATTAAATATATATAAAAATATTCTCAGCAGTAGCAACATATAACAATTAACGGCATTAACGATTTCGTGCTATATGATGATGACTTGAATACTAATGGTTTAAGCAGAATCGAATTCAGTGGCGCCAACTTATATGGGTCCTAGGGTCCCGAGCCCACCCAATAATTTGAAATCCTAGAATATCCAACTTTCATTGTTGTTCTTAGCTATTTATTTCCTTACTTATTTTGTTATTTTATATTGTCCCGAGAAAAAAATTTATTTTGTCAATGACCATGTGTTTTAATTCTCCAACTGACGTCCATAAATCCCAAATAACTGAAATGTTTAACTTTCAGCTATTAAATTTGCAGTCATGATCATGACATAATGATATTACAATAAATATTAATGTCTTTATAAAAAAAAACGCATGAAAATATAATTTAATAAAATTACAAGTTTATTAACCCGGAATTACTCGCGCCGGGTATGACATACCCAGTGTGGGGGGTACACGACATTTCGGTCCCGCCATTTCGGTCCCGCCGTTTCGGTCCCGCCGTTTCGGTCCCGAGACATTTCGGTCCCTGGACATTTCGGTCCCGAGACATTTCGGTCCCTGGACATTTCGGTCCCGAGACATTTCGGTCCCGAGACATTTCGGTCCCGAGACATTTCGGTCCCTGGCCATTTCGGTCCTTAATCATTTTGGTCTCTTGCCATTTCGGTCCATTGCTATTTCTTTACCGGCCACTTTATAACTTGGTTTCTGATTGATGAAGGCCCACTAAACGCTGTAAGCTCAACATTGTTCGGGTCTTTTTTAATATTTTTTATTCTCCTGCCCCCCTTCCCTCAAATTTTATACAAAGCTGAGTATAATAGTCCAATAAGTTTAATCTATTGTAACTCGTGATAATAAAATCACAGCGAGTTGTAAATTTGATTAAACAATGTTATATAATTTTACACTGTCTTTATTATTATTATTTAACAGAATAAATATTTTAAGTTTTATCATATATTTTTTATATTAGGTATTTTATCTATACTATAAACTATTATTTTTATTGATTAACTTTTATTTTTATTGATTGTTTTCGCACACTTTCTTAGAATCTTTAAATTAGTGATTTCGTAACTAGGCGTGCTATAAAAAATTTTTGTTAAAAAAAAATAAAAATGCTCCAACGACCTTTTTTTATGTAATAATTATTAATTGCATTTTTTTTTTTTTTTTTTTTTTTTTTTTTTTTTTTTTTTACAGTTTTTTTATCTTATGAAGACAATTTTTGTGAGTTAATTTTATTGAAAGTGGGCCTATTTCTTTGTAATAAAATGATTATTTTTTTATTTTATGTAATAATGTAACTATTATTTTAAGTAATTTTATTTTCGATTTTTAACTGACAAAACTAAGCTTTTTTAATTTATCGTTTATTTATTTATTTCCATTACCTTTTCGCTCCCACTTTCACAGAAAAAAATTGACAATTTTTATTTTAATTTTATTATTAATTGAATAAATAGTTTTAAATTTCAGTAACTTTAAATATAAAATAAATAAACAGGTAAACGATAAGCTTCAGTTTATAACTACTACAAAACATAATGATAAATTGAATATAAGACAGATTATTGAGTTTATGTAAAGTAAAATTCGAAATGCATATTAATAATTTTACCAATTTAATTATATAAAGATTCATTAAATTAAAAATACATAAATTTAATAAAATATTAATTTGATTTTCATTTTAAAATCACTAACTGTTTTGAGATTTAATTTATAGCAATTATTCATCACCATAAGTTATTATTCAAAATTTTTTATTTATTTCAAAAAGGGAAATTATTATTATTATTATTATTATTATTTTGAAAAACCAATTAGTAACGTAATAATTAATTAAACATAATAATGCAACACTGTAACAATGCGTAAAAATATTTCTTAACAGGTTTAGGTAACATTATTATCCAGATGCAGATTTAAATTTTTTGAAACAAAGTTATAGTTTACAGTTCGCAAAAATCAATCATATACAAGGTTCGCACACTCCTTAAATTTTTTTAAGGACTCTGGCACCACTATTAAAAATAAGAAAATTTACATTTGATTTTTTAAACACAGAATTCGCAAACACCGCCTTCATTCAAAGATTTTACAATATTTTTGAATATTATTACATACATATATTATTGAGATGCTTTGAAAATAACCTTAAATTTTAGTGGTGGAACTGTGCGAACCCTGATATATTAATTATATTTAAAGAGTAAGAAAAATATGATAAACTAACCAATAAATGAATAAATAACATATTTATTTTGAGAATCCTTATCATTTTTATACATCCTAATGAAGTTAATAACATTATAGTAGCTGAAATTTAAAAAATATGTTTTTTTCATTTTTGCTATAACTTCTATATAGTTCTTGTACTAGATTTTAAACAAGTAATTGATAAATAAGTCACTTAAACAATTAATAGTTAAAATAATTTCGAATCCTTATTAATAAATATGTTTGATAAAAATAATTTAATTTTTGAGAATTTTTTAATTTAACAACATAATTATTAATGCTTTCAAATTTTGTAAGATGATGTTAATCATTTAATAAAATAATGTATAACATTAAGTAAATAACAAATCAAAACCGTGTGCCGAGAATTTTTAAACACTTTTTTTTATGTTGGTGTTCCTATAAAATTGGAAATGTATGGATATAAGTATCAGCTAAGTACTACGTACTACGATTAACCTCTTTTAAGCAAAAATTCTGCATGTCAATCAATTGTCAACGCCCATCTGAACAAATAGTCATCTTTATACAAGATAGTTAGCTTTATTCTTTGTATCTTGATCTTTATACACTTGTCAAATGAAACCCTTATTCTTTACAATGCCCTTTATACTCTGGAGTTCAAATGCGGACGGACCTCCCACATAATCGCTGGCATTTTTTAGAAGAAATATGAATGTTTTGAAAAGAACAGCATTTCTCGGTGCTTTTCATTTCTCTTGTTGTTATCTTCATTTCAAACGCTTTTAGTATCAATTAAACCAGTATAAAAAGTAGAATGAAATATTTTTTATCCTTATTATTACAGCTTAAGAATGACATTGAAATATTCAAAACTTATAACATAACTAAATAAGATTGTTAGATAAGTTATTTACCACCTAGACATAATATTTTAAGTTACCTTTTTTAATTTAACTTACTTTGACAGAAGGCTTTTTTTTCATATTTTTTATGAGGGTTTTTATATTTTAATGTTAAAAATAATTATTTTATATAATAATATCAGCTTTAAATGAAATGACAAATTTCAATACGCATTACATTAATAATTTTTTAATTAGTTTCCTTAAGCTGGTTTTAGAAAATTTAACAGATGTGTTGTATAAATGTGATATATGCATAAAAGTATGGCAATATAATTTTTTTGCTGTTGCCGTTGTTTTGGAAAACATTAATAAAAACAGAGAAGTGTCAATATAATAAACATTCTAAATTGTAATAATAACAATAAAAAAAAGAACTGTTGTCATGAAAAAATAATTGCTAATAATTCAAGATGTAATTCATTTTTCTAAAATGTAAAAAAAAAAAAAAAAAAAAAAAAAAAAAAAAAAAAAAATCTTTAAGTTACAAATCATTTTAATAATTATTTCTGATCGTGTCATATATTTATGTAATAAAATAATTGCAATGCTAACTACCTCCACGTGTTGCAATCTGGAAACTCTTTTCTTAATTTAAAAACGGAAAAGTTTAAAAGGAAAATAAATGCTAGTAACCAAAAACAACATATAAAAAATGCCATAAACAAAAAGAGGATTCAATGATAATTTTGGCACAGGGGGTAAAATTCCACCAGATACAGATGTTTTTTATTTATTTCAACATTTTTGCTCTTATGCGGGAAGTGGCGGGGGTGCAAAATAATGAAACACTTATAATTCTGAAAATTGGCTTCAGCGATGAAATCCTTTAATATGCTAAGTGTCAGACTATAAATTCCATATAACAATAACTCTTTCTTTTCTCCTGGCAATTTAAAAGCCTTTGTCTCCCTGGAGAGGAAACATACATCTCAGAAGTTAAAATTTTACAACTATTATGGGGTGTGTTAATATCATAAGTTAATTGGGTTATTTTATAAATTTAGTTATCAGTTTCCAAGTTAACTTCTCCATTTCCTCGTTCAAGAATTCAAAACATTCTGGCAATTTTAAAAAATGCCAGTCATCTGTGAATTTTTTTCAGAAATCTCCATCGATTTCTAAATAATTGATCAAGTTTTGGGGTACTTGTTACTTCTAATTAATCGCATTACACTAAAATTTTATGCGACTTTCAGTTAAAAAAACAGTGTTGAATTCAGACACTTTTCTCCGAGAGGGACTTCTGTGGCTCCACTTTTTTACCAATGAAAACACAAAATTTCAAATTTTCCCGGGGGGGGGTAATTGATAGCTCCGGGGGGAATGACATGCCCCTGAATTCAACATAAAGAATGCCATTCATCTGTGAATTTTTTTCAGAAATCTCCATCGATTTCTAAATAATTGATCAAGTTTTGGGGTACTTGTTACTTGTAATTAATCGCATTACACTAAAATTTTATGCGACTTTCAGTTAAAAAACCAGTGTTGAATTCAGACACTTTTCTCCGGGAGGGACTTCTGTGGCTCCGAGGAAAATTACACTTTTTTACCAATGAAAACACAAAATTTCAAATTTTCCGGGGGGGGGGTAATTGATAGCTCCGGGGGGAATGACCTGCCCCTGAATTCAACACTCTAAAATGTTCCTTATAAAATTATGTCTGATATTTCCCGTGCACAAAATTTCAGCTTGCTGGAGAAGGGACCGAAAAGTCCAGGGACCGAAATGTCTCGGGACCGAAATGACCATGGACCGAAATGTCTCGGGACCGAAATGGCCAGGGACCGAAATGTCTTGGGACCGAAATGTCTTGGGACCGAAACGTCTCGGGACCGAAACGGCGGGACCGAAACGGCGGGACCGAAATGGCGGGACCGAAACGTCCTGCTTCCCAGTGTGGGTATGGTTATAACATTTCTCACCACAAATTTTCGAGAAATAGCCTTAAAATTATATCTTTGAGCCCACCCAATATTTTTGAACCAATCCAATATTTTTCAAAAGTTGGCGCCACTGATCGAATCAAATATTAAGAAGATTGATTGTAAGGCATTCGTAGGAATCCTCATCGTGGCGCCAGCGTAGTTTTGTCAAAAATTGAAATTTGACTGCTCGAGGACTACACTGCTGAAAACAATTAAAGTATATTTGAAGTTTTATATAAAATAAAGATATAAACGAAATGATTTTGCCGAAAATAGAAGAAGAGAATCACAAATGCAAATTTTTCTGGTTTTCAAACTGTGGAGTATGCAAATTTTGAGTTCGACGTCAAAAACGTCGCTTAGCGCAAGCCATTGGAGTGTCACAAAGTGTCATTTCCAGGATCTGGAACCGTTTTTTGGAGAGTGGATGTGCAGGCCGAAGACCAGGGCAAGGTCGTAGATGGGTAACAACGCCCAATGAAGATCGATATTTAGCGTTAACAGCTCGGAGACACCGAAACATGAACGCTACTGTTCTCCAACAACACCTTCGCTCGGCTACAGGCACCACGATTTCAACTCAGACTGTCCAAAACCGGCCCCATTCTGTAAGTCTGTATGCTCGCCGACCAATGCTATGTGTTAGATTAACATCAAGGCATCGTCGCGACCGCAGGGAGTGGGCAACCGAGCATATCAACTGGAGGATAAATGAATGGAGCAATATTCTGTTTTCTGACGAGTCCCGTTTTTCTGTGCATCTGGATAATAGCCGTATTTTCATCTGCAGGGACCGTGGCAGTAGGAATAATCCTGCGTTCGTGTACGAAAGTGTCAGATTTGGCGGTGGAGGAGTGTTGGTGTATGGTAGCATCTCCATTGACGGGCGCACTGACCTCTACATCATTCTAGATGGAGCTCTGACTGGTCGCCGATATAGGGATGAGATCCTCAGGCCTATTGTAGTCCCTTACGCTGCAGCAATCGGAGATAACTTCATTTTAATGGACGATAACTGCAGGCCACATCGTGCAAACCTGGTGGAGGATTTCCTTTTCGAGGAAGGAATCGTTCGAATGGAATGGCCGGCGTGTTCTCCAGACATGAATCCAATCGAGCAGGTTTGGGACGGTCTAGAAAGACGAGTTTCTGGCCGCCAACAACCCCCACAAACTCTCCAAAAACTGGAAAGAGCTCTTCTGGAAGAGTGGGGCAGAATACCCCAACTCGTCATTAATAGCCTCATTGAGTCTATGCCTCAAAGGTGTTCAACGTTGCTGGCCGCCCGTGGAAACCATACCCCCTACTGAAAATGATTTTCTTTGAAGAAAACACCCTTTCTTATTCTTTTCTTCTCATATGCACAAATTGTGTTTTTTTCCTTTTGTACACAAATGCGCAATAAAATGCATTTTTTTCTGCCAAACGTGTGTAATTTATTCTCATATAACCAACTATGTCTGTCGACCATGTATCAATCAGCTAAAACGTTTCCCAGATACAAAATCCACCTAAAACTGCAGTATCCTTTAATTGTTTTGAGCAGTTTATTTTAAAGACAAAAATTTGTCTTTTTTTTATTTAAGTTTATAGTTCTTTCTAATGACATACTTTAAATCTGCTTAAAAATTTGACCCCATCTTTTTTTTTTTTTTTTTTTTTTTTTTTTTTTTTTTTTTTGTGTGTGATTAAGCAAAATGTAGTTATAATAATATGAAAAAAAAACAATAGAATACAATTAATTAAGGAAAAAGAAAATGAACGATAGAAGTAAAGTCACAAAGATTGAAGAATATGCAGATTAATTTGCGGTAAAAATTCAAAATATTTGGGTGTTTTCAATTTTCATTAAAATTACGTAAAGTAATCAAATTCATATTAAAAAATAGTTAGTAGAAAAAATAAAACCATAATTATATTCGATTAAAAGTTAAATTCTTGTAGCTTGGATAAATATCCAGACTGACAAGGAAAAGCACTAAATATTTGCAATTCATTTTTGAATTTTCATCAGATATCACTTAAATTCAGTGATACAAATTTCTAATTAAATTTAAAGTTAGAGAAAAAGTACAAGTTTCATCACTTAAATCAGCATATCTTAAAATTTCCATACCAAAATAAAAATTTTCTCACTTTACAGCAGAGTCCCGATACTTCGAAGTCAAAGTGTACGAAAAAAATCGGAATATCAAGGTTTTTAATCAAAATATCAAGGTTCCATAAAATATTAACATCGCTGGGGTATGTATCTAAGTATTTTTTTGTCATATCGAAGTTTTTGAGTTCACAGTGTTGGACAAACCAATTGCATAGTTTTTAAAATAGAAAATCTGATATATTTCCGACTATGAGCAAATTTATATAGTTTTCTTTATTCAAAATTGTTGTTTTTTCTTTTTCTTCTAATTAAAAACTACAATAAAAAAATTTCTTTAATTCATAAATTTTTATAATTTAATATTGATATGAGCAAATTTATATAGTTTTCTTATATATATATATATATGTATGTATGTATATTCGACTAAACGTACATTTTTCCGAACGAACGGGAATTTTTCCAACTGACTTTTTCAATTTGTAAGTCCGTATTGGTAGATACCATTTTTCCGACTAAACATACATTTTTTCTATCGAACGGGAATTTTTCCGACTGATTTTTTCGTTTTTCCAATTTGTAAGTTCTCATAGTAAATAACTTTTTCCCGACTAAACGAACATTTTTAAAATTTGTTAGTCATTATTGGTAGATACCATTTTTCCGACTGAACATACATTTTTCCTATCTAACGGGAATTTTTCCGACTGATTTTTTTCAATTTTCCAATTTGTAAGTCCACATAGTAAATAACTTTTTCCCGACGAAACTAACATTTTTTCAATTTGTAAGTCCTTATAGGTAAATACGGCAATTTTTCTGACTGATTTTTTCAATTTTCCAGTTTGTAAGTCCTGATAGTAAATAACTTTTTCCCGACTAAACGAACATTTTTCCAATTTGTAAGCGCTTATAGGTAGATACCATTTTTCCGACTAAACATACATATTCCCTATCGAACGGCAATTTTACCGACTGATTTTTTCAATTTTCCAATTTGTAAGTCCTCAGAGTAAATAACTTTTTTCCCGACTAAACGAACATTTTCCCAATTTGTAAGTTTTTATAGGTATATACCATTTTTCCGACATACATATTCCCTATCGAGCGGCAATTTTTCAGACGGATTTTTTTCGTTTTTTTCCAATTTCTAAGTCTTTATGGTAAATAACATTTTTCCAACTAAATGTACATTTCCCGACTGATTTTTTTCGTTTGTCCAATTTATAAGTTTTTATAGATAAATACCATTTTTTTTTCCAATTAAGTGTATAGTATTATCGATCAAACGCGAAATTTTCCGACTGATTTTCTGTAGGGGGTGTGCCTCACCCCCATAGTTCCCCCCAGGATTTACGCCCCTGGTGGTAATACCAGAGCTGCGCTACGAATGTATCAGGAATAGTTTCCTCTTAGACGAACTCCGGATCACAGAATTTTTCAGTGGTTAACCGCCAACATAGTGAGCTAATTTCTTTCCACGTCACCTGACACAAATCTTGTCACTGTACGCAGTGCATGCCAGGAAAAAAGCACTTTGAATTTTGCGGCCAATAGGCCCGAATCAAGTACAAGAGCTGTTGCACATAATTTAGATGTGTGTCAACCGACCGCTTGGAGAATGTTAAATGGAAATCAGTTTCATACGCTTAAATTTTCAGATAGTAACAACTTTGAATTAGGAAGACTATTCTCTGCGTCTGAACTTCTGCCAGTCGATTTTAGAGCAACGTGTATTGCAGCTGGGCTTTACAACTTATATCCTATTTACAGTCGTAGAAATATTTACACGCAAGAGTGCATTTATTTCACACGATTTCCGTGTGTGGGCAACTGATAATCCGCATGCAACGGAGCCTCGTTCATATCAGCAACGATTTTCGGTGAATTTGTAGACGGGTATTGCTAACGATTATTAGAGTGGCCTATATTTACTAACGAAAAGAATCGATGACGATTGTTATCTTATTTTTCTGGAATAGGTTTTGACAGAACTGCTATAAAAAGTTCCGATCGGCATCCATAGCCGAAGGCGATTTGAACACGATAGGGCGCTAGCTCACTTTACCACTAATGTGCGCAATTACATGAATTCCACATTTGGGAAGCGATATACTGGGCGTGGTGGACCAATTCCTTGGCCACCTCGATTTGCGATTAACAGAGTCTCGATTTCATTTAATGGAGACATCTAATTAGTCTTGTTTTTGAGACTCCAGTTGGCTCGGGCCAAATCTGCTGTGCGTGTCCCGGAAATGCCTGACGTCTTTTATGACAACTCAGACTGACTATGCTGAATTCTACATCAGAATTGCGACAAATGATAATTAATTTTATATATTGACTTCTAAAATGTTCTGCTTACAAGTAAGCAAATAAAAGATAAGACGTAAAATTTCTTTCCTCCCTAAATTTCCAGCGGGATACCGAGGCTCCGAATTCTAGATGAGTGCAATCCTGTTTTTATGTAATTCCATGAGCAGAAAATATTTTCATCTTTAATTAATCTACAGACTTTATTAAAATAAAGAGTCATTCGTTATATAATGTTTTTTTACTAATAAAATACTCGACAAAATACATAAAAAATAAATTTACTCATTTTTTTATCTGTGCGAAAACGCTCTCAAAAACTATACTACTATTCTATAATGAAAATATTAAAGTTTAAAATTTTTTTTAAAGAGTTTCAAGTTTAAAAAAAATGTTTCGCGCATGCGTAACCTTTTTATTGTTTCTTCATGACAAAAACAAAGTACGTTTTTTTCTACATTGCGTAGGTGTAATTGCCTTTCGATGTTTTAATACTTTAATTAGGGAAGTGGTTAGATGGCGTAAAATGAACGGTATTTCTAATTACGGCACCCTTTCACATTTGAGTTTTACAGTATGGAACTCAAATCTTCTGATTAGTTTGAGTTTTATAACATGTCCATATCTTGAACGATGAACTGAAACGTCCAAATTTCTGCCACTGACTGAACCACTGGAAGGATTACTGGATTGTTCTATGTGTCTATTAGAATATTGCTATTTTTCATGTCCTTAAAATAGTTTTTCTTAATATCGTTACCTTATCATACCTCTAAAGGTATTAATACGCCTATAGGTCTGAAAAATTATCAAGTGTTCATTATTATCTCAACTAAACAGATATGTCCAGCCATAGATGGAAAATTTTCGGTTAGTTTGGCCAGAGGTTAATCAATTCTTTTATTATTGTCACGTAAAACAATCACAACATAACTTATTGCAAGCGATTTCTCTATCTTGTTAAGTCTAGTAGGTTGTCTCAGTATACCTAAATATTCAGTTCTAATTCTTAAATATTCAGATCTAAGAATAAATGGATTACAAATAAACATTAAAAAATAAGTTCATTTATTAAATATTAAAATGTGCCCAATCAAAAGTTAAAAATATAACTTACACCATAATAATACTGAGAATATTTTTTGAAATGATTTGACAATATTAATAGCAGAAAAAAATCTTTATAATTTTTCTAGCTTTTTACAATTTTTTGCAACATTTTCAATTGTTTATTGAATGAACCTTCTTGCACATATTCGATCGGCTATATGTTCACACAAAGTACCTTTTACATAAGAAATTATTATAAAATTATGTATAAATCTTGACTGTGTTGAATATTTTTAACCTAAAATATATAGCTAAATAAGGAAATACCAACATTTTAAAATTTGTAAATCTAAATAACATTAGAAAAGGCAATGGGCATACGTACATATCTATGGCTTTAATACAAATATCCTACACAGTAAATAAACATCATGATGGCTTATACATTTTTCATTTTAATGTCAGATAATACATGCAAAAAAATTAAAGATATTGGGAAAGAGAAAACTGAAATATTGCATTGTGATGGGAGTAATGGCTACTTAAAATTGATAAAAATGGGAATCTTAAAATGCATATTGTGTTTAATATAGAAAGAAAATTCATTGTCCAAAGATTTTCCTCCAACATTTAAAAGCTTTCAAAGATGAATTGCTATTTGTAGAATGCTAACAGAAAGTCACTCTTCACTAATCTTCACTAATCTATCTTTTTATTTTGTCAAAATAAAAAGATAAGCTGGGAAACACCGACATAGCACTTTTTGGCACAAAGGCCCAGATGTATAGTCTCATTGCATTTATAGAATTAGATCTTCATATTTCTAATAGAAGATTCACCTCTTTAATAAGTTAAAATACGTGAAATGAATAATTAATGTTAAGGCTCGATTTCGTTTCCACCGTGTCAATAGAATTTACTTTTTTAATAATAAGCGATATAAGTTACAGAGTGACTGTGAACAGGGAGGCCGGCATAATTATTTTACAGAATCTTTTGGGATAGTCAATAAAATGTTGGGAAGGTACACTGCTTTATTTATTACACGGACGATTTGGAAATACATAACGAGAGGGATGGCGTACTCCATGTACTACTGGCTTTTAAAGCCTAGATAACAAATTTTAATGATATACTTGTGTAATGCAATGCCCAATAGAAAAATAAAAGAAATATACGTCATATTGTTAAAAGCAGACTAATCTAATTTAAATTAATCGCATGAATACTATGGCGACAACTTCAATTTGAGTGGATCTATCAATACGCCTTCCGTGTCTTTAAAATTTCATTAAAAACCCATTTTGAAAAACGCGACATGAATCAAGTCGGCGTAGCAACTTTGCGACATTCTTTCGAAGTGTGTTTAACACAATGCAAAATTTAAACTTTGAACAGTGGTTTTGTTTTAGCTATACTTAAAAAAATAGATTATTACTACACGGAATTTAGTTTTAGGAAATACCAAATGAAGTTTAATTATGCATTAATTTTATTATCAGTACCGAATTACGCTCATTATATGTCACGGACAACATTTATTAAAGTCTCATAGAATAGAAATATTTGATAATATTTAGGCTTCACATCTCATTGAACTTTTAAGGTATAGATACGATTCCATACAAAATGAGCCAATCAGCGTGTGGTTCACACATCACAGATTTTATTGAAATTCAGAATAATTAAATATAATTTTATTTATGAGTAAATGCAAATTAATATATTCCAAGATTATTTATTTAACTATCAAAACTTACATTAAAATTTGACATAAATCGAGGTTTTGTCTGTATGCTTGAAATTTTAATTCTGATTATTAGCAAAAACATTATTGATTATTAGCTTAGATTAAAATATTTTTTTCAATTTATTTTGCATAGCTCTATTTAAATATGAGCTGAATATGTGTATTAATTTTTACAAAAATCGATTACCGTGGTTCCATGACATTTTTTTCGCCCATTTTGTATAAAGTGATGCATACCTATTCATATTTTGCTAGTATATAGGGTGAATCCAGGTTAGTTGCCCCAGTCATTGTATTTCAGCTATCCAAAGTATAACGGCTCTAGTGATGTTTTTCTACTCTCAGTTGTTATAAAATAGTGTAGTACAAGAACTTACAACAACTCAGTTCTTCAAGTAAAAATTATACTCATCGAAGAAAGGTAAGTTTGGCTTTTGTTATACACTGTTAAGAAATAGAGAAATCTAGAAATTAAAATAAAATCTACTTACTAAAGATTTTTCCTCAAATATGTAGCGAATATTATTGAAACAGGTATCAAGTTATATGTTAGTGTCAGTTGCAGCCATATCTTTTGCTAGTTCCAGAGATCTTACCTGAAGCATCTATTACGGATTAAAAGGATACTTACCCCACTTCCAAGCTGGGATATATGCCGCATTTGTAATTCGGAATAAGGCGTCCCATTTGTTATTATCAAATAACTTTGATACGTGAGAATATATTTTTAAATATTCAGGATTTTGGAACAAAAAAAATGCTTTTTTTTCTTTCTTTTGTTTGATTATGGCATTCCCAAGAAATAATTCCATAAACAAATCACGAACTTTATTAAAGTAATCTATATTAATAAAATAACAAATCGCTCTGTCTGCGTGTGTGTGTGTGTGTGTGTGTGTGTGTGTGTGTGTGTGTGTGTGTGTGTGTGTGTGTGTGTCTGCGATGGCTAGCCAAATCTATGGGACGTACGAAGCTCAAAATTTTTATGAGAATAGCCCAATATCTCTCCTGATGCACCTGAGCTTCAGAATTTCGAAATTCTATTTATTAACTGAGTAATTAATTAAATTCCAAAGATCACTCTCATAAAAAATCGCCTTTTTTCTTCTTTTTTCCCTTCATTTAGTTATGGTTGGTTGGTTGCATAAAATTTTCGCATAAATAATTAAAAAAGCTGGAACAGACCTTTAAAATTCATAGACTGGCAAACTGTCAGTTTAAATGATAATTTTTTTTTATCACAGCGGTTGTAAACCATGGAGGAAAAAGATAGGTGGTGGTGAAGTAAACCGAAAAAAGGGTTGCAATATTAAACCATTTATCGCTCAAATTTTAATGTCCCAAACAAAAACATGTGGAAGGGATTTTGTATTAATAAGATGAATTGAAAGAAATGAATTACAGCTGAAGCATATTTTACGAAGAAATAGTAATTTTTAAAAATGGTCTTTTTTCTATTATATTATTTATTTAAATAAAATGTTTGCTTTTAAAATAATTGAAATTGATAAAGTCGAAATAATTAGATGTCAAAATAAAATTAAATAAAATATTGAAAACATTTGATTTGAACTAAAAATTGTATTACTAAAAGTTTTCTTTTTTTTCAGAACTTTTTAATACTTTATAACGTAAATGAAAAATTTTTATGATTTAACAACATATTAATAATTCTCAATATATAAAATATATTTATGAAAACATTCTTTTAAAATCATGCGCGAAAACTTAAATAACAAATATTAGTCTAAAATCTAGATTTCAGAGTGCAGACGATTTTAAGACATTAACGAAAGAATGTTAACTTTTCAAGCAAAATTTTAAATGATGCTTCTATATTGATATTTCAAAGTCTTATGATAAACATAATCACATAATTCTTGCCTATGATTGATATATTTGTATCTTTTATGCATTCCGATCGTATATTGCAGTCAATAATGGCTCAAAACATTATTTTACGAGTAAATATCAACACTTTAACTCGAAACTAACGCAATCGTTGGATACACGTTTCCTCACGTCTTTCTCATTGCTCATTTTAACCTTCCGTCTACCAGACGGGTCCATTGGACCCGACAGCAATATTTCTGGTGTCAATGGTAAAATGAGAAATTGTCGATTGACACCGGAATTTATAAAGGACTTGTCTAGATATTGCGAATTCCTTAATTTAAGCTTTCATTGTAAAAGCAAAATTATATTAAAATATTACTGGTGCCGTTTGCAAGTTTGGAATTAAAATTAGGTGTTGAAGTAGATAAATGGGTGTTTTGTCTGGTAGACGGAAGGTTAAGTATCTTTAGAGCTTAATATTAGTTGTTGCTTTTAAAACCGATTTTTCACAAAGTCAGCTACGACATATTTCAGGCAATGCATTTCTGCATGCTTCCAGTTAATGATAAAATCATACAAGTTTCAAGTTCGTTTAATATTGTTAATACGGACCCGGGCAACGCCGGGCGAGTCAGCTAGTGTTTATATAAATAATACTTCTTGTATTAGTAATTTTTCTGTTCCCCTCCCCACTATTTTAATTTACATCACATGTTTAACTTTCAATAGAATTAAAGAAATATTTTGAACTCAATTATTATAAGACATATAAATCTAATGTATGTAATTTGAAAAATTGAATTTCGTTTCGCGAATTACTTTTTAGCTCACAGGCTATCAAAGCCTGGGAGATTATGTGCCCGCCTTTTCTGTATTTATATACGTACTTGCTTACGTAACGCGATAATTCTTGATAAAAATATCCGATTCACTTGAAATTTTGGATATAGGTATATTCTGATAAGGCTCTTTCCAGATTAGTTTTGAAAGTTCATTCGACAACTCGATAGTAAATATAAGAGGGGGAATGGGGCTAATTCCACTCCCCTTAAATTATATAAATGGGTTTTTCATGCAGAATTATCAGTTTTCGTTCAAAATTTAGGTATAGGATCATTCTGATGAGGTACCTCCCTGATTAGTATTATGTGTTCATTGGATAAATAGAAAGAGGGGGAACGGGGGGGCTAATCCCCCGCCTTAATTTAGATAAATGAGTTTTTCATGCAGAATTATGAGATTTCTTTCATATTTTAGACATAAGATCATTCTGATGAAGTTACCTCCATGATTAGTTTGGCAAGTTCATTGGATAAGTCCAAGAGGTGGGAAATGAGAGGTAACCCCCCATTAATTTAGGTTAATGTGTTTTCACGCAGAATTTACCAATTTGGGACCGTTCAAGTATTACGTAAGTACTAAAGGGGGAGGGGAGGATCCAGAGTCTGCTTATTTTTTCTGACAAGGGGGATGAGGGGGGGGGGTCACGAAAATTCTTACGTAAGCATTAAACAACGAAGCAACTGCAGTTCAAAATCAACAAGCAAACAAAGTATGATGGGGAAAGAGCGTTCTACAGTCCGTTCGAAATTCGCCATTTATTTTCGATTTTATCGGCTCTGTAAAGCTTGTTGTTATTAGGTGCGTTCCTAATTATGTAAATACGTAGCACCTATTGTTGTCGCTCAGTCCGTCCGTCTGTCTGTCCGTCCGCATATAACAACGTAAAAACTACCCAACCGAATCGTTTGAAATTTAAAATGCATAATTATAACATAATTTTGTCGAGTCATTTCAAATGTTATGAAAATCAGATGCATAGATCAATTACAGGGACAATCAAAAGGATTCCGTTACATTACGGTCAATGGGGGAAAAAGTTTCAAATGCATTTTAATCGTTTGAAATTTAAAATATATAATTATTGCGTAATTTTGTCGAGTCATTTCAAACGTTATGAAAATCAGATGCATAGATCAATTACAGGGACAATCAAAAGGATTCCGTTACATTACGGTCAATGGGGAAAAAAGTTTCAAATGCATTTTAATCGTTTGAAATTTAAAACATATAATTATTACCTAATTTTGTCGACTCATTTCAAATGTTATGAAAGTCGGGTGCATAGATCATTTACAGGGACAATCAAAAGTATTCCATTACATTAAGGTCAATGGGAAAAAAGTTTCAAATGCATTTTAATGATGTTACAGTCATTCGAACATAATAGAATTGGCATGAATCTATGAAATATATACTAAAATATGCATTTTGTACAAACTGTGTGTAACGGAGGGGGTGCTCGCACTCAGTGTTGAATGCAGACATAACTCAGAACATAAGATAAAAACAGTTTATTTAAAACGGTTAGGGCTCGAGGACAGTGGAACAAGTCTGTAATTTTAATAACTGGTAACAATACTAATAGGTTAAACTCATACTCACAGCTTCGGAACTAGCTCAATCGGGGCACTTATTACTGTTCAGCTATCTTTCGGCTAAGCTGCTGGATAAAACTTTACTAGACAGCCCGTGGCTGTATATATTTCTTTATTAGTTTTGAAACAATCAACGTAATTACTATTAACTTCTTACCACCGGCCAACTTCTCGAGTCGGATTCCAAAACTCCTTGTCAACTCACTGGAGGCTCGCTAACACTTGATATCGCTTGCTCTAGATTCACTACTAGCTGTCCAATGCCGCTAGACACACACTGCTAGACGCCACTAGCTGGCTAATGCCGCCAGAGACACACTCCACACACACTCAAACTCCAAGCTTTTATATGCTGCAAACTGAGATACTACAAATTTACATATTACTACTAACCGAAACATAACTGTAGAATCCGAAAGAGACACACACGCTCTAGAAAATTAAAGTAAAAGAGAGGATAGATGTCGCTTTCACGCTTACACATGTTAAATCATTGACGTCACGATCTCAAAAATGCTAGTGTGCCTTTATTACAGAGGTCACTCCCTTACAACCCCCCCTCAGACTCTACAGAGAAAAAGGAAAGGCAAAATGCATGCCCAGGACTTTTTCTTGTTATAAATTTCAAACCGTACAAAAACAAAGTGATGGGTGAAATTTGGCACCGAAACATAACTTTTAAAATATTAACTTTAGCCCACCACTACAAAAACATCAGTTTGCATCAAATATTCACATATTCAATCCAATCATTCTTCTATCTTAAAAATAGCCTCCGTAAAACTTTCAAAACTCTTAAAACTTTCAAAACTAATTACTTCCTCTTCCAAAACAACCCACTCCACTGGGAGTGCTGAAATTCATCAAAACACTAAACTTACGAAATTTTCCTCAATACTGAAATATAACTGTAACTTTGCCAAAAATTTCTCCATAAAACTTTCCTAATACTAGAATTTGCACCAAGTTCAAAAAACCCAATGCGCAAAAATTTTCCTCATCAAAATTCAGAACTCATCTAAAATTAAATTTACTTCATACTGTAATAACTCTATGGAGTGGATACAGCTGAAACGCTTCCCGTTACAACTTAGGTCGAAGTTACAAATCCTGCCGAACGCGATACAAAAGAAACGCTTTTCGGCCGAAGGCCTTACAAAGTTGTAACTGTTGTCATAAAAACCTGCGACTGCCTAATAGCCGTCGCAAGCAGTCTCAAGCCGGTTACAACTCCGGAAAACGTAAACATAACATGTCAACATTTTACGTAGCGCGGTGATTTTTGATGAAATATCAACAAATGTTGAAAAAATAATCATATTGAAACAGCAACAACTTTTATTTATTTATTTTTTTTTTAAGTTTTCTAAAATTGGATCGGTTTTATTTCGTAAAAATTAACCTAAAATAATGTAAAAGATTTTTTTTTTTTTTTTTTTGACTTTGAAGCACATTTTGTTATATTTTCCCATATGTAAATTTAACTAAAATTTAACATTTTGTGTTTTTTATTTAGCAAAGAAAGTTTGTTACTAGAAACAGACAGACAGGGAAATATTTACATATATCAATTTGTATAGTTTATAAATGAATGGTATTTAATATTGATTTCAAATGAATCATTGAAATAAATAAGTCACTAAATTTTAAGCCAATGATGAGATGTGATATCTGTTTAATAATTTGTTACATATATATAAAAGAATAAAAATATATTATAGAATTGGATACAAATAATTGTCATTTTCAAGAGGCGATTGTTATTAATAATAATACTGTAGAAAGGAAAGTATTTTTTTTAATTACTTCAGTTTTATAATTGTAAATAAATCATAACATTTAATATTATAAATAATATTTAATAATCATATATCGAGATGTAAATTTCTTGGAAAAGTTGAAATAGCAGGGAAAAAAAAAAAAAAAAAAGTTTTTTTTCTGAATTTTTTCGAAAAAAAAAATGGAGAAAATGATTTTTTTTCAAAATAAATTATATTTTCTTACAGAATATTAATGTTTTTTTTTTTTCATTTATCTGTACTAAAAGAAAATTATTTTTACTTTATATGACTATGTTACATAAGAAAAAAAAGAAGCACAGATTGTTTTTAAAAGTCTTTTTTTCAATCTCAGCATTTTCATGGTAACATTCATGATTCATTTAACACTACTGTTTATTATATCATGTCTCTGTTAAAATTATTTTTCAGTTAAATCTTCAATTACCAATTGATCTAATGTAAAAACCTTAGACAATATCTCTGCAGTTTGGAATCAAATGTATTATACATCCCATTTACATAGTATTGTTTTTAAGGGTGTATTTGAAAAAATCCTTTTCCACCTTCAACAGCTCGAAATTTTCCGATACAATTTCAGACACATTTTTAAAAGTAGAAACATGAAACTGGCTAAGGGGATTCTTGAAGGGACGTATGAGGTGCCGTGTGATGTCTTTTTACGCTCAATTCATTAGAATTTGAGTTATAAACAATTATCTTCCCAGTATGATCCTTTTTTTCGTTCCCAGATCTCCCGCTTGGAAAAAATCGGTTCAAAATGCCGTTTTTGATTGCTTTTTTTGCAATATTTTCTGTATTTATCAAAGAATCGACAATCACGACACCTTGTGTACTTTCCAAATAAGAGATTTTTAAAGTTTGGTGTATTTGAGAGCAATAATGAATTCAAAAATAAATCGGAAAATAAGCAGTTTGAATCGAAATACAACCTTAAGCACATAAATTATACTAGTTTAAAGAATCAAATTGTTGCAGTTTTGTCATTATTACGAATATCAATATTCAAATATTACATTGTTTAAAAAAATTTATATTTACAATATTACATTTTGTTCTCCTAGTTATAATTTTCATTTCCTTTAAGAAATATATTTTATTTTGGTATAGCTTTCCAATCTCAACTCAACTCAACTCAAAAAAAAAAAAAAAAAAAAAAAAGTTTTGCAATCTAAACTTAAACAAAACTAAGTTTTAGTTTGGTTTACTCAAGTCTGCAAACCAAAAGCAGCATAGAATTTATTGTTTGTTAGAATTTTACTCACTAAAACCAAGGAAAAAAAAACCTTTCACATCAGTTTTTCATGCAAAAATGATGTTTTTAGTTTAATTAAACTTAAAATTTCTCTTTTTATTCTCAAATCTGGTATTACTTTCTTGAGTAAAAAACCATATCTAATAATGTTTCCATACAGTAATTTCATATTTCTAAGAATGGAACTCTAGAGTATGAACTATAAAACCTTCTAAAACATATAAATCCACTAAAAACTAGAAATCAAAATTTTATACAAACTCAATACTTACTTCTTGTAAAGATAGAATAAAGTAATAAATACATGCGTCACATTTCATGTTAAATTTTCAATTCTAGTATTAGTATGTAGCTATTACAAAATTTTCAATATATTATTTTATAAATGAAACTTCAATTTTTCTAGCTTGGAAAAATTTAAAAATAAGCCTTTAATTAAAAAAAAAAATTGAGCGTTTTTATCTGTAACCATATATAAATTTGATATTTAAAAAGTATAAACCTCATAGATGCTTAATATATTCCACAAATTAATGTATGTGATATATATTCAGTAATATTTCAAACTTGTTTATAAAAAAAATAATAAATTTAGTACATTATTTTTTCATATTTTTATTTTATGGATATATTAAATCAAACTTTAAAAAGTTGAATTATCAAAAATCTGTGTTATTAAAGGAAATCATATATGAAATAGATTTAAATAATAAATACGGTCAATTCTCTCTAATGCACAACTTTATAATCATAATTCATACTATATTTCAAATGTAAACAAACAGTTAAAATCTTTTTTTAAACAAGATAAACACTTTAAACATTAAAAAATAATAATAATAAAAAAAAAATATCAAACAAATATATTAAGAAATTTTTAATGGATTTTACATTCAATAGATGGAAATGTTTCATGCATCTTATAAATAACTATTAGACTGATATATACCGAATGCATTTGTTGCTGTATGAAAGATAAAATTGCTTTTAAAGAAACATTAGCTCTTTAGGACAGATATCTTAATTTTTAGGAAAACAAACTTTTGTTATTGATCAAGAAAAACTCTCTCATTGTTGACCCTTAAAAGGCTTCAAGATTAAATTACAAAGTAAAAAGTAAAAACTACAAAGCAAATCACCATCACTGCAATGTTTTGAAGTATTTGAAATTGTAAAAATGTTTCTAAAATGTCGCTCATGGAAAGTTAATAAATTTAGTGCACACATTTTTAAATTTCATGGATATATTTAATCATACTTTAAAAATTTGTTTGTGCGATAAAAAATATCAATAAAAGATTTCATTTATTGAAGTAATAATTAAAATGTTATCATTATTATTATTTTTAATTTGTCGTTTATTAACCATTCATTAAGTAACCTAACCAAAGATTATATTTGTTTTTCTATTTTCATATATAGGTCAAGTTTTAAGTGTATCAATATATACACACATACATAATACATATATATATAGACAAAAATAACACATTAAACTTAAAATTCAAAATAAGCTTCTACTATTTTTTTTTTCTGAAGAATTGAAAATTTATTATTCCTTTATTCTGGTTCCTCTGTCCTTCTGTTTAAGGTAATTCCTTAATAAATGAATGTAAAAAGCAAAACAAAACAAAAGATTGTCTTCAAACAGGGAATTAGTCGAGCCCTGGCCTGAATTCAAGACTGATGTGGCATGTAATTCTACACATAGGAGAATGTTATAACCTTAACTGTGACCTTGGCATAATTATAATAATGGGGGATGCTTTAACAAGAAAGTATCAAAATATCCAATAAATATATTTTAAGAAAACATTAATAATGAGTATCTCTAATATGTTAATTAAGATGCCTATCTTGTATGCAAATTGTCTATAACATACTCATATATTTAAAAAAAAGGAAAAAAAATAGTACATTATATTCATATCCTTATTAAAAAAGTTCATTTTAGAAGTATTCAAGGAGTTTCTTTTTTTTTTTTTCAGGAGATTTAATTTGGGTTTTAATACAATCTGGTTATCTTTATTTATAAGCTGTTTTTACACAGTGGCAAGGGCGGATCCAGCCCAACCTCCAGGGGGGGGTCACAACTTTTGACAGATGATTTAATGAAGCAATTTTAAAATACAGTAAATCTTGTGAAAACGGAATTTCGATAAAAAATAGCAAATTTCGCTGATCGGGCATGAAAAAATCGCGAATTTTGTCGATTATGCACGAAAAAATCACGAATTTTGTCGATCGGACGCGAAAAATCTCAGATTTCGTTTATCGGGCAAGGGAAAAAAGTCTAAATTTTTTTATAATACTTGAAAAAATTGCAAATTTTGTTCATAGGTTGCAGAAAAGTCGCCTGTTTTGTCTGTTTACCGCGCGAAAAAAACATGAATTTCGTTGACCGAGCGCGAAAAAAATCGAATATCGTCAACTGTACATTGGAAAATCGCTAGTTTTGTCTATCGGCCTTCGAAAAATCTCGAATTTTGTCTGTATGTCTCAAAAAAATCGCGAATTTTGTCGATCTGGAACAAAAAAATCGCAAATTTCTTTAATAAGGCACGAAAAAAATCCCAATTTTGTCGATCGGTTTCGTAAAAAGCGCGAATTTATTCGATCGGGAACGGAAAAATCGCAAATTTTGTTGATTGGGAATAAAAAATCGCGAATTTCGAGTTGATATGGAACGAAAAAGTTGCCGATTTCGTGAATCGGGAAAGAAATTATCGCGAATGTAGTCGATTGTTTTCGTAAAAAGAGCGATACGAGCGATTGGGTACGAAAAACTCGCGAATTTTGTCGAATCGGTACAAAAAAATCGCTAATTTCGTTGATAGGGCAAGGAAAAATCGAAGATTTTGTCGATGATGAGCGGAAAAATCGAAAATTTTTTTGAGCGACTGCAGAACAATAGCGAGTTTTATCAGTTTATCGCGAGAAAAAAATTACAGATTTCATCAATTTACGGAGGGGAAAAAATGCAGATTTCATCAGTCAGTTAAGAATCGCGAATTTTATTGTTCGGTGCGGTATTTCAGGGACCAAGAACGGATAAAGGCGCGAATCTCGTCGATTGGGCACGGAAAAATCCCGAATATGGTTGATGGCTTTCGTAAAAAGCCCGAATTTATTCGATCAGGAACAACAAAATCGCTTTTGGTAGGGCACGGAAAAATTGCGAATTTTGTCAATCGGGAACGAAAAAGTCGCAAATATGGTCGATCAGTTTCGTAAAAAGCGCAAATACAGTCGAAAGGGAATGAAAAAAATCGAGATTTACATTGAAATGGCGAGCAAAAATTGACAATTCCATCGATCGGGAAAGAAATGATCGCGAATATTGTCTATCGGCTTCGTAAAAAGCACGGATTCGGGCGATCGAGTACAAAAAACTCGCGAACTTTGTCGATTCGGGACGAAAAAATCGCTAATTTTGTCGATGATGCGAGGAAAAATTAAAAAAATCTTTGAGCGGTTGAAGAAATTTCATCGAACAAGAACGGAAAAATGTGCTAGTTTCGTGGATTGGGCACGGAAAAATTGTGAATTTTGTCAATCAAGTGAAGAAAAATCGCAAATTTCGCAGACCATTTGTGGAAAAATTTCAAATTTCGTCGATCACACCCAAAAAATCGTGAATTTCGTCGATTAGGCATGGAAAAATTGTGAATTTCGTGGATCGGCTTCGCAAAAATCGCGAATTTCACCGATCGAGTGCGAAAAAATCGTGAATTTTGCTAATCAAGTGAAGAAAAATCTCAAATTTCGCAGACCATTCGTGGAAAATTTTCAAATTTCGTCGATCACACCCAAAAAATTTTGTGTTACTGTTTTAGCACTTTTTACTTACACTGTACATCCCTCTTTGAAGAGCTCCAGGGGGGGGTCACGACCCCCATGACCCCCCCCTTGGATCCGCCACTGCACAGTGGTGTATACAGAGATGGAGTTACATCTCCTTAAAATTGAATATTCAAAAATCTTATAAAAAAAAGAAAAAGAAAGAAAGAAAGAAAAAGAAACCTTGAAAGCGTTACACTTAAAAGAATGTCGACTTTTCACTTGTATTTATTTATAATGCAAAAGATGATACATATCCAAAGTATAAAGGAAAATGTTTGTTTATAATTCTACAATAATTTAATTTCATATTTACTGCTATATAATATAAATTCCCAGTTTATTTTGGCTTTTTGTCCGAAAAAGGCAGACGAAATAAGGATACAAACCAGTAAAAATTCAATTAAAAATTTGAAATTGTCATGTCTTATAATAAAAAAAAACTTTCATTTAAAGTCAACTATGATTGCAGTCAACAATTAAAGATAAATTAATCCAATTTCAGAAGATAACAAAAATTCAGAGTCATAATAATACAGTCAAAGTTCTATAATCTGCACACCCATAATCTGCAATTTTCTATAATTCGTGCTACTTTACAAATGTAAACAATGAAATAAACAGTTAAGAAAATTTACAAATTAGTGATCCAAAAACGATTTTTAAAAAAAATATAACTATTTTATTTTATTAACTGTAGAAAACAAACTGTATTACAGAACCTATGTATTTATTTCTATTTAAATGCACATAATTTTTTTGATAAAATAACTTAAAAAGACATTTATTGCGATAGCCTATTAAATTAATTTTTAAATTTCATATTTATTTTTTCATATTATACTGATTATAGAAATAAAAAACCATATAGGAATAATAAAATGACGTGCAATGTATAATGCTTTATAATCTGCAATATTCCATAATCCACACAGCCTTTGGCTCCAACTTGTGCCGATTATAGAACTTTGACTGTACTTTAAGTTCAACTCACAGGCTTTGAAATGTGAAGTTAATGTTCTCACATGATTTGTAAAAATAATTATTACTTAAAACATGTTGCAGTTAACACTGATTCATGTCAAAATAAATATATTTTATGCAATTTTCCTTCAAAATTACTAAAATTTTCAATGTTTAATATTCTGAAAATTATAGATGGTAAAAAAAAAAATAAAGTATCGCAGTTTTAGCATTTTCCAGAAGTTTTTATTTTGTTTCCAGGAGCCGAAAGTAAATTAAAAAAAGATTTAAAGGAACTCGTGAATTCTCATTGATTTTAAGGAGGCGTATGAACCCTGTATAATATAAATTTGTCATTTTATATATTCATAGTATAATTCGTTGTAAATACATTGCATGTAAAAAGTGATATAATGAAAAGCACAAAGAGTCAAAATTAATTTACCAGTTAAATATTTCAATGTTTCATTAAAAGAGCCCCCCCCCCCTTTTTTTCTGAGTAAAATAAAACAGAATTTATAGCAGCACTAATAATAACACAATATTTTGCTACTTTTTCTTCTTTTTTTAAAATTTATTTTGCAAGAAGAGATACATTTTAAGGACAAAAAAAGTTTTCATTGAATAAAAAAAAAAAAAATACCTATAAACCATAACATGATTTTTTTTTTTTTTTTTTTTTTGAGTATGTTTCAGAGAGTGGAATATTTTTTCCAGAAACTCTACAGTTTTGCATCCCATCAGGGAATGCTTATTTGTATGTATAAATAATAGAGTAGACTCTTTCAAATCTGTATAGGTTGAAACCAAAGGTTGTGCCAATATTAGAACTTTTCAGATTTCTGGCCATTCTTTGTTTACATTTATAAAACAGTAATAATGCAATCAATGTAATAATAAGTGTTTACAATACAGCAAATTATTAAAATAATTAAGTAATAAGCTAAAATAATAAAAATTTAGATAACTTTTAAAATATTAAAAGCAAAACTCAAGTAAATAATCAATAATGAATAGTTAAATATTTAATTTAAAGATGAGACTCATTTTTCCTGAATTATTCAATGAAACTTGCCTCATAAAGGTACACTTCTAATTCACAACAAAATCATAAAATAACAGTGTTTTATTTCAGGTTTAGCCAGACATAACAAGCAAAAAAGATTGATTAATATATAAATGTATTTGGTAAGAAGTTTGTGACTATTAAAAATATCAGCAATATTTTGAGTTTTTCAAAAATAAACTTATTTTTTCTTCATGAAAAAGCATGAATTCAGTAATATTAACAAAAATTACAGATTAAAATACATATGGCATTGATATTATAATAAAAAAGGATAAAACAGTAAGATAATGCACCTATCCACACAAGTCATAAAGGCATAAACTAAAAAGCTTTCATGTGCGAACATAAAAAAAAATTTCAAGAGAAAATAAGATTTTTTTTAATTCAATTTTTCTTTTACTTGTTAAACTTATATCTCAAATAAATATAGCTAAAGTAAACTTACTTGTTTTTATTTACCCGTGTTATCTTCTTGATTTTTATAAATTTTTTGATATGTAACAAAAGCACTGACCGGGAGGAGTTTCCTGTATGGGCGGCCAAACACTGTGTGAGTAGTATAGTAATGACAGTTTCAGCCCACCGGGTGCAGGGTGCTGACCTATAAGAGGGGGGTGAAGGTCATCGGGTGCTCGAGCTGTAAGAGGGGGGTGGAGTGAAGGTCATCGTGCAAGGTTAAGATGACGTCATCTTAGAGGATGAGTGTGTTGATGACGTCATCTTAGAGGATGAGTGTGTTTTAAATAAGAATTTTTTTTTTTTTTTTTTTTTTTTTTTTTAAGCGGGAATTTTAGGGAGTTAGAATTTTTTTTCGGCGTATTAGAGTATGAGGGTGTTATTTTAATTTTAATGCGGGGACTTTAAAATTTTCGGTGAACTTTCGTTTTAGATAAGAATTTTTTTTAATTTTAAGCGGGAATTTTAGGGAGTTAGAATTTTTTTCCGAACTTTAGTACGAAGATTTTTTTTTTTAATTTTAAGCGGGAATTTTAGGGAGTTAGAATTTTTTTTCGGTATACTATAGTACGATGATTTTTTTTTTTTAATTTGAATGCGGGGACTTTAAAATTTTCGGCGTGTTACAGTACGTGGGGTATGTTTTTCGATTAAATTTTACTGTTGTTCATTTAAAAAGGTAATAAAAAAGTAATTAAAAATAAGGAATGAAGCGACTTTTTTTTTTTTTTTTCACTATGCTCTGATTCGAGGACATTTGATTTTAAGCGGGAGATGATTATTATTTTGTTGTACTCATGTACAAGAGATATTTATTTATTTTATTTATTAAAAATTATTTAATTAATTAATTAATTTTTGAGTGAATTTTGTGAAGATAGAAATTTTTAGGGAATCATTTTTTGAGATTTAATTTTTTTTAAGTGTTGAATCGGTGTTAGGATATTTTAGAAAGACTCCCATGCAGGGCACTTATTCAAACGTAATTTTTGTAATGAGATGTATTCGCGCGCGTCGACCTAACTGTTCGGAATATGTGATTTTCCTCGAATCATGTGTGAATAACTGTTAGATTTCCTTAGAAAGATCTGAATAACCTTAATCCCTGTCTGCCATCATAAATAACATATGCTGGTAATGGGAATTTGAGAATAACAATTTTGAATATTTATTTAATGAAGGAACTTTAAAATTATTTCAAGTGTTATTTATAGTCAACTATGTTATACATTTGATATTTTAAAATAATTAAAAAATAACTTTAAAATTTGAATGAAAAAAATATGTTTTAAAATGGGATTTTACGTACTAACATTTATTCGCGCTCGTTGACCTAAGCTTTCGGAATCTGTGATTTTCCTCGAATCATGTGTGAATAACTGTCAGATTTCCTTAGAAAGGTCTGAATAAGCTTCAACCGTCATTAATAACGCATGTCTGTAACGGGAATTTGAACTTAATTTTTTTTTTTTAAATATTAATTTTAATGAGGTGACTTCGAAAACTATTTGTAGAACTTTTGAGTGATAATAATTTTTATTGGGAAACTTAAAAGAATCTTGTGATTTTTTGGGAACTAATTTTTAATTGTTGAATCAATCTGTATTCGGATTTCTTTTGTGTGAGATTGTATAAATGTTGATGAAAACTATTTCTATTCCAATTAAAGAAATTTAATAATAAAAAGAATAAAGTGTACCTCACCAGACACCCCTTTTTCAAAATGCATGCATATTTTTAAACATAACAATGTGTTTAATATAAGTAATTTTTGTGTGTCCTTTCCTTTCTGAAAGTGTAAGCGATTTTTAACATAAATATCTTTTGACATGTGTAATTTTTCCCTGGCAGAACAATTTTCAAATAAATAAATTTTAATATGAATAGAATTTTTGACTTGCCGAAGAAAAAAAAAAAAAAAAAAAAAAAAAAAAGGAACTTATTTTTAATGTTTTAATACTTGTCGGTTAAAAAAAAAAAATAAATAAACTATATTTATTATCGAAATGAATTCATCTTCATTATTTTAAAAAACATATAATATTTATAACCAGTAATGCGGAACTTTTTCAAACCCTGCTAATGAGATTTTATTTAACATTGTATTTTATCTTCAGATCAAAATAATTTGTGAAAAATGCTTTTAAATATTTTTAAAACTGTATTGAAAATAATATTTTATATACCTTAACATCAATGAAATCCGAATCGATCAAGAGTTTAATAATTAGTTTCTCAAAAAAGTTCGTTCTAGTATGTGTGTGTGTAAACATAGATGAATCATTCTTATCTGCTTATCTGATAGCGTTTTCCGGAAAGGGTTGAATCTCTGAATCATAACTGATAGGAAGTGGGGTTCATGTGTTATCTTAATTAATCCTAATGAGTACTATGTCTAATTAAAATTATTTGACTTGAAATAAAATAAGGTCTTTTGAGTAATATCTTTTGAAAATTTAAGATATAATTATTTAAATCAAATTAGAGGCTTTTTTTTTTTTCTCATCGATTTATTTTAAATAAAACTAAAATATTTATTATTTTTTTATACTTTGTTAGCAAAATAAAGAGTGTAATACATTCATTTCGGATTTAACTATTTGAAAATTTAAACTAACCTATGATTGAAATGGTTACATAAGGTTGAGTATGTGATCTTTTAAATGAAATCTAGTTAAAAACAGAACACGCATTTATATAAAACTTTAAATACTTATGCTTATGTGTATAAAATAATGTATGTATTAAATATTAAATGAAAAATATTAATATGGGAATACGCATCCGTATAAAACTTTAAATACTTATGCTTTGGTGTATAATATAATGTATGCATTAAATATTAAATGAAAAATATGAATTAACAATTAATGAAAAATATCAATTAACATTAATAAAATATTAATTAAACATTGCATGGATTAAAAACTTAATATTAATATGGGAATACGCATTCGTATAAAACTTTAAACATTTATGCTTTGGTGTATAATATAATTTATGTATTAAATATTAAATGAAAAATATGAATTAACAATAAATTAAAGTTATTAATTAACATTAATTAAATATTAATTAAACATTGTGTTGATTTAAATATAGATTAAAAAACTTAATGATAAATATTAATTTCTCATGTAATTAAAATAACACTTTATAAATTAATGAATTATTAATAAATGAAAAATGTTCATTCGAAACAACTTGAGAAATACTAATTTGTAATGAAATAAGAAAATAACAATGAATAAAATATTAATTAAAAATTGAATGAAAATTATGCATTGAAAAAAAAATAGATAAAAATCAAATATTCTCACCTAAAAATTTCTCCCATCAGGACTCCAGTTGCAACCTTCCTCGTTGCATGCTACTTGAAAACTGAGTGATAACACATATGCCTTATCTTACTAGCGTCTTCGTTAACATCAAATTCATCCGCGCAACTTCTGGCGCGCAGGTGTTCTAGGAATTATTCGTCTGCTTCAAAGTGCTTGTTTCTCCGTTTGTTTACTCTTGCTTCGTGCAGGGAGCAGTTTTGCTGACAAACACCTGACTTGCAGGACTTGCGTACACGGCCACTTGTTTTAATATCTGTACATATTTAATTATTCTTCGAGTTTAAAACTATACAATCTTTAGTTGTACAAGTAATTTTGCGATGATAAACGCTAATTATGCCATGATAAATTTAATACTGTTTTTTAAAAAATGTAGTTCATTCAGTGTTGAATTCAGACATTTTTCTCCGGGAGGGATTTCTGTAGCTCCGGAGGGGACATAATAGAGTCCCGGGGAGGGGAATTGCACTTTTTGACCATTGAAAACCCAAAATAACAAAATTTCCGGGGGGTGATTTTATTGCTCCGGGGGGGGGGGATATCCCACCCAAGCCACCCCCTGAATTCAACACTGAGTTTATTTGTTTTGATTATCGGTACTAAGAGGTTTATACGTTTTTATACCGTGTTCTGAATTTTTTTGTGATTGACTTTAAAATATGAGGATAGCTAAAATAATTAAAAGAGTGAATCTGTATTACTCATAACTTTTACTTGCATTACAAACATATTCACTTTATATCTGGAGACTCTAACTTGTATTTTATTTGCAGTTTTCACTACTTAATTAATGCATTAATTTTCCATTATAATTAATTTTTCTTACTTTTGTGTAGTAAGTTTATTAAATCCTTTTTTTTTTTTTTTTTTTTTTTTTTCTTTTGTAACACTTAAGTTACATAAACTTTTTATTAAAATGTTTTGTGCAGTAGTTTCTTAATTTAAAACTCATTTTTTTTTCTTTCTTTTCGTTGATTTAAACACAAACTTGTATTTTCTAAGCTTTGTTTACTACTAACACCAGATTGTTATCCTATTTAATTTATAGTGATGTTTTATTTTCATTGAATTATGCAATTATACTTTATTTCATTTTCTTTTCAAATGAGTATAAATTATCGTAATCTTTCATTTATTATTTTACAAGCTTTTCAAAGAAACTACAAAAAATTTAATAAATCATTGAAATAAAGTAAAACACTTAAAAGACATTAGAAGTGAGTCTGCCTACAGAACCCTATTGAAATATCAATTTAATACTTTCTAACACATTTGAAAAGAGTTTCTGTGAGTTCAGTTTGTCAGTCTGTACTGTAATTCTCGTAAACGTAAATTTTCATTTATGTTACTGAAATTAACTACAGCATGTTTCCTAGTGAAAATTGAGTGTGTAGCATTTATAGGGACAATGGGAAAAAAATCTTTTGTGGTAGATTTGAGTGATGTTACACTACTTCAAAAATGTAATTGATATCTGTTTAAGAAATGCATCGAAGCATTCTTTCTGTATAGTATGGTATATAATAACAATGAGATGACTGACTCTGCCTGAACTCTGTTTTTATTCAAGTCATCGATTGGGTATAAATATTGCAAATTTTTTATTTAAAACTAATTTTCAGGGACATGAAAAACAGGAAGCATTTTCACGAGAGAGTATTTAGGATAAATTCTTATTTCTGTGTAAGACGAAATTTTATATATGTACATATAAAATAAAGGTTAACACTTTTATACAATGTGCTTTTAACATCACATTCTGATGACTCAAAACTTTTGGTCATCGATTTCAAATCAGACTTGAATAAAAAAAAAAAATAAATAAATAAATAAAAAAACTGAATACTGTTGCCAAAATGTGTATCATCAATTTATACATCACTTGACCAAAAAGAAAAAAAAAAAAAAAAAAAAAATGTTTATGTAAAAAAATTACTTTAAGCATATTTTATAATGTTACACTATTTCAGGCATATTGAAATTGATATACATTATTGAAGTGTATTACAAGATACTTACTGTAGAATGTGATATGAATAATGGTTATCATTCACTTACACAGCAAAAAAATATTTTGATTGTAGTACGATGATCGTACTGTGTTTAAGCGATAAAAGCTGGAAATGTATTTTCAAATAATGTATGCATTTTTATGCATAATTAAATTTTTGCATAACTTTGCACATTAATATTGAAAACATACTCCAATGAGTCCAATGAAGAAAATCCTCTTCTCTAAAACATAGAAATAATCAAGGGATGGAGAAAAGTAACTATAAAAGCAGTGTCCTAGCACCTGACACTTATCACTGACATTGAGTAGCATTCAATAGATAAACAAACAGAATTTTTTGTACTAGGGTGTAAAATAGTATTGCTTGGTGGTGGACTGTGGATTAATTTTTGCTTGGAAAGAATTATGTACATGTATTCAATATACAATTCATTTTTTCCATATTTTGTATCTCGCTAGTTAGATACTGAAAATTGAAAAGAATGTATAACAAACCGCCAACCAAAAATATTACTTATTTATTTAAATAAAAATATTAATATAATTATATGTATTTAAGTAAAAATATCAATTAATTATATATTTAAAAAAATATTATTTAATATAATTATACATATTTAAATAATATTAATTAATATAAGTTGTATATATTTAAACAAAAGTATTAATATCAATTAGATATTTAATAAATAGTAGTATAAATTATGTGTATTTAAATATTATTATTTAATATAAATTATACATATTTAAATAATATATTAATTCATCTAAATTGTGCAGTAACACACACATACAATTAAGTAAAAATGTTAATTATATATATTTAAATAATAACATTATCTAATATAGATTATTCACAATTAAATATTAATATTATTTACATATATTTAAAGATTGATATTAATTAATTATATATATTTCAAATCAATATTAATTATGTATTTAAATAGTAATAATAATATATAGAGAAAAGATGTAATTGCACTAATCCTCCACATCTTCATAATTTCAGATGAATCAGTAATTAGTAAAAAGTGTAGTAAACTAATCGCGATTTTTATATATAAAAATAATGCTTGATTAAAAAGAGAGAGAGAGAGAGAGAGAGAACTTAAATATCAAATTAATTGAATTGACTAATCTTTTATTTAAAATTATGTTTATGTAGCATAAAATTATGTTTAGTGTAAGTGTAGGCGATATTGTATTTTAATAAATATTCATTTAATTATTTTGAAAAAACTTATATGTATTTAAAAATTATATTTTAATTATGAATTATACTCAATTTTATTATAATTTTATTTAGTTAATTGTAAGTACAATTTAAAAAGCAACTGATCTTTATATGTTTATAACTAATCTTTATTAACTAACTAATTTAATAAAGATCATCATAAAATTTCACAAAAGATAAAACAGCAACAAGTGGACAGCTAAAAACCTAAGAATTGCCGCGCCGTTCATACACTGCTTCAACCGAGGCTTCATCCGCAAATTTCAACTAAAAGTCCCTCGGTGATATGTGCGAGCTCTCCCCCGAGTTCTCCTCAACAGACCTGCGCACTAGAAGTTGCGCGGATGAATTTGATGTTAACGCAGACGCTAGTCCTTATCTTTCGTACCGTGATAACCTCGACCATTGATAATTTTGTACTTGCGCGCCCTCTAACTGAATAGACAGCGTGTGAAACGTGACGTAATCGTTATTCTGTATGCTGCTGTCAACGTGTAAGAGATTGGTGTCTTAATCATTTTAGTTAGTATTACTATTTTATAATTAGTTTACAAATGTCATTAATGGAAACAGTTCGGTGAGTTGACGAATTCTTCACCCCGATTGAAGGAACAAGACATGGAAGTCTCAACAATGTTCTTATTTCGTCCTCTAATTAATTTTTAGAAATTAGATAATCTTTTAATTTTTAGAATTTAGTTAATGTTTTAATTTTAGAAATTAGTTAATCTTGAATAATTATCTTTACTTTTAACAAAATATAAAATAATTAACATTTTATTAACAAGACAACTCTTCTTAATTTGCGCGAAATAAAACCCAACTTTCTTCTTCACTGATCACGAAGGAAATGGCCGATAACACACATGCTTATCTACTGTTATCTCCACGCATGCGCACTGCTGATAAGTGATGTGCTGATAAGGTGAGTCGAAAAGACTTCATTTCTTCCCAAGTAAGTGTATGAGTCGGTTGTGTCTAGGTAAGTACCCTTCTTTTATTATTATTTTTCAAATGTTTGTGTAATAAAGGCAAAAAATTAAAACACAGTTTATTATAATTTAAATTTCTTTTTATTAAAATAAACTCGCCCATTGGGGATTAAGTAATACATTGTTAGAAGGTTTTTTCTTTGGTTTCACAAAGTTTCTTCTTGGTGATACATTTTTCATTACTTTCTTCAAAGTTCCAGATGATAAATATTTGTTTTTGATTATAGTTGAAGGTACTCCAATTTCACGAAGCGCTTGAAGAAATTCTGTCGGTACTTTCTCAGGTCTCTTATTCACATTAAAAATGAGATGAAAGAGTTCTGCTAAATTCGTATCTTGCAAGGTGTTTCCATTATAAGTCACTTTTCCAGTTCGATCCCAGCTCATCTTACTTGAATTCGATTTCAGTAACTTCAGCAAAGATTTAGCTTGTTTCATCATATGACTTGGTGCTGAGCTTATCACAAACGAGTCGTAATCCTCTTCTCCCAACTCAGAAGGTTTTTCGGACTGTACAGGTTTCGTTTCAGAAGATTCCATTTCAGTAGATTCTGCTGTAAATAAAAATAATTAAAATATTTAAAAATCCACCGTGTTGCACAATCAGTTGCTTTTTTGAAAAAAGAGTTCCTTTTTTCAAAAAGCAACTGATTGTGCAACACGGTGGATTTTTAAATATTTTAATTCCTGCAGCTTTGAGTGTATTAACGGGTCTTATCAATGGAGCTCGCAGCTAAATACGCTCTCATACCGGAAGAAGAGTTGACTAAACATGTCCCCACGAAAAAGCAAATGACTGACTTTGATGTGGCAATGTCAAAAATACTCAATAGTTCACTTCCCGATCATGAGAAAGTTCAACAGTACTATGAACTTCTAAAAAGGAAAATGAATTTACAAGAATTTAATGTCCCTTGGAGATCGAAACCTTTTCAAGATGAAGAAGAGAAAAGGAAATCTGAACCTCTGGAGTCGGAACCTGTTAAAACGGAATCTGTGACAGCAGAATCTACTGAAATGGAATCTTCTGAAACGAAACCTGTACAGTCCGAAAAACCTTCTGAGTTGGGAGAAGAGGATTACGACTCGTTTGTGATAAGCTCAGCACCAAGTCATATGATGAAACAAGCTAAATCTTTGCTGAAGTTACTGAAATCGAATTCAAGTAAGATGAGCTGGGATCGAACTGGAAAAGTGACTTATAATGGAAACACCTTGCAAGATACGAATTTAGCAGAACTCTTTCATCTCATTTTTAATGTGAATAAGAGACCTGAGAAAGTACCGACAGAATTTCTTCAAGCGCTTCGTGAAATTGGAGTACCTTCAACTATAATCAAAAACAAATATTTATCATCTGGAACTTTGAAGAAAGTAATGAAAAATGTATCACCAAGAAGAAACTTTGTGAAACCAAAGAAAAAACCTTCTAACAATGTATTACTTAATCCCCAATGGGCGAGTTTATTTTAATAAAAAGAAATTTAAATTATAATAAACTGTGTTTTAATTTTTTGCCTTTATTACACAAACATTTGAAAAATAATAATAAAAGAAGGGTACTTACCTAGACACAACCGACTCATACACTTGCTTGGGAAGAAATGAAGTCTTTTCGACTCACCTTATCAGCACATCACTTATCAGCAGTGCGCATGCGTGGAGATAACAGTAGATAAGCATGTGTGTTATCGGCCATTTCCTTCGTGATCAGTGAAGAAGAAAGTTGGGTTTTATTTCGCGCAAATTAAGAAGAGTTGTCTTGTTAATAAAATGTTAATTATTTTATATTTTGTTAAAAGTAAAGATAATTATTCAAGATTAACTAATTTCTAAAATTAAAACATTAACTAAATTCTAAAAATTAAAAGATTATCTAATTTCTAAAAATTAATTAGAGGACATGCGAAGTAAGAACATTGTTGAGACTTCCATGTCTTGTTCCTTCAATCGGGGTGAAGAATTCGTCAACTCACCGAACTGTTTCCATTAATGACATTTGTAAACTAATTATAAAATAATAATACTAACTAAAATGATTAAGACACCAATCTCTTACACGTTGACAGCAGCATACAGAATAACGATTACGTCACGTTTCACACGCTGTCTATTCAGTTAGAGGGCGCGCAAGTACAAAATTATCAATGGTCGAGGTTATCACGGTACGAAAGATAAGGCATATGTGTTATCACTCAGTTTTCAAGTAGCATGCAACGAGGAAGGTTGCAACTGGAGTCCTGATGGGAGAAATTTTTAGGTGAGAATATTTGATTTTTATCTATTTTTTTTCAATGCATAATTTTCATTCAATTTTTAATTAATATTTTATTCATTGTTATTTTCTTATTTCATTACAAATTAGTATTTCTCAAGTTGTTTCGAATGAACATTTTTCATTTATTATGTCTGATTATAATGTTATGATCTGATATTAAAATGTCTGAATTCAACACTGAATGAACTACATTTTTTAAAAAACAGTATTAAATTTATCATGGCATAATTAGCGTTTATCATCGCAAAATTACTTGTACAACTAAAGATTGTATAGTTTTAAACTCGAAGAATAATTAAATATGTACAGATATTAAAACAAGTGGCCGTGTACGCAAGTCCTGCAAGTCAGGTGTTTGTCAGCAAAACTGCTCCCTGCACGAAGCAAGAGTAAACAAACGGAGAAACAAGCACTTTGAAGCAGACGAATAATTCCTAGAACACCTGCGCGCCAGAAGTTGCGCGGATGAATTTGATGTTAACGAAGACGCTAGTAAGATAAGGCATATGTGTTATCACTCAGTTTTCAAGTAGCATGCAACGAGGAAGGTTGCAACTGGAGTCCTGATGGGAGAAATTTTTAGGTGAGAATATTTGATTTTTATCTATTTTTTTTTCAATGCATAATTTTCATTCAATTTTTAATTAATATTTTATTCATTGTTATTTTCTTATTTCATTACAAATTAGTATTTCTCAAGTTGTTTCGAATGAACATTTTTCATTTATTAATAATTCATTAATTTATAAAGTGTTATTTTAATTACATGAGAAATTAATATTTATCATTAAGTTTTTTAATCTATATTTAAATCAACACAATGTTTAATTAATATTTAATTAATGTTAATTAATAACTTTAATTTATTGTTAATTCATATTTTTCATTTAATATTTAATACATAAATTATATTATACACCAAAGCATAAATGTTTAAAGTTTTATACGAATGCGTATTCCCATATTAATATTAAGTTTTTAATCCATGCAATGTTTAATTAATATTTTATTAATGTTAATTGATATTTTTCATTAATTGTTAATTCATATTTTTCATTTAATATTTAATGCATACATTATATTATACACCAAAGCATAAGTATTTAAAGTTTTATACGGATGCGTATTCCCATATTAATATTTTTCATTTAATATTTAATACATACATTATTTTATACACATAAGCATAAGTATTTAAAGTTTTATATAAATGCGTGTTCTGTTTTTAACTAGATTTCATTTAAAAGATCACATACTCAACCTTATGTAACCATTTCAATCATAGGTTAGTTTAAATTTTCAAATAGTTAAATCCGAAATGAATGTATTACACTCTTTATTTTGCTAACAAAGTATAAAAAAATAATAAATATTTTAGTTTTATTTAAAATAAATGGATGAGAAAAAAAAAAAAGCCTCTAATTTGATTTAAATAATTATATCTTAAATTTTCAAAAGATATTACTCAAAAGACCTTATTTTATTTCAAGTCAAATAATTTTAATTAGACATAGTACTCATTAGGATTAATTAAGATAACACATGAACCCCACTTCCTATCAGTTATGATTCAGAGATTCAACCCTTTCCGGAAAACGCTATCAGATAAGCAGATAAGAATGATTCATCTATGTTTACACACACACATACTAGAACGAACTTTTTTGAGAAACTAATTATTAAACTCTTGATCGATTCGGATTTCATTGATGTTAAGGTATGTAAAATATTATTTTCAATACAGTTTTAAAAATATTTAAAAGCATTTTTCACAAATTATTTTGATCTGAAGATAAAATACAATGTTAAATAAAATCTCATTAGCAGGGTTTGAAAAAGTTCCGCATTACTGGTTATAAATATTATATGTTTTTTAAAATAATGAAGATGAATTCATTTCGATAATAAATATAGTTTATTTATTTTTTTTTTTTTAACCGACAAGTATTAAAACATTAAAAAAAGGTTCCTTTTTTTTTTTTTTTTTTTTTTTTTTCTTCGGCAAGTCAAAAATTCTATTCATATTAAAATTTATTTATTTGAAAATTGTTCTGCCAGGGAAAAATTACACATGTCAAAAGATATTTATGTTAAAAATCGCTTACACTTTCAGAAAGGAAAGGACACACAAAAATTACTTATATTAAACACATTGTTATGTTTAAAAATATGCATGCATTTTGAAAAAGGGGTGTCTGGTGAGGTACACTTTATTCTTTTTATTATTAAATTTCTTTAATTGGAATAGAAATAGTTTTCATCAACATTTATACAAACTCACACAAAAGAAATCCGAATACAGATTGATTCAACAATTAAAAATTAGTTCCCAAAAAATCACAAGATTCTTTTAAGTTTCCCAATAAAAATTATTATCACTCAAAAGTTCTACAAATAGTTTTCGAAGTCACTTCATTAAAATTAATATTTAAAAAAAAAATTAAGTTCAAATTCCCGTTACAGACATGCGTTATTAATGACGGTTGAAGCTTATTCAGGCCTTTCTAAGGAAATCTGACAGTTATTCACACATGATTCGAGGAAAATCACAGATTCCGAACGCTTAGGTCAACGAGCGCGAATAAATGTTAGTACGTAAAATCCCATTTTAAAACATATTTTTTTCATTCAAATTTTAAAGTTATTTTTTAATTATTTTAAAATATCAAATGTATAACATAGTTGACTATAAATAACACTCGAAATAATTTTAAAGTTCCTTCATTAAATAAATATTCAAAATTGTTATTCTCAAATTCCCATTACCAGCATATGTTATTTATGATGGCAGACAGGGATTAAGGTTATTCAGATCTTTCTAAGGAAATCTAACAGTTATTCACACATGATTCGAGGAAAATCACATATTCCGAACAGTTAGGTCGACGCGCGCGAATACATCTCATTACAAAAATTACGTTTGAATAAGTGCCCTGCATGGGAGTCTTTCTAAAATATCCTAACACCGATTCAACACTTAAAAAAAATTAAATCTCAAAAAATGATTCCCTAAAAATTTCTATCTTCACAAAATTCACTCAAAAATTAATTAATTAATTAAATAATTTTTAATAAATAAAATAAATAAATATCTCTTGTACATGAGTACAACAAAATAATAATCATCTCCCGCTTAAAATCAAATGTCCTCGAATCAGAGCATAGTGAAAAAAAAAAAAAAAAAAAAAAAAAAAAGTCGCTTCATTCCTTATTTTTAATTACTTTTTTATTACCTTTTTAAATGAACAACAGTAAAATTTAATCGAAAAACATACCCCACGTACTGTAACACGCCGAAAATTTTAAAGTCCCCGCATTCAAATAAAAAAAAAAAATCATCGTACTATAGTATACCGAAAAAAAATTCTAACTCCCTAAAATTCCCGCTTAAAATTTAAAAAAAAAAATCTTCGTACTAAAGTTCGGAAAAAAATTCTAACTCCCTAAAATTCCCGCTTAAAATTAAAAAAAATTCTTATCTAAAACGAAAGTTCACCGAAAATTTTAAAGTCCCCGCATTAAAATTAAAATAACACCCTCATACTCTAATACGCCGAAAAAAATTCTAACTCCCTAAAATTCCCGCTTTAAAAAAAAAAAAAAAAAAAAAAAAAATTCTTATCTAAAACACACTCATCCTCTAAGATGACGTCATCAACACACACATCCTCTAAGATGACGTCATCTTAACCTTGCACGATGACCTTCACTCCACCACCCTCTTACAGCTCGAGCACCCGATGACCTTCACCCCCCTCTTATAGGTCAGCACCCTGCACCCGGTGGGCTGAAACTGTCATTACTATACTACTTGTGTGTCAGGCGCTACCCACGCTAGAAACTCTCCAAGTGTTATGCCTTTATTTACATATATTTACAGACATATGTCCTTCTGATGTAATTGTCACATCTTGCTTGTTTTGAAATCACACAAGTGTCTATTATCCATAACACAATCTTAGCAATGTCTACATCAGTAGTTTTTTTTATGGGGGATCTTCTTGAAGAGAAATCTTTTGCATGCAGGGTCGCAGTTGATGCTGGGATTTGTAAGTGTCTGGGGGATTTTCATGGGGGAGTGCGAATTTTGCCAAAAAGGTGCAATCTGGACGGGGGGTTTTCACCCACTCTCTCAATGAATTTCTTTTTCAGCAGCACTTATCCCAATACATTGTTGGCACAGGCGACACAATTTCTGTGTTGATGTTTAAATTCTAAAAAGAGTAAACAGATAAATAAATTTTGAAAAATTAAAGAAAGTGTATTACTTACTTCTAAGTTTGACTGCAAAACCTACCAGGAAGAGATCTTTAAAGCATTCATGCTTTGCCCTGATATATGATGAGATAAATTTATTACAAGAGAAGACAGATTTACATAAGATGAATATTTTCTTTGTAAATATGGAAAATAAAAAGTAATAGGAAGCAATTTTTTTGTACTAATACAAAGATATATTTATAAGGATTATTCAGAATGCACACATAAAATTACTTCATGTATATATAAAAATAAACTAGCATAATAAATTTAAAATAATATTAAAATACTTAATACTTATTCCAGAATATAATATTGCTGAAGCAATAATAGATAAATATCTATTTTAATAAACAAAATTTTTGTTAATAATATCAATAAAGATTATCAATAAGATGAAATTTTCATTGTACAGCGGTTTCACAAAAATAAACTAATATATATATATTACTAGAAAACACTCTGATATTAACTTTCCAGATTAACAACTATCGCGTAAGCAAAACAAAACAAGTGTGAATTTTCATTTTGTAGATTACTAAATAATCTCTCAAATTATTTGGGTTGTTTTTAAGATTTTATGTTTCTTAATAATTCAAATTAAAGATAAAGAAAATTAATCATGAAATCTGATAATACAAATGATAGAAATATATCTATAAAGTTATAACACTACACACACAGAAAAAAATAATAACATTGTATATTTTCACATTTCTCTCACAATGCTTTATTGAGCACAGTTGAAAATTTAATTTCCCGATGTTAATTATACGATGAATTAAAATTTACCAGAGCTTTCTGTTGTTTAATTCCCAAGAAAACGAAAAAAAAAAAAGTTTACCGTAATTAGTATCATCCGCCATTAAAATGCTTCTCAACCAATCATTGAAGGCTATCGTTAGACTTAATCGATATACGGTTACAACTTTACGACCGCGCTGTGACCGTTACAAGTGTTTCTCCAGTATCGCTTTTTTTATGCCGGTTACAAATTTCAGATTTGTAACCAGGGGCTGCGACGGTTACAACCGTTTCTGCTGTATCCAGCCCTATGCTACAATGACATCGTGCTACTACGGAATACCTAATACCCATAAGCCAATGAACTAACTCCCAAAAATTCTTCAGAACTAGCTCCACTTTAACAATATTTGGGGTAACATACGTACAGCTTCACATAGCTGTGCTTATGGAATAATCTAAAAGATCAAATTTACAAAATGACGTCATCACATGTAACTTTTCATCTGTATTAACTAAAAGAAAAATAGCAGTATCAATATATAACACAGGTATACTTCCCTGCAAGAAAATCACATTAGCATTCAATTTTAATACTATACAATTTCATATTCAAATGTAACATAAAACTTCGCAACTTGCGGAAACCACTCCCAACTAAAGTACAAACGCAACGCATAAACAACGAACGATAAGGAGAAAGTTAATTCATTAAATTTTAGTACAAGAGATAGAAACGCGTGTCAAGGACTTTCTGACCGCAAAACACGTGCCTGCCTGATTCGCGGCGCGTGTACAAAATAACCCAAATTACTGTCTATACTTTCTGAAAATTAAACACACTTTAACATACATTTTATAACACATGAACAGTATAACAATATAATAACCTTTAACAACTAACATAACAACTTAACAATAGATCCAGAATTTTTAAAAGCAGTTAAGACAAAAATTTCAAACATACATAAAAGTAACAATTTTGCAAACAGATTCTAAAGACAATTAAGCACCATTCGTGAGTCCGTCAAAAAATTTCCAAAAATGGCCAAAAATACAAAACAGTCTATCTGCTTTTTATTCCTTCACATTGCTACCACATATATGCACTCTAAAAGAAATTTAATAAAGAACATGATCACCCAATTATAGAGATGATTCGCTGCTAGCCGGTTTCATACTATACGATGGCTCTCTCCTCTTGTCCCAAAAACCTTGCACGAAGGATCTTTCGTCATCAGAACTGTACCGTGACGCCACAGTTGACTGTCGTGCCTGCAGCCTGGTCCTGAATGGATGCCTTGGGACACTTGTAGGTTTCGCTCAACGACTCCGCTCTGATCGGCTCGCTGGGGTCACTCCATGGCGAGATTCAAACTGCTGATGCTGGTACTCTGAATGTTGTCTCCTCTTTCTAGACGCACCTGAAGTTACTGAAGATCCTAGGCCACGTTTTTTTCCGGATCTACGTTGTCTCTTATTTGGCGAAAAGTGCGATTTAAAAGTTCTTTTCTCGGTTTGACGAGTGTCCATATGAAGTTTTTTTCGAGGATTAAGTGCTGAAGACGTTGAACTATTGGATAACTTATGCTTTTGAGGTTGCTGCCTAATAAGTGGAGGAACGGGACCGTTTATGATCTTTTCCCTTTTATAGTACACTGAGTCTGACGTATTTGACACTGTTCTCTTATTTTTAAAATCATACTTTGCTCTCGGTTTGATAGGCTTTCTACTTTCAATAACAGTTTTTGGAGCTGTTTGACCAAATTTTCTTCTTGAATATTGATGGAAAGAATTAGATGAAGAAGTGCTAGACTAGGGACACTCATTGGATCAGGAATTTTGCGAAACACCACTCGACACATGAGAACCTTCACTACCATTTTCTCTAAACTTATAAACTCGAACCTGATCCAGATTAACCGTCATTCTTTCATCATTGACATTAACAACCAGATTATTATTCCGAACTTCCAAAACTTCAAACGGACCCACAAACTTTGGCCCAAACTTAGCTACCCTCTTTTGACGACTTGAACTTAACCAATGCTTTTCTACTAACACAAAATCTCCAACTTTCACTTCTAACTCCCTCCTACGCATATTATTATACTGAGCTTGATTTTCCTGCGCTTTTCCCATCTAAACTTGAGCCTCCTTAACCAACCTCTCAATATCCTGGCACATAAACTGACTTTCCGCATCCAATACCATAATTAACCTTTGAAATGGAGTAATGACTTTTCTACCCAAAAACAATTCAGCCGGCGTATTTCCCGTCGACTCGTGAACTGCCGTACGAAGTGCGTGCGCAAAATGCTGAAGAAACTGATCCCAATTAGAATGATGCGAACCAACATAAGAAGAAATCATTTGAATTAATGTACGATTTACACGTTCAACCATATTAGACTGAGGACGATACGGAACAGTAAAAGAATGATCGATCTCCAACTTTTCACACAAAGACTTGAAAATATTAGATATAAAATCATAACGAAATGGTTTACTAGCAACGAGTGCGTCAAAACCAATATGAATTTCATTCGTTAAACTCGGTTTATCTGAAAAGACTTCACCAAAATCGACCAAAGACTTATTAAACTCCTCCTCGATTCCACTTAAACCCGACTCTCCCAAATCAACTGACACTGAAACAGGCTCTTTCTTACTCACATTCTCATCATTATTCACGATCAACGACTTTTTAAAGAAATCCAGGCTAATTCCTCTATCCTTCATATAATCCACACCAACTATACAATGCACTGTTAATCCACCTAACACACAAAACTCCCAACATGTCTTAACCGAACGAATTTCTACTTCTAAATCTATTGAACCCTTATTATCACAAGCTACTCCCTGCGCAGACTGAAATACCAGACTTGACCTCTTCAACTTTTTATACGAAAAATATTTCTGATAACAATTATAAGAAATGAACGACTTATCTGCCCCTGTATCGAAGACACTCTTAACGACAATACCATCTAACACATTTAACACTTCAGGTAACTCAACCGGATTAATAGTAACTTTATTCAAACTCACAGAAGACTTTTCCAACCTCTGAACACATCTCTTTTGCATTAATCTACCTTGAAAATTCTCATCCGAAGTTAATCTCCTTACTTGCGAAGAAACATTCTTGTCCCGTACTCCCCCTTTCCGATCATAACCACTATTCTCCCTATTTCCGTACATATATCTATCATTACTTTTAAAATTATTAGCACCACCACAATTCCTATTACCATTACCAGTATTCGACATATTACGACCAAATCCATAATTTTCATTACTCAAATTATTATCCGGAAATCGCTGTCCCTCTCTCAAAAAATTACGCTCCCCTTCATTTCTCAAATTACTTCCCGTGACAGGACTCTGTCGAGGGCTACGCGAATCCCGTTGATCCGAGCTATGCCGAGTCTCATACTTCGATAATATTTGGTGCATTTCTAAAAAGTTCTTAGGTGCTCTAATCTCGATATAGTCTTGTATATTCGCATTAAAGAGAAGAAGAATTATGTCCAATAATTCCTCAAATGTGATATCTAACTCCAATTTATTTTTCAGTTCAAGCTTACGTAGGTAAAACTTGGATGCTGATTCGTAAATATTCTGCTTATTACAGTAAAATTCTTTCCTCAAAATACTTTTATCTTTAACGGGAGGAAATGCCTTCTTTAACTCAATCACAGTCTGCTCAAATCTTTTAGCTTCATCATTAATCAAAAATTTTCCTATATTTTCTAACCACAAAAGTGCTTCGCCCTTCAATGAGCACTTACGCACTATGTATCTATTCTTCTCAGTTACATTATTAAATAAAATATAATCATCTAGTTTGACTAAAAATTCATTAATGTCACCTTCACCGGTAAAATAAACACGTGGCACAATCTCACAATGTTCGACATTTCGTTGGGCGCCATTTGTAACGGTTTGGTGCTCGCACTAAGTGTTGAATGCAGACATAACTCAGAACATAAGATAAAAACAGTTTATTTAAAACGGTTAGGGCTCGAGGACAGTGGAGCAAGTCTGTAATTTTAATAACTGGTAACAATACTAATAGGTTAAACTCATACTGACAGCTCCGGAACTAGCTCAATCGGGGCACTTCAGATTACTTCTCAGCTATCTTTCGGCTAAGCTGCTGGATAAAACTTTATTAGACAGCCCGTGGCTGTATATATTTCTTTATTAATTTTGAAACAATCAACGTAATTACTATTAACTTCTTACCACCGGCCAACTTCTCGAGTCGAATTCCAAAACTCCTTGTCAACTCACTGGAGGCTCGCTAACACTTGATATCGCTTGCTCTAGATTCACTACTAGCTGTCCAATGCCGCTAGACACACACTGCTAGACGCCACTAGCTGGTTAATGCCGCCAGAGACACACTCCACACACACTCAAACTGCAAGCTTTTATATGCTGCAAACTGAGATGCTACAAATTTACATATTACTACTAACCGAGACGTAACTGTAGAATCCGAAAGAGACACACACGCTCTAGAAAATTAAAGTAAAAGAGAGGATAGATGTCGCTTTCACGCTTACACATGTTAAATCATTGACGTCACGATCTCAAAAATGCTAGAGTGCCTTTATTACAAAGGTCACTCCCTCACATGTGATGCAAAGAATTTTTATTATTAAATTACAGGGCCACACAAAAATATTCCACTACATAATTCTATACGGGGAAACATTGTTTGAGGCGTGTTTTAATTATATTCAACTATTTCACATGTTAAATCATTGACGTCACGATCTCAAAAATGTTAGAGTGCCTTTATTACAAAGGTCACTCCCTCACATGTGATGCAAAGAATTTTTATTATTAAATTACAGGGCCACACAAAAATATTCCACTACATAATTCTATACGGGGAAACATTGTTTGAGGCGTGTTTTAATTATATTCAACTATTTCACATTTTATGAATAAGTTATACGTTGCTGAGGTGTAATAAAAATTACTTCCTGCATATTTACAGATATACAAAGATTTCGACTACTATACTGTATCCGAAATACGCTCTATTATATCAGCAAGATCTGAATATTTGTAAAACTTCGTTATCGTACGAACACACCTCATTTGCTACGTTCATATGCAATTTCCAACTTGCTATGACTGCAGATGGAGGGCCAGATGAAAATCCTAGGTATCGAAGGGTAATCGCTTTTGCTATAAGCCACTTCAAAATGTACAATTTGGATGCATTATTCATTGCTACTAATGCACTTAGAAGAAGTGCATTCAACTGGGTTGAACGTAGAATGGCCCCTCTTAGTCGGGAATTGGCAGGACTAATTTTGCCTCATGATCATTTTGGCTCCCATCTCGATGACAAAGGCTGTTCAATAAATGTTGATTTGGAGAAATCCAACTTCGAGTTTGCTGGGTATGGGTTGACGGAGATCTGGAGTACCATGAACATCGATGAACATCCTGTCCACGCCGCTTACGTCATTTCTGGTGAGCCTGAACTTCCAGTTGAGGAACATATAAAATGGTATTCCGATCATGCTCGGGAAAGTCAATATTTGCTTTAGATAGTGAAATGTAAAAATGAAACGTGTTGTCTTCGGCCTAGAAGCAGAATTTTTAAGATTCTGAAATCACGCTACTCGCCACCACCAGCTAAAATGAATCAAACATCACATGATCTCATCGTAAGTGATGAAGGACAATTTCTAGACCTGAGTCTCTGCCTTACACTAGATTTAGAAATTTCTTCAGCAGGGTTCATTCAATTACCTTACGATTATAGCTGATCGCCATAGGAAAAATATTCATGGGAATGATAAACAAAATGCCCCTTAGACAGAGACACGAGTGCGTCCACTGCGTATAGAGGCTCGGCGAGCCAATGAACTGATTTGCATTCTTCAAGCCCTCAAATGGTGATGAAGACGTTGAATGACTGGAGAAAGAAGAAGTGAAAGAACAAGGATCGGAAACCTGCTATACCCCAAGCCACTGTTCTAGTGTATAAACTGTATTGATGTATAAACTGTCATAAAATCTTACGTAAGAAAAGGGGGGGTCTAGCATTTGCTTATATTTTCTTACAAGAGGGGGGAGGGGGTACAAAATGACTAAAAATACGCTTACGTAATACTTGAACTTTCCCTTTGCATCAAATTTTGGATATAGATTCATTCTGATAAGAGGCTTTCCTGATTTGTTTTGGGAATTCATTGGATGAGTATAAATGGAAAATTGGTGGTACTAACCCTTTTAATTTAGCTAAATGGGTTTTCTTGCAGAATTAAATTATTTTTCTTCAATTTTTGGATACACGTTCATACTGATTAAATGCTTCCCTAATTAGCTGTGGGTTCTTTTGTTAAGTATAAAGGAGGTACGGGTGATTAATTCCCCTTAAGTTTGATAAATGAATTTTTATGCAGAAATACAAAATTTGCTTTAAATTTTGGATGTAGGTTTTTTCTGATAAGGCAAATCTCTGGAAATCTGGAAATTTAATGGTTAAATATAAAAGAAGGGGATAACTGCTCTTAAATTATATGTGTTATATGGGTTTTTATGAAAAATTATCCCATTTGCTCTGAATTTCGGATACAGGTTTTTTATATGATAAAGCATATCCCTGATTAGTTTAGGGGGCTCAATGCTTAAGTATAAAAAGAAGTGTAGCTTTTCCTTATTTATAAATAAAGTTGTTTTCAAATTCCGGTGTCAATCATTAACTTCAATACTTATACAATGATAGTGCTCTGGAGGGTGAAAGAGTTAAAGAAATTTAGCCTTCGTCAGAATAATCCGACTGGTTTAAAATTTTGTATACCGGCTTACTGCAAAAACTCACTTAATATATTAGTTTTTAGAGTTTCTACATAGAATCTAAAAGCGGGGTGAGGGGGTGAGTTAATTTCTCCTGGTTTAGATTAAACAAAACAAAACTCGCCTTTGTTTATGTTATCCGATTGGCTATAAATTGTCTATATCGCTTATTATAAAAAAAGCGTTTTCAGAATTAATTTTTAGAATTTTTTTATGGTGGGGATTACTTTTCTCAGTTTATATTAAATCCTAATTTCTGTTAGCCGCTTCACAAACCGCTATTTTTTTTCCCATTTTAACAGTTTAATTTGCAGTTACCAGTTTAACTACAAATACTAAATTAATCAAATTTGCAATTTTGTTTTGTTTGGAGCCCTAGTACTATATAGTCACCGACTTTTCAATAGCTCAAACTTAATTATAATAATCTTGTACAAAAACTTTAATACAAAAGCAATATCATGTGAGTTAATGGAGGCTTTTATCATTCGACGGAGCGGTCGCACAGACAGCTCAAAGTATTATGCCGTAATTTCTATCACAGAAGATAAGGGTCGAATAAGTTTAGTTTTCATTTGAACTATACTTTTAGATCCAAATTTTATATACCGACTTGGTGGGGAAATCCGCTTCCCTAGTTAGTTTTTAGAATTTGTTCATCGAATATAAAAAAAGGGGGGGGGCGATTTCTTTAATTTAGATTAAACATGTTTTGTTGATTGGAATTGTTCGATTTGTTCTACGAATTGTTCGATTGGCTTTTTTGGTTTTAAAAAAATTAAAACATGCATAAATTGGATGTAAATAGGATATTAAATCAAATGCAAATGTACACTCTAAATAAAAAGGAGTGACTATTCACTCCGGAGGAGTGAATACTCGCACACTCAAAATATGCCCAACCTCCTTAGAGTGACTATTCACTTTGGGCAGAAGTGGAATCGTTGACTCTCTAAAAGAGTGAATACTCACTCCTGGGGAGTGAATATTCACTCTAAACAGGAGTCAATAATCACTCTTTCTGAGGAGTGACTATTCAATTTTTGCTAAAGGAGTGCGTTTTTTCACTCCTGGTAGGAGTGACTATTTACTCTTACGGGAGGAGTGACTATTCACTCTTGCTAAAGGAGTGCGTTTTTTCACACTCGGTTGGAGTGAATAGTCACTTTTTCACAGGAGTGAATGATCATTTTTTTATGCAGTGAATTATTTTTTTTATTGCTATTATGGACTTTTAAAAGAATCGTAACTTTTAAAACATACAATGAAAATAAATAAAAGCATGGTAAAGATTGGAATAAAATACTTTTATTGACAAAATTTAATTCATAGTATATAACATTGATTTTTTAAGGGATGACTTAAAGTTACTATGAATTAAATTAGATTATTGACAGAAATAAATTATTTTATTCCAATCTTTCCCTTTGCGTTTGCTTTCATTGTTAACCCCATAAATATATGATAGTTTTTAAAAACCCATAAGTGCAAATTATTAAAAAGTTTTAAAATCTTAAACAGTCAATATTTTTTGTTTTCGATGCCCATTAAGTTTTACATATTATTTTAATAATTCCGTGATGCAAGTTTTCTATTTTTTTTTTTTATTTTTTTTAATGAGTAATTACATTGTGCATTTCAGCAACATATGTTGTTGCTGAAAAATTGGGTTACTGTTAGATTTTTGTTTGTTTGTTTGTTTTTCTGGTTTGGATCGGGTTTTAAATAGAGTTCAATTGGAATTTCCAGGTTCTGGTCAGTACGTATATTGATGAAAATTACATGGTCTTTCTCGAATTGGGATATGGTTGGATAGATTTTTTTCGAGGGTTTGAATCTGGTTTCAGGTTGACTTCAAAAGGAATTTTTAGGTTTTTGTCAGGTTGCATTTTAACGTATATTATTTGTCATTGACAGATTGGGTTATAATTACAGATTGTTTTTTTCAGAGAGCAGGGGGGGGGGAGGATAGATGTCAATAGGAATTTTCAGGTTCTAGGTAATGCATGTTGACGGAAATTATTTTGCCTTTCTTAAACAGATTAATCTTTCCACTGATTTTTTTTTGGGGGGGGGGAGGGGTATCAGATTCAGTTTTATAAATGTATGTCAGCAGAAATTATTTTTTCTCTTTTGAATCAGGTTGATTCGACAAAATGTTTTTTTGTTTTGAGTTTAGATAGAGTTCAATTCAAACGGAATTTTCATGTTCTGGTCAAACTGCATTTCCACCGGAAATGTTTTGTCCTGTACACATACCGTGTTATGATTATATGGATTTTTTTTTTTTTTTTTTTTTTTTTTTTGGCGGGGGGAGCAGGGCGGTTCGGATTCGGTTTAAGATTTATAGGTTCTGTCTGTGTATATCGACAGAAATTATATTTTCTTTCTCAGATCAGGGTGTGGTTGATAGATTTTATTTATTTTTCTTTCTTGGGGGGCGAGAATGATTTATCTGGTATCGGATTGACTTCAAATTGAATTTTAGGTTCTTGTCGAGTTGCATTTCAATGTACAGTTGGCAAAATAAGTATTTGTACATTCTAATATATTTAATTTTTAACTAAATAAAAACAGATATTTTAACACGAATGGTTTTAATAGAGTGTTTTTATTGTGCGTTTTAAATTAAACGACAAAATTTTCGATCAAGGTGTAAAATAAACTTTATAACTGGGAAAGTTTAAAATTTTCTTGCAAAAAAAGTATTTGTACGTTTCCACAGCAAGATTTGAACTGTGTTTATAATGTTTGTGGTTCAAAGTTGTAACATAATTTGTAAGTTTTTAATAATTATTAACTTCATATTATATTTATCTGGCATTTAATCTAATTTTCTCTTGAAGTAATTGAGAATGGTACTTAAAACTAGAGAGGTACCTTTGAACATAAGAAATCATATCTTTGACCTTCATAAAAATAAAAATCATACAAAGTAATCAGAAAAGCTATTAAATTACCTTTTACAACTATTGGATACATGATGAGAAAGTATGAAGAAATTGGATGCATCGAAATTTAAAGAAAACCAGGACTTCTCAGCAAATTAACAATGAGGAAAAAAGGAGCGTTGTTAAAATAGCTTTAAAAAATCCTATGGGTTTAGTTCAAAAATTTACTGAAGGCCTTGCTACATCTTCTAACATCAGAGTATTACCTCAAACAATAAGAAATATTCTTCTCAATTCAGATTTAAAAGGAAGAACCTCAAGGTAAAATCCATTCATCAGTGAAACGAATAGGCGAAAATGCATAGAATTCGCTTTCGCATACAGAAACAAATCATTGGATTTTTGGAAAACAGTAATTTTTTCTGATGAGAGAAAATTCGGAATTTTCTTACCACCAAGCATCCGAAAAATTTGGCGTAAAAATAAAACTGTGCTAGATCCAAAACTTATACTTCAAACTATCAAGCATGGTGGGGGGAATATTATGGTTTTGGGGTGTATAGCTTCCAATGGAGCAGGATATTTGGAATTTATTGAGTTTGGAATGACAGCTTTAACATACATTGATGTGTCGTGGTGTAATTTATTAAACAGTGCTAAGAAATTACGTGTAGAGGAAGCTTTTCACTTTCTGCAGGATAACAACCAAAGCATATTGCTGTGATCATCAGCACATGGTTACTCTACAGTGCTCGAAGGCGACAAGTAACTCCTCTGCAATCTCTACACTTGAATCCAATAGAAAATTTGTGGATGATATTGGCTGCAAAAATCCGAAAAAATTTGTATCAGCGAAAAACAATTTTAAAGAAGCTCTTATTGAGTCATAGAATAAAATGAACCAGACCGCTACAAAAAAGTTAGTGGAATCTATGTCACACCATCTAGAAGTAGTCATAAACACTAGAAAGGAATTCACATAAAATATTATTTTGTATCATTTAACTAAATTTTCATTAATTATAATACATTAATGTAGTGTACAAATACTTTTTTTGCATTATATTTTGGTATATTTGTTTATTATAATGTAAAAAATGAATTCGTTTTATTTTGTTTTTGCTTTTATATTATTAAAATGCATTAAATTAATGTATTACAGTATTTTTTGCTTAAATCTTTTATTTAATTTAATTATACTTTAAAAAAATGAAGTGTACAAATAATTCTTTTGCCAACTGTATATCATTTTGTCACAGATTTTTTAGGTTACAATTGAGTGAATTTTCTTTTATGGTGCTCGGAATAGGTTTAAATTGATTTTAATTGGAATTTCCCGGTTCTGCAGAGTGCATGTTGACAATAATTATTTTGTCTTTATTGAACAGATTTATGTTTCCATTGATTTTTTTTCGAGTTTGGAATTGGGTTTCAGGTTAACTTTCTGGTTCCTGTCAGTATGTATCAGCAAAAACTATTTTTCTTTTTCAAATCAGGTTAAGGTTTGATTGATTTTTTTGTAAAGAATGGATCGGGTTCAATTCAAAATTTCCAAGTCCTGGGCAGGTTTGCATTTCCATGGGAAATATTCTGTGATGTAAAAATACTGAACTATGGTTACATGATTTTTTTTGGGGGGGAGGGGTTGGATTGGGTTTAAGGTAGAGTTCATTGGGAATTTCCAAGTTTTGGTCAGTACGTACTGATGAAAACTACATTTCTTCCTCGAATTGGGATATGGTTGGATAGACTTTTTTTTAAAATCTCGTTACGGGTTGACTTCAAACGGAATTTTTATATTCTTCTATATCAATGTATATTATTTTGTTTATTCTTCTCGGGTTGCATTTCAGCGTACAGTTGGCAAAAAATTATTTGTACACTCTAAAATGTTTAATTTTTAACTAAATAAAAACAGGTGTTTTTTCAAAAATAGTTTTAATACAGTCTGTATACCGTGCGTTTTAAATTACACAACGGAAAATTTCGATAAAGATGTAAAATAATTTTCTAATAGGAAAAGTTTAAAAATTTCTTGCAAAAAAAGTATTTGTACATTTCTCCATCCTGATATGTACTGTTTTATAGTGTCTATGGTCCGAAAGACTACTTATACAGAAGCTCTTAATAATTTTTAACTTATGTTATATTTGTCTAACATTTAATCTAATTTCCTCTTGAAGTAATTGAGAATAGAACCTAAAACTAGAGAGGTACCTCTAGATATATGAAATCCTATTATTGAGAATAATAAAAATTGAAACTCGCAACAAGAATTTGTAAAAGCTGTTAAATTACCATTTATAACTATTGGATGCATAGTGAGAAAGTATGAATAAATTAAGTGCATCGAAATATAATGAAAAAAAGGACTTCTCAACAAACTAACAATGAGGGAAAAAGGGAGTGTTGTTAAAAAAGCTTTAAAAAATTCTATGCGTTCGGTTCAAAAATTTGCTGGAGACCTTGTGAGGGAGTGACCTTTGTCAAAAAGGAACTCTAGTATTTCTGAAATCGTGACGTCAATAATTTAACATGTGTAAGCGTAAAAGCGACATCTATCCTCTCTTTAACTTTCTAGAGCGTGTGTGTCTCTTTCGGATTCTACAGTTAGGCTCGCGGTTAGTAGTATTATTTAAATTTGAAGTATCTCAGTTTGTAGCATATAAAAGCTTGGAGTTTGAGTGTGTGTGAGTGTCTCTGGCTGCATTAGCCAGCTAGCAGTGAGGTGTCTCTGGCATTAGCCAGCCAGGAGTGAGTCTCTCTGGCGACAGTAGCCAGCAGTGAGTGTCTCTAGCGATATTAGACAGCGAAGTGTGTTTCTTGTGGCGATTTCCCGCTGGTGTTTAGCAGAGTGTGTCTAGCGGCGTTGATTGATCCAGAGAGAGTAGTATCAAGTAGCATCGAGCCTCCAGTGAATTGATAAGGAGTTTGAGAATTCGACTAGAGAAGTTGGCCGGTGGTAAGAAATTTAATAGTAATTGTGTTGATTATCTCGACGTTAATAAAGAAATAAACACAGCCACGGGCTGTCTAAATAGATTTTATCTAGCAGCTTAGCTGAAAGATAGCTGAGAAGTAATCAGAGGTGCCACGATTAAGCTAGTTCCGGAGCCGTGAGTATGAGTTTAATCTTTTAGTAGTATTCTCAGTTGTGAAAATTAAGAACTGCTCCACTTCCCTTTAGCCCTTATCGTTTTTAATAAACTGTGTTTTTATCTTAATTCCTGAGTATGTCTGCATTTAACTCCCAGCACGAGTACCCAGCCGTTACAACCTTTCAAAATCTTCTCGCATCAGAGTAATACCTCAAACAATAAGAAATATTCTTCTCAATGCAAATTTAAAAGGAAAAACCTCAAGGAAAAATCCATTCATCAGCAAAACAAATAGGCGAAAACGCATAGTATTCGCTTTCGCATACAGAAATAAATCATTGGATTTTGGGAAAACAGTAATTTTTTCTGATGAGGGAAAACTTGGAATTTCCTTACCACCAAGCATTCAAAAAATTGGCGTAAAAATAAAACTGTGCTAGATCCAAAACGTATACTTCAAACTATCAAGCATGGTGGGGGGAATATTATGGTTTTCGGGTGTATAGCTTCTAATGGAGCAGGACATTTAAAATTTATTGACAATGGAAGGACAGGTTTAACATTCATTGATGTGTCGCGGCATAATTTATTAAACCGTGCTAAGAAATTATGCGCAGAGGAAGCTTTTCACTTTCTGCAGGATAACGACCAAAGTATACTCTGTGATCACCAGCACATGGTTACTAAAATACTCGAAGACGACTGGTAATTCCTCTAAAATCTCTAGACTTGAATCCAATAGAAAATTTGTGGATGCTATTGGATGCAAAAATCAGAAAATTATGTATCAGTAAAAAACTGTTTTAAAGAAGCTCTTATTGTGTCATGGAATAACATTAAGCAGACCGCTACAAAAAAGTTAGTGGAATCTATGACCACCATCTAGAAGTAGTCATAAACGCTAAATGAATTCACACAAAATATTAATTTGTATCATTTTATTAAATTTTCATTAATTATATTACATTAATATAGTGTACAAATACTTTTTTGCATTATATTTTTGTATATTTGTTTATTATAATGTAAAAAATCGATTCGTTTAATTTTGTTTTTCCTTCTATAATATTATAATGCATTAAATTAACATATTACACTATTTTTTGCTTGAATTTTTTGTTTAATTTCATTATAATTTAAAAAAAGGAAGTGTACAAATACTTTTTTTGCCAACTGTATATTATTTTGACGAAGACAGAATGGGTATAATTTAACAATTTTCTTTTAGGGTTTAGGATAGATTTTATTAGGAATTCCACCCGCGGCTTCGCCCGCGTGGAATTCGGTTATATTGCGGTATAAAGCACAACTATAAGAAAACTTCTCATTTCCACGGTAAAATGTAAGAAGCGCGGGGTAATGCAGGATACTATTAGTTGTTAAACCAAAACTGAATGGTACACTATATTATATGTTTTCCCTTGTGGAGCAAAAACATGTAGATTTTGGCCACTGGAAACCCAGGAACACGCTACATAGAGCTGACCATGCTGACGTTGAGCCTGTTGCGATAAACGGACTTGTGTACGAATATCATTCTCAGAAGCCCTCAAAGAAGCTTGGCGAGCGGTTTGCTCCTCAAGTCTTTGCTGGCGCTGAGATGGTAGCTCAGCAGCTCTCGAAGCAGCCTGACGCTCTGCTTAATCACGCCTTCTTAATTCAGCATGGAGAGACGATTCTTGAGATCGGGCAATTTTCATTGCCCGAGCTTTAGATGAGGTGCTCGACAAATTAGATTTACGTTTGCGAGGCATTGTGAAAATATGAGTAAACTATAAACCTAAACTAAACTAAAATCCCAAACTAAATTATAACAATCTAAACGACGAACAAAGCGACGTAATTACCTATCGAAAAACAATAACTACTTTAGATATCTACCTAGAAAAAAAGCACTAAACTAACCTAACCTAACTATTATACAGCTACTGCACATCGTTACCACGTTTTAAAAACACCCAGCGCCATCTATCGCATACCCCAAGAACTAAATAACGTAACTAATAGCAATTAGTAATTCGTTGACTTATAGTTATTTCAAGATAAGTAGATATAAAAAAACAGTTTAGACGATAAAACAAATTGTACGTCATCCCTCGGGAATTCCTCATTTTTGGGGATTCATTATCGTATCATTTAGCTTTTAAATTTACATGTTTATATTCGTTTGCAATATTTTATCTTGTTTTAAACGACACACAGCGCCATCTCCAATCCATCCATCAAGCAAACTATATTTTTGTTTTCCCTCGGGAATATCAATTTTTTCCGGGATAAAAAGTACCCTATTATTTAATCCGGACTTCTAACTTTACGTCTGCAAAATTTCAAAGCAATCGGTTCTGTAGTTACGGCGTGAAAGCGGAACAAACAAACAAACAAACAGACTCACTTTCCGATTTATAATATTAGTAAGGATTTTCAGGTTCTGGGTGGTGCACATTGACAGAAATTATTTTGTCCTTTTCAAACAGATTTATGTTTTCACTGAATTTTTTTTTGGCTCGGATTGGGTTTTTTGTAAATGCGTATCTGCAGAATTTTTTTTTCTGAAACAGGTTAAGGTACAATAGAATTGTTTTCAATTTGGATGTAGTTCAATTCAAATGAAATTTTCAAGTTCTGGTCAGGTTGCATTTCAATGGGAAATAGTATTTTGCTCTGTATTGATATCGTATTATGATTATATGGAAATTTTTCTGGATTCGGATTGGGTTTATGATACACTTTAGTTGGGATTTATAGGTTTTGTCTGTGTATATCGACGGAAATTATATTTTCTTTCTCATATCAGGATATGGTTAGACTTTTATAAAACCAAAAACTTTATGAAAACGTAATATTGGGTCAAGAACTTTCTGTTATCATTGATTGTTCCCTTTGACGTAAAAAAGATTAGCAATGTGTTATTTTATTTGAAAGAATTCGATGAATTATTGGATCGGGTCCACGTAGAAGAGGATTTTAAATTACAGATATTAAAAGCTAAATTTGTGGGTACGGCCCGTGAGAAATTAGTATCTGACCAGACGCTAAATGAGGAAAAGAATTATACAGAGTTTAAAAGAAAAATCGTGGAATTGTTTCAGAAAAAAGATTCTTTTATCGAAGCACAGATAAATTTTAACTCAATTAAGCAACTCCCAAATCAAAACATGAAAGATTTTATAGAAGTTTTTAACAAGGCCGCATCAATGTATTTAGGTGCTTCTGGCCAGGCAACGGAGGTGGGAACTAATAAACTATTCGATTTAATAAAAGCCAATACATTTTTGGAGGCAATATCGCCAAATATTGCGTTGGAATTGCGAAAATTAGACATTAAAGATTTTGGGAAATTGTGCGAAAAAGCTCAGACGATCGAAGCCGCGTATAAATCGACAGTTTTAGATCAGATTAATGCGGTAACAGCCAATACAAGCAAAGAAAATGAGGATTTTTGTACGAATTTATTACAATTAAATAAAGAGCAGGCTACGGCCATAGCAGAATTAACTGCTCAGGTCAACGAGTTGAAATTACAAACTAAAACCCAAGTTAGGGAAGATAATTTGAAAGAAAAACGATGTGAAATCTGTGATACGAATCGGCATGACATTTCCGAATGTTGGTACAATTTGAAAAATTCAAATACTAAATTTCGGAACCAGGGACAGAGAAATTTTGCAAATAAGAATTTTGGTGCGAATAATTACAGGACGATGGAAGGCTATGGATTTGCAGCGCCAGTATCACAAAATTATTTTCCCAGTGCACAAATGTATAGTGATTTTAATTATGACAGATTTCACAGGGATAGAAATTATCAGGATTATAATAGATTTGAAAATTTTTATGAAAATTTCAATCATAGTACTTCATGGAATAGGGATTCCTCGGATAGAAGCTATAATAACAGAGATGACAGATCAGGGGTTGCACGCTACGATGCATATTATGGAAATCGTAAACAATCGGATGAACATAGGAGAGGGCGAAATGACTATTCCAGGGATGAACCGCAGCATGACAGAAATAGAAATTCAATTCAGGAAAAAGAAAATAAGAGAGATGTTTCGGACAGACACAAAGGGAAAAGAAAGTCGAATTCGGGAAACTTTTAAGGGAATCTGCAGTTGTAAATAATAGTCATAAGAAAGACCCCGGTAGATTCCCGATAAGGGGGAATAAGTTCGTGATTGCTAGTGTGAATTCAGCGGGAAAGGATAAACTTCCCATCATTGCATTACAGATTTTTGGGTTAAAAGTTGACACGTTGCTGGATAGCGGGGCCGCAGTTTCGCTTTTATCATCGGAGGTTTTAGAGGCGCTCAAACAAACGGATGCAAAAATTAAATACTTGGCGAATAGGGTAACAATCCACACATTCGATAACTCAGTCATACCTTTTCGGCAATGTATAAAAATTACATTTCAAATTAACAATGAGTTTGTGACAGGAACATTTTATGTTACATCTCATAATTTTCAAGGGGACTATAAAATGTTGCTAGGTTTTGATTTCTTGAAAAAAAATAGAATGATTTTAAATTTTGATAAGAAAACACTAAAATTAAAAAATACGGAAATTGCCCTGGAACCGCAGGTTATGAATAAGGAAATAGTTAATATAAATAGTATAAACAAAAGGGGGGCGGAAGTGAAAAATGTCATAAAAGCGGTACGCACAAATATTACCAAAAGGCATTTTAAAGGAAGTGAAGTATTTGCGTGCATGGAAAAAGAAGCACATTTACACCCAGGACAAACGAAAATAATATCGTTGAGATGTCCGGAGGCGGTCCAGCCTAATCAGCTGATTTTAATTGAACCAACTGAGGAATTTAAAAATTTATTTACGGAATGTTCAGTTCATGAGGTACCAGTCACTAACAAAATTAATTTAATTATAACAAACAATACTGAAGATAGGATTATAATTAGAAAGGATACTAGGGTCGCACTGATCAGTTCGGATTTTGTTAGTAAAAATAACTTAAAGCTTAATGAGATTGAAGAGGGAGAAATTTATCAAATTAATAATCTAGATTTACAAGAAGTTAGGGCTTTGAGAGAAGCGGAGCTTGACAGATCGGATTTTAATTTAGATCATTTAACAGGTGATTTTAAACAAATGATAGAAGACTTATTGATGAGTCATGCACATGCTTTTTCGAAGTCCTACAAATCTTTGGGTCAGTCTTCATTGGTATCGCCCAAAGTACAATTAAATCACAATTTTCCTATTCAGCATAAACCATATAAGACGCCTCAGGCAGTTAAGCAGTATGCGCAGGAAGAACTACGAAAATTGCTAGAAGCGAAAATAATCGAAAAATCTGATTCGGATTATGCATTTCCGGTATTATTTGTAAAAAAAAAGGCACGGAAAAAAATTTGGTTCGCTATAGAATGGCGGTGGATTACAGGACGTTAAACGAGATTTTAGAGGGGTTTCCATATCCAGTACCGGACGTAAAAGATGTTTTACAGGCAATTAGTGGAAAAAAAATTTATACAACATTAGATTTGCATTCGGCTTTTTTCCAAATTAATTTACGCCCGGAGGATCGTCACAAATTAGCATTTGTGACGGAGTTTGGGAAGTACGCCCCTTGCCGTCTCAATTTTGGGCTTAAAATAAGTAGTACAAAATTCGCTGAACTTATGGATAGGGTCCTGGGACATGGATACTTAGTCCCTATTGAATTTTACGGTAGAAAACTTAAGCAGTCAGAAACGGCTTACCCAAGCATGAAGTTCGAATTATTGGCTATTCATGACGCAGTTATGCATTTTAAACACATGCTGTTAGGGCGAAAATTTACTATTTTAACGGATAACAAAGCTCTCACATATCCGCTGAAAATTGAAATGCAGTCGGATATAGTGGCTAGATGGATTTTAAATCTCAGCGACTATGACTACAATATCGAATACATCGAAGGGAAAATTAATCCTTCGGATTTTTTGTCTAGAAACTTAGTAAATAATATTACTAGTAGCAATGAGTTACAGAATAACTTATTCAAAGTAAATCTTAACTTGAGTGAAGAGAACATTAGAGCCAAGCAATATGAGGATGAAAAATTAATCACAATTATAAAAAAAGTTGAGTCAAAGAAAAACAACAGAATAACAAAAAAGTATAATTTAAACGAGAATAAAACGCTGGTATTAAAACAAAACGGGAAATATCGAGAATTAATAATCGTACCGGACGAGCTTAAGTTTACGGTTATGGCGGAGGCACATGGACCCCATTTTGGTTTTAGAAAAACATACGAAACTGTCAAAACTCGTTTATTCTGGTACGGAATGTACCAAGATATAAAAAATTATTGCACGAATTGCGTAAGATGTAATTGCAGTAAGCAGCATCAGACGATTAAAGTACCACTTGAAAAAATGGAAAGAAATTTACAAATCGGAGCAAGTCTACAAATGGATATAGTAGGTAAATTACCCATGACCCTCAGGAAAAATTGCTTCATTCTGACTATCATAGACGCAGGCTCTAGATTTTTAGAAGCAGTCCCTTTACGAAATGTGGAGTCCCAAACTATCTTGAACGTTTTAAATAGGTACTTCGGAGCCTACGGCTTGTGTTCCGAAATAGTTACAGACAACGCACAATATTTTCGCAGTGCGCTTTTTAAAGAATATTTGAAGACACTAAATATAGATCTACACCCGACAAGCGTCTACAAACCTTGTGGGAATGGTCTGGCTGAAATCATTAATAAATCGATTAAGGCATCCTTGGTGGCAATGTCCAATTCCACTCTTGAGTGGGACACCAGACTCGAATATTTTAAACTTAATTATAATACCACGATCCATCGAGCACTAGGTTATTCTCCTTCAAAATTATTCTTTGGTAGAGAAATTAAAAATCAATTTACGGTATTAAGTGCTCCGGATTTAACGTGCACTCAAGCGTTCGGAATAGGATAGAACATATGAGGGCAGTTCACCGGCAAGCCATAGCTAACCAACAAAAAATTATGGCGGAATATATCAAAGAAAATGATCTTCAGGAAGTTAAAAAGTTAGACGTGGGTCAAGAGGTGTACGCAAAAGTAATTGGCAAGCCTAGGGCTTTACATCCTCGTTTTGAAGGGCCTTTTGTGGAAGTAAAAGTTGTTCGACACAATAATTATGTGCTCCGTCTGAAAGACAAAATAAATGGGCCAACAATACGTCGACACATACAATTTCTTTTTGCACCCAAGGCTACGACGAGGAATGCCAGAAAAACTAAGGGCGAGTTAAATGAATCAGACTCGGAACAGAATATTGAGGATTAAGTAAGGGCACTCTTACTTAAATATATAGGTTACGGAGGATTAGCTTGTACAAGACTGTCACAAAGACTTAATACAAAAAAAAGGCTCCTTTCAGAGCCATACATGAAAAAAATAAATAAATAAAATAAAATAAATAAGTATTACGGTTGATAGGCAAATTTATATAAGATAAGGTGGATGAACGAATTTCCTCTTAAGATTAATTATTGAGCGAATGTAATGATAGCTTAGATAGTCAGATTCATTGAAAATTTTGAAATAAAATTATAACAATAATATTAACAATTACTTCTTTCAAAAGTGGTTTTGTTTGGGCGACACAGGGAGATAATACCTCTTTATATTTAAAGGCGAAAAGGAAACTTAGTTATAAAAAAAAAAAAAAAAAAAAAACTTTTGCATAACTTTATTTTTGGCGGGGCAACCAACATTGGGGGTTTTGGGACTTTGCATGTAAAAAATTCTTTTGCGGGCAGAAGATTTTGATTTACTTGGCCAAGGCATGCAGGGTCGTGAACTATCATTGTTTTTATTTGCTCCGAGAAGGATAGATTTCGAAATTGGGTAAAAGGATTTGGAAGTAAATACATTAATAATAGTGATACAAAAAAATAAAACGGATATATAATAAAAGGGGTATAATAATAAGGATTATATAAGTAATAAGGAGACATAATGTAGCGTTGGTAGGATAAAATAAATAAATAAATCAATAAATGTGGTAGCTTTTTGTTTTTCCCTCCCTGTTTGGTTTCAAATTAGTTAAAAAAAATAAAATAAAATAAAATAAAATAAAATAAAATAAAATAAAATAAAATAAATAAATAAATAAATAAATAAATAAAAATTTCTGTATATCAGCACATAACAAAATGCTTATAAGGCTTACACAATGGATTAATTGTAGAGTTTGACTACTAACAAAATTTTATTGAAGTATATGGTTTCCGCGGTCATCAGAATGACATAAAATTTTAGAAATTGGGATTTTTTTTGAGTGGACAGGTTATATTATATATATAAATGTTATATAAAGAAAAAGGGTAAAATTGGTCTTGTAAGATTAATTTTTCAATATGTATAAGGAATGAAACAAAAACAACAGCACTTACTATAAGTTTTGAATAGTGCTAAGGGTGAAAATCATCCTGCACAACAAAATTGTAAATATAAAAAATTGTGTGTATTGATTTTATATTGAAATAATGTGAATGGTATAAAATGTGTATCATATATAAAAAAATTATAGTGTAGCATATAAATATGGTGATGCATTGTTTGTACGTTATGATAACAGCCATACTTGTAAATGGAAAAATGAGTCAGAAATGTGTTCTTAAACTATTTCAGTAACTAGTTTTGGGACATAATAATAGCTTTAAAATAAATAAATAAATAAATAAATAAATACATATATATATATATATATATATATATATATTATCATTGCTTTATTATTTCGGAAATTCGCGATTTTAGGCTAAAATTATGGGAACAATATAAGTATTGATGCATAATGCAGAGAAGAATCCTCACACATCAACAACCTCCCAGCAGGGGAGATAAGCAAGTAGCAATACAATCAGAGACTGCGAATCATTGTGTTACGTAACCTGAACTTTCTTTACAGACATGCACAAAAAAAATCTAGGCATTCTACGATGATCATTTTAGATTGTGATGTACAGAATTAGACAACTGATGGCGTTGCATGTGTTCAATCACAAACAGACTTTGAAACAGTGATTTATCTTTCAGGATCGCCGAACACTTATAAAAAAAAAAAAAAAAAAAAAAAAAATTGAGTCATGACGGGAAATTTTCACGAAACTCAGTTGTTCCCCTTGAAAGATACAAGGTTTACACACCTTACAAAAAAAAGAAAAGAAAAAGTACTCTTTTGTCTGTTTGTTTCTTTTTTTTCATTTAGTTGGGGGGGGGGGAGATGCTGGGAACATAAGCATCCAGCAATCTTCCGAGATTTATAGATATATATATAAATGGTATATTATACATATTGTATCCTTTGATGTTTTTGTATAGTGATTGTAAATACTAGTGTATGTTTAACGCTATTCATGTCAGGAGCAAGGCAGACCCTTATCTCAGCTGGCATCTAGAAGGCACCAGTTTTGGGCTCTCGCATAACAATCGCTTGACATTTACGTCAAGAATGGTTTATTGGTAGATTTACAAGCCAATTAAGCGAGACCGCACACGTTATCTAGTTGAGGCTCCCGGTCATTTTCCGCCTAGGAGCGAGTTGCAGACAAGAGGGGCCAGCCCCCCACGCTCGAACAAGAAGCCAACGAATCTGCTTCAGGAACAGGCCGGGGGAGAGACTGAATGGTCATTTTCGCGCAGATAGAATCGAAGGGGAGTATTAGCCACGCCCGCCATGAAAAAAAAGAGAATATAGACTGTTTTCTTGAGGAGTTGAGATGAAAAGTTCGCTCCGAGATGCGAAGATGTATTTATAAAAGAAGCGTTAATAATTCCAAGGAGGACCTACCAACTTAGCTTGTGATCCGAAAGTGATGACCGCCGATGAGGATGTGTGATCGCCTATGATCCGAATGTGATGTCCGCCAGTGATGATGTGTGATCGTTTATGATCCGAATGTGATGTCCGCCAGTGATGATGTGTGATCGCCTGTGATCCGAAAGTGATGACCGCCGATGAGGATGTGTGATCACCTATGATCCGAATGTGATGTCCGCCAGTGATGATGTGTGACCGCCTGTGATTTCTCCGAATGCGAGCCTTAACTGAGTGTGACAACTCCGACTGCCTAAATTAGATAATCACAGAAAGAGCTGCCACAAAAGAATCATCAACATACACATTGATTCTATAAAAAATCATATCATGAAAATTAGGTAAGACATAAAAAAGGCTTACCTCCAAAATTCCAATTCTTCGGGTATCGGGGCTCAGAATGTTCGAATGCTTTCTTCTGCAGCATAAATATTAAAGACTATTTTCACTCAAAAAACAAAAGTCCGTCTTCATTTTCATATTTTAATAAGGACGATCACAGTTCACAAAAAATAGCACACACAACAATAATATTTACAAATGGCCGTGACACTTTCACTATTACATCTTGGTTCTGCAACTTCTACCTTCTAACTAAACTACAAAACAGAAAAGAGAGAATAAAAATTAATAAACAAAAAAGTTCTCAGTCTAATAAAAAAGTTCGACGGAATAAAACATTTCGGCGCATGCGCCGCACATTTGCGTAAGAGAAAAAACAGAGTTTCAGTTTTTAAATTGCGCAATAATTTTTTCCCTGACAGGTGGTGGATGAAAGGAATATGAAATAAGTTCTGAATCCCGACATCCTCCCACCTTTGAGTTTCAGGGGTTCAGCTGGAACTCAAATTTTCCACTTAACTATCGGTTTGATAATGCGTCCATATCTTGAACGATGAACTAAAGAGTCAGAATTTCGGTTCTTGACCGAACCACTGGGAGGATCATTGGAATGTTCTTTGTTTTCGTCCGAAGAACGTGAATTTTTCCTGTCGTTGAAATGGCTTCTCATGAGATCATTATTTTGTGATACCTCTAAAGGTATTAGTCTACTTGTCGTTCTGATGAATTCACCACTTTTCATCTTTATTTTGACAAGTCGTACTTGTCCATCCTTAGATGGGAAAATTTCAGTTATTTTGGCCAGAGGCCAATCGATTCTTTTGTTGTTATCACTAGTTACAATCACTACGTCGCCTATTGCAAAAGGTTTTTCCTTTTTGTTATTTTTATTTGGTTGACGCAATTGACCTAAATATTCAGATCGAAATCTTTTACGAAGGTCTTCTCTTAGTTTTTGTTGGTAGGCATGCCTTTTATTCAACGATTCAGCATCCAAAATATCTATATCAGGTGTTCCACTACCTTTTACTTCTTGCAGAAATATTGATGGAGTGAGGGGTACAAGATCATTGTTGTCTTCGGAAACGTAGGTAAGAGGGCGGCTGTTGATTATACTTTCGATGTCACACATCACGGTTAGCATCTCTTCATAATTTAGCGAACTTTTTCCTAAAACTTTTCTTAGTATTCTTTTTGTCATTCCAATTAGTCGCTCCCACCACCCTCCCCACCATGGAGCTGAAGGTGGAATAAATTTCCAAGTAATTTTTCTGGATATACTATTATTTTGTACTGAATTCCAATCTATTTCTTTCAACAAATTTTCGGCCCCTACGAAATTTGACCCATTGTCTGTGTAGATAATAGAAGGCCTGCCTCTACGTGCGATAAATCTTCTCAAAGTTAATAGAAAGTTTTCGGTTGATAAAGAGGTGGCTAACTCAAAATGAACTGCTCTGAAAATTGCACATGTGTAAATTACTAGCCATATTTTCCTGTTTTCTTTAAGAATAAGCGGGCCGGCATAATCCAGACCAACGATTTCAAAAATGGCAGCTTCTCGAACTCTATCTAGAGGTAAGGGAGGAGTGGATATTTCTTGTGGCTTAAAATCGTATCTTCTGCATGTTACACAGTTTCTAATGATTTTCCTTACGGTTTTTCGAAATTTTAAGATCCAAAAATCTTCCCTCAAATTAGACATTAAAATTTGTACCCCGGCATGTCCTAGTTTTAGGTGTCTAGATCTAATTATTTTTTCAACTACGGGATGGTCATGAGGAAGTATGATAGGGTATCGAAAATTCATCGTATCTTCTTTCAGCAGTATACGTGATTTCAACCTTAGAACTCCAGCGGAATCCGTGATAATCTGGAACGATTTTAATCGATTATCTAGGGGGCCACTAAACGATTGTTCTTGAACTAATTTCAATAATTTACTTTCAGCTTCATTCTTCTCTTTTACAGTTAAAATACTATATTCTCTATCTTCTTTAGCTTTCTTGCAGTTTTGGTAAAATCTGTATATCCAACTAACTATGTTAACTAATTTTTCATACGATGAAAATTTTGTAAAAATTTGTTCATTGGGAATATCTATATTGTTCGCGCTAATTATTGTTTTTCTTCTTTCGGCATCTATAATTTCAAAATTTGGAAATATTTCAGATTTTGGCCACTCGTTAATTGGTTTCTTTAGCCACTGTGGTCCCTCCCACCATTTGTCTCGGGCTAAAACCTCAGCGGTACAACCTCTTGAAGGCAGGTCCGCAGGATTTGAATGACCAGGAATAAAATGCCATTTTGAAGGATCACTTAAAGACCGGATTTCTGATACACGGTTATAAACAAAAGGCGCCCAATTTTCATTTCTTTTTATCCAATAAAGTGCATTGGCCGAATCAGTCCAATAAAAAATGTCAATATCATCTAATTTTAAATCCGTTTTGACACTATTTGCTAATCTAGCCCCAATATTGCAAGCCAACAATTCCAACCTCGGAATGGAAATTGTCTTCCTAGGAGCAACTCGGCTTCTTGCTTGAACCAATTGACAGAAATTGTCATTCTCACCTTCAAACCGTATAAATATACACGTAGCATACGCTATTTTGCTAGCGTCACAAAAAACGTGCAAAGAATGCAGTTTATCTGCATCCCAAGAAAAACACCTAGGTATTTCAATAGTCCCTAATTTTTCTAATTGTTTTTTCCATTTTTAAAATTTACTCTTGATAGAAATAGGTAATTCCGTATCCCATGTCACCTTAGCTTTCCAACACTCTTGTAATAATATTTTAGGTTCTAATGTTACAGGACACGTGTATCCAATAGGGTCAAATATTTTGTGTACAGCCGATAAAATGTTTCTTTTGGTTACTTTGCGTTCATCCTCGGAAATTTCCTTTAAATCAACTGCTAATGTGTCTCTACTAAAATCCCACATTAGACCCAAAACAGGGGCTTTTTCCCCAGTCAAAACTTCCCGAAAACTATGCTCCCACCCGCGAAGCTCGAATTTTGCATCGCTAAGAAGGGTTTTTGACTCTTCGATAAATCTGCTCAGTTGTTCCTTACTATTAACACTCGTAACACAATTGTCTACATAAAATGATTCTAACAATTTAAGCGCAGTGTTTTTAAATTGCTCCGGTGCTTTTTTTAAATGATATTCTAATGTGGCACCTAAAAGATAGGGGCTACAAGAAATGCCAAATACTACTCTTCTATGTTGAAGAGTTATCATTTTTTGAGGGTCCCCTTCTTCATACCACAGGAATTTCAAGAATGAGCGATCTTTTTCTGTAATGCCAATTTGCAAAAAAGCCTTTTTTATGTCAGCAATTACCCCAATTTTTCCTAATCTGAACCTATTTAATATAGAAGGAATCAGTTCTACGAGGTTAGGCCCCTTTTCAATACAGTCATTTATAGACGGCGAATCCTTTTCCCGAGCTGAACCATCGAAAACTGGCCGCACCTTTGTAGTGGAGTTTTCTTTAAACACCGCTCTATGAGGAAGGAAATTCTCACTACCTAATGTTTTTTTCTGATCAACTTTTTCTATTATTTTCTCATCTAACCAGTCATCGAATACTTGATTATAATCGCTTAATTTTCCTACCCTTTTTAATGAATCGACGCATGTTTTTAATCTACGTCGAGCGATATTTTCGTAACTGGGTAAACGAGGGTGGCCCTGTATCCATGAAAGACTAACCTCATACCTACCCTCGTCATCTACTCTAATGTTACTGAGAAAATGTTCTTTAGTGGCTAATTCTATTTCCTCTCTACTCTTTTTCTCCCCAGGATCGCGAATTCCTAAAGTGTCAAGTTGCCATAACTCGGTAATTTTTGCCTCTTTGACATGCAGCGAAAAAAATTAAATTATTCATATTCTTATTTTCATAACCTTCAGTTTTCCCAAGAATTGTCCAACCTAAACGAATATCCATGCAAGCCAATCCGCCCTGTAATTGTTTTAAATGTCCGGTAAATAATTTCCCGGCGACATCTGCACCAATTAACACATGTATCTCATCAGGAGAAAATTCATATAATAAATCATTAACTTTAGTGACTCTGTCAGTCAAAACTATTCCGTACCGCTTTATTTCCTTAATAAAGGGTCCTTCCGGTATAGGTGAAATTTCAGAGCAAATTTTTTGTTGATCTAATACCTCAAATTTACATCGGAAACTATTATCCATATTTCCTAAATTAATCAAATATCTATCGTGTAGTTCTTCACATTGCCGCCCCCCAAATAAGCTATGCACTATTCTCTCTTTACTTATGCTACTATATCCTAACATTTTAGCAGCAAATTTCGATATGTACGATCGCTGCGAACCCGTATCATATAAAATTCTAACATTTCGTACGATATCCCCATCGTATATACGTACAACCAATGTTTGGAGCAAAACTCGTTTTCTAGAAGTTGTATTCGCAAGCATACAATCTTTATTAGCAGTTGAATCCTGTTTAGAATTTTCGCCTAAATTAATTTTACTCTTTTCTATGCACATGAACTGGTGGTGATTTTTCCCGCAATGAGAACAGTTAATTTTACTTTTACAAACTTTTGCTAAGTGGTTGACATTGAAGCAACGAAAGCATGCTCCTTTTCTTAATAAAGCATCTTTTCTTTTCGCCAGTGTCATTTTCCATACCGCTCTACAATTTTGACTATGGTGTTTGTTTTCGCAAAAAACGCACTGTTCTTCTGATTTTTTTCCATCCGCATTATACAGTTCGGCCGCCGTAGGAAGAGAAAAATGTTTATCTTTTCGATCGAATTTTGTTTCTCTGTTTACTGAAACATCTTTATCGAAAGAAAACCCACTCTTAGCTAATTTAACCTTTTGCTCCATCTCAACTTCAATCTGTAAAAATTGCATTAAAACATCTAATTTATTAATTCCCTGATTTTTATCTTTATCCTTAACAGTTAAAGTACCAAGATGTCTTTCCCATAATTTAAGAATATCTGAAGGCAATGCCGATTCGACCAGTGGATATAAAATCGACGAATAATTTTCGCTCGATACTCCTAACATTTTCAATGACCGAAGATAAGTTTCGATTTTATCGTATAATTTAACAAGAGACAGTTTTTGCCCTTGTCCCAAGGAATTATTAATAACTAATCCTAAGACTTCGCGAATATATACTTCAATTAAAACATCTGTCCTACCAAACCATGCCTTCAACGATTGTATCGCTTCTGGATAGCTCTCGGCTGTGGGGGGAAAGGAATCTACTATTTCTCTGGCTCGCGATCCTTTCTGTGTAGCCATTATAAGATACTGAATTTTATCTTCATTTGCTATATTATCATCTTCGTGAATTTTCTTGAATTGCCCCCAAAAAGTTAACCAGTTTTTAATTTCACCGTTGAAAGGCTGGAGCTCTAATTTAGGTAACTTAAATTTTCTTCTTGTTACCATGCTATCTAATGTTAAGCAATTATCTGGATTAAGACTTTTTTCTAATTTTTGTATATAACGCGATAATTTATTTTTGGTTTCATAAAATATCATATTATATTTATCGATAGAATCATATTCTGTATCAAAAGCATCTTGCTTACAGGTTGGGTCTTCAGACAAATTATCAAGAATTTGTTTATCTAAATTTTCAAGTTCATTTTGTTTTGCTTCTAATCTAATCAAAACTGAAGACAAGCTATCTAAATCATCAAAATTAGCCTGTATAAGGTCTTCAATTTCTTTAGTTAATTTCGTGAAATTGGAACGCACTGGCGTTCTTAACTTTCTTAATTTTTCCATAATTCTAAATCAAAATTTTTTCTAATTTCTTATTCACTAAACTACAGAGCACCCGATCCCAGCAGGGGATGCCACTTTTATGTGACAACTCCGACTGCCTAAATTAGATAATCACAGAAAGAGATGCCACAAAAGAATCATCAACATACACATTGATTCTATAAAAAATCATATCATGAAAATTAGGTAAGACATAAAAAAGGCTTACCTCCAAAATTCCAATTCTTCGGGTATCGGGGCTCAGAATGTTCGAATGCTTTCTTCTGCAGCATAAATATTAAAGACTATTTTCACTCAAAAAACAAAAGTCCGTCTTCATTTTCATATTTTAATAAGGACGATCACAGTTCACAAAAAATAGCACACACAACAATAATATTTACAAATGGCCGTGACACTTTCACTATTACATCTTGGTTCTGCAACTTCTACCTTCTAACTAAACTACAAAACAGAAAAGAGAGAATAAAAATTAATAAACAAAAAAGTTCTCAGTCTAATAAAAAAGTTCGACGGAATAAAACATTTCGGCGCATGCGCCGCACATTTGCGTAAGAGAAAAAACAGAGTTTCAGTTTTTAAATTGCGCAATAATTTTTTCCCTGACAGGTAGTGGATGAAAGGAATATGAAATAAGTTCTGAATCCCGACACTGAGTGCTGGGCACGAAATAATATGAAGGTACGGTTTTTCTTATAATTTATATTGTTTCCCAAAATGTTTAGGGCAAAATGCCAAGTACGGGGTTCTGCACGGTCCAATTGGTATTCAAGATTAGAGTATTAAAACCAATTATTGTACAAGTAGAATTAATAGTGTTTTTTTTTTGTTTTTTTATTTTATCTATATTGAGAATAATGTGTCTTGTGACGCACCGACAATTTGTAAAATACTTGTAAATAAATTTATATGTTAGTTGTTAAAAAATTGTTGGTATCTTTTCGACCATGAGTCTTATTTTATTTAATTCTATTATGATCTGATTTAAAGTTATGTTTTATTTACGATCCATAAGTTAATTCCATCTTCAAAAACAATCACAACGCAATTTGGTAATGAAGGCAGTTGCCTCACTTATATCGAAGGGATTAACCAGGATTTAAACGAACGATCACTGTTATTTTTGTATTAGATATTAAAAAATTGCATGAGTTTGCACTTTGAATACTTTAAATTAAAATGATTAGGAGTGACTTGCATAGTTCATTCAAGGATTTGGGTTATGTTGACATGTCGAAATAAAGATTTCCGTTACAGGAGCCCAGTTCTGTCCAGCACAAACAGCTCTCTTATTTTTGTAGGTGATCTGCATTGAACTGCTTCTATCATGGTTTCCTCCCAATGATTCTCATTCTGCAACAGACCAAGAACTTCACATGCCTCTCTGTATGTCACGAACATGGTGCAGAAGAATTCTTAAACAAAAACACTCAAAATTGCACACGTGAACAGTATATACAGGACCAAGAGCATCCCCTGATTTTACCCCGGGCCAGTTTTCTACTGGGGTGCCTTGAATGCGACATTTCCACTCTTTTCTAGAGGCATTCCATGTATAGTATCGGGGAACCTCTGAATACAAAAGGGTTTTTGCAAATGGGTCTATTTGGAGAGATGGAAAAATGCGGTCAGTGTTGTCATCCTATCATGAAAATTGCTTTCATTAAAATACACATGCTGTCCCTTTTCTAAATGCACGGCCAAATGAGTGACAGTGGGGTGCCTTTCATGTAATGGGAATCCTAAATGTCACCATGCTGCCTCATTGCTGCTCACATAGCGCCCCTGTTGGAAAGCTTGCACTTCGTTTATGACAGACGATCCAGCTTCCAGTATAAAATTGAACTCGGCTTGATCGGTTCCCTTGTTAATATATTTACAAATATATTTGATAGCGCACACGGAACCGCAGGCCTCCACATTTATATGGGTATTAAATATCTTACATAAAATTGGCGAGTACGGTACAATCCAACTATTGTCCATAGTTTCAAAAGCTCCGCAGCCCTGTTCATTGTGGATAGTGTCTTTTATAAGTGATCGCGGGTACTTTTTTGTGCATTTCCCCTCCTTCATACACGTTGACGTGATGTAGAGTTACGAATGCCACAGGGACCATGCATCATGTTTTTAACCACAGTGTCGTGCAACTCATTATCTTCTGTAGGATCAGGAATTTCAACGGTAATCAGATTGTCAATGTGGGTAGGTCGCAATTTCTCCTTGAGCCAAATCAAAATATGAACATGTGGCAGCCCCCTTTTCTTCCATTCGATGGAGTACATATAACATTGCACGTCGCCAAATATTTACCTTTGGTAATGACACCCATAAGTTTCTGTACTTTTAATCTGAATACTCTCGCTATCAAGTCGTGTCTGTCAATTGGTTTCTGACCTGGCATTAACTCATCGGTTATCTCCTTCCAAGATAGCTTACAGGTGAATGTAACAAAGAGATCGGGACGGCTTTGAGCACGTACGTATGCAAAAGCATCTTGCGTATATTCGTGAAAGTAGCGCGGGCTATTGATAAAAGTTGATGGGAGAATAACCATCTTTCCTAAATCACTGGGATTTACATTGGCATCGTTACTTACTGCATCTTGCAGGTGAATGTATTGTTCAGCTCGTAATTTTTTTTGGTTAAGAGTTATATAACGGAGGCGCTCGCTCTCGGTTTTAACCCACATGTCCACTAAAAACTGATGGAAAATTTGCCTGAAACGGGGCAGCAAGTTAAAATCATTCTCACGTAACATCATGTGATAAGCATAAAACTTCATACAGGATACTTTTTTATTAGGCATGGGTTGACCTGTAGTTGGGTTGATTAATGGCAGCTCAAAATGATAACTTTCTTGGCCTTTGCTGAAAATCAAGGGATACTAAAGGGCGTCATAGAACTTGTGAGTATCGGGTACGCGTGTCAAAGTATTATCATGCGCTCGGAGAACGATGTCGCGTGATGAAGAAAAGTCACCACAAACAATTGCAGCAACATCATTGATGAGAGGCGCATTGAATCGTCTCTAGTGTTCTCCGTGCGGAGTGCGATCTGCGTGAATAACCAATTTGTATTGTTCGTGAGGCATGCGGTCTAACGCCGTTTTAAAAGTATTAATAAGTCGATTGTGCTCATGCAACATTCTTTGGATTTTTAGTACGATTTCCCTCTCAACTCCTTGAATGTACTGACATAGCCGATATGCTTCATTATCTTCATCTCCCATGAAATATATTTGAAGAAATTTATGTTGTTCATTGGCCGCGGGAAGCATAGAACCGATCCTGTGGTAAACTTGGCCCTGGATAGTAAAAGTTGGTGACAATCCAGGCATGATTATTTCCCGGTCTACCCCGAAAGATGTCATCTGGAAACAGGAATTATATTTTCGAATCCTATTTAAAAAGCGTGGTGACTCATCGTAATCATATAAAAGAAGAGTTTTGAGGGGTTCTGGTGCATCCAATGTAGGAATACGTACTTTCCCATTGACGCAACAGAGACCTGCCGTTTCGTCCTTCCATTTAAGAGCATCACAAAACCTACATTTTTTATTCATTAACCCGATGACGACCAAGGAATGGTTTTTGTAATCGATCAAAGGATCGTATTCAAATGCTGTATTATTAAACACAGACCAAGTATTTCTCATAAAAGCTCGACGCCGTTCAGCTTGCATTTCTGCATGCGCGGTTCTTCTCGCCAGAGACACTTCTGGAGTCTCCGCCATTCTAGAAGCTGCCTGTCGCCCAGCTTGCTCCTCTAAACGTTGTTGCGTTTGAAGAGGCGTCTCATTAGCTCTCAAAATAGCTTGTCTTTCTGCTTGCTCCTCTAAACGAAGCTGTGTTTCAAGGGGCGTCTCGTTAGCTCTCAAAACAGCTTGTCTTTCTGCTTGCTCTTCCAAACGTAGCTGCGTTTGAAGAGGTGACTCTAACGCCCTTAGTGCTGTCTGACGTTGAGCCTCTTGCGATAAACGGACTTGAGTACGAATATCATTCTCAGAAGCCCTCAAAGAAGCTTGGCGAGCGGTTTGCTCCTCAAGTCTTTGCTGGCGCTGAGATGGTAGCTCAGAAGCAGCCTGACGCTCTGCTTGTTCGCGCCTTCTTAATTCAGCATGGAGAGACGATTCTTGAGATCGGGCAATTTTCATTTCCCGAGCTTTAGATGAGGTGCTCGACAAATTAGATTTACGTTTGCGAGGCATTGTGAAAATATGAGTAAACTATAAACCTAAACTAAACTAAAATCCCAAATTAAACTATAACAATCTAAACGACGAACAAAGCGACGTAATTACATTATCGAAAAAACAATAACTACTTTATATATCTACCTAGAAAAAAAGCACTAAACTAACCTAACCTAACTATTATACAGCTACTGCACATCGTTACCACGTTTTAAAAACACCCAGCGCCATCTATCGCATTATTTTATCTTGTTTTAAACGACACACAGCGCCATCTCCAATCCATCCATCAAGGAAACTATATTTTTGTTTTCCCTCGGGAATATCAATTTTTTCCTGGATAAAAAGTACCCTATTATTTAATCCGGACTTTTAACTTTACGTCTGCAAAATTTCAAAGCAATCGGTTCGCTAGTTACGGCGTGAAAGCGGAACAAACAATCAAACAAACTCACTTTCCTATTTATAATATTGGTAAGGATGTACAAAATTTGCTTTTATTAAACAATTCATTGACATAATTCGAATTTTTTACGCATTTCATAAAAGTTATTCACGTTTTTTATGTGATTGATGCACAAAATTCACGTTTTTTAAGTGACTTATGGACGTAATTCGCTTTTATATGCGATCTGTCGATGAAATTCGCGTTTTATGAGATCTGTCAATGAATTTCGCATTTTATTAGAGATCTGTCGCCGAAATTCACGTTTTTTTTGCGATTCATGAACATAATTCACATTTTTTAAGGGATTTATGGACGTAATTCTTTTTTATATGATTTATAAACTAGTGTTCACTCTAGAAATAAAGAGGGCATGGTGCTATTCACTACAAAAGGCACTACTGCAGCAGAAAAGGGCACTTTTGCCAGAAAAAAATTGTTATTGCTTTAAGAAGGGGGAAAAAGAAAGCAATGAAACACATAATTTTTAAATATGATAAATCAAGTAACATTAATTTCGAATGATTTTATGATATAAAAATTAAAAATATAATTAAAACATGATTCAATAGTTTTATGTTCTTTTTCTTAAAGAAATGAAAAAATCTATCATTTTTGGGCACACAAATTTAGAAACACTACGGAATAAAAATAAATTTTTATTAAAAATCTCTGGGTAAAACCAGTGGTGCATTTTACTACTTTTAAAAATGGCAAGGTGCTGCTCTCGTCAAAAATGGCCTAGAATGAACACTATATAAACAGGATTCTTTTTTTTTATGTGATCAGTCGAAGAAATTCCCGTTTATTAAGCAATCTGCCGATGAAATTTCTGTTTTTTGAGCAATCTGTCGGCGAAATTGACGCTTCTTATGCAATTTATGGAGGTAACTCGCTATTTTTAAGCGATTCATGGATATAATGCGCTCTTTGAGCTTTATGTTGACGGAATTTGTGTTTTTTGAGCTATCTTCCAACGAAATTTGCGTTTTTTCAGTGATGCTGAAGAAATTCACGATTTTTATGCGATCTGTCGACGTAATTTGTATTTTTTATGCGATTTATGAATATAATTCGTGTTTTTTATGCGAATTGTGAACGTAATTAGTGTTTTTTACGCAATTCATGGAATAATTCGCGTTTCTTAAGCGATTCATTGATGCAATTCTTGGATTTTGAGCGATTCCTGGACATAATTTGAGGTTTTTATGAGATTCATGGTCGTAATTCGTGGTTTTTACGAGATTCATGATCGTAATTTGTAGTTTTAACGAGAACCACGCACAAAATTCCTGTTTTTTACGAGAACCATGCACGAAATTCACGGTTCTTATGCGAACCACGCACAAAATTTGTGATTTTTACAATAATCATGCACGAAATTCACATTTTTTAATGAGATTCATGCACGAAATTCACATTTTTTACGTGGTTCATGGATGGAACATACGTTTTTCGTGCAGGTTTTTGTCTAAATGTTCGTTTTTTACACAATTCTTTATTAAAATGCATGCTTTTCATGCGATTCTTTCCCGAAATGCACGTTTTCTTATGCGATTCTTTGTTGAAATTCGTGATTTTTTTTCAGGGTTTTTTGGCAAAATTCGCATTTACAGTAAATAATTAGGATAGATATCAATAGGAATTTTCAGGTTCTAGGTGTGCATGTTGACGGAAATTATTTTGCCTTTCTTAAACAGATTAATCTTTCCACTGATTTTTTGTCTTTTTTTTTGGGGGGGGGGAGGGGATGCTCAGATTGGGTTTTTGTAAATGTATGTCAGCAGAAATTATTTTTTCTTTTTCGAATCAGACAGAATTTTTCGTCGACAGAATTTTTTTTGGATTTAATGAGTTCAATTCAAATGGAATTTTCAAGTTCTGGTCAAATTGCATTTGGACTGGAAATATTTTGTCCTGTACACATACCATGTTATGATTATACGGAATTTTTTTTTGGGGGGGGGGTTGGATTGGGTTAAAGATATACTTAAGTTGGTATTTATAAGTTTTGTCTGTGTATATTGATGGAAATTATATTTTCTTTCTCCGATCAGGATATGGTTGGATAGATTTTAATTATTATTTTTTTCTCTTTGTTTTTTTTTTTTTTTGGGGGGGGGGGAGTGATTTATCTGGTTTTGGATTGATTTCAAATTGAATTTTCAGGCACTTGTCGAGTTGCATTTCAATGTATATCATTTTGTCACAGATTTATTGGGGTATAATTGAATTGGTTTTCTTTTTTCGTGTTCGGAATAGGTTTAAATAGATTTTAATTGGAATTTCCCGGTTCTGGAGAGTATATTAACAATAATTATTTTGTCTTTATTGGACAGATTCATGTTTCCATTGATTTTTTTTTCGGGTTTGGAATTGGGTTTTAGGTTAATTTTCTTGTTCCTGTCAGTATGTATCAGCAAAAACTATTTTCCTTTTCAGATCAGGTTAAGGTTTGATTTTTTTTTTTTTTTAAGCTATTGCATAGCTTTTATCACGGGCTTTGAGCGCGGTGACCGAATCCAAAAATTCCGTAACGCGAAAAATCCTAACACATCAGTAACGAAAAAACCTAACACTCGGCTAACGTCGTTACAGCTCGAAAGACTTCGGCATGGTATCCTTCGGTAGACTTCGGCAGACATTGACGCGGTATTTTTCAGATATTAGAGGATATCAAATCTCAAACTTAAGTTTCTTATTTCAGTTACCATAAATCTATAGTTTCAATGATAAAAATTCCTGATAGAATGTGTATAGAAAAAAATCGTCTTAAGATAAAAACAAGGTATGATAATGTAGCTTTTGGTGATTGGAGACCCGCCCAATGGTGAGGATCGAAAAATTTAAAATGCTTATAACTCGCGATCTAATTTTCGTAGCGCGGCCAAATTTTGTTTGGTAATTTATCATGAGACAGTGTTAATTTATGGTGACAAGAGACCCCCCCACGGAGAGGGTCGAAAAATTTAAAATGCTTATAACTCGCGATCTAATTTTCGTAGCGCAGCCAAATTTTGTTTGGTAATTTATTATGAGACAGTGTTAATTTATGGTAACAGGAGACCCTCCACGGTGAGGGTCGAAAAATTTAAAAAGCTTATAACTCGCGATCTAATATTCGAAGAGCGGCCAAATTTTGTTTGGTAATTTATTATGAGACAGTGTTACTTTTGGTGACAGGAGACCCCCCACGGTGAGGGTCGGAAAATTTAAAATGCTTATAACTCGCGATCAATTTTCGTTCCGCGGCCAAATTTTGTTTAATGATTTATTATGAAACAGTGTTAAATTTTGGTAACGGTGAGGGTCGAAAAAGTTAAAATGCTTATAACTCGTGATCTAACTTTCGTAGCGCGGCCATATTTTGTTTGGTAATTTATTATGAGACATTGTTACTTTTGGTGACAGGAGACCCCCCCATGGTGAGGGTCATAAAATTTAAAATGCTTATAACTCGCGATCTAATTTTCGTATCAAATTTTGTTTGGTAATTTATTATGAGAGAGTGTTAATTTTTGGTGACAGGAGACCCCCCACGGTGAGGGTCGAAAAATTTAAAATGCTTATAACTCGCGATCAATTTTCGCAGCGCAGCCAAATTTTGTTTAATGATTTATTATGAAACAGTGTTAAATTTTGGCGACAGGAGACCCCCCACGGTGAGGGTCGAAAAAGATAAAATGCTTATAACTCGTGATCTAATATTCGTAGCGCGGCCAAATTTAGTTTGGTAATTCATTATGAGACAGTGTTACTTTTGGTGACAGGAGACCCCCCACGGTGAGGGTCGGAAAATTTAAAATGTACATAAATCGCGATCAATTTTCGCAGCGCAGCCAAATTTTGTTTAATGATTTATTATGAAACAGTGTTAAATTTTGGTGACAGGAGACCCCCCACGGTGAGGGTCGAAAAAGTTAAAATGCTTATAACTCGTGATCTAACTTTCGTAGCGCGGCCATATTTTGTTTGGTAATTTATTATGAGACATTGTTACTTTTGGTGACAGGAGACCCCCCATTGTGAGGGTCATAAAATTTAAAATGCTTATAACTCGCGATCTAATTTTCGTATCAAATTTTGTTTGGTAATTTATTATGAGAGAGTGTTAATTTTTGGTGACAGGAGACCCCCCACGGTGAGGGTCGAAAAATTTAAAATGCTTATAAATCGCGATCAATTTTCGCAGCGCAGCCAAATTTTGTTTAATGATTTATTATGAAACAGTGTTAAATTTTGGTGACAGGAGACCCCCCACGGTGAGGGTCGAAAAAGTTAAAATGCTTATAACTCGTGATCTAACTTTCGTAGCGCGGCCATATTTTGTTCGGTAGTTTATTATGAGAGAGTGTTAATTTTTGGTGACAGGAGACCCCCCACGGTGAGGGTCGAAAAATTTAAAATGTTTATAACTCGCGATCAATTTTCGCAGCACTGCCAAATTTTGTTTGGTAATTTATTATGAGACAGTGTTAATTTTTGGTGATAGGAGATCCCCCATGGTGAGGGTCGAAAAATTTAAAATGCTTACAACTCGTGATCTAATTTTCGTAGCGCGGCCAAATTTTATTTGATAATTTATTATGAGACAGTGTTACTTTTTGTGACAGGAGACCCCCCCCCCCACGGTGAAGGTCGCAAAATTTAAAATGCTTATAACTCGCGATCTAATTTTCGTAGCGCGGCCAAATTTCGTTTGGTAATTTTTAATGAGACAATGTTAATTTTTGGTGACATTAGACCCCCACGGTGAGGATCGGAAAATTTATAATGCTTTTAACTCGCGATCTAATTTTCGTAGTGCGGCCAAATTTTGTTTGGTAATTTATTAAGGTATTGCATAGCTTTTATCGCGGGCTTTGAGCGCGGCGAAAGAATTTAGAAATTCCGTAACGAGAAAAAAACCTAACACTCCGGCTAATGTCGCTTCAGTTTGGCAGTCTTCGGCACGGTATCCTTCGGTAGACTTCGGCAGACATTGACGCGGTATTTTTCAGATATTAGAGGATATCAAATCTCAAACTTAAGTTTCTTATTTCAGTTACCATAAATCTATAGTTTCAATGATAAAAATTCCTGATAGAATGTGTATAGAAAAAAATCGTCTTAAGATAAAAACAAGGTAGGATAATGTAGCTTTTGGTGATTGGAGACCCGCCCAATGGTGAGGATCGAAAAATTTAAAATGCTTATAACTCGCGATCTAATTTTCGTAGCGCGGCCAAATTTTGTTTGGTAATTTATCATGAGACAGTGTTAATTTATGGTGACAAGAGACCCCCCCCACGGAGAGGGTCGAAAAATTTAAAATGCTTATAACTCGCGATCTAATTTTCGTAGCGCAGCCAAATTTTGTTTGGTAATTTATTATGAGACAGTGTTAATTTATGGTAACAGGAGACCCTCCACGGTGAGGGTCGAAAAATTTAAAAAGCTTATAACTCGCGATCTAATTTTCGTATCGCGGCCAAATTTTGTTTGGTAATTTATTATGAGAGAGTGTTAATTTTTGGTGACAGGAGACCCCCCCACGGTGAGGATCGAAAAATTTAAAATGCTTATAACTCGCGATCAATTTTCGTAGCGCAGCCAAATTTTGTTTGGTAATTTATTAAGAGACACTGTTACTTTTGGTGACAGGTGACCCCCCCCCCCCCACGGTGAAGGTCGCAAAATTTAAAATGCTTATAACTCGCGATCTAATTTTCGTAGCGCGGCCAAATTTCGTTTGGTAATTCTTAATGAGACAATGTTAATTTTTGGTGACATTAGACCCCCCACGGTGAGGATCGGAAAATTTATAATGCTTTTAACTCGCGATCTAATTTTCGTAGCGCGGCCATATTTTGTTCGGTAATTTATTATGAGAAAGTGTTAATTTTTGGTGACAGGAGACAATCCACAGTGAGGGTCGAAAAATTTAAAATGTTTATAACTCGCGATAAATTTTTGTAGCGCAGACAAATTTTGTTTGGTAATTTATTATGAAACAGTTTTAAATTTTGGTGACAGGAGATCCCCCACGGTGAGGGTCGAAAAAGATAAAATGCTTATAACTCGCGATCTAATTTTCGTATCAAATTTTGTTTGGCAATTTATTATGAGAGAGTGTTAATTTTTGGTGACAGGAGACCCCCCACGGTGAGAGTCGAAAAATTTAAAATGCTTATAACTCGCGATCAATTTTCGTAGCGCAGGCAAATTTTGTTTAATGATTTATTATGAAACAGTGTTAAATTTTGGTGACAGGAGACCCCCCACGGTGAGGGTCGAAAAAGATAAAATGCTTATAACTCGTGATCTAATATTCGAAGCGCGGCCAAATTTTGTTTGGTAATTTATTATGAGACAGTGTTACTTTTGGTGACAGGAGACCCCCCACGGTGAGGATCGAAAAATTTAAAATGCTTATAACTCGCGATCAATTTTCGTAGCGCAGCCAAATTTTGTTTGGTAATTTATTAAGAGACACTGTTACTTTTGGTGACAGGTGACCCCCCCCCCCCACGGTGAAGGTCGCAAAATTTAAAATGCTTATAACTCGCGATCTAATTTTCGTAGCGCGGCCAAATTTCGTTTGGTAATTCTTAATGAGACAATGTTAATTTTTGGTGACATTAGACCCCCCACGGTGAGGATCGGAAAATTTATAATGCTTTTAACTCGCGATCTAATTTTCGTAGCGCGGCCATATTTTGTTCGGTAATTTATTATGAGAAAGTGTTAATTTTTGGTGACAGGAGACAATCCACAGTGAGGGTCGAAAAATTTAAAATGTTTATAACTCGCGATAAATTTTTGTAGCGCAGACAAATTTTGTTTGGAAATTTATTATGAAACAGTTTTAAATTTTGGTGACAGGAGATCCCCCACGGTGAGGGTCGAAAAAGATAAAATGCTTATAACTCGCGATCTAATTTTCGTAGCGCGGCCAAATTTAGTTTGGTAATTCATTATGAGACAGTGTTACTTTTGGTGACAGGAGACCCCCCCCCCACGGTGAGGGTCGGAAAATTTAAAATGTATATAAATCGCGATCAATTTTCGCAGCGCAGCCAAATTTTGTTTAATGATTTATTATGAAACAGTGTTACATTTTGGTGACAGGAGACCCCCCACGGTGAGGGTCGAAAAAGTTAAAATGCTTATAACTCGTGATCTAACTTTCGTAGCGCGGCCATATTTTGTTCGGTAGTTTATTATGAGAGAGTGTTAATTTTTGGTGATAGGAGACCCCCCACGGTGAGGGTCGAAAAATTTAAAATGTTTATAACTCGCGATCAATTTTCGCAGCACTGCCAAATTTTGTTTGGTAATTTTTTTTGAGACAGTGTTAATTTTTGGTGATAGGAGATCCCCCATGGTGAGGGTCGAAAAATTTAAAATGCTTACAACTCGTGATCTAATTTTCGTAGCGCGGCCAAATTTTATTTGATAATTTATTATGAGACAGTGTTACTTTTTGTGACTGGAGACCCCCCCCCCCCCACGGTGAAGGTCGCAAAATTTAAAATGCTTATAACTCGCGATCTAATTTTCGTAGCGCGGCCAAATTTCGTTTGGTAATTTTTAATGAGACAATGTTAATTTTTGGTGACATTAGACCCCCACGGTGAGGATCGGAAAATTTATAATGCTTTTAACTCGCGATCTAATTTTCGTAGTGCGGCCAAATTTTGTTTGGTAATTTATTAAGGTATTGCATAGCTTTTATCGCGGGCTTTGAGCGCGGCGAAAGAATTTAGAAATTCCGTAACGAGAAAAAAACCTAACACTCCGGCTAATGTCGCTTCGGTTTGGCAGTCTTCGGCACGGTATCCTTCGGTAGACTTTGGCAGACATTAAAGCGGTATTTTTCAGATATTTTGAGAATATCAAGTCTCAAACTTATGTTTTTTATTTCAGCTACCATAAACGTATAGTTTCAATGATAAAAATTCCTGATTAACCTACATGTATTGTAAGATAATAAAAATATTTTAAACGATATTAATTTCTCATTTATTCAATAAAAGAAAAAAAAAGTTTTGTTATCGGTCATCATGCTCAAAAAGTATAACTTGAATTAACATCAAAGACAAAAAAAAAAACTGCATAAATAAAAAGTAAATAAATAATTATGATTGCATAAGTTGATAAAAAATGCTATGCAATAGCTTTACCGCGGCAGTCCCCGAGTGCCACACGTCTTTTTTTTTTTTTTTTTTTTTTTAGATTGGATCGGGTTCAATTCAAAATTTTCAACTCCTGGGCAGGTTTGCGTTTCCATGGGAAATATTCTGTCCTGTAAAAATAATGAAGTATGGTTACATGATTTTTTTGGGGGGAGGGGTGTATTGGGTTTAAGATAGAGTTCATTTGCAATTTCGAAGTTCTGGTCAGTACGTACTAATGAAAACTTCGCTTTCTTCCTCAAATGGGGATATGGTTGGATAGATTTTTTTTTTTTTTTTTTTTTTTTTTTTTTTTTTTTTTGTCTGGTTTTGGGTTGATTTCAAATGGAATTTTTATATTCTTCTCGGGTTGCATTTCCACGTATATTATTTTGTCGAAGAGAGAATAGGTATAATTTGACAATTTTCTTTTAGGGTTTAGGATAGATTTTAATAGAAATTTTCTGGTTCTGGGTGTACGTTGACAGAAATTATTTTGTCCTTTTTAAACAGATTTATGTTTTTTTTTGGCTCGGATTGGGTTTTTGTAAATGTGTATCTGCAGAAATTATTTTTTCTTTTTTGAATTAGGTTAAGGTTCAATAGAATTGTTTTCAGGGTCGGATGTAGTTCAATTCAAATGGAATTTTCAAGTTCTGGTCAGGTTGCATTTCAATGGGAAATAGTGTTTTGTCCTGTACTGATACTCTATTATGATTATATGGAAATTTTTTTGGATTCGGATTGGGTTTAAGATACATTTTAGTTGGGATTTATGGGTTTTGTCAGTGTATATTGACAAAAATTATATTTTCTTTCTCATATCAGGATATGGTTGGACAGATTTTTTTTGGGGGGGGAGGGTGATTTATCTGGTTTCGGATTGATTTCAAATTGAACTTTCAGGTTCTTGTCGAGTTCCATTTTAATGTATATCATTTTGTCACAAATTTATTGGGTTACAATTGAATGGATTTTTTTCATGGTGTTTAGAATAGGTTTAAATTGATTTTAATTAGAATTTTCCGGTTCTGCAGAGTGTATGTTGACAATAATTATTTTGTCTTTATGCTTCCATTGACTTTTATTATTTTTTTTTTCGAGTTTGGAATTGGATTTTAGATTAACTTTCTGGTTTCTGTCAGTATGTATCAGTAGAAACTGTTTTTCTTTTTCCGATAAGGTTAGGCTTTGATTGGATTTTTTATTTTTATTTTTTAGAGATGGATTGGGTTCAATTCAAATGGAATGTTCAGGTTCTGGTCTGGTTGCATTTCCATGAAAAATATTTTGTCCTGTACGGAAACTGGGCTACGGTTACATGATTTTTTTTTTTTTTTTTTTCTTTTGCTGGTTTGGATCTGGTTTAAGATAGAGTTCAGGTTCCAGGTTCTGGACAGTACGTATAGATGAAAATTGTGGTTTCTTTCTGAAATCGGGATATGGTTGAATTTTTTTTTTTTTTTAAGGGTTCGAATCTTGTTTCAAGTTGACTTCAAGTGGAATTTTTAGGCTGTTATGGGGTTGCATTCCAACGTATATTATTTTGTTGTGGACAGATTGGATTATAATTAGATTCCTTTTTATGGTGTTTGGATTGGGTTTAGGAAAGATTTTAATTGGAATTATCCGGTTCTGATGTGTTTATTTCGACCGAAATCATTTTATCATTCTGGGACAAATTTATCTTTCATTGATTTTCTTTTCTTTTTTGAGTTTGGATTGGGTTTTAGTTCAATTTTCAGGTTCTTGTTGGTGTGTATCGGCAGATTTTTTTTATATTTTTAAAATCATATTACAGTTTAATGGAATTTTTGGGGGGGTTTGAATTTGGTTTAATTTAAATGGAATTTTTAGGTTCTGGTCAGGTTGCGTTTCCATGGAAAATACTTTGTTCTGTACAGATACAGGGTTAAGTGGAATTCATTTTTGCATGTTCGGGTCAGGTTTAAGATAGACTTTAATTGAAATTTCGAGGTTCTGGTCAGTATGTATCAACGGAAATTATTGTTGTAATAACATTAAGTTGTGGTTGAAAAAATATGATGGATGGGGCAGGGAGACACCATTTACATCCACACTGGGTGTCAGTATCACTCATTCTAGCTATGCCATGGGTTCTATAGTATAGATGTCTGTTAATCATACTGGCTATTTAGGAGGGGGTTTTTTGGTATATTATTAACTGGTTATAAAAGTGGACATCTGAAACATGATTTTAAATGAATTTAATAGGATTTTAGTTTTAATTTACATAAAATGCCCATTAACAAGGTAAATTAACAAAAGAATTTGTTAAAAATAGAAATATATGCACTGGAAAAAAGCTAATAAAAGACGGCTTTTTCCAACAAAAGCCGGCCGGCCTGGCCTTTTTTAGAAAAAGTTGGCTTTTTTGCAGTCTTGATATATAGAGCATGGAAACAGAAAAGAACAAAGCTATGTCTTTATATAAATTATGATACCAATCGTGAAAAAAATGCTGTATATATATACAGGGTGTTTCTAAATTCAAGGTCCAAACTTTAAGGGGTGATAGTACACATCAAGACAAACAATATTTAAATAGGAAACCAAGAGTCCCAAAGTCTTCCGAAGGAGATAGGCGCCATTAAAGTTTAGGGTCCAAAAATTCAAATGATTATGAAAAACAGAAAAATTGTTCGATTCGTGTGCGGTTTTCACTAAAATTATTCTTTATGTCAGTATTGTCTTCAAAATAAATTATAAAGATAAATTTCAAAAAATGACGATAGAGGGCGCTTTAGACTTTAGAGTAACGAGTAACTATTTTTTACCGTTATTTTTTGCATCTCATTAAAGGTTTCGTAAGCTTAGACTTAAACTTAAATTTTGAGCTCAAAATCTGAATAGTTGGAAGCAGTTAAGTAGCACAAACTTAACTGTGTTCAGAGGGTTTTAAATTCAAATGATTATAAAAAACGGAAAATTTGGTCGATTGATTTGCGGTTTTCGCTAAAACTATTCTTTATGTCGGTATTTTATTGAAAATGAATTATAAAGATAAATTTCAAAAAATGCCGATAGAGGGCGCTTTAGACTATGGAGTAACGTACAACTATATTTTACCGTTATTTTTCGCATCTCATAAAATTTTCTTAGAAGCTTAGACATAAATTTAAATTTCGAGATGAAAATCTGAATCGTTGGGAGTGGTTAAGTAGCACAAACTGAACTGTGTTCAATGGGGGTGGGGAGGTTCAAATTTCAAATGATTATAAAAAACGGAAAAATTGTTCGATTCGTTTGCCGTTTTCACTAAAACTATTCTTTATGTCAATATTTCCTTGAAAATAAATTTTAAAGATTAATTTTAAAAAATACCGTTAGAGGGCGCCTTAATCTTTGGAGTAACCAACAACTATTTTTAACCGTTATTTTTTGTATCTAATTAAATGCTTGTAAATTTTAAACTTAAATTTTGAGCTCAAAATCTGAATCGTTTTGAGTAATTAAGTGCGGAAGTTTAAAATGTGTTCGAGGGGTGGGGAGGGTAACATTTTAACTTCTGAACACTGTTCAGTTTCCGCTTCTTAACCCCTCCATCGATTTAGAATTTGAACTCAAAATTTAAATCTAAGCATTTGCAAGCGTTTAATTAGATACAAAAAATAACGCTTAAAAATAGTTGTTGGTTACTCTAAAGTTTAAGGCGCCCTCTATCGGTATTTTTTGAAATTAATCTTTAAAATTTATTTTCAAGGAAATATTGACATAAAGAATAGTTTTAGCGAAAACGGCAGACGAATCGACCAATTTTTCCGTTTTTTAAAATAATTTGACATTTGAACCTCCCCACCCCCATTGAACACAGTTCAGTTTGCTCTACTTAACCACTCCCAACGATTCAGATTTTCATCTCGAAATTTAAATTTATGTCTAAGCTTCTAAGAAAATTTTATGAGATGCGAAAAATAACGGTAAAATATAGTTGTACGTTACTCCAAAGTCTAAAGCGCCCTCCATCGGCATTTTTTGAAATTTATCTTTATAATTCTTTTTCAATAAAATACCGACATAAAGAATAGTTTTAGTGAAAACCGCAAATCAATCGACCAAAATTTCCGTTTTTTATAATCATTTGAATTTAAAACCCTCTGAGCACAGTTAAGTTTGTGCTACTTAACTGCTTCCAACTACTCAGATTTTGAGCTCAAAATTTAAGTTTAATCTAAGCTTACGAAACCTTTAATGAGATGCAAAAAATAACGGTAAAAAATAGTTGTTCGTTACTCTAAAGTCTAAAGAGCCCTCTATCGTCATTTTTTAAAATTTATCTTTATAATTTATTTTCAAGACAATACTGACATAAAGAATAATTTTAGTGAAAACCGCAAACGAATCGACCAATTTTTCTGTTTTTCATAATCATTTGAATTTTTGGACCCTAAACTTTAATGGCGCCTATCTCCTTCGGAAGACTTTGGGACACTTGGTTTCCTATATAAATATTGTTTGTCTTGATGTGTACTATCACCCTTAACGTTTGGACCATGAATTTAGAAACACTCTGTATATATATAATATACAGGGTGTTGCTACCAGACCGACAAACTTTGAGGGGTGATAGTAGTCATAAAGAGAAACATTATTAAATAGGAAATCATGGGGCGTAAACGTCTTGTGTAGGAGCTACAGACCATTAAAGTTTAAGGTTCAAAAATTCAAACGCTGATAAAAATTAGAAGAAAGGGTCGATTTGTTTGCGGTTTTCTCTATAATCATTCTTTATATCACGATTTTTAATTTTTTTAATTTTAAAGGTTAAGTTCGAAAATTGTCGATAAAAAGCGCTTTAGACTTTAGAGTAACGAACAAATACTTTTTGTCGTTCTTTTGTGCATGGGATTGAAATTATTCTAAAGTTTAGATTTTAACTTAAATTTTAAGCCCAAAATCGGAAACATGGGGATCGGTTAACTAGCGAAAATTTAACTGTGAACCGAGGGGGAGATTTTAAATGCTCATAAACATTGGACAAACTAATCGATTTTGTTGCTGTTTGCGTTTAGGTCATTCCCTTGGTAATTATTTTGTTAAAAATCACGTACAGCAGTGGTGTCCTCATTTTTCATAGAGGGCGCTTCCGACACATGTCCGACACTTCAATGGCATTACTCCTGGGTGTTTTATTACCAGAATACCATACTTCCAGAAAGTGTTAGGGATGCAAAAGCGACTCGGAATCACATAGGAATGGAACATTGAAAATGTCTTTTTTGCTAGTTATGGTTAAAGGAAGCAGAGGAAAAAACAATAGAAACAAGCAGAGAAACAGCAACACGTGAATATGACATAAAATAGTTTATTTAAAGGTTTTACTAGAAAAGATGTTCGAAATTACGACCAGAAGTAATTCGACATGCTTGACAGCGGCGTCGCATGTAATTCCTCACACTTTGAAAGATTTCTGGAATCTTTGATGGATTTCCGGAATCTACAGAAATACGAGCTTCTAAGTCTTTATTTGATGGTACGGAATTCTCATACACCCAACTTTTCATGTGACCCCAGCAGAAGAAGCTCATACTTGATAGGTCCGGTGATCTGTCAGGCCAATAAACCGGGCCACCACGACCTATCCATCGCTGTTCATATGTTACGTTGAGGTATCACTGAACATCATTGGAACCCCCTGGAAGGGTTCGATCGTACTGGAACCACATAGAGCTGCGCAACGAGAAACTTTCACGCGCATTATCGTTCAGCGCCATCTATCGGAAGAAATTCGCAACACCATGTACTGTCGCTGTCAAGTTTTCCGGACTTTTTCTGGTCGTAATTTCGAACGCTTTTTGCAGTAAAACCTTTAAATAAACTTTGTTCTGTCGCTTTAACATGTTTCTGTTTCTCTACCTTGCTTCTGTTGTTTTTTCTCTGTTTTTTTAAACGCAACATGCAAAAAAGCAATTTTCAACGTTACATTTCTATATGATTACGAGTCGTCTTTGCATCCCTTACACTTCATGGATGTATGGTGGTCTGGTAGTAAAACACCCAGGAGTAATGCCATTGAAGTGTCGGACATGTGTCGGAAGCGCCCTCTATCAAAAAATGAGGACATGAAAGCTGTACGTTTTTTTGAATAAAATAATTACCAAGGGAATGACCTACACGCACACCGCAACAAAATCGATTAGTTTGTCCAATGTTAATGAGCGTTAACAATCTTCCTCTCGGTTCACAGTTAAATTTTCGCTAGTTAACCGATCCCCATGTTTCTTATTTTGGGCTTGAAATTTAAGTTAAAGTCTAAACTTTAGAATAATTTCAACCCCATGCAAAAAAGAACGGCAAAAAGTATTTGTTCGTTACACTAAAGTCTAAAGCGCCCTCTATTGACAATTTTTGAACTGAACCTTTAAAATTAAAAAAATAAGAAATTGTGATATAAAGAATGATTTTAGAGAAAACCGTAAACAAATCGACCCTTTTTTCTATTTTTTATCAGCGTTTGAATTTTTGGACCTTAAACTTTAATGACCCCTAGCTCCTAAAGAAGGCGTTTGCGCCCCATGGTTTCCTATTTAATAATGTTTGTCTTTGTGTCTACTATCACCCCTCAAAGTTTGTCGGTCTGGCAGTGAAACACCCTGTATATATTTAGAAATTAATTTCAGATTTCCTTGCTGCCCATCCACAAATTGAAGAGGCAAAATTTTCTAGTAATTATGCATTGAGCAAATTTAAGCATTACTTTTAATTTACAAATTTGATTTTCATGTTTCAAAAACATAAAATTTTTTTCATTTGGTAATTTTTTTTCTACAAATGACAGTAAACGGCTTGTAGATTGTACTAGAGACTCAGTAAAATGCTTAGTGTAGCTTCAAATATTGGCAGGAAAAGTTATAAAAACTGCTGAAGAATTTGATGAAATTGCTGTAAAATGCATCTTAAAATAACTAGTTTATGTCATCAACTATGATAAAGGAGTATATGTTGAAAAGCTCACAGAAAGGTAGGGAGAGGTTTTTCCTCTTTTGGGTAGACATAGCACACACTATTTGTAGCCTTTTAATAAATATGTAATTAAATATAGAAAATACTTATTTTCTGATTTCAAAATTTTCCTTTAGCTTCACAGAAGTTAAAGAACATTACTGAAAAGCAATAAAAAGCTAATAAGAATTTAAATTAAAAACAAGCATTGACATGCAAGACAATATTGGAGACTATGTAACCTTTCGGTGATTACAGAAATAATTTGAGCACTTTTGGGTTAGGTGGATGCCAGTGTTATATACACGGGTAGGGAATTTTTCAAAAATCTTACCACCAAGGATTTATTTCACCAGCCCGCAAGATGCAACACACACACAGTTGAAAATAGTTATGACAAAATCGCACACGCTTACAGACGAAATTACTATTACTACAATGCATTTTCGTAGTTCTTTTTTCCTATAATATTAAGAAATATATACAACAGAGGTAGCTTAATAAGATTGAATTTAGTACCATATTTACACTGTAATAATTTGGAAAAATAAAATATCAAGATAAAAAAAAATGTTTTTGATGATGTCGGTATTGCCTGCAGTTTTTCAAAAATTTAAAATGCACTCACCTTGACAGAAAATCCACTTGTCACTGGTGAGAAAAATGATGTATTTCCCTACCCCTGGTTATATATATACTACACACATATATAAGTATGTATATGCATATGTATACAAATATATTGTATACGCCAACATGAAAATATATATGTATGTGTATATATATTACATTGACGCCAAGCAAACCAAAAAGTATCCAAGTTTGTTTGCTGTTATGGCTGCCAAGATAATTTCTGTAGATTATACCTAAAAATTATCATGTATAAAGAAGCAGGAGGGTAAAGATCTAATTTACTTATTCGCAGAAAAAACTATAAATGCTGAGTAGATAAGAACCAAAATACAAAATCATCAATTATAACTGATGGATATACAAAACAGTTTATTTGTTATATATACAGGGTGATTCCAATTTTTTTTTACAATAAAAGAGGGGTGATAGTACACATCAAGACAAACAATATTAAATAGGAGACCAAATGTCCAAAACGTTTTCCTTAGAAGATAGCCGACATTAAAGTTTAGGGACCAAAATTTCAAATAAACATAAAAAAAGGAAAAATCGGTAGATTGATTTGCGGTTTTCACTAAAATTATTCTTTATGTCGGCATTTTCTTGAAATTAAATTATAAAGATAAATTTCAAAAAATGCCGATAGAGGGCGCTTTAGACTTTGGAGTAACGAACAACTATTTTTTGCCGGTATGTTTTGCATCTCATTAAATGTTTTCGTAAGTTTACACTCAAACTTAAATTTTGAGCTCAAAATCTGTAGTTGGGAGTGGTTAAGTAACACAAACTGAGCTGTGTTCAGAGGGTTCAAATTTCCAATGATTAAAAAAAACGAAAGAATTGGTCGATTGATTTGCGGTTTTCACTAAAACTATTCTTTAATTAGGTATTTTCGTGAAAATAAATTATAAAGATAAATTTCAAAAAATGCCGATAGATGGCGCTTTAGACTTTGGAGTAACGAACAACTATTTTTTGCCGTTATTGTTTGCATCTCTTTAAATGATTTCGGAAGCTTAGACTTAAACTTAAATTTTGAGCTTAAAATCTGAATAGTAGGGAGTGTTAAGTAGCACAAACTGAACTAACTGTGTTCAAGGGGGAGGGGGAGGTTCAAATTTAAAGTAATTATAGAAAATGGAAAAATTGGTCGATTCGTTTGCGGTTTAAAATAAAACTATTCTTTAAGTCAGTATCTTCTTGAAAATAATTTTTAAAGATAAATCTCAAAAAATTCCGTCAGAGGGCGCCTTAAACTTCAGAGTAACCAACAATTCATTTTAACCATTATTTTTTGGTTCTAATTAAATGCTTGCAAAAGCATTTTAAATGTTCTCGGAAGTTTAGATTTAAACTTAAATTTTGATCTCAAATCCTGAATCGTTATGTGGAGTTAAGAAGTGCAAACTGAAGTGTGTTCAGGAGTTGAAATTTAACACTCTTTCCTCCTCGAACACAATTCAATTTTTCGCTACTTAAACACTCCCAACGATTCAGAATTTCAGCCCAAAATTTAAGTCTATGCATTTGAAAGCATTTAATGAGATTAAAAAAATAACAGTTAAAAATAGTTGTACGCTACTCCAAAGTCTAAGGCGCCCTCTATCGGCATTTTGTGAAATTTATCTTTAAAAATTATTTTCAAGAAAACACTGATTGATCAAGAAAACTGCTGATTTAAAATTAATTTTTGAAAAAACCGCAAACGAATCGACCAATTTTTTCCGTTTTTTACAATTATTTGAAATTCGAACCCTCTGAACACAGCTAAATTTATCTACTTAACCACTCCCAGCTATTCAGATTTTGAGCTCAAAATTTAAGTTCAAGTCTAAGCTTACGACAGCATTTTATAAGATGCAAAAAATAACGCCAAAAAAGAGTGTTTAGTTACTCCAAAGTCTAAAGCGCCCTCTATCGGCATTTTTTGAAATTTATCTTTATAATTTATTTTCACGAAAATACCTAAATAAAGAATAGTTTTAGTGAAAACTGCAAATCAATCGACCAATTTTTCCGTTTTTTACAATTATTTGAAATTCGAACCCTCTGAACACAGCTAAATTTATCTATTTAACCACTCCCAGCTATTCAGATTTTGAGCTCAAAATTTAAGTTTGAGTCTAAGCTTACGAAAACATTTAATGAGATGCAAAAAATAGTTTTTCGTTACTCCAAAGTCTAAAGCGCCCTCTATCGGCATTTTTTGAAATTTATCTTTATAATTTAATTTCAAGAAAATGCCGACATAAAGAATAATTTTAGTGAAAACCGCAAATCAATCGACCGATTTTTCAGTTTTTTATGTTTATTTGAAATTTTGGTCCCTAAACTTTAATGGCGGCTATTTCCTTAGGAAAACGTTTTGGACCCTTGGTCTCCTATTTAATATTGTTTGTCTTGATGTGTGCTATCACCCCTCTATTACTGTAAAAAAAATTTGGAATCACCCTGTATATGTAGACTCATACTTAACTGCAGAATAATGCTTAATCATTTTACAATGATATATGCATAAATTTCATTAATTTTTAAACTAAAATGCAAACTATATGGAATTTTTTGTCATTCCGTACCAGAGTAAGATTTTCTTTTTCCATTACTAAGACTTATTTAGTGGTATTAAATTACTTATATACACTTTATTTAGGATAAATAACAAATATAATATTGTGAATAGTTTTAATTAAAAAATAAATTTGTATTAGAATTTGATAGTTTTGAATTTTTCATGAAAATGATATTAAGGACATAGCAGTTATTAAAATTTTAAATAAATGTAATTATTTATAAAGAAATTAAATACTTGTTACAAATGTTAAAATCAATTGCCATTGCTTTAGATAAAAGTATTGTTCTATTGCAGCTGCTCATACAATTTACTTAACTTTATTTAGTAATCGAAATATCATGCAAACTCACAAATGCAAGATTCAAATCTCATTTAACACAATGCGAGCTTTTATGCTAGCTTATTTACTTCATTCTATGTATATGGCATCAAAATTGACATTTGAGCATAAAGAAAGGGCGAGGAAGGTGCTTTTTTATATTAATCTAAATTTTGTGCCATATATAATAACTGCTTGTTTTAAAAATTTAAATATAAATTCAATCGTAAGCAAAAATATCAATAGTTAAACTTGTACAGCATCAGATTACTTTTATTAAAATTTCTCAAGGTATAGAAAATTATGAATAATAATATAAAAATGCGTGAATAAACAAAGTATTTATATTATTCTTTGAAACTACTTGCTACTTTGAATAACATTCAGAATCTTTATTTTAATGTTTTAACTAGTAAATTCCTTATATATTAAACATATGTGAGTTATGAATCACTGCAGCGTAAAATTCTTATTAGTATTATTTCTTAGTTTCTGGCGCTTTCTGGCAGAAACTAGTTTCTGTCATGCCGGTTTTAACCAGTTAAAACCACCCCGGCAGAAACTTGCCAGCCCTGATTACTCTATAACTATTTATTGATTTAGAAATTCAAAAATCAATGAATATTTCACAATTAGCCCCTTGTTGGTCCTGACATTTTCATACAAGCTTTATTATATACAATTTGGCTGAATTTTACATCATAAGCTTATGGTGAAATACTAGGGTAGCAAACATGTCATTCTTTTACCATGAATAAAATTAATGTAATTTTTATTCCTAATCGCTTAAATCTTAATTATTAAGTATATTTAATAAAAGTTAATGGTGGTGGTTAAAATTCAGATAAAACAAATTTTCTAATTCAAATAATTTTTCATTCTGAGATTAAAACAACATCAACTTGTTACTTAAACCGTTATTCTGTTACCCTGGAATGGCCCCAATCACACCTGTCGGTCTAATTTTTTGGAGTTTTCCATGGTTTTCTTCTAACCTTGGATTTTCTCAGAAAAACCATCCATGAAAAGCATCCATTCCCTCTTTAGGGCCTATATTCCATGTGTTGATAATTGGCTGTCATACAAACAGCGAACAGCTACCTATGCTCTTCACAATAAAGCTAAAAAATTTTAGGTGTTAGTATTTCAAAATATTTATTTGTTAGTGAGTTAGTTATTTTAACCCTTAGTGCTCTGTTGGCTTCGCTATGGAGCCGTCAGTCATAAAGTAAATAAACATGTGGAGCACTAAGGGTTAATTGAAAAAATTTTAATTTGTATTAAATCTATCTCTTTTTAGGTGTAATTTATTTAAATAATAGCTTTAAATTTTGATATGAGTGTTTTGCATTCTTTAGTAGAAACAAGTACCTGACTTTTTTTTCTTCTCTTAGATAAAAGAGGCTTTGATTATAAAAACAGAGTGATTCATAAAAAATATGGAAATCTTCAAATTAATAGACTATGAATATTAAATTAAAGCTTCTGGAGGGGGGGGGGGAGAAAAAAAATTTTATGAAACTCAATGTTAAAATATTATTATAGAGTATAAGTCACTTCTTTTCAAACCAATGCTATTGCTAAAATTTGGCAAATGAATTTTTTAATCAAGCAAGTATAATAAGTGCTTGTAAACTAACATTATCAAACTATATTAAGATTCTTATAACTATTCTAGATGTCCAGTTCATGAATGTTACATTATGAATTAAATAACAATACTAAGTTCTAAGCTGCAAAAATTATGCTTTTATATTTTGTTTATAGATTTCTATAGTGTATATACCTATATTTTTTTTCCATTACAATACTTTTGTATTGGATTTATAATTTGACACGACAAAAATTTTTAGAATTAAATTTAAATCATCTGGTTCTTAAAGAAAAAGAGAAAAAAATCTATTGGGAACAACATCTGATCACAGACCACCATGATGCCTTTATATGTAGTGCATGATGTAGTACCTTTATAGCAATTGATAAACAACATATTTAAAATAGAAACATGGATTTTCAAAATTATTAATGAAAAAATAGGATGCATGAAACACATTAAAACTGCAGTAACTGATGCATATTAGTGCTCTGTGCACATAAAATTCATGGATGCAGCAAACTTTTACAATGATGTCTAAAGTGCATGAAATTTGTTAAAGCCGAAGTCAATAACACATGTATTTACACTTTGCCCATATGAAAACAAACAACAAAAATTAATGGATACAGCAAACTGTTCAGTAAACTCGTTTGAAAATCATTAAAAAGGTCTAATGCATGTATGGGCACTGTGTGCACACAAAAACAAAACGTCCTAGGTTGCAGCAAACTTGCTGAGCAGCAATGCATAAAATGTACAAAATTCTTTAAAGTTACAACCACTAATGTATGTTATACAAGCACTACATGTACATTAGGGATGCACAACCTGTAGCCCATGAATTTTTTCAACTTACAAATAGAAAAAATTGTAATTTTTGTGCATAAATTTCAGAAAAAATCGTAAATTGTGTCACTTTACCGCAAAAAAAAATGTAAAATTTTGTCAGTCACTTAAGAATTTCAAATTTCGTAGATGGGGCACAGAATAGTCACAAATTCTAAAGACCAAGTGTGAGAAAATAGAGATTTTTATCTGTTGGACGAGAAAAATCGCACATTTCGTTTATCAGGTAAAAAAAAATCGTTAGTTTTGTTGATGATACTAGAAAAAATTGCAAAATAAATTCATTGGCAGAGGAAAAATTGAATGTTTTTCGGTTTATCACATCTAAAAAACAATTTCTTTGATCAAGCAAGAAAAAATTGCAAATTTTGTTGATCAAGAACAAAAAATAGTAACTTTCATGATAAGGCACCAAAAATAGTGAATTTTTGTTGATGAGCACAGAAAAATTGTGAATTTTGTCAGTCGTATGCGAAAAATCGCAAATTTCGTTGACCGGGCAAGAAAAAATCATCAACTTTGTTCATGATGCACGAAAAAATTTCAACATTGGCTGCGAAAAAATTGTATTTCTTCTCAGTTTATCATCAGGTGAAAAAAACACAAATTTTGTTGATCAACATGAAAAAAAACACCAATTTTGCTGATCAGGAACGATAAAATTGCAAATTTCGTTTATAAGGCACTGAAAAATCATGAATTTTGCGATAATGTGCGGAAAAACTGAAAATTTCATTGACCAGCTGCGAAACAATTGTGAGTTTTGTTGATCAGTTTCATAAAATTCACAAATTTTGACGATCGGCTAAGAAAAAATTGCGAATTTTGTTAATCAGGCACGGAAAGATCGTGAATTTTCTTGATCAGCATCATAAAAATTGTAAATTTTTTTATCGACTTCATAAAAATCACAAATTTTTTCGATTAGGCTTAGAAAATTCACAAATTTTATCGATCATGCTTAGACAAAGCGCAAATTTCATTGATCAACTTTGTAAAAATCATGAATTTCATCCATCGGCTTCGTAAAAATCTTAAATTTTGTCCATCGGCTTCGTAAAAATTGCGAATTTTGACCATCGGCTTCTTAAAAATTGCGAATTTTTGCCATCGGCTTCGTAAAAATTGCGAATTTCGGCCATCGGCTTCGTAAAAGATGCAAATTTTGTTGATTGGCTTGGTAAAAATCCCGAATTTTGTTAATTGGCTTTGCAAAAATAGTTAATTTTGAAGATATGCTTCGTAAAAGTAACAAATTTCAAGAATCACACTCGAAAAAACGTAACCTGCGACAATCAGACTCGGAAAATCATGAACTTCATGGATCGCACCCAAAAAATTGTGAATTTCATCAATCGGCTTTGTTGAAATTGCGAATTTCGTTGCTGTGCTTGAGAAATATCGTAAATTTTGTTGATCAGACAAGAAACCAGTATGGAGCTAGTCGCTCAAGTACGGAAAATTGGAAAATTTGGCAATCAGTTTTGTAAAAATTTCAAATTTCATCAATTGGTTTCGTAAAAATTGTGAATATTTGACCAAGCACAGAAAAATTGTGAATTTTTTCGCGTGGTTTTATAAAAGTTGCAAATTTATGGATTGGTTTCATAAAAAGCACAAATTTGGTTGATTACGCATAAAAAATTGCAAATTTTGTTGATCAGGTGCAGAAAAATTGGATATTTCATTGTTTAGGCATGGGAAAATCTTGTCAATCAGCTTTTTCTTTCTCTTTCATCGCTAAAGTTTACATTTTTTTGAGCACCATCCATAAAGTCAAGGAATATTATTACATCTTGAAAATAATCCTTGCTACATCTGTTATATATGCAAACAATAAAACTGCTGATATAGGTTATACACCCCTACCGTACATGAAAAGAAAAAAAAACAATGAATGCAACAAACCCGCTTTGCAATCGCTGAAATCTTTACAGCTTCAGTCACTAATGAAGGTATCTCCCCCCTCCCGATAAAAGAAAAAAAATTCAAATTCAATTTAAACTTTGGTGGTGATCTAGGATCAGGAGAAATTTTGTAAAATCATAAACAACTGATTACGATTTTAACGACAAATTTTTAAAATACTGCGAATTTTGTCCAAGAATTCCAAAGAAACACAAATTTTGTCATTAGATTTCAAAATTACCGCAAATCTTGTAATAGGAATACAGAAAAACCTGCTAATTTCTTCAAAAGATTGCGAAAAAGTTTGCAGATGTGCAAGATTTTTTAAAAGGTTCTTCAAAAAATCATCATATAACAGAAAATTTCATCAAAGAAACGTAAAGGGAAAAAAAATATTAAAAGAGTGCAAAATCAGCAAATTTTCGCAGAAGATTGAAAAAAAATTGAAAATTTAATAAAAAAAATAGTGAAATAAAGGGCTGCCACAAGCTTTATTTTTAGCTTTGACAAGACACCACTTTCATGGGAAACAGAACTCAAAATTTGTATGAGAAAAACACTAGTACAAACAGAGTAGGTACAATAATGGTCGCCTATGACAGCTCTAAAATAACCGGAAATTTCATCAAAAGAAGGTGAAAAAAACTACAAAATTCATCGAAACAGCAAGAATTTTGTCAAAAGATGGTAAAATAAATGCAAATTTTGTAAAAATATCGCAAAACAACCACAAATTTTGTTAAGAGATCGGGAAGTGAACTGAAAATTTGTCAAAATATCACATAAGTATAGTAAAATGCATCAAAAAATGACAAAAGGTTAGCAAATTCCATGAAATGATGGTGAAAAAAATCAAAAATTTTGTCTAAAGATCACAAAAGGAGCCGCAGGTTTCGTCAAAAGATCTTTAAACAACTGCGAGTTTCATCAAAAGGTTGCGAAGTAACTGCAGATTTCATCAAAAGATCGCAAAATAACCGCAAACTCATCAAAAGTTCACGAAATAATCAGAAAACTTGCGAAAAGATCCTGAAATAATTTTAATGTTCATCAAAAGATTGCTTAAAATACAAACTTTGTCAAAACATTTGAAAAAAAAAAAACTAATTTTGTCAAAGAGCCGCAAAAAAGACATAGATTTGAGAGTGGATTCTCCTCCCCCTTCTTTCACACAACATTTCAGAAAACTTGCTGTAAATTTTAGAATTTTTTTTTTGCATTCAGAATCTTCTCTGATGTTTATACTTGCACATAAATGATGAAATATTGGAAAAAAAAAGAAATTCTATACCTATGGTCGGTAATGTAGCATTTATCTGTTACATAACATAAAATTTAGAGAAATTTTCTCATGGATTGGGGGAAATACTAGGAATAAAACATTTCCTGCACCCCTTCTCAAAAGAACCTTCTACATATATTCCTTTTATACAAATCAAATATAAGTAATTACATACAGCTGCAATAGCAAAAGTAAAGTGAGATTGAATTTAGCAAGAAAAATAAAATTCTCAAAGGCATTGGCTGGCAAATCTTAATTTAACATTTTGAAATTGAAACCATAATGAATTTCATAAAAGGACAAACATATAAAAATCTTTTTAATTATCAAATACTGCTATAATTGGTTAATAAATAATAGTTTGTTCACACTTCCAATAATAATTGAATTTATATATATAAAAAATTGTATGAATTCTGGTTTTACTACTCTTTAAACTTAGCTAAAATTGACACAATTTCAGAATGAAAATAATAATGACAAAAATGCATAAGAAAAAGTAATGTTGGCATTTCTGAAAAACATATTCAAGCAATTTTAACCTAAAAATTAATTTTAAGCAGGGTTCGCCGAAGTGGGCCCAGCCCGAAAAAACCCGGGCGGGTTTTTTCGGGCGGGCTCACTTGAAAAAACCCATTAAAAAACCCATTTGTGGGTTTTTTCAAATTTTCTCGTGTTTTCACAACTGTATCATTATTTAATCTAAGATGTGAGAATGAAAAGATAAATGCCAATTTAAATATATTTCAAACTAACCATATTTAAAAGAATTTCTAAGTATTGATAAAATGACCATAAAATAAATTAGTTTGTAAATAACGAAGACTTTTATGGCTATATATTTTTAAATGCATCCAAGTGCCATCTTAATGTATAGGGGAGACTGGGGTACAATGGTCCACATATGTAAATTTTGACTGTTTACTCTTAAAGTATTGATTTTTTTCTTTTGATCAAGTACATGCATGTTACCTATAAATTAAAGTTTATATTGCATCCACTCAAAAATAATAATTATGCATACTTTTTTTTATATATATTTTTAAATAACAGGAGACAAAATGGACCATTGTACCCCAATGCCGGGGTACAATGGTCCACAGCATGGGGCTCTATGGACCACATCTAATTTTAATAAAAATATATCAGTGTAGTTCATTTTTTAACAATAAGAAAGATAAACTATATCATAATTTGTTTATTCACATTTTATTATTCACTTTTTGGCTCTAACTAAAGTAACATATTTTTTCTTAAATTTTTATCATCCTTTTTTTTCGCTTCTTCTTCAATTATATTTTTCACTGGTGTATCAGTTAGAATTCTTGATGCACCTTTCTTTCGTTTATTTGGCGTTTTGCGCAAGCAAGCTTTTGGTAAAGGACATAATTCAAAAGGTGATATTTTTAATTTACCACTTTTCAAAATATCTTGTTTACTAATTTTTGGTGTTCACTTTGGGTTAATTTTTAAATTTGAAAGCATATATTATATAGATAAATATTTCAAAAATGCATTTCATAACATTAATCATTAATTAATTCACACACAGAAATGAAATAATTTATTAATTATTAATTTATGCTAATTTTTAAGTTTGAAAGCATATATTATACAGATACATATTTCAAAAATGCATTATCATTAATTAATTTACACACAGAAGTAAAATAATTTATTAATTCTGAATTTCACCTATTATATTTAACTTTTAAAAGCATGGAATACAAAACTAGGATACAATGGACCATGGTCCATTGTACCCCAGTTTCTGATGGTCCATTGTACCCCATATGGAAGTTTGTCAAAAACTTGATGATAAAAAAAGAAATTTAGAATTCTATTATTTTAGCTACAATAAATATAATAATGTATTGTCTTACCTTTTTATTTTACCAAGCACTGTCTTGCATATTACAAATCTGTAATAAATAAATGAAGATATGTTTTACTGAAAATATTTACTTTTGCCTTACTCCTCCTGTGTCAAATCAACTATCAAGTATAAAATGGCTAAAATGTCAGCTATGCACATGGTTTCAAACTTATTTTTACTACTTCAGTACTACCATCTATGTACTAAAATATGTAGTTTTCAAAAACAGAATTAATATAAAAAACAGGGGATGGACCATTGTACCCCGTGGTCCATTGTACCCCAGTCTCCCCTACCTAAAGATGGCGCTTGAAATGTGATCCCCATCCTGATTGCTTGTATTATTATAGCTTTTAAGATTAATCGCAATATTTATTATTCCGCTTCAATGTTCAATGAAAGTTTATACAGTAATTTTCAACACAAAAATGTTTACAGATTATACAGGGTTCCTAGCATCATGGAAAGTCAGGGAATTTCAAAGTAGTCATGGAAAGTCAAGAAAATCTCAAAATATACAGGAAAAGTCGGGGAATTTACAAATATTTTCTGAAAAAGTCATGGAAAACATTTGAGTGAAAAAAATGAAAAATGACACAAAATTCATCAAACAGTTGGGAAAAAAAGATTGAAGTATGATTGCAGAAAAAAATTGCTAATTTTGGCAAAAGATTGTGAAAATAAATATCAAATTTCGCTGTATGCTCATTTGGTCAAAGAATTTTTGGAGATTTGGTCATGGAAAGTCAAGGAATTTGCCAGTCATGTTTTGCTGGGAATCCTGTTATAACAAAAAGAGTGAAAAAGTTTTAGTATAGTACTTTAATGATAATTTCATTGTTAAAATTATTACTAATAATTAATCTTTGTAAAAGCAAATTATAATGTTTATTATTGTCATTGATTTATAAACTTTTTGTAATCAATTAGTTATTTTAATTTGTATTTAGTAGTATGAGTACCTTGTTTTCAAACATTCTGAACCATATTTCTTTAACTTAAATAAACCCTAATAAAATATAATTTAAAATGTATCCAGATACTTTAAATGATTGCTTACAGATGGCATACAAAACTAAACTAGTAAAAGTGTATTGCCATTTACGATCTAACTTTATAGATATGACTGACATTGACTTTTAGATAATCCAATTTAATACTATTGCAATATAAATGTTGCTTAAATTGCGTGACTTCTATTTTTTTCTTCACAGAAATAATATTTACATAAACGTTGCTGTTTTAAACTATTGAAATAAATGAAAGAAATTGCATAAATTAGTCTGTTTAACTTAAGATTTATATAAAGAAATTCAGTTGAACTTGGTTTAATATATCATTCTTCCAGTAATCTAGTTCTATGAGATACAAAATAATCTTTTTAAATATATTTATATTTTCTTTTTATATATTTATTTTTATTGTTAATCTATACTTAATGCAAAATTATACCTTTGTTTCACTGATAAATGAAAAATTTAGGTACTATGCATCATGTGAAAATTAGAAATTTGAAGAGTTCTCTAAAAAATTTTAATAAAACTCAAAAAAACCCGGGTTTTTTTTTTGAAAAATGCCCGAAAAAAACCGGGTTTTAGACTACTGGGCCCAGTGGGTCTGGGTTTTTTCAAACCCTGATTTTAAGGATTTTTGAAATATAGAAATATGCGAAAAGGCACAATTCTTATTCTTACAGCACTTAAAACGTAGTCGTAGTATTTTTAATTAATTTACGATATAACATTGGTAATCAACAAATCTAGAAAGTTAATAACATCTCAATGTATTTTGAGAATTTTTGAGTTTACAAACAATTGTTAAACTCGTCATTAATTATAAATAAAACTTTGTTTACCAAAATTTAGCAATAGCGTAGCGTATGTGTTAGTTTGAAAACAATTCGAAATAGTTAACTAACGTTCAACACTTATACTTTTTATTACTACTTTAATAATGAGTTTCAAAAAACATTTATTTACCCTTGTTTTCCTCAGAGAAAGTTATTTTGCTTCCTTCGAATCGAAATCACCAACGGCGAGACGAACAAGAAATATCGCGCCCATTTTTTAAAGAAAGGTTGGTTGTTTGAATTTGAAGACAGAATAGATTATTCGCTATTCTGTATCGATAGTGAGAAAAATGTAACCGGATCGGTAAGTAGAAACTAGAAAAGCACAGAATATTTTGTTTGATGTCGGATAACAGGGAAAACGATCTTATTCTAAAATGGCGGACACATTTGGATAGAAACGACAAGACACTGATTGACTCTTTAGAAAGAAGTGAGTGTCGACTATTTTTAAAGGAGTGAGTGTCGACTCTTGAAAGAGTGAGTATTAAAAAATACGAAATAAGCATAATTTTCCTGTTTATATTATGAAATAGAGATTTTGGAAATTAAAAATTGACATATTTTGGTGTTTTTTATCATTTTACGCCATATATTGGTTCAAAGTTTAACGAATTTTTTTTTTTTTAATTTTTGATGTCGGGCTTTCACTCTCATTAGTGGAGTGAGACAGTCACTCTCATCCGTGGAGTGACCCTCTCACTCTCGATTATAGAGTGACATTATTCACTCCTTTGTATAGAGTGGAAAATTCCACTCCTTTAGGAGTGTATTTTTACAAAAGTCACTCCAAAAAGAGTGAAAATGGCTCTCACTCTCCCAAAAAGTGAGCTTTTCACTCTTTTTACTTTTAGAGTGTAGTTTTTGATCTATAAGTGGTAATTATTCGTGCCTTCTATTCTGTTACGAAGGAGCATCTATCCCGATCAAGTGAGGCGTCTATCCCTGAAGTCTGGGTTAAATGGCCAAAATCATTGTTTCAAGTTTTTGAAAAAATATATATTATTTTATCTGGTATTTAGAATACTGTAGTATTTTTATTGTATTCTACATAAAATTTGGAACAGACATTTTACATGTGCACTGCTGCAAGACTCTTACAATAAAAAAGAAAAAAAGGGGGAGCTTAGTGTGGCAAATATACCGGATTTAGCATACAGCTGTACCCGACCCAAAGTTCTATAGTTATTTTACAAAGTTTTATTGTTCCTTTAGGGATGATTTTTTTCAATAATACTGTTAATAATTCAAATACATATGTATTGTAAGAACCCTCTGAGCGCGAATAATACTGGCACTTGACTGTTTATTTTATTTTGCTTTTCTTTACTTGTTACCTTGCGAAGAAGAAACTTAAAAAAATTTAACTGAAGGAAATTAACGATTTTCTATCTGCTACGTTTAAATTATTCTGAATGCCCTAAATTTCATCAGATAAAAATTACTGAGCCATTCCAATCTCCAATAAAAACTCCTGCTAGAACTATTTTTATAAATTACTACTTTTTGTTCCTTCGTCTGAGTTCATTATTCTTTTCTGTGAAAACAGTAGAATACATATAAACCCGTAAGACATGGTGACGTCACGGTGACGTCGTAGTGAAGTCACATTGTGACTTTGTGACCGTCGATGTGACGTCACGTGACGTCGATGTGAAGTCACAGTGACTCAAATGTGAAGTCGTTATGGCCGTTTTAGAGCTCGTTTGTGACGTCACATTGTGACCACTTTGTGACGTCACGATGTGACCAAAATGTGAAAAATGTGTCATTTGTGTCAAAATTATCATTAAAACTGTGACTATTCTGTGACGATAGTGACAAGGTTGTGAAGACAGTTTGCGATTATATTTTGATTTGTGACAAATTTTGTCACTAACTTTGTGACGGTAGCAGCATTGTCAATGTTGCGAAGTCATACTGGGACACAATTATACAGTTATGAACAATGTTATTTAGTGTAAAATCACTTACATCAATAATTTTATTATACTTTGGCGATACATCTCAATTAAAACTTGGGAGCTGCTATAAAAAGAATGTTCGAAGAGAAAGTTACTGGATCAAAATGTAATGCCATGCAGACTTTAATCTTTGATACATTTTTTTCTGTTGCAATAAATAAAAATATTTAAGACAATTGAATATTCGATCTATCACAATTATTTCAAATTTAGCAATTTTTTATTCTAATAAGCATTAAAATTATCAAAGAAACACTTCCTTAAAGATGCAACACTAGTCACAGAAAAAGAGCCGGATGATAATATAAAGTCCGTGGCAGCGTTCTTTTCAAATATCTCGCTCAAATTTTAATATTTTTGCATGTTTTTTGCATAGGAAGCTGAGGACGATCTACTACGGGCCTAGTTTTTACTTTTTCGATTTTACTTGTATATATTTTATATTTTATATTTTGATAGTTTCAATATCAGTACCGGTTTAAACCGGTTTTGAAAAATATTTTTTTTTTAAACTGAAACCAAAATCAAAAAAGTAAAAACTAGGCCGCTTATAGATCGTCTTCAGCTATGCTATGCAAAAAAAAATCATGTAAAAATATTAAAATGTGAGCGAGATATTTGAAAAGAACGCTGCCACGGACTTTATATTATCATCCGGGTCTTTTTCTATGACTAGTGTTGCACCTTAAAGGAAGTGTTTCTTTGATAATTTTAATGCTTATTAGAAAAACAAATTGCTAAATTTGAAATAATTTTAATAGATCGAATATTCAGTTGTCTTAAATATTCTCATTTATTGCCACATAAAAAAAATATGTAACAAAGATTAAAGTTTGCATGGCATTTTGATTCGGTAACTTTCTTTTGGTACATACTTTTTATAGCAGCTCCCAAGTTTTAATTGAGATGTATTGCCAAAGTATAATAAAATTATAGATGTGATTTTACACTACATAACAATGTTCATAACTGTATATTTGTGTCCCAGTGCGACTTCACAACATTAGTAATGCTGTCACCGTCACAAAGTAAGTGACAAATTTGTCACAAATAAAAAAATAATCGGAAACTGTCTTCATATACTGTCTTCTATGAATATTAAAATATTATTAAAACATGCAAAGAGTAATTATGGAAAAAATTAAAGCTAAATATTTATTAGTATATTAATAAACAAAAAACATTAAGGGGCTATCCATTACTGCAAGGCTATCCATCACAGACACATCTATCTAATAAAAATTCCGACGATAAACATAAGAACAACAAATACGTTAATCATAATTATTAATATTTTATTTATAGTATTAGAGAGTATTTATAATACCCACTTTAATCACGATGTTCACTTATACTACATATAATGGATATTCTGAAATTTACCTCTGTAAAATTATTCAGGAAAGGAAATAATAAAAGTTTCTGAAATGAAAAGTTAATAATAAAATACATATATTACTTTTTAGCTTCATACCGCTCAAGTATTTGCGTCATTTGTTTTAAATTCAATCATGTTTAAATTCTTATCGATTGCGTAACTTCCAAATTTTCATCCAAACTTCTAGTTCTTTCTGAAAACATTCCAATAAGAATATTTACAACTGAAACGTTTTCAACCACGATGACTATCCATTCAGAAATTTTATGACATTTCACAAGTTGAAAAATACATTAAACAATCATTAACATAATTGTTTTTTTTTTAATATCAAACATCTACGATTTCTTTTAATAGTTCTTCTCGTTCTCTTATAAATTCCTCTTCTGAGCAGATACAATTTTTTTAAATAAAATTATGAAATGTTTCAGAAGATTACTTAATACAAAAATTAAAAAAGGATGCTTGTAAATAATTTTATTCCATAAAAAAGCTTCTTTATTACAAAATATAATTATCTTTAAATGTTTAATAATTATATTATCGATTTATTATAATTTACTATCATACGATTTTATGCTTATGGAAACACATTATTTTAACCAAATATTTTAAAAAAGGAAACAACGCAGATTAGAATGCAATTAAAATCACTACCTGTAACAACCTAATCCAAATTATTAAAAATCAAGTTCTTTATGACAACAAAATAAATAATGAATGCATTAGACTTTATTAAGTTAATGATGCATTGATGTTTTATAGCATGTTGTACGACAATGTAATTAAAATCGTTCTCAGAACAATAATAATAAAAAAGCAACCATTAAAAATAATATTTTCCATACCTTTTTTCCATCGAAGTCATTCGTTCTAGTTATTCTTGCTGCACTAACTAAATCCGATAATAATTAAAGTGGCAAAGACCAAATTATTTTAACAGTCAAAGCCCCATTAATTTTCTCGGACTTATATTTTGCCGCTTGGAAGACCTGTAGTGGACATTCTTCTTTAAATTGTTAAATCCGTGTCAATATGCAACTACTCACAACTGCCATAAATTCCAGCCAACTAACTTCTTGCGTCTATCATCAATTTAAAATATTTCTGTTTACGTTTATTTATTCTTTCGTTTGCAAACGATTTTCATTTCCTATGCGCATGACCGTTTAGTTTTTTCTTTTTCTGCGCAACAGCTTCGGAAGTTAAATACGAATAGTTTTATGAGAATGTCTTTTTTTAAGTGTATTTTTACTTTTTATTTTTATTAGTTTCAAAACAATTCAAGTTAAAGCAAATTGTTAAATAATAATAATAAAATTCATAATTAGATATTATTGGATAAAACATTGTTTAGGTTTTAATAAAGTAAAAATAATAGCTTTAATAGTAATATAATTTTTTTTAATCATTACCATTACTTGTATCAAACGCAAACATACATAGTATCTTCTTTAAAAAAAAGGAGCGGGAGGGGAGGGGAGTTATAGAAATAAAAAGAATAATAAATAAATAATAACTAATAATAAAACTAATAATAAATTCTAAGAAGGTCACATTTCAGTCACAATGTGACGTCACTGAGGGGTGGCATTTTGGTCACAGATGTGACGTGACCACAGTGACTCACAGTGACGTCACTGTGACGTCACTGTGAACATGCATGCTATGTGGGAAGTTAAAAATCTATAGGAAAGAAAAACTTGAACTAAACGCTCTAGTTAAAGTAACGTAAAATAAAAATCCACTATTTTAGGTAGATTTCGTATGAAATACTACCTATTGCAATCGCACCAGTTTATATATATACACTATATTGCCATTGATTATGGGACACTTGCGATTTTAGACATTTTACTAAATATCTAGAAAAATACATTAGGAATCATCTCGAAACTCTTAGTGTATAAATATAATAGTATACGTCATACATCTCCGTGAAGATTTTTTATCGAAACTCCATAGGGGACCGTCAACAAATTAAAAAAGAATGAATATCTTTTGAATAACCCTGTCAAAACTAATGTAGCAAAAGCGCTCAAACTCTAGATTATGATTGAATGCCTTATTGTAATACACTGTGTTCATTTTTATGCAAATAGCATACATACTCGCAGAGTAATTAAGGTTTTTATAAAAATGGCCCCAAATTTTCCCTCATTTATATCCCTCATATATCCCTCATTTTTATGCTTCATTTTGGAAACAACGGATTTTGTCCTTTTTCTATAGACGATTACTTTCAGAATTTTCAAGCTATAATTTTGAGACTTTTACAAAAGTTGCTCTATACATTTAGCTAACATAATATGCAAATGAAATTTTGATATCTTTGACGCATGCGCAGTAAAAAATTATTTAGTAAACCTACTCATTTTTCATACAATTTTTATTATTTTTTAATTCTGATTACAGGGTACTGTGTGCAATGTTGTTTGTCATATTTTCTGAAAAAAATATTATTTTATATTAAGAACTCTGAAAATTATAAAGGAAAAACTTAGAAAAAATTGGGGCCATTTTTATAAAAACCTTAATTACTCTGCGAGTATGCATGCTATTTGCATAAAAATGAACACAGTGTATTACAATAAGGCATTCAATCATAATCTAGAGTTTGAGCGCTTTTGCTACATTAGTTTTGACAGGGTTATTCAAAATATATTCATTCTTTTTTAATTTGTTGACGGTCCCCTATGGAGTTTCGGTAAAAAATCTTCACGGAGATGTATGACGTATACTATTATATTTATACATTAAGAATTTCGAGATGATTCCTAATGCATTTTTCTAGATATTTAGTAAAATGTCTGAAATCGCAAGTGTCCCATAATCAATGGCAATATAGTGTATATATGTATATATATATATATATATATATATATATATATATATATATATATATCACTTTTTTATGGACACGATAACTTCTATAATTCTTCACCAAACTCCACCAAACTGGTACATAAAATCAAAGGGGATAAAATCTCGGCTAAGTTCGTTAATGGACAAAATCGGACCCAGGGGGTCGAAATAGGGGGCGTTTTTGTGAAAACAGAAAAACCCCATAACTTCTTAATGAAAATAGATATCGAATCAGTTTAAAGTTTATATTACTTCTAAATAATGGGCCAAAAGTTTATGCATGACAGATTTTTGATAAAGTTAAAAATGGGCTCAAGGGGCGAAAAAAATAGCGTTTTTGGGAGAAAAAAAATCATAACTTTGTCAATTTCCAAGTTATAAAATCCATCTAAATTTTTTATAAATATTCTGAACATTATCTAAAACTTTTGTATTTGCAAGTTTTTGATAGGACTAACTCTTACCTGTAAAACAAAATTAAAAACGAAAATAAAAAGGGGTTTGGAAAAAAAAAAATCCATAACTTTGTCAATTCTTAAACTATCAAATCCAATTAAATTTATTTTAAATCTTCACAATAATACCTACAACTTTTATATTGACAAGTTTTTCATAGGACCAATTAGTATAGCAAAAATAAATTAAACAAAAATTGGAGTTGGACTAATAAATAATCCAAACCTCTAATCCAAACTGCTTACTTTCTGAATCGTTTTTTAAATTCAATTTTTATTTTAAACGCATCCAAATGGCAGATCCTCTTATTTAGAAACGATATAATGCGAAACATTGGCCAGTTCTTTGATAATGACAGAATATATTTCAAAAAAGGCTGCCAAAAAGGGTATTTTGAACAGAATTTCCCAAAGTGACCGTGATAGAAATTTGAATAAGTATTCAAATAACAAATTGCGTTTTTTTCTGACTCATTTTTAAATCCATTTTTACTCTCAAACGCATCCAATTTACAAGTCCTCTTATTTAGGAACTGTATAATGTGACGCATTTTTCAATTTTTTGATAAAGACAGAATATATTTCAAAAAAGGCTGCCAAAAAGGGTATCTTGAACAGAATTTCGAGAAGTTATCGTGATAGTAAATTTGAGGAAGCATTGAAATAACAAATTGCGTTCTTTCTGACTCATTTTAAAATTTAGTTTTGCTCTCAAACGCATCCATTTGACAGGTTCTCTTATACAGGGTGATTCAGCTCGTCGGTGACAAACTTTAAGGATCGATAGAGCACACCTAGTCGAACATTTTTGAATAGGGAATGTAGGGTCCCTGACGCGATGGTAAGGCGCTAGGCGCTTTCGAAAATTTGGGTGCCGAAATTCGAAACGTCATAAAAACTAGGGAAATGGTTAGATTTTCTTGCTTGTTGCGTCGAAATGATTCTGTTTGTTTAGACTTTCTTCAGTACCAATTTGATAAGCGTATCTCTTAAAACATGGATAGGGGGCGCTGCAGACTTTGGAGAGCTAGACAACAACTTTAAGCCCGTTATTTTGATAATTTAACACATGCTCGCCAAAGTTTATACTCTAACTTAAAGTTTGAACCCAAAAGTAGAGCCCTGCAAAAAGCGTAAGAGCCGGAATAAAATGTCAAAGTACAGGGTGGTCGAAACTCGAAGGCTCCTAAGAGATAAACAAACAGATTTCTTGACTTATGGCATGCATTTTCATGATTCTGTTTGCTGGGGCTCTCTGAAACTCAGTTGAACGGTACAAAAAGAAACATCGATAGGGGGCGCTTTGGGCAAAAAACATAATTCGTTGACATTTCGGACGCTAACTGGAAACGGGGCGCTACGATCAGTTAGAAACAAAACAAGAGAGTAATTTACTTATCATAAGAAGCTATTAAAACTGCAGTTTTTTTTTTTTTTTAACAAACATAGCTGGTTTCAATCATGCACAATGCGCGCAATAAAATTTACATAAGGTGCTTTTTGCTGATTTATGCAAAAGATATCGTACCATATCGATATGCAAAAGATACGTAATGCGTAGACGACAACGCGAGATGACGTAGTTGTATGCGCAGACACGTCTTTTGAACGTGCGGTACCTACTTAAGCTTCGGGTTACTTGTCTGCAGATCGGTAGTAGGATGGAACGGTACACAAACTCTGAATTGGCTGACATGCATTTGGCGTATGGCGCTGCTGGTTGTAATGGACGAGCCGCTCAGCGGTTGTACGCCGAGCGTTACCCCAACAGGCAAATCCCCTGCCATGCCTTCTTCGCTCGAGTACACCAGAGGTTGTCCACAACGGGATCTTTCGACGGAAGCAGGCCTGAACGGGAGCGATCAGTGAGCACCCCCGACAACGAAGAGGCTGTGCTTAACCTGGTTGAGGACAACCCAGGTCTTAGCACGAGAGATATCGCCAGACATGTTGGCATTTCGCAAGCAACTGCGTGGCGCATCTTACGTTCCCGGAATCTGCACCCCTACCACATCTAGCGGGTGCAGTTGCTCAGAGAGCAGGATTTTGGCCCTCGAGTGGAATTCTCAAGATGGTACTTGGCGATGAGATCCAGGGATCCCCGTTTTGTAAACAGCATTTTGTTTACGGACGAGTCCACCTTCAGCCGGGAGGGAATGTGGAACGCCCACAACAGTCATGTGTGGTGTGATGAAAATCCACATGAAACCAGAAGCCGAGCAGCCCAGGAGCGTTTCTCAGTAAATGTGTGGGCCGGCATTCTGGGGGATTGCCTCATTGGCCCTTATTTGTTACCTGAACGGCTGACAGGTGGAAATTACCTGATTTTCCTGGATCAAGTGCTGCCGCAGCTTCTGGAGGAGGCGCACGTACCCGAAGGTTCGCGTCGCCAGATGTGGTTCCAGCACGATGGAGCTCCGGCCCATTACACGAACGACGTGCGTCTCCATCTAAACGCAAGGTATGGCCAGCGGTGGATCGGGCGTGGGGGTCCAGTTCACTGGCCTGCCCGATCACCAGACATCACCTGCTTGGATTTCTTCCTTTGGGGTTACCTGAAGGCCGAGGTATACCATACACCTGTCAGCAGTGCTGAAGAACTTGTGGCACGCATTGTGGCAGCTGCAGGGCAGATCAGAGATACTCCTGGCATTGTTGGAAACACACACTCCTCAATGCGACGGAGGTGCGAAGCCTGCATCATGGCCCAAGGTCGAAATTTCGAGCATCTTCTGTAGTGTTATTTTTTGTAAATAAATTTCCAGTATCATTGATGTTTTTGGTCTAAATTTATTCAGAAGTGTTGAGCAGAGGTAGAAAATGTGTTTTCATTATTACTAACTGATCGTAGCGCCCCGTTTCCAGTTAGCGTCCGAAATGTCAACGAATTATGTTTTTTGCCCAAAGCGCCCCCTATCGATGTTTCTTTTTGTACCGTTCAACTGAGTTTCAGAGAGCCCCAGCAAACAGAATCATGAAAATGCATGCCATAAGTCAAGAAATCTGTTTGTTTATCTCTTAGGAGCCTTCGAGTTTCGACCACCCTGTACTTTGACATTTTATTCCGGCTCTTACGCTTTTTGCAGGGCTCTACTTTTGGGTTCAAACTTTAAGTTAGAGTATAAACTTTGGCGAGCATGTGTTAAATTATCAAAATAACGGGCTTAAAGTTGTTGTCTAGCTCTCCAAAGTCTGCAGCGCCCCCTATCCATGTTTTAAGAGATACGCTTATCAAATTGGTACTGAAGAAAGTCTAAACAAACAGAATCATTTCGACGCAACAAGCAAGAAAATCTAACCATTTCCCTAGTTTTTATGACGTTTCGAATTTCGGCACCCAAATTTTCGAAAGCGCCTAGCGCCTTACCATCGCGTCAGGGACCCTACATTCCCTATTCAAAAATGTTCGTCTAGGTGTGCTCTATCGATCCTTAAAGTTTGTCACCGACGAGCTGAATCACCCTGTATAGGAGCTATATAATGTCCCGTATTGGTCAGTTTTTTGATAAAGGCTGAATATATTTTTAAAAATGCTGTCAAAGTGAGCACTTCGCGCAAAATTTCCCGAAGCTATCATGATTAGGAATTGAGGTTGTATTCAAGATTGGTTATTTTATAACTCATTTTTAAATTCCATTTTGCTCTGAAACGCATCCAATTGACAGTCTTTTTTATTTAGGAACTATATAATGTAATTTTTTAATAAAGTCAAGATTATTTCAAAATATGTTGTCAAAATGGGCATTTGATCCGAATTTAGCTTAAGATGATTCTGATAAAATCAGTTCTTACAGAAAAATGAAATAAAAATTTCTTCAAAAGAGGACAAATAAAGTTGTTAAACTGGGTTTATCTGTAATCAAATTTATTTTTTGTTGTTGAAATGAGCACTCTTCGAAATCTACCTCCGCTTATTGGCCAAGCCGACAGGGATTTTTTTCAATTTGTATTTTTATTCGAACGTCTAAAAGATTAAGTATTTTTTAGAACAAAGTAAGGAAAGGGCTATAATAAACATGTGAAACAAATATGTATGCGTCATTTTATTTTTTATGCAGTTTTTCGTATGTGTACAACGATATAAACGCAACATTTAATTTTGTAGCATAATGGATCGAGCCCGATTATGACCTATGCACATTGCGCTTAAAGCACTCAAAAATTTCAGAGTTCAGAACGAAAATTCGATTACGAAATTTTTAAAAAATGCTAAACTTATCAGCAATTTTTTTTAAGGAATTAGGGTCGCAATCCATTTATTCAATCATAAATATAGCGTGTTTCAATCGAAATAGAGATCGGGTATTCGCTCATAATTTTGCTCAGCTAGGATGAGAGGCCACCAATTGGATTGAGCTCAACAAACCCCTCTTATCATAATTTTAACAATAATTAAGATAGTGTAGCGATCTTTATAGCAAAGTTATATTGTTTTGAATAAGATGTTATAACTTCCAGAAAATATCAGGAAAATGCCACGATCCACGTTCAAACAATACTGATCTATTCTCTTCTGATTTCAAAATGTAGCTCACAGTATGAATGGTGATACTGACATATTTCACCGTCTTCAGTTTAAAACCGTTTAATTTACAGCGAATAACCGCAATTTTTTTTTACGACAATCTGTTCTTTTAACATTTTTAAACCGTTACATTTACAGCGATAAACTATTATTTTAACAGAAAACTCTTGTGATTTTTACAAAGAATACCTGTAAATTTCACGAAGAAAAACTGTAAATTTTATCAAACTTTCTGATTTTTTAAACAGTTAAATACTGTTATATTTACCGGGATGAACTGTTATTATAACAGAAATATATTGTAATTTTTACAAAGAAAACTCATAAATTTTACGGGAAAAATCTATAAATTGTAAAGAATTTTCTGGTTTCTTTACAGTTAAATACAGTTATATTTAAAGGGATAAACTGTTTTTTTAACAAAAATATATTGTGATTTTTACTAGAAAAATATGTAAATCTTACGAGAAATATTAGTAAATCTTACGAGAAAACTATGTAAATCTTACGAGAAATATATGTAAACCTTACGAGAAAAATATGTAAATCTTACCAGAAATATATGTAAATTTTACGAGAAAAAAATGTACATCGTACGAGAAAATATGTAAATCTTACGAGAAAAATATGCAAACCTTACGAGAAAAATATGTAAACCTTACGAAAAAAATATGTAAATCTTACCAGAAATATATGTAAATCTTACCAGAAATATATGTAAATCTTACGAGAAAAATATGTAAATTTTAACGAGCTTTGTGTTTTTTCTATGGTTTTACATTGTTAAATTTACAGAGTTAAACTGTAAATTTAACAGAAAGAATTTGCAAATTTTATGCAAAAAATTTGTAAATTTTATTGCAAAGTTGTTCAAAATAAGGTAAAATTTAAGATTGTGCAGATGAAAGTGTTTTTCCATTGATTTTCAAAAAATTACACTTTTATATTTTTATCTGGTCCCTGAGGGTCAAATTATGTTTTAAAAAGTATTCCACATGTTCTGACAAGTACAATAGAGAATGATTTATTTTATGGCCAAAACACACAGAGTTAAACTAGAATTTATAAAATTTCATTGCTTCTTGGCTCTAAAAACAAACACTCTTAATACTAGAAAACTGGAATTTGATAAAATTTTAGGAATAATATTTAAAGAATTTTCATTATAAAATAAGTGAATCACTACTGTTGTACTCTGGAGAGCATGGAGAAATTTTTTCTAAATATATCTTACTTGACTCAGAAGTCCTATAAAAATGGTATAAATTTTTGAAAATAATTGGTTGAACAAAGTGAGCAATACAATCATAATTTAAACTTTATTTTGAACTCTTCTATAATTTACTTTGCATACACATTTCAATTGGTAAAAAAATTAAAGCATGTTTCAATTTTAGGAATACCTTGTATGCTTATTTATATACAAATTGCAAACTTTGGCATAAAAATAAAATTTTTGCTAATTTTGGTGAAGATTGCAATATATATATATATATATATATTACAAATTTAAAATTTTTTCGCCAAAACTAACCTTTATACTATCTTAATTTTCTATACTAATAAAATCCGTGCGCCTCTGTCTGCTTGAAGCGGATTAAACTTCGCAACACGGGCGAGTTGGAAGTCGCGAGAGGTGTCTTTCGATTGGAAAAATTCTGGGGAAGTCATTTCGGGCATTTTCGAGACCGTGGGACCAAAATTAAAAAAGTTATGAATTAAAAACCCCTTGAAAATCGGAACGAAAAATGTCTCAAATCCCAAACGGCGCTCAAACGGATCTCTGAGGCAGAACACTGCGCCACCTTGCGGTGAAGGAAAAGAACTTTTCCCCTTTGGCTAAAAGAAGAAGCAGTCGAAAACCTCTTTTTCTCCCTTTTTTGCGCGTTTTTTTTTAAACCATCATGCAGACAGTTTTTAAAGTAGAAAAAAACTGATTACATATTCAGAATCTGCGTAAAAATCTGCTTCTGATGAACTAAAAAATACGAAAAAATGTCTTATGGGCGCTTAGTGCCCACCGTGGAAAACCAAATATTTTTAACGGGACTATGGGCGCGAAGCGACCATAGCTCCGATCCACAATCTTTTTTTTTTTCAAGTGCACGTGGCCCACCATGCGAAATCACATATTTTTAACGGGACCATGGCTCTTTAATTTACTTTTTTTGTGCTTGAGGATTCGAACACCAAGACTTTCTTATTAAATGAATTTTTTTGCTTATTATATACTGCTTAATACCGAGGTTCGTTTGGAAAAAGTGGCCCAGCTAGCGGGCGTAGCTCGCTAGTCTTATAATAATGTTCCGTACTTATAAAGTGCCACTAATAATGTGCCCATTAAAAATACAAGACTCTGTAATTTATGAAGAATTTAAATACCCTAACACTCGAAAATTAGAACCTACTTTCTCTGGACCATACAAAATTATAAATAAACTTTCTGATGTAACTTATGAAATAGATAAATTTAATTATGAGACAGGACAGAATTCCATTATTGTGCATGTTTCTAAATTAAGACCCTATTTTTCACCAGAAGATTTTAAACTGTTTCATGTGCAACCCAAAAAACCAACAAAACCTCAGATACAATCACAATCACTAGATCAAACTAAAGTCAAGACAGTAGATTAAGTTTTAATTCTTAGTCTTTAAATATTTTATCACCATAATTTTCAACATCAGCAGGTATGTTCTTGGAGGCCTACAAGAATATTACTTGTTTTGGGGAGTTTTTGGGGTTAAATTGGGCTCCTTATGCAGGCATAAGGTGAACACTTTGATTGTAAAAGCTTTCAAATTGATGTTGATAAATTAATTTTAAGGGTGTTTAAGTCTAACTATATTTACTCATGTATTTGACATTAGTATTATTCTATTTATTCAGCAGATATTTATGTTATAACAGTTATAAAATCTAATGATTCTACTCAAACCTATAACATAATATGTGATTTTCAGTGATTGTGAAAACTACAGATATTAAAAGTTTTTCAAAAAAGCACACTATTTTTATTTCCATTTCTCAATTAAGAATGACACTTTTATTCCTATTGTATTTTATTATTAAAGTTTATAAACCATGTGTAGATAAAACATTATTCTACATTTGGCATTTGAAAACTTATAACCAAATTTGACAATTTTGTAAAAGAGTATCAGAGAGGAATTATTGTAATTAAATACTGGTTGAGAGTCCATTTTCTAAATAGTTAGATTTAATTTTATTCGGATTTTGGAATTATTATGATTTTTTATTTATACTTTCGGCTAGCAAAAAATACTTTCTTATGCTATTAGAAGATAAGAAAATTATTTAGTTGCTATGCAATTATTTTTATCCTCAACCAATATTTTCTCTATCAATAATAAACAAATAGTGATATTTTCTTTTGATTATACTCTTGTTTTACTATTATTATTATTATTATGATTTCTATAATGAAGTTTAGTATTAATTATACTCTTATTGAAAAATATTAGGATATGGAGTCTTATTATACTATTACTTATTATTGTTGTTATTGTTATTATTTAAATTTTTCTATATTATTTATTATTGATATTAAGAGTGATGCTATTTATTATTGAAAAATTGATATATTATTGAAAGATGTTGGATCCAACATAACATTAAAACCAAAGATTAAACTAGGTTTGAAGATCTTTAATTAAAGAGACTGTATTCAGTGAACATTGGAAAAGACTCTTTTATATATATTATTGAAAGACTTTTTTCATTTAAAGGACTTATTTAAAATAAACTATGCATTAAGTCATTGTAATTATTTAAACTTCCATGAGAACGAATTTTTATTGTTTTTATAATATTTTTATCTCTTGCTTATTAATATTCATAACTTATTTACTGTTATTGTATGTATTGTCTCCTATGCACTTACAAATGGTAAGTGATGTTGTAACATTATTGTATTTCTTTCAGGGAAATGCTCCTACCTAAATTTAATTCAGATTAATTTTCTCTTAACTATTTTATTTTAATCGCTAATATTTTTTATATTGCGTTAATTTTCTTTTCTTTCATCTCTTGGCTTCCGGAGTTTGACAGTTTTACTCCAAAATTTAACTTTTCTAAATTATTATATTTCTGTTGTCTGAACTTGTAGTTTTATTTAACTATCAATTTCATACAAAGTCTTGGGGAGGGGGGATAATATTACAAATTTAAAAAATTTTCGCCAAAACTAACCTTTATACTATCTTAATTTTCTTATAATAATGTTCCGTACTTACTTCAAATTATTAAATTAAAATCTTGTTTCTAAATCTAATCAGTTAATATTTATGCAGACGATATAAATTCTTAATTTGCCTTATAAAACATTATTCCAGTATGCGTAAATTTAAAAAGATGGCTCTAAATTAAAAATATTCTTAATTAAAACTTTATTTCTTAATATTCCAAATAAAACTGATTTCTTCTATGTTTTTATCAACCCTTTTTAAGACAGTCTTATTAAATTTATTCCAAACCCATACCTTTAAAAAAATATCATTATTTTATTTTATCTATTTATTATTTTTCCTCAGTCAACCTTTAATGTGTGCATATTAATAAATTCATTTCTTTTCTTTTTCTCTTAAAATTAATCATTTATAAAAATCGTCTGCCTAAAATCCCGATTCGATTATAAATTGGTTAAATAATATTTTTTTAAAATAAATTTATCGTCTGTGGAAAATAATCTCGTAATTGGACAAGAATTCTGTTTACATAAAAGAATGATGGTTTGAGGTTACAGAATGTTCCAGAACTTTCTTTTTAGTTTAAAAGGGTGGAAGTCTCGAGATGAAAAAAAAGATTATTGGGTTGCTTCTTCGATGAGGACGGCTCGCTGAAATAATGATGGAATTTTTGCAAAAGGAGCTTTTCCCTTCCTCATTATTACGAATTAAATAAATGAACTTACAGCAGCCAATGACTAATTATTGGATCTTCTATATTTATTTATTTTTTTTTCCCTCGCTTGCCATGACTGTTTTTTTTTTTTTTTTTTTTTTTTTTTTTTTTAACCAGTGGAAATAATTCGAGTTTCTCCTTAAATCGTCACACACACACACACATATATATATATATATATATATATATATATATATATATATATATATATATATATATATATTATATATACACTATATTGCCATTGATTATGGGACACTTGCGATTTTAGACATTTTACTAAATATCTAGAAAAATACATGAGGAATCATCTCGAAACTCTTAGTGTATAAATATAATAGTATACGTCATACATCTCCGGGAAGATTTTTTACCGAAACTCCATAGAGGACCGTCAACAAATTAAAAAAGAATGAATATCTTTTGAATAACCCTGTCAAAACTAATGTAGCAAAAGCGCTCAAACTCTAGATTATGATTGAATGCCTTATTGTAATACACTGTGATAATTTTTATGCAAATAGCATGCATACTCGCAGAGTAATTAAGGTTTTTATAAAAATGGTCCCAAATTTTTCCAATTTTTTTCCTTATAATTTTCAGAGTTCTTAATATAAAATAATATTTTTTTCAGAAAATTTGACAAACAACATTGCACACAGTACCCTGTAATCAGAATTAAAAAATGATGAAAATTGTATACAAAATTAGTTGGTTTACTAAATAATTTTTTACTGCGCATGCATCAACGATATCAAAATTTCATTTGCATATTATGTTAGCTAAATATATAGAGCAACTTTTGTGAAAGTCACAAAATCATAACTTGAAAATTCTGAAAATAATCGTCAATTGAATAAGTTGAAAATCCGTTATTCTCAAAATGAAGCAAAAACAAGAGGGGTTGTATCCATATATTCATTGATTAGTGTCAATATAGAATACACAATACGGGATGTTACGACTACTCTTGGATAAAATCCCTCATTTTTCTGCTTCATTTTGGATGCAACGGATTTTGTCCTTTTTCTATAGACGATTACTTTCAGAATTTTCAAGTTATAATTTTGAGACTTTTACAAAAGTTGCTCTATACATTTAACTAACATAATATGCAAATGAAATTTTGATATCTTTGACGCATGCGCAGTAAAAAATTATTTAGTAAACCTATTCATTTTTCAGACAATTTTTATTATTTTTTAATTCTGATTACAGGGCACTGTGTGCAATGTTGTTTGTCATATTTTCTGAAAAAAATATTATTTTATATTAAGAACTCTGAAAATTATAAGGGAAAAACTTAGAAAAATTTGGGGCCATTTTTATAAAAACCTTAATTACTCTGCGAGTATGCATGCTATTTGCATAAAAATGAACACAGTGTATTACAATAAGGTATTCAATCATAATCTAGAGTTTGAGCGCTTTTGCTACATTAGTTTTGACAGGGTTATTCAAAAGATATTCATTCTTTTTTAATTTGTTGACGGTCCCCTATGGAGTTTCGGTAAAAAATCTTCCCGGAGATGTATGACGTATACTATTATATTTATACACTAAGAGTTTCGAGCTGATTCCTCATGTATTTTTCTAGATATTTAGTAAAATGTCTAAAATCGCAAGTGTCCCATAATCAATGGCAATATAGTGTATATATATATATATACCATTTGTGCGATCTACTATTCAAGTTTAGTGAGGGCATCCACTTCTAATAAAAAAACATTTTTTTTTAAATATAAGAAACACCTTTTTCCATACTCAGATAAGCAATGTTTAGTAAAATATTCAACTCTCTCACAAGTCTTTGGATTTGATGTATTACTCCTAAATAATAATATCTATTTCTTTAATAACAAATTCTGCACCTAAAAATTATTAAAAATAATGATATGCTAATTTAATAACACAGTGCATTCATTTTGAAATATGAGAATCCTTGTTTCCAGTTGAGCATAAGTTTAAAAAACGAGAAGTCTCAACTTCAGGAGGTAATGCGTGAAAAATCAATTTTGTAGATTTCCTGGAAATTTATTTCAATTTTCCCAGTTCAGATATATACGTAAATTAAAGAAATATACAGGATAAGAAAGAAAAAAAAAACTTTCTTTTTCATTATTCAAATTGTAAAAATTTTCCAGAGTTCTTTGTTTGTCAGCTTTAGAAAGTTTAAATTATAAAATATTTTAAAATCTTAACCTTAATTTGAGCATACCACAGATGTCCCTATTATATGCATCACTGCTATGATTGTGTGGCACTAGTAATTTTGAAAGGTTAATTCTGTAATTAAATATGAAGATTATTCTTTGAAATTACAAGAGCTGAAAAACTAGGCAACTGTTGACAATTGTCATGTACCTCATGTGTATTAAAATTTCAAATTAGTTTTGTTTATTTTTAAAATAAAGCATATAGTTACTTTTAAAATAAAGTATAATAAGTTTCATAAAAATTTAAAATTTGAAAATACATCAGAACAAACAAATAAAACTATGACATTTATTATGAGCTTAAAAAAATACAGAAAAATCAGTAATCAATTCACAAACAGAAATTTCAAATATATACATCATTTTTCTTCACTTCCAAGTTTATCTTCAACTAGTGAGTGGGATTTATTCCAATAACACATCTGCAAAAGAGATATTTTTACTTTAGTTGTTAAAATAAAAATAATTAAATAACAAATAATTTTTATACATTTGTGTAACCTGGGTGCAGGTGAAAGATTCAGGTGAACAAATATTGGTCTCATCTCCATTATTTTGTATTGAATTTTTTTCATAAAAAAATATAACCTTTCTTTCATTACATATAAATACTTATCTTTTATGTAAGTTCATAGGTTTGATACAATTAAAATACATGCACGTCATTCACTTCATTTTAAATACAAAAATAAACAAATAGATAATATCATAAATCATAATATCAAAATTAAAATCCCAGTAGGTAGAAATCGCGCAGAATAGCAGCAGGCGCTGAAGACTATTTTAGACATTGCAGATTAATCTAAAAACTAAAAATTGCTAAAATTTAATTTGTCTTTAGGCTAATGCTATATTATTGTTATACTTTCTTTTTAAACACAGTTTAGTTATTTTATGTGTTACTACATGATAGCAAGCCAGATTTGACATTGTGGTGTCACATATTTGGTTTGCTGCTGATTGACACAGAAAATTCTGCTACTGGGAATCTAAATGTTTCTAATGTGAAAAAAAAAAAAAAAAAAAAAAAAAAATTGCTATTAGCAGGGTTTCGGGAAAGGGGAAGGGAGAGGGGATATTGGTGAGATTTGTGTTTGACTACTAAAAATACTGATTTTAATTATCTTTTACAAACAAATAATAAGACACATTTTAGCACACAAAATATCATAATACTGAAATAATTTCTAGCCAACTTCATGTTCTGAATGTTCAAGTTAAAACCAGAGTTTGTAAATGTAATATACATAAACTTCCAAAAACACCTGTAATTTTTATGTATGTACAACCCATATTTTCAAATTAGTCAATTTAAGATCTCTTTTAAATATTTAAAATATAAATATTTTAAAAAAAGTAACTTAAGGTAAATACACCGGTAGTGGGCCATGTATCAATTGGGCCAATAATTATTAAAATTTAAAATCAAGTCTACAATATATTTCTGAAAAATGACTGACATAGCCTGAAATACTTTTTTTTTCTGGCTATTTGTTTACTTTCTAGAATGTCTTCAAAACAGATTTTTGGGTAAATCCTTAGCGATTTCACTAATGCATTTTTTATTTAGAAATATTTTTCCTTTCATTTTATATTTTATAATGAACTAAACTGCTATTGATATACACTATTACATTGTAAATATTTTGTTAGATATGCTGAAGGCTTTTTAAAAATTCATACCCCAGAAATTCACTAGGCTCACTATTAAAGCATAGAGGATATATTTTTTCTTTTTTCTCCCTTGAGGATGCATTTTGAAACCTTAAATTTTTACTCTAATGCATATCTTTTAGAATTCACTAATACAAAAAAAAAAAAAAAAAAAAAAAAAAAAATGTCTTTGAGTGGATATTTATCTTAATATAAACAAGAGATGAACACCTAAAACATAGTAACATGAAAACTTAAACAACCCCCTCCCCCAACTTATAACAAAAATGAAAATCAATTAGAAACAAAGAATTTTCTGAAAAGTAAAACAAGCTCTACACACCAATGAAAACTCAAAATATAGGATTCAGTTTTAAGTGTGAAATAAGTTTAATTTTTCTATTGAAAAAATTCATATAAAAATAAGCTTGTAAGTTTTATCATTTTTTAAAATACTGTGACTTAAACTAAACCAGAAGCAGAAAAATTCTTTTTTAAACATAAAACTTTTTTTTTTTTTTTTTTTTTTTTTTTTTTTGGAAAATGACCATTGTTGATTGCCTGAGGCACAAACTCTGACAGCAGAACACTACAGTCTATGTACACTATGTATATACCGGGTGTCCAGTAAATGACTGACCCATTTTAAAATTAAATAATAAAAAAACGGTTTGAGATAAAAATGCGCGGTTTGCGGTATTGTTATTAGAATATCAATAAATTTTTAATACGCACTTCCTTCAAATAGTTCTAATTTCGGCCAAAAGATGGCGCTGGCGGCATCAGACTGCAGAAATACCGCCTGTTTTCTTGTTCTCAAGCTGATGATCTTTCCGGCTCATTTTCCCGAGTCGGATCTGAGTCGAAATGTTGAATCGACTCTGTACTCAACTGGAGAAATAGGATTTGTTCATTGAAACGAGATTTAAAATAACATTTAAGCACGGAGTAAGACACAGGAGGGGAAACTTAATGCGCATGACTCTTCGAAAATGCAAAGTGAAATTTTGGTAAATAATGAGGGGGCTGTGATAGGTAGTAGGCTGGTTTTTTAGCTACTGCAATGCTTTTCAAAGGAAAAAAATGGTCATTTTTAAAAAAATTTTTACGAAAAATCTGAATTTTTAGAAGGTTGTAAAAATGAAAATCTGGTTAATTGTAGTTTTCTTCACAACATACATATTTTTTTATAGGTATTTGGCGCTTCATTTTCGTTTTTATGCCCTTTAAAATACGAGATCATTCTACCAGATCATTCTGACAAAAAACAAAGGGCAGGCCATTTAAAAACATCGAATATCGCGGATTACAATGACTGTTGTAAATTAGTTGAATATCGCAAAGAAACAGACTTATGATTTTTAGAAATTAAGTATTAATCAAATATTTTGGAGTAAATTTTAATTTCGCGTATAGTTTTTATAACCTTAGACCATTTAAATAATCCATAACTTTGGATATTTATGCAATTAATGCATGTAGAATTAAAGCTAATTTTTATTTTAATTATTTGGAGGAACTGCTTATTCATATTATGGATGTCTTGTGTGTCCCCTCCACTCTGCCCCCCCCCGGGGGGCACATTTTTAAATTCTTTAACAACACCAGTCCTGTGACACATCATTTGAAATGTCTGCAACTGCTTATTCATATTATGGATGTCTTGTGTGCCACCCACCCCCACTCTGCCCCTCCAGGGGGGGGGCACATTTTTAATTTCTTTACAACACCAGTCGTGTGACACATCATTTCAAAGGTCTGCAACTGCTTATTCATATTATGGATGTCTTGTGTGTCACCCCCCACTCTGGCCCCCCAGGGGGGCACATTTTTAATTTCTTTACAACACCAGTCGTGTTACACATCATTTCAAAGCTCTGCAACCTCTTATTCATATTATGGATGTCTTGTGTGTGTCCCCCACTCTGCCCCCCCGGGGGGGGGCACATTTTTAATTTCTTTACAACACCAGTCGTGTGACACATCATTTGAAAAGTCTGCAACTGTTTATTCATATTATGCATGTCTTGTGTTACATCCCCCCAAAGGGGGCACATTTAAGCTGTTGCATAGCTTTTATCGCGGGCTTTGTGCGCGGCGACCGAATCTAGAAATTCCGTAATGAGGAAAAAAAAAACTAACACTCCGGCTAACTTCATTTCATTTCGGCAAATTTCGGCACTTCGGTAGACTTCTCATTTATTCATTAATAGAAAAAAATTGTTTTCTTATCGGTCATCACGCTCAAAAAGTGTAATATTGAATAAGGATAATAATAGTAAAATAAATAGTATAAAGTATAAATAATAGTAAATTAATATCAAAGAAGAAGAAAAAACTTGAATTAATATAAAAAAAAAACTGCATAAATAAAAAATAAATAAATAATTATAGTTGCATTAGTTGATAAAAAATGTTATGCAATAGCTTTACCGCGGCAGTTCCCGGAGTGCCACACGTATTTATATTTTTTTAACTTTGCTTCTATCTTTTATTTGTGACTGTGCAGTAAAAATAAATCTATTAATCAAAATTGTTCTTAGCTCATTCAGGAATTTTTGCTTTTAAATCCCCATCTTTTCCATCCGGATATTCAGGCCCATGTAAAGGGCAAAGGGGGGGGGGATCGCCCCGTCCGAGGAGGTTGAGGGAGCAGCATCAATTTTTTTCTACCAGCACCAATTTTTTTTCCTTCTATCTCTACAAGAAGAAAGTATTGAATTCGTATAAATTTTCGAATTCTGGTTTACGACGGATTGTACACGTTTTAGGGGTCAGAGATTCCACAAAACATGCTTTTATAAAATATCTGTCTGTGACAGACATTTTGTGGGTTCCCTATCTCAAGAAAAAATTCACGGAATTTAATAAAAATTGATATTTAGGTAAGACCCTGATTAATATTGCTGATTAGTTTTGGGCGTAAATCGCTCAACAGGTGTTATTGCTATGCCTCATTTTTTATGATTTACGCAACAGCTGAATCTCAAGAACTAGCGCACGGATTCATATAAAAATTCAGTTTTAGGTGGTCCCTGATATAAATTGATGCTGATCAGTTTTTGGTGTAAATCACTCAACAGGTGGCGCTGTTATGCTGCATTTTTTACGGTTTACGCAACAGCTGTATCTCAAGAACTACGCACGGATTTTAATGGAAATTTATATTTAGGTAGTCCCTGATATAAATTGATGATGATTAGTTTTTGGTTTAAATTGCTTAATGTATGTCGCTGCTATATTGCATTTTTTAAGATTTATGCAACAGCTCTATCCCAAGAACTAATGCACAGATTTTAATAAAAAAAAATACGTGTGGCACTCGGGGACTGCCGCGGTAAAGCTATTGCATAGCACTTTTATCAACTTATACAATTATAATTATTTATTTACTTTTTTATGCAGCTTTTTTTTGTCTTTGATATTAATTCAAGTTTTTTCTTTTTCTTTGATATTAATTCAAGTTACACTTTTTGAGCGTGATGACAAACAATTTTTTTTCTTTTATTGAATAAATGAGAAGTCTGCCGAAATGAAAAGTCGTTAGTCGGAGTGTTAGGGTTTTTTCTTTATTACGGAATTTCTAGATACGGTCGCCGCGCTCAAAGCCCGCGATAAAAGCTATATAATAGATTAAATGTGCCCCTCTGGGGGGGTGACGCACAATACATGCATAATATAATAAGCAGTTGCACACCTTTGAAATGATGTGTCACACGACTGGCGTTGTAAAGAAATTAAAAATGTGCCCCCCTGGGGGGGCAGAGTGGGGGTGACACACAAGACATCCATAATATGAATAAGCAGTTGCAGACCTTGGAAATGATGTGTCACACGACTGGTGTTGTAAAGAAATTAAAAATGTGCCATCCCTGGGGGGGGGCAGAGTGGGGGGTGACACACAAGACATCCATAATATGAATAAGCAGTTGCAGACCTTTCAAATGATGTGTCACACGACTGGTGTTGTAAAGAAATTAAAAATGTGCCCCCCGGGGGGGCAGAGTGGATGGGGACACACAAGACATCCATAATATGAATAAGCAGTTGCAGAAATTTCAAATGATGTGTCACACGACTGGTGTTGTAAAGAATTTAAAAATGTGCCCCCCCGGGGGGACAGAGTGGAGGGGGCACACAAGACATCCATAATATGAATAAGCAGTTCCTCCAAATAATTAAAATAAAAATTAGCTTTAATTCTACATGCATTAATTGCATAAATATCCAAAGTTATGGATTATTTAAATGGTCTAAGGTTATAAAAACTATACGCGAAATTAAAATTTACTCCAAAATATTTGATTAATACTTAATTTCTAAAAATCATAAGTCTGTTTCTTTGCGATATTCAACTAATTTACAACAGTCATTGTAATCCGCGAGATTCAATGTTTTTAAATGGCCTGCCCTTTGTTTTTTGTCAGAATGATCTCGTAGAATGATCTCGTATTTTAAAGGGCATAAAAACGAAAATGAAGCGCCAAATACCTATAAAAAATATGTATGTTGTGAAGAAAACTACAATTAACCAGATTTTCATTTTTAGAACCTTCTAAAAATTCAGATTTTTCGTAAAAAAAAATTTAAAAATGACCATTTTTTTCCTTTGAAAAGCATTGCAGTAGCTAAAAAAGCAGCCTACTACCTATCACAGCCCCTCATTATTTACCAAAATTTCACTTTGCATTTTCGAAGAGTCATGCGCATTAAGTTTCCCCTCCTGTGTCTTACTCCGTGCTTAAATGTTATTTTAAATCTCGTTTCAATCAACGAATCTTATTTCTGCAGTTGAGTACAGAGTCGATTCAACATTTCGACTCAGATTCGACTCGGGAAAATGAACCGGAAAGATCATCAGCTTGAGAACAAGAAAACAGGCGGTTTTTCTGCAGTCTGATGCCGCCAGCGCCATCTTTTGGCCGAAATTAGAACTATTTGAAGGAAGTGCGTATTAAAAATTTATTGATATTCTAATAACAATACCGCAAACCGCGCATTTTTATCTCAAACCGTTTTTTTATTATTTAATTTTAAAATGGGTCAGTCATTTACTGGACACCCGGTATATATTGTACATATCTATTTACACTATAGTCAGTTCAAAAGTTCATTTGCATGTTTTTCCCATGAAAATATAAAAAATACTGTACACAATATTTAAAAAAAAAAAAATTATACTTATGAAAATATCAAAAGTAATTAACATGATTTTAAAAAATAAATACTAGACAGACAGGTAAAGCACAGACAATAATATCTACTTAATAAAATGGGAAAGAGAAAATATACAGGAAATATAGTTTTATTTTTAAAGACTTTTATTATTATTATAAGCTTCATTCAAAAATTTATTTATTTTTTTATTTTATTTTTTTTTTTTTTTACTTTTGTAAAAGGAGTATCATATATATATTTTGTATCATATATAAACTGGGAGGCAGCAGAGCAGATAATCATCTCATTGCGTTCATGGTTAAAGAGTTAGTTAAAATTCAAATCGCATATTAAAATGCAGTTGGTCTGCCAAATCTTTGTGGAAAACATCTGAAAATTTAAATAATTGTTTCTGAGCTTAATCCCTGTGTATAGTAAAAAACATGAAGTATGCAGTAGGTTTGTTAAAAGCATCATTTTTATCTTACAAATATATAAAGCATTTCTTTTAAAAAATGATATTTAAATCTAACATTTAACATACAACGTCATAATTTCCTTTTAGTAATCAAATTATTCATTTTTTATATAAAAAGAGATATAGCAAGTATAATAAATTTTTGCAATAAAAAGAGTATTTTCTCGTTCTACTTTTTCAGTAATAAACTTATACTAAATATTGCTGCTAAAGAAGAATGAAAGATTGACATTGACTGAACCGCTATTGTAAAGGAAAATACAGGAGAAAAAAAAGAAATGCTTTTATAAAATGTTAAATATAGCAAAAACTTCTTCAGTAAAGTTGAATTAATGACTCATGCACCAAATAAAAGTTGTTAGGTATTAAAACAGCAGCAAAACTGTTTGAAACACTTACAGCTGAGAATCCCTACTGACTACCAATAATGCTGTTGATTATTGTTTTGAGGATTTCAGATATAAGTGGCTAATCCTCATATTTATTCTGCATGCGTTGATTTTGGGTAGTTAACTTATGCATACATTTGTGTAAGTTTAGGTTTAGGTTATTCACAGCATAAATGCAAAATGAGCAGCAAATAATATTTGATAGTTTTATTATTTGTTTTACTACCTAAAAGAATTGTATAATTGCAGTTTTTATGAATTCTGCAATTACTAGTTGTTTTTCTTAAGCTGCTATCAGATTCATAAACTTTATGAGCGACATACTTTTCAGCCGATTTTAACCCCAACTTTTTCCCATTCAAAGAGAGAAAAAGGTTACAATTGTCTTAGAAAAAGTTTGAGGAAGAGTGGGAAAACCAGCCCTACTAGTACCAGCTGTTAATATTTATCACATATTCCTATCAATTGCTTATCTCTGATTTGTTGAAACATTTCATGTTGGATGAAAAGACTCACCAGCGGAGACTTTTTTGGAACTGCGGAAAAAAGCTGGGAGACATTGCTGTTTGCTATCACACTGGGTGTTGGGAGGATATTTCGTGAAAAGTTGGAGGAATTCAAGTGTTGGCTCAAAAGTCTCTTGAAATGTTGGTGAATCTGGTAACAGCTTTAAGCAATTTTTTAGAGCACTACAACCTGCCCGCTTTGAAAATGGCAAAAAATAATAAAATTCAATGCACTTGATAGAGAACTTTTGTAAAAAAACTTCCAAATTCTGCAATATTTCTTAATTTATGTATCCAAGACCCTGCAAAAATTATAGAACTTCATTTCTTTAGAAAAAAAAATAAATAAAATGTTATTCAATTGTATTTTTCCATTTGTAGTTCATAAAATCATTAAAATTTATGACATTTTATTCATCATACTAAGAAACTATACATTTTTTTTTCTTTTATATAATTGCTAAACACATTACTAATATATTTCCTCATGAAACAGTGTCATTTTTCGAAACTAGCATTCTCCCATTTCTTTCTAGAACGAATACTAAAGTATTAATTATCAATATAGTAATTAAAGTATAAAAATGTGTATTATGTTGCTGTTCCTAATTACGGAATTAATTGTTTAATAATAATTAACTTTAAGTGGTGTTGACAATTTAACATTAAATGTAGTTATTAATTTTGAATAATTGTAAATATAATGTAATTGTATTTAATATAGTTTTGCATAATTATAATATTTTTGTATGTTAGTAATTAAAATAAAAAATGCAAATTCTCAGAAATTATAAATTGCTGCTAATTTGCAATTATTATAATTTCTGTAATCACTAACTAATAATTATAGTTCTATTAAGTAAAGTGTAAAATCTTAGGTTAATTAGCAAGTAGTGATTTAATTGTTTTGGTAAGCTCAAAATTCTTCAATCAGTCACATGAAAAAAGTGTGAATTTTTTTAGGCTGGGTGGAAAAAAAAAAAAAAAATCAGAAAAGTTGTCAGACAATCAAGAGAAAAAAAAATCTCAGAAATATTGCAGAATTCATCTCATTCGGTTGTAGGAAAATACAAAATTTACTAAAAAATTCGTAAAATTTGCTGACTGCTGTTCATGGAAAAATATAATGAAAATTTACTGATAAATGAGGACACTAAACAAACAAGTTTAAAATACCTCAATACTTTAAAATATAAGAAAGAGATAGTTTATAGAATCTCTCAGAAAAAAAACCCATCAAAATAATTGTTTTATTTAATAAAATAAATTGAATATTGTTTAAATTATTAAAATATTTACATTATCTGAACAAGTATCAATTAATTTAGCATTAGAGCTGTTTTCTAAAATATGAAAAGTTGAAAAGTTAAACTGAATTAATTGTGTTAAACTTTCATCTAAAAATAAACATCTTAAAAAATAAATAAATAACACTTTTCTTTTCCAAACAATCTTCTTGGTAGATTTATTGCAAATGTTATAAAAATATGCCATGAAGTTTTGTAATTTGGAAATACTGGTGTAAAGTAAAGTATTCAACTGAAACATGAAAAGCATATATTTACCTATCTTTCGACGCTTTGTGGGCACACTGTGGGCAATGGCTGCTCTAGGCTCCCTTACTTTCTTCATACTCTCATGATGAACGATGGCAACATTTTTCTTACTTACATTGCTTAACACCTCTTAGATTAGCATTCATTTTCTGAAAGAATCACAAGTAGAAATCACATATTCAATTTTGGCAGTATTCTTTATTTTCAGAAATCATAATCCATTAAAAAATAATAACAATAATCAGAAATAAACAAATATTCTACTGTAGGGATGCACAATCTTTTCAAGAGAAGGGCCACTTACAAATATATCTAGGTAGTCGAGAGCCACATCAATAACATGGAGGAATTTTGAAGAGGTGATCCATCGACGTAAAATTTGATAAAAAAATATAGTTTCAGAGGGGAGTGGGAAATTACCCTTTTAATTTAAGTTTGCTTACCCAGCCAAAATATCTAATTCAGTTGGTAAGGATTATCAGCAGTTTTTATGTTTGTATATATATATATATATAACAAGGATTATTTTCAAGATATAATATTATTCCTTGACTTTCTTCAGGATAGTAAATTTTGTTTTATTAAAAGTGCTAAAAAACAAACATAAGTAGCTAGTGCCGAAAGAAATGTGAACTTTATAAATGAAAGAGTTGATCAATAAGATTTTTCTGTGACTGATCAACGATCAACAAAATTTATGATTTTTCGAGACCCAATCATAAAATTTGTGATTTTTCCTTGTCTCAATGACAAAAGTGGCGTTTTTCCCAAATGTGATTGACGAAATACTCATTTTTTCGCTCCCAATAAACAAATTTCATGATATTTATCTACTTTGACAAAATCTGTATTTTTTTTTTCCATGGCAAGATGAAATGTGCAATGTTTTTCTCTTGATAAACTGACAAAACGCATGCTTGTTTCAATTTAAAAACTAACGATTATTGTTCCTGATTAAATTCATCGTCTGTGAAAAAATTGCATGTCTTCCTGGTTTACCATGTGAAAAACATGAATTTTGTCGATCGACTTTGAGAAAATTGCAAATTCTGTTGATCAAATTTGTAAAATAGTATATTTCAGTGATCTGGTGCTGAAAATTTTCGAATTTTTTCCACCGGCTTCATAAAAATCACAAATTTTGTTTATAGGGTGCGGAAGGAGTGTGAATTTTTTTCAAACTGCTCCATAAAAGTCGTGAATTTTGTAGATCAGATGCTAAAAATTGGTGAATTTATTTGATCGGCTTCGTAAAACTTACAAATATTGTATATGAAGAACAAAAAATCATGAATTTTCAGGATCAGCTTTGTAAAAATTGCACATTTCGTCAATTTACTTCATAAAAATTTCAAATTTCATTGATTATGTGAAGAAAAATAGCTAATTTTGTCGATCATTTTTGTACAAATAGCGAATTTTGTCAACAGACTTCGAAAAAATCATGAATTTTGCTGATCAGGTGCTAAGAGATCGAGAATTTTCTCGATCAACTTCATAAAAATCACAAATTTTGTTGATAGGTGAATAGTTTGATTGTGAAAATTTTCAAATGGCTTGGTAAAAATCATGAATTTTGTTGATGAAGCATGGAAAAATGGAGAATTTTGTTAATCAAGAGCAGAAAAATCAAAAATTTGGCTGTTTTGTCACAGAAAAATTGCGTATTGATCATGTGAGGAAAATCGAAAATTTTGTCGATTGATTTGTCAAAGTCAAGATTTTTGTCGATCAGCTTTGTAAAAATCGCAATTTTTGTCAAATTGGCTTTGTAAAAATCTTAATTTTATCGATAGACATTGTAAAAATTGTGCATTTTGTTGATTAGAAGCGGAAAGATCGTGAATTTTGTCAATTAGTTTTGTAAAAGGCACAAACTGGTTGATCAGGCATAGAAAAATTGCAAATTTTGTTGATTGGGCACAGAAAATTCAGGAATTTTGCAGGGGTGCAGAATATGTCCGATCCGGCGATCTAGGATCGGGGGAAATTCTAATTACTCGGGGAAATTTTCCAGAAATATGTATAATTAATGTTGATTTTAAAACCGAATTCCATTGTTTCTTGAGGTAGAAAATTTTCCCTAAAAATAAAAAAGATATGCATGGCGATCTTTACATAATCGATCTCATAATAATATGTACCATATATCAGGAGTGATTCTGTTCTGAATTTTCTGAAAATTTAAGGCATTCTGTTTGGAAAATTAAGTCATCAATCTGAAAATTCGGACATAAAAATACTGGGAATTTTACTCAAGAATTCCGGTAAAAACTCTAATTTAATCACAAGATCGCGAAATAATCACAAATTTAGTCACTAGAACGTAAAAAAGCCACCGTCAAAATATCCTAAAATAGCTGCAAACTTCGTCTAAAGATCGCGATAAACGGCAAGTTTCGTTCAAAGGTTGCAAAAGAACTGCAACGCGAATTGAACTTGAATTTTGTCAAAACATCACAAAATAAATGTACAATTCGTCAAAAGATTGCAAAATAACTGCAAATTTCGGCAAAAGGGGCGAAATAATCACGAGTTTATGGGGACATGAACGCATGAAGTTTCGTCAAAAGATCGCAAAACAACAATTTCTGTAAAAAGACTGTGAAACAAGACAAATTTCGTCAAAATGGGCAAAATAGTCTGAAAATTTGTTAAAATATAACAAACACTCTCAAATTTCGCCAAATCGTCACAAAACCGCAAATTTCTACAAATAAAGGCAAATCAACTGCTAATTTTGTCAAAGAACCAAAGAATGCATAGTTATTGCTGGAAGAGGATTCCCCCCCCCCCCCCACACACACACACACACATTTTTCCTTACTCTGCTGCAACCTTTACAAAAAATTGCTGTAATCTTTAGAATTTTTTTTTAATTTTTATTTTAAATCAGAATTGCCCTTGCTATATATACTCACGGATAAGTTGAGAAATATTGAAAAAATGAAATTTTCTATACCTATGGTAATGCAGCATTTATCTATAACATACCGTAAAATTTTGGGGAAATTTTCATGCAGATTGGGGTAAATATTGGGAGTAGAAACATTTTCTGCAACCCTGGATTTTGTTGATCAGGCATGGGGGGGAAAAAAGGCATGGAAGGCATCAGCCATTTATGTTTGTTTTTTATCACCTTTAATAAAACAAAATTTACCCTCCTGAATGAAGTTCAAGGAATATTATTAAATCTTGAAAATAATCTTTTGTATATTTGTTACAGATACAATTATAAAAAATGCTGATAGGTATATCCTTATCAACTGAATTGGATAGTTTGACTGGGTACGCAAACTTAAAGGGATAACTTTCCACTTCCTTCTAAAACCATATTTTTTTTATCTAATTATAAGTCACATATCACTTCCTGGAAATCGAATTCTATCCATGTGATTGATGTGGCTCTTGACCACCCAGACACTTCTTTTGAAAAGGTTGTGCTTCCCTACAGTAGAGTCTTTTAATAATGGGGAAAATATAAAACTTATCTCAAATGACGCACAAAAATCGATAAAAGATTTTGATCTTAGTTACTATCCTTTTAATTCATGTTTTTGCCACTAGGGCTGCTTTTGATTCTGTTTGCTTTGGTTATTTTGTGGCTAATTGCCAAAAAATTCTGATTTTTGTTACTTAAACTCTTCTTACCATTTAACGACTTTTCAACTGTTAACAATCAGGAACGTGATCACATGAATTTTCCACTGTTGCGACTGCATTATAGTCTCCTTTCGGTTTGTTTTTAATTCCATCTGTTTACAGCGACCATGTATTTGCTAAAAACTGCTTTATAAACTTGTAAAAACAATGATTTTTATAATCGTTTGAAAAACATCTCAGTTGTGTTTTTTATGATTGGTAAATTTTCAAGAATTGTCCATCAATTCTTACGTATGATAAACTTATGTAAAGCAGAGAGATTCAATTTTCAAAACTAATATTTTTCTGGATGGTTAGGTTTTTAAGACCCTTTCTTTCAAAAGAGTTAAAAAGAATCTCCCACTAAATATAAGCATCTCATTAATCTTTTAGCAAAAGAACATTATGGAAATTTCCTATTTAAAGTCTACTTTAAACAACTTTATTTCCATAACTTTCACATAACTTTCACATAACAACTTTCGCTTAGAACATAAGCTTACTTTTGAAAAAATCAAAATATACCCTAAGAATTTTGGACATATGATGATAGTTGGGGACAAGTGTCGTATATGCACTACATTAACATGATTTTTTTCTAACGCCAATTTGATGAAAACCTCTTTCTCAAATACCAGTTACATATATACATAAAGGGATAGGCAATATATTAAAAAAAAGTTCAATAACTATAGAACAAAAGAATTTATACAATTAAAAAATAAATAAATAAAAGAAAAACATTCAGGTTACCATATCAAGCAAAATAACAACTCATCGGCAGCAATTGCATTATAGCCCAAAAGTTACTCCAATGTTTATTATATGACACTGGTATAGTAAGGAAAAAAAAATTAGACCAATATGGCTCACATATCATATCTGTGCCGGATTTTGAGTAGATAAAATGGTCCCTCTTCATTTCCTTGCTTTGTGTTAAACTTTTTGAGTATAAACAAATATGCTGCTTTTAGGTTTATTTCAAATTATGGATAATATACAGTATAATGCTCCATATATAGAAAAACTATTACATCTATGCATAAACAAGTTAATATACAGAAAGGATAAAAAGTATATATAGAAAATTTACTTTTGAAATAATATTTTCCTTAATAAAAATGCAAGCTGATACAAATCATTATTTTTTTCAACTGAAGATTGGGCTACTAGTACTATTGCTTCATCTTGTGAGTGATTGATGAAATGTTTAGAATGATACATAAAGAGAGAGACCTGTCTTATTCCTCCCACTGCCGGCCAGACTTAGATAAAATATAAAACTGTTTGTGAACTCAATTTCTTTAAAGTTTTCTGCAAAAAAACACTGTGCCCGGGCCGCAATTTTAACTTTCGGGCCGGGCCCGGGCCTGGAAATTTCGGCCCGTGCAGACCTCTAGCCCCACCTGAGTCCTATATCACCACTAACAACTAAAATGTAAAGTTATATACAAATACAGTACACCCTAAGCTATCTTTAAAACTTTATTAAGAGATCAACATTTAAAATCTATTTTTTGATACAAAATGTATTTTTAATTCGTTAAATTAATTTGCAAAGCCTATTATAAACTGAAACATTGCGGCACCCGCTTCGATTTTGCAATGTTTCTGCTACCGGACCTGTCAAGAGCATCATACCCGCCTCAATTATAATGGTTTTAAATTTTTCGTATGCACCATGAAGCTTCTTCAAAAAAATACTGGCACCACCATTGGCTAAGAGGTTCGGCCCTTGAAACTGGTAGACAGCAGGTGCTGGGTTCAAATCTAGTCACGGCCGTCGGCCTAATCACTTGGAGTTTTCCATGATTTTCTTCGAACTCGGATTTCTTTGCGTAAATATGGGTTAGGTTCCCTTAGAAAGGACCCCCCTCCCCTTACATCCTGTATCCTGTAGTTGACTGACCGTTACAAATACAACAACAACCTAAAAATACTGTAATGAATACTGTTAAAAATAATTTCTAACAATTTTTCTTCTCTAGTTGAAAAAAAGTCTCCAGAGTTACTCAATAATCTGCGACGTGCTGATCCTCCACCAAAAATATTGATAATTTTAAGAAATTTGGAAAAAAAATTATAACTGTCTGCAAATTTTGAAAGTTTTCTGCAAACGAAGTTTGCATGATTATTTATATTATCTGACTTTGCTGCCCCATTCTCGCCTATATATAAAAATATACGAAACTTTGATATAATTAATATAAAATTTTGAGCAAAAAAGATATAACTACCTCTATGAATAACATGACAGCATTATCTCCTTGCTTGTATTGGGATGTATTGATGCATTCTTTTGCTAGTACTAGAATCAGAAACATCAAATACTATTAACTGAAAATGCACTTTTCATATTTGCCTGTACTAAAATTTAAATGACAGAAAACAAAACTCATTAATCAATGGTGCGCAAGAACTGGGCTCTGGGGGTAGGCTTAGTTGGAGATGATTGCTGATGAATGAAATCAGTCTATTTAATGTCTGAAATCATAATGTTTTTTTTTCATTGGTATTAGAATCGGCAGTTATGCTGATTAAAGGTGTATTTCGATTCAAACTGCTTATTTTCCGATTTATTTTTAAATTCATTTTTGCTCTCATTTGCATTAAATTGACAAATTGTCTTATTTAAAAACCACTCAAGGTGCCGTAATTGTCGATTATTTGATAAATGCAGAAAATATTGCAAAAAAAAGCATCCAAAAATGGCCTTTTGAACCGATTTTTCAGAAGCAGGAGATCTCTTAACGAAAAAAATGGTCATACTGAGAAGATAATTGTTTATAAATCAAATTCTAATGAATTGAGCATTAAACAACATCAGAAGGCACCTTATACGTCTCTTCAAAAATCCCCTCAGCAAGTTTCATGTTTCTACTTTTAAAAATGTGTCTGAAATAGTATCGGAAAATTTTGAGCTTTTGAAAGTGGAAAAGCTTTTTTTCAAATACAGCCTTAAGATTCATTTAAACAACATTTACAGGGCTTGAATTTCAGGACGTAGGACGGGATGGTGGGATTTGCGCCCGAAATTTTGAAATCCTGCCCAAAAAAATATCGTAGACAGAAGGCTTCCCCTTCAAAAAAAATCACGAATTTTCCAAAAATTTTTGCATTTGAAATTACAATTCCCACTTTTTTCCCCTGCAAATTTTGTGACATTTTTGTGCGATTGAATGACATATTTTGTGAGTTTTTTGCTGCGAAAAATTGTTGGAATTCCCGCTATTTTCCTATAACTAATCATCAAATTTCGAATTTCCCCCCACGATCGATTGACAAATTTTGTGAGATTTACCATTGCGAAAACGAAGCAATTCCATTTCACTTTTTCCAAAAAATTAACGCATTTGATTCCAAAAGTTATAAAAAATCGTTTATCAAACCTGAAATTTGTCTTCGTTATGTCTGAATTTCCGAGATAATTACCAATTTTTCACAGCTTTTGAACCAAGCTGAATTGCATACTTTCATCAATTGGTCACAGAAAATTTTGTTAGATTATCCCGATAAAAACCCCAATTTTCTCAAAGAATCTCGCAAAAAAACTCGACTCGACTTTCCTTAAAAGATCTCGATAAAACACAAATTTCTTTTTTTTAAAAAATCACAGAATAAACAGGAATTTTGTGAAATGGCTTTGGAATAAACGTGAATTTCGGGAAATGATTGCAGAATAAACGCGAATTTCGTGAAAGCATTGCGAAATATATGTAATTTTGTGAAATTTGCCATATAAAGAGCATCGTGTGAAAGGGCGCAGAGGGGGGGGGGCGAAGGGACAATCTCCCCAGGCGTAGAAATTTAGGGGCGCCATTCTCTACTACCAACATCATTTTTGGTCGGTAATGAAGAGAAAGAACACTACATTGAAACTTTGCTCCCAGCGCAGTTTTCTCTTTGCATGTCACTGTATATTAACCCAAATTTATCAAAATCATGCTTAAAAAACACAAATTTCATGAAAGAATCCTGAAATAAATGTGAATTTCATTAAAAGATTGTAAAAAAAAATGCTAATTTCTTTAAAGGATTGCGGAAAAATGTCAAATTTGTCAAAGAGTTATTCAAGGTCATAGGTGCAAGTTTGAAATTTTGCCAAGACTGAAAATATTTTACCCTGCCCCCCCCCCCCCCTTGAGCGTGCACATGCGCAACTCGCGTCTTTTCCACGACTATATGATGAAATAAGTTTTTTCCCTGATCTTTAGCCAAAATACTCGGCTTTTCTACTATCTTTTGCCGAATTTTATAATTTTTCTTAGCCAAAATTTTTGATTTTTCTACGGTTTTTAGCTGAAATTTGCAATTTTTCTACGGTTTTCAGCCAAAATCTGCGAATTTTCGATGAAATCCACATATTTTATATGATCTTTTGACGAAATTAGCGTTTTTTCCTCCATCCTTTGACAAAAATTTTGTTTTCTGTGCAATCATTTGATGAAAATCGTGGGTTTTTTGCGATCCTTTGACGGAAATGGTGTCTTTATCTCGATCTTTTTGCAAAATTTGCATCTTTTCCTCGATCCTGTTCACGTCTTTTTTGCAATCCTTTGACAAAAATTGCATTTATTTTGTATTCTTTGACTGAGACGGCATCTTTTACCATGATCCTTTGATGGAAATAGCGTCTTTTTCGCGGTTCTTTGAGAGAAATCACGTTTTTTCTGGAAACTTTTGACAGAAAACGCATCTTTTTTGCGATCCTTTGTCAGAGACCGCGTCTACTTCGCATTCTTTGACCGAGATAACATCTTTTCCGCGATCCTTTAACAGGAATCGCGTTTTCTTTGCAAGCTCTTAATGAAAATTGCACCCTTTTCGTGATCCTTCGACAGGAATTGCGTTTTTTTTACGCAAGCTTTTCATGGCAAACGGGTCTTTTTTGAAACCCTTTGACAGAAATAGCACTTTATTCCGCGATCATTTCCCACAAAAATCACGTTTTTTTCCGGAATACTTTGACGAAAATAGTGGTTTTTTCCGCGATCCTTTGGCAAAAAGCGCTTCTTTTTCGCAATCTGCTTCCGTTCTCGGAGATTTTTCCGTCTCGTTTCCGTCCTCTGAAATTTTTAAGAGGCGAAAAACTTGCACCCATGTTCAGGGTTGAATCTGAGTAAAACGCTTTTGAAATTTACAGCAAGTTTTCTGAAAAGTTACAGGAGATGGTGTGAAAGGGGGTGGGGGGATTTACTTTTGACTCTGTATTTCCACGGCCCTTTGATGAAGTTTGTATTTTTCTCGCGATCTTTTGACGAAATTATTGGACTTTTTAGATTTTTTGATAAAATTTACAAATTTTTCAGTATTTTGATGAAATTTATGGATTTTTCAAGGTTTTTTGAGGAAATTTTCAGATTTTTCCAAGATTCTTTAGGAAAATTTGCAGATTTTTCGCAATCTTTTGAAGAAATTTACAATTTTATTCACGATTTGTGTTTTCTTACAGGTTTTTGACGATATTTTCATTTTTTCAGTGATCCCTACCCAAAATTTGCGTTTTTTTTTTTTTTTTTTTTTTTTTTTTTGCAAATCTTTGATGAAAGGTGTTTCTTTTTTCACTATTGTTTTACGAAATCCACAGGTTTTTTTTTCATGATCTTCATACAAAATTTGATTTTTTTCACAATTATCTAACGAAATCTGCATTTTCCCTACAAACCTCTTATGATATTTATGATTTTTCTGCAAACGATTTGAGAAATTAATTTTTTTATACGATAATTTGTCAAAATTTTTTGTATTTTTTTTGTCTAAATTTCCAAATTAATGACGATTTTTTTTTAAACCGAAAACTTATGATTTTTGGAAAATACAGAACAGAATCGCTTTTAGATCACTTAATGAATGCCAAAATTCATCAAAGGATCGCTTAATAAATACGGATTGTCATAGAAATCGTGTAAAGCATGAAAATTTCAACAATGCATCACGGAAAAAAAATTGTGAATTTCGTCAAAGGGTTGTTAATAAACACAAATTTGTTCAAAAAAAAAAAAAAAAAAAAAAAAAAAAAAAAAAAAAAAACTCAAATTTTATTAAAGAATCGCAAAAAAGATATGAATGTTGTCAGAGGGTTGCCAAATAAATGTGAATCTAGTCAAAAGGTTGCTAAAAAATGCAAATTTCATCACAGAATCACAAAAGAGATGTCAATTTTGTCCGAAAGTGCAACCTGAACCATAAACAGAGTTTTATTAGACCTGAAACAAAAGCAATTAGTACAGGAAGAGAATTCATTTCTTTGAAAACTAAAAAGACATATATATATATATAGATATATATATAGATATATATCTATATATATAGATATATATATAGATATATATATATATATATAACACATTTTGCAAAATTATTCTGAATTTTTGATAAAATTTGCTTCAGTGGTATTTTGCCATGTCTGTATTTGTGTAATTCTTTAAATAGTTCATAAAATAACAGTAGGTTTTTAAAGATTTTTTTCTCCCTCCCGAACAGCCAAACTCCCCTCCATTTATAAATGTTGGGAGGGAGACTCCCCTCCTCTGGAAAATTGAATTTCAAGCCCTGATTTACAATATTAGAGTTATAATATCTTAAAATGCATTAATTGTTAGATTTATGCAAAATATTTTTAAAAGATGAAGGAACACAATACAAGGAAAAAATTTTTTTTACTGAAAATTAGGGATACAACAAATGATGCTAATCTCTCTGGCTCTTAAACATTGCCCTATACCTTTTATTAAACAGTCTGTAAATGTATATAACCTACTTTTTTAAAGAAAAAAAAATCTATGTACACATTTTAAATGTCCTTTTTTTTAATGATTTTGCCGAATATGCAGACATATTTAATTTTCTGTTAAACAATACACAGTGCTGTAGTTGTAAAAAGAACACAGGTTATACACTCAAGGTTTTTTCAATCCTCGATTTTTTCAGAAAATCCACATACCTTCCACGATCTTTCATCAAAATTTGCGCATTTTCTACGATCTTTTGTTAAAATTTACATATTTTCTGTGATCTTTCTTCAAAATTTGCATATTTTTCACAATTTTCTGTCAAAATTTGCCTATTTTCAGAGATATTTTATCAAAATTTGCATATTTTCTCTGATCTTTCGACAAATTTTGCATATCTGTCACGATCTTCCTACAAAAGATATCTACACTGGTGGACAAAATTAAGAGATGGAAGGCAATTTCCCAAATATCTCGAGACATACTGGATAAAAATAAATGAAAATTGGTATGGATATAACTTATAGTATGACAATAATATGTGCAAAGCAAAAATTAAAGGGCCATTCATTGGCAAGAGTTATTGGCAACAGACCAATGTGGACTGAAATTCATGTTGAAAGATGGCAATGAAAGTGAGGCTTGTATGGGGTGTGGTCGCCTCTAGTAGGGTGTGTGGTCACCTCTGACAGATAGACAGTATGCACAACGAGTATGCATGCTGTTAATAAGAGAGTTAAGGATTGCTTGCGGAAGACTCTCCCACTCTTCCAACAGAGCAGTTTTTAACTCCGGAATGGTTCTGGGTGGGGGTTGGCGTCTCGCAATAGCCCTTCCAAGAGCATCCCAAGCATGTTCAATGGGGTTAAGGTCAGGAGATTTGGCTGGCCAATCCATTCGATGAATATCCTCGCTTTCCAGATACTCTTCAACCAGGCGAGCCCTATGTGGTCGGGCATTGTCGTCCATAAAAACGAATTCAGGGTCAACAGCACCCCTGAAAAGAAGCACGTAGGATTGTTGGATCTCCTGTTTGTACCTCTGGGCATTCACGGAACCATTGTCAAACACATGGAGCGGTGTGCGGGGATCTTGCATGACACTGCCCAAACCATCAGTCCTTCACCAGCATAATGGTCCCTTTCCATGATGTTACTGGGATGGTATCGGGTCCCAGGTTTCCTCCATATGAATATTCAACGAGAATCAGACAAAGACTGAATCTGGACTCATCTGTGAACAGAACATTAGCCCATTGGAGCTGTGTCCAGTGCTGATGCTGCCTGTACCATTGTGCACGCTCTCTTTTGTGGAAAGGAGTGAGTGGGATGCAAATGGCGGGCTTCCTGGCATACAACCCTCTTTCACCGAGCCTCCTGGCAACATTCATCCTTGAAACTAATGTTCCTGTGGCAACAGCAAGGTCCCTAGACAGTTGTGTCGCTGTAGACGTCCGTTGAGGAGTATCTGGAAAGCGAGGATATTCATCGAATGGATTGGCCAGCCAAATCTCCTGACCTTAAACCCATTGAACATGCTTGGGATGTTCTTGGAAGGTCTATTGCGAGATGCAAACCCCCACCCAGAACCATTCCGGAGTTAAAAAATTGCTCTGGTGGAAGAGCGGGAGAGTCTTCCACAAGCAATCCTTAACTCTCTTATTAACAGCATGCATACTCGTTGTGCATACTATCTATCTGTCAGAGGTGACCACACACCCTACTAGAGGCGACCACACACCATACAAGCCTCACTTTCATTGCCATCTTTCATCATGAATTTCAGTCCATATTGGACTGTTGCCAATAACTCTTGCCAATGAATGGCCCTTTAATTTTTGCTTTGCACATATTATTGTCATACTATAAGTTATATCTATACCAATTTTCGTTTATTTTTATCCAGTATTTCTCGAGATATTTGGGGAAATGCCTTCCATCTCTTAATTTTGTCCACCAGAGTATTTTTCTTGAATTTCGTCAAATTCTTGTATTTTCCATGATCTTTCGAGAAGTTATATATTTACCACGACCTTTTGACAAAATTTGCATATTTTTCTCGATCTTTTGTCAAAATTCTTGTATTTTTCATGATCTTTCTGTAAGATGCGCCTATTTCGCCCGATCTTTCGACAAAAATCACAATTTTCACATAATTTTTCTAAAAAAAAACTGAATATTTTCCAAGATCTTTTGATAAAATTAGAGTATTTTTCACGATCCTTAGACTACAGTATTTTTCTGCAATCTTCATGAAAATCTTGTTTTCCCAGCAATCCTTTGATGAAAATCGCGGCTTGTTCATGATCGTTTAACAAAAACTTTTTTTTACCGCAACCCTTTGAGAAAAACTTTTTTTTTCAATCCTATGATAGAAATAACTTTTTTTCTTTTTTTTTTGCAATCTTTTAACGGAAATTGCATTATTTCACATAATCTTTGAAGAAAATAGTATTTTTCCCATGATCGTTTGATGAATTTATAGTTTTTTTTTTTTTTTTTTTTTTTTGGCAATCCTTTGGAGAAATTTGCGTTTTTTTTTTCTGCAATCCTTCGGAGAAATTTGCTTAATTTTGTGTTGTGTATGCTTATTCTTTTGTTGTACTTATCCATTACAAGCCCCCCATAAAAAATTTCACCAAATTTTAATGCAGATTTGCATTGATCTCAGGGACAATAAAACTCATCAACAAAAAAGCAGAATTTCGTGTTTACACAGAACAGTAACATGTCTGATTATTGTTAATTTATTATTCATTTTATTTTTTATTTAGTATTTTTTGGTCAGAGAGGAATTATAAACAAACATTGAAGACAAAAAATAGGTTTTTAACACCTTTTGTAACTTATTTTAAATGGTAAGGTATTAAGCCCCATGCCAATGAACCCCTCATGTGGTTAATAAAATTTCAATATTTATTCTTTTTTTTTCTGTTTTAAAGGTTTATTGCTCTGGTTTGTATACTTTATCCTCTGACATTCAAACCAGCCAAAAAGCAAAAAATATTGTATAAGAGCACAGTTAAAGAGGGGTTCATTGGCATGGGGCTTAATACCTTACCATTTAAAATAAGTTACAAAAGGTGTTAAAAACCTATTTTTTGTTTTCAATGTTTGTTTATAATTCCGCTCTGACCAAAAATACTAAATAAAAAATAAAATGAATAATAAAATAACAATAATGGGAATACTGCAGTTCAGTGTACCCATTGAATCGCATGCTGTGTGACATATGTTCATTCCTGCTTGTCTGTGTGCAATTAAATATATGTGTATGGAATTTTTTATCGTAACGTAATAAGTATATTAGGTAGCTTTCATTACAAAAAGTAAAAAGCTACCTATTGCAGCCGTCCGGAGGAAAGCACTTCCGGAAAATTTTGATATATTTTCACCAATCATGACCCCCAGACCCCAAAACCACCCTCCGTTCAAATGTTGACATATATATATATATATATATATATATATATATATATATATGATATTTGTCATGCGATAACTAACGTATTTATGAACCGATTTGAATGAAACTTGGTATGCACATAGTGCATGCAAATGTCTCGACCGAGTTCGTTGGCCAGTATCATCCGCCATTTTGTTTCAAAATGGCGGCCTTTTTAAATTTTTAAAAAAATTTAAAATTTAAAATTAAATGCGAAAAAATTAAAAGTTGAAAAATATTTTTCTTTTAAGTGTTAGAACCTAAAACAACGATTCCAGAACACTTTTTATTTTATCTATATCTTAAAAAATGATTGAGTTATAGCACTTTGAATTTTTCTTATGGCTGACATTTTGAAACGATCTGATTTTTGTCAAGTGATAACACGCGTATTTATGAATCGATTTGGATGTAACTTGGTGTGTACATAGTATATACTGAGGCCTGAATCGAGTTCGATACTCAGTTCCATCCGCCATCTTATTTCAAAATGGCGTCCATTTAAAAAAATTTATAAATTTTAAATTTTAAAATTAGGTACAAGAAAATGAGAAATTGAAAAAGATTTTTCTTTTATGCATTTGACCTTCATACAAAGATTCCAGAGCATTTTTTGTTTCGTCTGTATCTTAAAAAATGGCTGAGTTATTGCATATATATATTAATAGATTTCAATATGAGTGTGCATGTGCACCTGAATTAAGATTTCGACCAAGCTCATAATCAGGTTCTACTAATTTGAGCTTAGTATTTTTGAATAATATAACTTAATTTAAAATAAATAAATATATATATAAGTATATGAAAGCTACCTCTTCCTCCCGGCACTGCCGGAAGAACTATTTTTATATAGTATCAGACTAATCTATTACACCTTAAGTTAGTCTTGGGAACAATATAACCTGGGAAGTGAGAACTAACTTTTTTATTGGGAGGCAATGTAACATTGGGTTTTGCGATGGGTACACTGAAGTAAAATATCCCCCCAAAAACATCGAAAGATGTTCATTATTAAACATCTACGCTATTTTTGAAATAGCATATTTCATATTGTAAAGAAAACAAACTTTATGGGTTATTTTTTTCGATGGACATAACATTATAACTTAATTAATGGACAAAAGGATTAAAACTTACTTTTTAAATCTTGAAGTTAATTCCATTCGCTTTGCCATGTGACGCTGGCCCCGCTGCTACGAGCGTTAAAACTTCCCTCATTTACATGCTTTGAGGTAGGCGCTACAGCTATTCGCCGGCATAACCTCCAATGATCACAAGAAACCATATAGAACACTTTTTATTAGAGAATATCCGGTACATACATTATCACAGGGACAACACAGACACCCATGCCGCTAGCTGGACTCGAACCAGGGTCCAGCGGTGTGGGAGGAGCTGACGCTACCACCCAAGCCGCTGGGTCGGCAAAACTTCCCTCCCGCCAAGTGTAAACAAACTCGACTGTCTAACCTGTTGCCAATTTATGATTTCATAAAAGTGCAAGGGGTGGATTTCTTCGTTCCAAAATTTAAATGAACATTTGAAATTGTAAATTAAAAACATACTTAAAAAATGAATTTCATTTCCACAATTTACTGGCAAATATAATTTGAACATTTCAAATTTTGCTATGAAAGCGACCGATATGAATAGCCAACGTATATAACATATATAACGTTAAAGTCATATACGACATATGACATTTTATTTAGCATATGACAAATAATAGTCATATATGCAGAGCCCGCTTAAGACTTAGAAGTATGGGAAACCTGAAATTTTATGATAAAAACTTCGAATAAATAAAACACTATTAATATTAAATTAAAACTAGTTACCCATATTCATATGAAATACTATTTTATTATATATACATAACCAATTAATTATTTTGCACTTTTAGCTTTGAAAATATTTGGGGGCCCCTGCATATATGAAATATATATGATGTATCTGTGACAATATGACATATAAATCATGAATATTTTGTCAAGTAAATGTCAAAAAAAATGATAAGTAAATGACAAATATAAATTATGAATTATGTATATGGCTTATGTATAATGTATGTTACAGAAAAGCTTCGTGAAATCGTAGATTCATTTTAGATTAAATTGCTAATGGGCATAATTGCAAATGTCATGGAAGTTTGCTATCATCATCAGTTATATACTAATTTATATTAACGTTATGATTATATAGAATTTAATTCAAAATCATTATGACAGTAAAAAATCTTAATTTAAAAAAAATAATCTGTTATTCGTCTTTATTTCATATAATTTAAAATTTCTGTAAGTAATTTTTAAAAAAATATCTTTATCACCCTCCTATCCTCTAATGGGCATTGTGGAGAATATTAAAAAAATATGCATACAAGCAGCTTATGAAAGTTATCTAAGTAGAAAGTTGAAAGAATCTACATGGTGCATTTTTCCTTTTAATCCTTTCGCGGGAAAATAATTGTGTTTTGAAATGTGGAAATGACGCCATATTTTTCGAAACTTACATCTCAAAATAATAATAATAATCATTTTTAAAATCATATTTCCACTCAGTCTATCAAGATAAGATTTGATAAGATTTCTGGTTCAAATCTTGATTAAAATAAGGTGGAATATAATAGACACTTTCAGGGCAATTTGCCTCAGATAGGATATTTTGCTTGGATGCTGACTCAAATGGTTGCTATGTTATTTCTCATTAGATATAAATCGGAGAATCAGATACCACTGCAGATAAAGTATTAAAATTCTTATCTGTAGATATAGCTGTAAGATATGGCTATAATATAAAAAAATAGAAAATCCAGCATAACAAAAATTTGTTTGGAGTCAGTATCCAAACAAAACATCGTATCTAACGTCATGATAGAAAGCGTCTATATATCTCACCAGCTCTCAAGGGGTTAATCAGTCTTTGCCCTTTTTCCCCTTTCACAAAAACCTATTTACACAAAAAAGCGTATGTTTTAAAATTTTCATCAGAAAAGGTTTGGTTTGGTTTATTTTTGTCGTCCGATTATCTACGCTAGGGATATAGGACCGGGGGGGTGGGACCAGGGGAGTGCCCTTCGTGAGGGTCTTTCTAAGGGAACCTAACCCGTATTTACGCAAGGTTCGAAGAAAACCACGAAACCTCCGAACGGTTAGGCCAACAGCGCGATTGGGTTCGAACCCAGCACCTGCTGTCTACCAGTTGAGAGGTCTGAACCTCTCTGGTGGGGCGTTCATCAGAAAAGAACTTAATTGAATGTTCCTAGATCATATTTCAATATTTTATCATATTTTTCCAAACACTACCCTCTACACTGCTACTCTGAGAAGATCAAAAGAAGAAAAATTATAACTAAAAAAAGAATTTCCTTTGTTCACATTCTCAAAGAAAAGAAAATTAACTCTTTTGCGCCATACAGTAGAATTTTCCTTTAATTTCAGATTTCAGTGGCGGTTGCTCCGGGGGCGGAAATTTAGGCGGTGCCAAGTTTATACTACCAACGTCATTTTTGGCTAGTCACAAGAAAAAGTTGGGTGGGGGGGGGGTGTCAAATTGAAACTTTGCTCCGGGCGCAGTTTTTTCTTCGCATGCCCCTGTGAGCATGAGATCTTCTGGGCTTAGGGACCATAATCCCAAAGCTGGTCCCCAGGGTGAGCGCCTACTGCCTTCTAATAAGGAAAGGGCATGTTTACAAACAAACACTTCTGTCAACCAATCTACCGCTACATTGTTTGTCATAGAGAACGTTGTAGGAATCATCTAGAAGACGTAGCTCAATCAAATCATACTTACTTATACATTGGCAAACTTAGACCAATCAAATTCCGGTAGCTCATCCGTACAGTATCAGGCTTTAAAGAACGGGCAGGTTTTCATCGCTGATCCACAGTAATTCGTCCACAGTGACATCACCTGTCCTTTCCTTATGTCTGAGTAGGGGCATGAATATTGTGTGTATATCACCACTCTCTTATAGAGGAACTCTCCCTTTAAACAATCTAACCAGAATATATTAGGATATAAAATTTGATTGACTGAAAGGGTTCTGGACAAAAACGATTCGCCAAGCATCTTGGTGAGACTACCGTTAGCACAATTGGGAACTAAAACGGCCTATAGAGGCGCTGCTCGCAGCCTTCGATAACTGTCCCTTTAATTTCCCTTTAACTAATATAAAAGTCCCACTGAAACAATTCTTTATTATAAATGTATTTAAAAGTTTCAGATATTCAAATTCTTATAACATTTACTTCGTCATATAAGGAAAGAGCATGTTTACAAATAAACACTTTTGTCAACCAATCTACCGCAACATTTTTTGTCATAGCGAGCATTGCAGGAATCATCTTGACGATGTAGCCCAATCATATCATGCTTACTTATACATTGGCAAACTTAGACCAATCAAATTCCCGGAGCTCATCCGTAAACTGTCAGTCGTCAAAGAACGGACAGGTTTTTCTCGCTTATCCACAGTAATTCGTCCACAGTGACGTCAGCTGTCTTTCCTTATAAGACAGAAAACAAATGTCACAGGAAATCTAAAATTGTGCAAAAGAATAATTATTCTGAACAAATTTAAAACGCATGTAATGCAATGAGCTTACACGGCGTTATTCTGAATGGAGAAGTTACATGTTTTCTCCACCAGATGGCTTATTCCAGCGCTTGAATCGCCAATGCTTGTCTCACTCATATAATAGAACTCGATCAGCTACGAAGTGCCAAATTTTGGAAAGAAAAAATATCTGCGTTTACCAGAATTCGGACAGAGTCTGTCAAAGCACAGAACATCGTATTTTACTGCTCTCATATAGAGTCACGTTAGCGTGTACCGTCTAATGGAGGATATTCTAAATTTGCCTTCGAGACTGTAAAAAGTCACGTGGTACCGGTATTTTACCCCAAGAACTTTTGACTGATAAAAAGCAAGACTGCTACACTGTAAAAAAATTGACACTTTTGCTGCATCGTCACTCCACCGCTTTTATAGAAAACGATTATTTTACTGTGTTATGGAGAATTCTCATTGGTCACAAAAGAGATATTCTATAATAGCTGTGGAGTGACGCTGCAGCAAATGGGTCTAATTTTTAACAGTGTACTGCTTTCCCCATGAACTGTTCCTTTGGCCGGTGGGGATTTACATTGCGTTTAACGGAGCTTTCCCTTCTTTACGCTAGAAGTTTTTGCCTTGACTACATGATCATGATGTAGATAGAATATCTTCTATTCGGATTTTTGAAACATATTTTTTTGCTAGTCGTATATCGCCACTCTGTTCTGAATAAAGACACTTTAATTTTCATCACAGCAAATGTTTGATTACGCAATAGACAATCATATATATGAATGTAGTGCTTTCTTCTAAAATACCTACTCGAGGTGCAACAACTAATAATCCAAGAGCCGGCAGCACAAAAGCCTAAAGGTATCGAACACAAGAAAAAAAACCTTTATTTTATCGGAGAGTAGTAATAGGACAACCTAATGATACATGTCTGCCGGTAGCGAAATTGTGCATACGTCAAAAAATTAATACTAAAGTGGTTTATTCGTACACTGTAAAAAATATGACTATTTTGCTGCATCATCATTCCACCGCTTTTATAGAAAACGACTACTTCAGGTTATCATGGAGCATTCTCATTGGCCAAAAGAGTGATTTTCTATAAAAGCGGTGGAGTGACGATGCAGCAAATTAGCCATATTTTTTACAGTGTAGGCTTATCATTGTGTTTATCGTAAAATCATTTCATACCTTTGATTGTTTGGCAAATACAATAATAAGCCTACGAGTAAACAACTAGCTTTCGGCAGTCGTAGATCATTAGATTCCCCTATTACTACTTTAGGGGGTACTGTTCCATAAAATGAAGGGTTTTTTTATTGTGCTCGATACCTTAGGTCATTGTAACTGTCTCTTGGATTTTTAATCCAAGAGCCGACAGCATAAAAACCTTTGTTATCGAGCACAAGAGAAAATCTTTATTTTAAGGAAGAGTAGCAACAGGGGAATCTAATGATTTATGTCTGCCGGAACCGCGGTAGCCTGTCTTTTTCGTTAGCCTCTAATCAGTTTCGAGGCTAACGAAAAAGACAGGCTACCGTGGTTCATTCCAAGTGTCTTTTTTTACAGTCCGCTAGAATGACATAATGCTCATTTTGTGAGCCTGTATTGGTGCATTCGAGCATCACGTGATTCCAGCGGTCCGTAAAAAAGGTGCGAGGAATGAACCGCGGTAGCCTGTCTTTTGGTTATACTCGATCAGTTTCTACTGACGTCATATGCTAGCAAACACCTTAGAAACCAAACGTATTTTTGTTTGATTGTTAAAAATTTTACCTATTTGCTGAAGCGTCTCTCCGCAGCTTTCATAGAATGTCTCTTTTATGACCAATGAGAATGCTCCATAGCACAGTAAAATAGCGTAATTTTTTTTTCCAACCACGTTCGTCGTTCCAAGCCCAAGCTCGCACTCTGATTGGTTGTTGCTCTCGGCACTGTTTTCACGTAACTTGGCAATAATCATGTATTTGTATTCCTTTGAGGTAGGCGCTACAGCTATTCGCCGGCATAACCTCCAATGATCACAAGAAGCCATATAGAACACTTTATTACAGAATATCCAGTAAATACATTTTTCACAGGGACAACACAGACACCCATGCCGCTAGCTGGACTCGAACCAGGGACCAGCGGTGTGGGAGCAGCCTCCGCTACCTCCATGCCACTGGGTCGGCGCAATAATCATGCTTGGCGTAGCGATAGATGCTTCCGTCGAGGAGTTTGATTTCCTTCCGAACCGAGTACAAAGTAACTTTTCTCTTGCAGCATTGGATTGGATGGAACGTGTCTTACTGAAAGCTGTATTCTTTAAAAGTTTTTATACACAACTTTTTACTTTGTACTCGGTTTACTTCGTACTCGGTTCGGAAGGAAATCAAACTCGACGGAAGCGTCTATCGCTACGCCAAGTATGATTATCGCCAAGTTACGTGAAAACAGTGCCGACAGCAACAATTAATCAGAGTGCGAGCTTGGCCTTGGAACGACGAAGGTGGTTGGGGAAAAAATTACGCAATAAAGTAATCGTTTTCTATATGGAAAGGGCATGTTTACAAACAAACACTTCTGTCAAACAATCTACCGCTACATTTTTTGTCATAGCGATCATTGTAGGAATCATCCTGACCGCGTAGCCCAATCACATCATACTTACATATACATTGGCAAACTTAGACCAATCAAATTCTCGGAGCTCATCCATGCAGTGTCAGTCGTTAAAGAACGGACAGGTTTTTTTTCGCTGATCTACACTGTTAAAAATTTGAAACTTTTGGTGCATCATCGCTCCAAGGCTTTTATAGAAAGCGTTTACTTCACTGCATTATGGAGCATTCTCATTGGTCAAAATAGAAATAGTCTATGAAAGCTGTGGAGTGATGATGCAGCAAAAGTTTCAAAATTTTAACAGTGTACAGTAATTTGTCCACAGTGACGTCAGTTGCCCTTTCCTTATAAAAGCAGTGAAGTGATGCTGCAGCAAATGGGTCAAATTTTTAACAGTGTGACCACAAATTTGGTCGACTGTGACTGATTGACTCATAATATTGGCTACAAATTGTCGATAATGATTGGTTGGATAAAACTTGGTGGGCAGGTGATCACGTGGTTGAAATTTATCTATAGACCAGGAGGGGGCACCAGATACAATTAGATCATCGAATTCAAGAATTAGTTAAAACTCGATTCATACATTAAAACGCAATCAGTTTCTAAGTCGTATCTTACTGGCAAAAACTGAAAACCCGATTTTAATGATTGACTCGTAGATTTGTGTTTATCAGCTCCCAAAGGTATGCTCCCAAGCATAGAGGCTTGGGAGTAGGAAAACACAATGATAAACCTACGAGTCAACCGCTAAAATCGAGTTTTTAGGTGTTTTTCACAAAGATATGACTTGGCAAACCGGTTGCATTTGAATATCTAAATTGAGTTTAAACTAATTCTGGAATTTCATCCATGTACGATGAAGTGATTGTCTGTATTGCTTCGTCCCGGTCAATAATATTCCACGCCATCTTGCTTAGAATATTCGCCTAATCAAATCACGTATAGTTGGGGAACACTACTGATGTTTCATTACAACTGATATGCGATAACGCTACCTAAAGACAACACCGATGAGTTCAATTTTGACATAGACATTAAGGCAGATCGGCCATCAGAGGATCATTCATTGGACCACATTTCTTGTGAGGTAAAAATCGCAAGAATAGGGTCCAATGAGTGATCCGCTGATGGCTGACCTGCCGTGACGCTGAAATCTATTTTGTCTCTACACTGTTAAAAATATCATGAAAAATTACCTCAGTTTTTAAAGACTATCTATTTTCTAACCAATCAAAACGTTACATAATTACCTATGAAGAGTTCTCAATGGTCAGAAAATAGTCTTTAAAAACAGAAGTAGTTTTTCACGTCATTTTTAAAAGTGTAGGTAGCGTTGAATTATGAGTCCACCGTGGCTGAGGAGTTGGACATACTGAGAGTATGAAAACTTGTGAGTGTTTGCGGTTACAATTTTCGGTGGCTCCGTCGTACGCTCTTTGTTAAGTTCCCGTTGTAATTCTCTGATGCTGTATATATTCTTATGACCTTGAAGTGTTCTTGACGATCATTTATAAGCAGACATCTCACGTCATGCACATAAGTCAGACATACATGCATGTATACACAAACAAAAATAAACTCACGGCTGCAACTCTATAGTGATATAAATCTCCTTGTGTTATCAGACTTTGTATACTAATGAGGATTTATAAGCGAGCTTTCATGTCAAACGCACAAGTCAGATGTGTGTGTTTAATAAATAAATAAATAAAAATGAACAACTAGATATAGAGTTTCGAGACAAAAGCCTCCCTAACGGGTAGTAGCATACGTCTCAGTACTTGCCCACCAACCAACCAACCAACTAGATATAGACCCCTTGCATTGAAGTCACAGTAACGACTGGTACTCTATTCTGGTACACATCTGGAGCCCACACAGAACATCATAACTCGCCGTTTACCGTTTAAAGGACATGTGGTCTTTCAGTTTAATTTTGATTTTTCTTATTCTTGCATTATTTTTCCAAGAATTTAAAAAATGAAGCACAAATCACTATGTTTACAAATGGGAAAGCACTGCATTTCCCTTAAGTTTGGGCGCCAGATGAAGTTTGTCGTCACGTTGGGCAGTTTCATATGACGTTACAAATCGACCATTGGAGGTCAAATAATCCTTAAACTGCATCTGTGATTGGCCACTGAGAGAATTATGAGTGGGGCTGAAGTTCAAACGCCAAGATTGGATTGGCGGCTGAAAAGTAAATCAGCTGATTGCAACTGCCCTAATTCCGCCGCTAATCGCTTGCGAGCATAGAAGGTTGTGGGTTCGAATCCCACTGGTTCTATTGCAAACACTTTTTGCGTGGAGCTCCTAGTTGTGTTTTTCTCGTGTTGTAAAATTTCCTTGTGTTATCTCGTCCCTGTAACCGACTGTCTCCACCCCCCTCCGATTTATAAGCATCCGACATATAAGTTGATATGTTGTTCAATAAATAAATAAATAAATAGGTACATTTGAAATTTTGATATTTTAAATTAGAGTGAAGGTGGGGGAACGCCAGTTCTTTGCAATGAAATATAGCGATTCTGAATACGGACAAATTCTAAGATAGAAAATATGAGATAATTAAAAGCTTAATATTAGCACTTTAAAAATTTCGATTTTAAAATTGAGGGTGGGTATGTGGAATATTAATGCAGCTCACTCTACTTGTAATTAAATTATCTTGATACGAATATACCAAAGCGGAGAAGATTCTAATATATTAAAGCAAATTATATTAATTGCTTATTCTATCACAATTAAGAAAACACAATGATGATAATGAAATGAAAGATAATTAAAAGTGCAATATAATTTTAGTTAAATGTTAAGTTATTTATAATGTTTTAAAGCAAAAAAATACCACCATATTTAAAGCTTATTTTATTAACTATTTGGAAAATGGTTCTTATTTTCGGTGGAGAATAGACCTAGTGGTGTCCGCATTTTATTTTTGTTATGATTAATCCAGGACGATTAATGCTTAATCCAAGCCGTACGTAATGTATGGCTCTGTTATTATGTAAACCACATTTTGATCATCATAAAAATATTGTTTTTACTGATTTTTATTAGCTCAATGGGAAACATTTAAGCATTTTGCTTTAGGCAATGGATGTTGCTTTTTTATGAAGCATTTCCCATTTAGACGAATTTTTATTTGAATAGGAAATCGAAATGTCGTTCTTAATAAGGAAGAAAGTAAAAAGGTTACAAAATTGGTAGACATAAATTATCAGACATGGCAAAAGACGAATCCAAAGAAAAACAACATATGATAAATTGTATGTTAAAGAAAAAAAAATGTCCTATTATCGAGTTTATCGATTACGAAATGTGCAGCGACCACAATAAAAGGAAAAAAAATCTAATGTTGAACTGATTGCGATTGATCATAAAAGACCATTTTTTTTAAAGATGTATATAGAGTTTTAAAAATGTTTCAGAGATTATATATAAAAAAATGTATGAATAAATCCAAAAATTTTAAATCGCCTCCCCTCCACCAAAAAAAAAAAAAAATGCCCACAATTTCTGACGAATACTACATGATAGCCGGAATTTATTTACCAGTCTTAAATTTTTGTCTTTGAAAAAATTACTTTCCAAATGGTTGTTGTTAATTTCTTAAATTACATTTTTTAAAGCTACATTGTAAAAATTATCTTTTTTCCCCTTTTATTTTATTTTATTTTATTTTACTTTATTTTATTTTTTTGTAAAATAGAATGATCGAGAAAAATAGTTAAAAGAATCAGATTAAAAAGAAAAGGATTATCCTAAAATATCTTGCAATTAACCTTTTTATTTCATTTGGCACATTCACAAACAATACAGTAATGAAATACATAATATCTATGTCTATCACATCTAACTCTTAAAACATTCATGTTGTGAGAAAGAAAAAAAACAGGGGGAGGGAGCAGAGAAAAGAAAAAGTATATGTAAGCTTATTTTTTTAAGATAGTTGTAACATTTGTAGGCCAACATAACAATTGTAAGTATTTATTTTTCAGCGCAAAGTAAAAGACAAGTATATTTCTGCTATTTAACGATAGTATTCATCATTCTCACTATCGAAAGCCGAGTACTGCGGCCGCGAGGTTTAGACCTCCCTCTCACGCTAGGGAAATTGCTTCGAAGCGGAAGGTCGGGGGTTCTACCCTAGATGAAGAAGATGACTTTCTGTTTTACGCTTGCGGGTGCTTTTTATTTGAACTTTTAAAAAATTTCTATATATATATTTTTTTTTTTGAGTTTTATGATATATAATTTAATTTTTTTCTTCAATTTTGCAAACTGGAATTGAGTTTTTGCTTCTAACACCCCCAATGGCTATTGTTAATGAAAGTTAAAAAAACAAATTAATGAGCCGTTTTATTTATGTATAAAGTATTTATGAATCAAGTTAAATGTGACGGAAAAAAATCTGTAAATATATTTTCTACTCCCAAACTTGCTCCCGATCCCTTGAACAGTGAAATGATTTATCTTTCTCCGCGCGGGAATTCAGTTCAAAACGCCTACTTTGACAACATTTTCAAACATATATATTGCAATTGTGGAAAAACGAGTATATAAGCACGATTAGGAACTTTCTGAACACCTGCCACTTTCATGCAAAAAAAAAAAAAAAAAAAAAACTTATGTTATAAAATGGTTTTTTCTGATTTGAGACCCTTAAAGAAAAAGGAATACTACAGTAGAACCCCGCAAATCCGGACCTCGTAAATCCGGATCGGTTTGGTCAAGCGATTGAGAAACGATTTGGTTAATTTCCATAGCATAAACTTATTTCATCGTCGTATTCTGAATAAAAAAAAACTTTTTTTCTGAAATCTTTTCGAAAGAATACCTTAAACTTTCTTATTCTAACTCTTATTTAAACTACACCCACGAACTACTTATGCTCAAGCAGATGCGTGACCGTACGGCTCACAAAAGGTATAGAAAATTGGCATAGCAAAAAATTACAAACTTTTTTATTAGAAAGTAAACATTTTTACTGTCTGTAAATAATCAATAAGTTAAACATAAAGGGGATTTTCTGTACGTATGTATTATTTTACTTCATTTTTTTTCTTATTCTCCGGATAATCCGGATTGGGTCTGGTCCCAATTAATCCGAATTATCGGGGTTTTACTGTACTTTACTTTTAATCTATACAGTTTTTTTCTGTAAAAAATACAAAAATTCATATTTTTTGCAGAAAAGAACTGTTTTTTCTTTTAAACAAATATTTTTTGTCAAACAAAAAAATATTTTTTTTTTTTTTTTTGTAAAAATTACAAATTCCAATTTTTTTACAGTAAAAAATTGTTTTTTCTTTAAACAGTTTTTTCTGTAAAAAATACAAAAATCCATATTTTTTACAGAAAAAAACTGTTTTTTCTTTTAAACAATTATTTTTTGTCACAAAAAATATGGATTTTTTTTTTTTTTTTTTTTTTTTTTTTGTAAAAATTACGAATTCCAATTTTTTTTACAGTAAAAAATTGTTTTTTTCTTTAAACAGTTTTTTCTGTAAAATAAAGAAATATATTGTAATTTTTGCAGAAAAAACTGTATTTTTTAAAAAAAGAACTGTTTTTCTTTAAAACAGTTTTTTCCTTTAAAAAATACAGTTTTTTTCTGTGAAAATTACAATTTTTTTTTACAGTGTAGGATCTAGGTGTAGTAAAAATCTTCGTGCGCGACTGAATGAAATAGATATCCTAGATTAGACCTCTAGATACTCTCTAATCTGAGATCTCTAAACGGAACCACTTACGGCGCCACCTGGTAAAAAACTGCGAAATTAGCATTCCTATTTTGAAAACGGAAGGAGATATGGAAAAAGTGATACCAGTGATTCTCTTCAAATAAGCCAAAATAAGAGTTATGAGGGACTGTGAGGGAGTGATGAATTTTAATAAAATGCCCATTTACTTTTTTACCATTATCTGAATCGGGATTAGGCTTAGTGGGCTTAACTATATCTAAATATTTATAAATCAATAACATATATTTTTTAATAATTACCTGTATTCAGTAGAAGCTGATGAAGGAGTGATGATCAAGGCTTAGGAATTCATTCCGCTTTAAATAGGTTTCCATATTAGCTGGTATAATTTTTCGAATTTTTTGTCTTGAAATTGTATAATTTTTACTTTGTAGATAGGATTTCATATATACAGATTTCATTTTCAAAGATTTTGTGGTAATTGTAGTTTTTATCCGTTTAAAGTCACAGTTATATGAATTACGGGACTAAATTATTCATACGAGGACAATCGCAAGGTCATATTATACAAATCGGAGTGTGTTGACAATTGACAAATATCTCGCTTGCATTTTATTACATATAATTTTTTTCAAGGGATACCTAAGATCAATATCTAATGCTGTGCTTTTGTACTTTTTCGGGTTGCTAATAATCCTGAGCAGTGTCATCAAAGAGAAAAAAATATTTTAAAAAGTCTGTAGAAATTATTATTATTAAAATACTTTTTTGATTTAGCTCATGCAGTCATATTGCGTACATTACTTTTTTTGTGTAGAAAAAGTGGAGTTGAATGAGATATTGGATTAATGAAAAAACAAAAAAGTTTATATGGTATATAATCATAAATAAATTGGTTTTTCGTTTGACAAATGGTATCAATGAGATTATTAAACACACATAGTTTCAAAACAGTACATATTACAGAAAATTAGAATATTACACAAAGTGTATTTTTCAACAACAAAAGTGAGTTTTTCTATTTGAGCTATAAAGCAATTAATAGATAATCTTAAAGTTGTATTTATTTTTGCATGCTAAAATGATATTATCTCTTATTATATTTATTGATATAAGTGGAAAAAATTGACAATATTTATTAAAACTCAGGGAGGGGGGGGGTCAAGGGATGATAACATATGATATCGAAAGGGGGGAGGGGGGTCTAAAGCTACGAAAAAATTGATAACGTTACATTTTCACAGCCCCTTATGGGACGAATTTCAAAAGACTTTTTTTTTTTTTTTGCTTGCCTAGATCATAACAGCAATCTTCTGTCAAAATTTTGTGATCCTGACTTTAGTCGTTTCAACCCTGCATTATTGAGTCAGTGAGTCACTCAGGATTTCTCTTTTTAGGTGCGTTCGTAATTATGTAAATACGTAGCACCTATAGTTGTCGTTCAGTCCGTCCGCGCGTCTGTCCGCATATAACAGCGTCAAAAACTACCCAACCGAATCGTTTGATGTTTAAAATATATAATTATTACATAATTTTGTCGAGTCATTTCAAATTTTGTGAAAATCGGATGTATAAATCAATTACAGGGACAATCAAAAGTATTCCGTTACATTAAGGTCAATGGGGAAAATGTTTCAAATGATTTTAATGATGTTACACTCTCTCGAACATAATAAAATTGATATGCATCTATAAAGTACATATTATGATAGATTTATGATGATTTCCTGAAACTATAAACATTTATCTTATTTCATTTAATCAAATACTTTCATTTTCAATTTGTAATCGAGATATATCGCAATAATAATGACTGTTTTTCCTATAATTATGTATTTCAAGGTTGTGATGCAATCGATGTGTCGTCAGTTCTAAAGTTCAATTCTTTGTCAGTCTTCTATTTTATTTGTAAAAGTAAACATGTAACAAAAATTGTTCTCTGTAAAAATTTAACTGTATTTTTCTAACTTTTGTTTAATATCCTTTTAATGTAGAGTGTAAAGAAAAATTATAGAATTTTCAAAAAGACTGAGCTACGATTAATTTAACATTAGAAGACTCGCAATGGATTTACGTAAAAAATGAAACAACAGCTAAAGCTACTTGGCTAGTTTTAAAAGGAATACATGAACGCGCTAACTGATCAAGTAAATTATATTTATTGCGTAAATTATACAGCATAAAACTTGCCGAAAACGGCAACATGAATGATCATATTGTAAAGATCTTAGAAACCGCTGATAAATTGAAGGCAATAGGTGAAGAGATAAAAGATTCTCATCTATCAGCACTCATGTTATGCTGTCTCCCACCGAGTTACGATACTCTTATTACAGCGTTAGAATCTAAATCTGAGGAGGAAATAAATTCTAATTTTATTAAAGGGAAATTAACAGACGAATTTCAAAGGAGACAAGATAGCTCCAATTCGTCGAATGAAAATGCATACAAAGCTATAAAATTTAATCAAAAACCATTTCCAAAGCGCGAACAAAATCTTTTTTGTACGTACTGTAAACGAAAAAACCATGTGAAACAAAATTGTTGGTTTCTTAAGAATAAAAATTCTAAAAACCAAAAAAATGATAAAAATAAACAAAATTCGTCGTTATGTTTTGAAGTAAATAAAGTTACTCCGGAAACAAAAATAGAAAGAAATACACAGACTCTGAAAAATAATAGCGAAGAAAAAGAAATATCTTTTCTCGCACAAAATGATTATAAATCTACCTGGATTATTGACTCAGGGAGCAGCTCACACTTGTGTAATGATATAAATTTATTCGTTGACATTAACACAAATAATAAAAATACTGTCACGATAGCGAACGGGAAAACTCTCGAGTCTCAAGGTACAGGGACTATAAAATTACAAACAAAAAATAACGACATAACTTTGAAGGATGTTTTGTATGTGCCGGACTTACAATCAAATCTAATGTCCGTTAGCAAAGCTGTTAAACATGGTTGTAAGCTCACATTTGAAAACAAAACATGTAAATTAACCCAAAATGGGAAAACATTCTTAGAAGGAAAAATTGAAAATAATTTGTATGAAATAGATCTGTATAAACCTAAACAAGATAACTGTGCAAATCTAGCTCATCAATGCAAGAATAAAAACTGCATTGAGCTTTGGCATAAAAGACTTGGACACAGGAACATAAATTCCATTAAGCAACTAATATCTAAAAATTTAGCAACAGGAATAGAAATAAAAGAGTGTAAACACGATATAATTTGCGAAAGTTGCATAAAATGTAAATTAACAGATGCACCGTATCCAAAACAAGCAACAAACAGAGCTCAGAAGGTCCTAGACCTGGTACATTCAGATATGTGTGGGCCGATGCCAACAGAAAGCATAGGAGGAAAGAAATTTTTTCTCACATTTACCGATGACTTCAGTAGATTTACGATGATATATCTTTTATCAAAGAAAAGCGAAGTAATTGAGAAATTAAAGGAATAGGTAGCCTTTACTAAAAACAAATTCGGGTACACGATCAAAGAATTCCGCACAGATAACGGCGGAGAATACATTAGCGATGAAGTAGAAAATTTTCTATCCGAAACAGGTATTCATCATCAATTAACAGTACCATATTCTCCATCTCAAAACGGTGTTTCTGAGAGGAAGAACAGGACATTAGTTGAAATGACACGTTGCCTATTATCGGAAGCTAATCTACCTCAGAAATTTTGGGGCGAAGCTTTAAATACAGCTGTGTATTTGCTAAATAGACTACCAACAAAATCACACAATTTAACACCATACCAGTTGTGGACAAATAAAATCCCGGATTTGGGAAACATAAAAACATTTGGCTGCAAAGCTTACGCTTATCTTGATAAATCCCAAAGAAACAAGCTCGATAACAAAGCAATTGAAGGAACCTTTGTCGGTTACGACAATAGATCAAAAGGTTATAGAATTTATATTGGAAATAATAAAGTAATACGCGCACGAACAGTAAAATTTATTGAAAACTCTAATTCAAACCAAAGGGTACAAAGCTTTGAGATAACAAGCGACATCAACGTTCAAAAACAACCCGAAATAGCAGGGGGAAATCTTCTGAAATTGTTATAAATATGCAGGAAAACAATGAAACAAGTAATGAAGATATTGAAATAAATCAACCTAGAAGATCACAAAGATCAAATAGTGGTGTTCCACCTGATCGATTTCCATATTTTTCAACAGAAAATAAAATATTAGAACCATCAGAATGGAAGGATATTGAATTAATTGATAATCCCTATGATAAAAACAATTGGTATGAAGCAACTAAGGAAGAAATTGCTTCTTTAAAAAAAAAAGAAAAAAAAAAACATGGGACTTAGTTAATCCTCCACCTGGCGTAAAAGTGATAAATTGCAAATGGGTATTTTCATTAAAATATAATTCAAATGGTGAAATTGATAAATACAAAGCACGTTTAGTCGCTAAGAGCTTTTCTCAAAAATTTGGAAACGATTACTACGAAACTTTTGCACCAGTAGTATCATATACAACATTGAGGGCATTTTTAGCCTGTGCGGCATACAAAAATTTAGTTGTAAACCATCTTGATATAAAAACAGCATTTCTTCACGGAAATTTAGAAGAAGACGTCTACATGTCTCAGCCAGAAGGGTACGTTGTACCGGGACAAGAAAATAAAGTTTGTAAACTAAGAAAAGCAATTTATGGCTTAAAACAAGCCGCAAGGGCATGGAATATTAAAATAAGTGAAAGTTTGGAAAAAATAGGTTTTGTGCAAAGCACTGCCGATCCATGTCTTTTCATGCGAAAAACACAAAACGGTACTACTTATATCATCATTTATGTGGATGACATGTTAATTAAAGGGGATACTACAGAAATAGACGAGACCATAACTCAACTTAGAAAAGAATTTGAAGTAAAGAATTTAGGAACTGTAAATTATTATTTGGGTATAAATATAAGCAGAAATAAAGAAGGAAATTTTTTTCTCGATCAAAGAAACAAAATCAAAGAACTAGTTGAAAAATTCGATCTAAGTGAGGCAAAACCCTGTGATACTCCGATGGAACCAGGTTATTTAAACACAATTGATGAAGAAAAATTACTTCCAAACAACAGCAAATATAGGCAGGCAATTGGGGCATTGTTATATATAGCTACTATCAGTAGGCCAGATATTTCAGCGGCCGTTAGTATTCTTAGTCGAAGAAATGAAAAACCGAGAGAAAAAGATTGGAATGCAGTAAAAAACGTTATAAAATATTTAAAAACTACAAAAGACATAAAATTAATTATTTGCAATAAAAATAAACCAATCCTAACAACATATGCGGATTCAGACTGGGCAGGAGATAAATATGATAGAAAATCAACTAGCGGAAATTTATGTAAGCTAGGAAATACAGCTATTTCTTGGAAAACAAAGAAACAAAATTCAGTTGCTCTATCCTCAGCCGAAGCTGAGTATGTATCAGTTGCCAGTGCTGCCCAAGAAACAACGTGGATAATTAATCTTTTAAAGGATCTGGAGTTAAATCAACCTTTGCCAATAACAATTTTCGAAGACAATCAATCCTGCATTAAGATGACACAAAATGAAAGATATCATTCGAAAACCAAACACGTGGATATAAAATTTCACAGTATAAGGGATCTTCGAAATAAAGGAATTATAGACGTGGAATATTGCCCAAGCAAGGATATGACTGCTGACATCTTTACTAAGCCCTTACCTAAGGCTGATTTCCTTAAACATCGAAGCCAATTAAACTTAATGACTATATTAGCTTCAGAAATCAAGCAGGGGTGATAGATTTATGATGATTTTTATGAAACTATAAACATTTATCTTATTTCATTTAATCAAGTACTTTCATTTTCAATTTGTAATCGAGATATTTCGCAATAATAATGACTGTTTTTCCTATAATTATGTATTTCAAGGTTGTGATGCAATCGATGTGTCGTCAGCTCTAAAGTTCAATTCTTTGTCAGTCTTCTATTTTATTTGTAAAAGTAAACAAAAATTGTTCTCTGTAAAAATTTAACTGTATTTTTCTAACTTTTGTTTAATATCCTTTTAATGTAGAGTGTAAAGAAAAATTATAGAATTTTCAAAAAGACTGTGCTCAGCTTCAGTGGATTTAATTTTTCTGCCTGGTATTTATTACATTGGATAAATCACGCCGTTCGGATAAATCAACCAAAGTAGGACAGACTTTATATGTTTTATTGTTGACTGTTATTTATGAAGGGAAGCTAATTAAGTTCAAGTTAATTGATAATATATTATAATATACATTTTGCATAATCTGTGGTGCAAAGAACATTTGTTATTGATTTATAAGGCCACACAAAAGTATTCCATTACATAATGGTATAGGGAGAACATTGTTTGGTGCGCATTTTAGTTGTAATTAACTATTTACAATTTTATGAGATTGATATATGAGAGTGATATTTTTTAAACTTCGTTATCGTACGAACGCACCTCATTTGCTACGCTTCACGTGCAATTTCCAACTTGTTAACATATAAATATAGATACAAAAAAAAGAGACCCCATGAAAATAAAATTTTATATTTTTCTGTGCATGCATACTCTTTTGAAACAAATGCTATATCTAGAAGATGTATTTGATGTGTATATCTTTTTCCAATTGCATGGTTGCCACAGGCGAATATTTTTATATTCTGTTCGCACCACTATTTTTAAAAAATACATTTTGTTTTATATTTCTCTAGAAAATGTTGTCGAAGCCGTACGTAAAATATTTCTCTTTTGAAAAGTTATGCGAAATAGAATTAAAAAAGATTCACCTGTGGCAGCCCTGCAGTTGGAAGTATCTTTTTATTACCAGTAGTTCGATGAATTCTATCTACTTGTATTTAGAATTATAGAGTATATAAATAAGTAATGCAATTAAAACGCATTTCAGTGTACTTGCATTAAAGGCCCATTTTAACGCATTTTCGTCTTTGTGTTTTAATTTGTAATCAAATCTATAGTATAATAGTAAATACTAGAGTTCAGGAGCGTGCGAACAGAAAACTGCGCCCAGGGCAAAGTTTCAATTTTGCGCCCCCCCCCCCCCACCGATTTTTCTTATAACAGGCCGAAAATGGTGCTGGTAATATGAATCTGGCGCCTCCTAAATTTCCGCGCCCGGGGTGACCACCCCCTTTGGCACAGCGCTGCTAAAATTCATAAACAACCCGTGAGAATATAATTAAACTTTAAATTTTACTCTAAGAATATTCTAATTTGCGTTTCATAACTTGAAATATCTTTTATCCAAACTTAAAAAAAAGGAAGAAAAACGCGGTGTAATTTTATTCTAAAATTTTTTTCAGTCCACCCTATATTTTTCAAAAATTGGCGCCACTGAACCTCATTCTTTTATTAATTATATACATGATAATAGTGATAATATATTACGTAAGTAGTGAGGTGGGAGAGAAGGGTCCAATGTTTACTTATTTTAGCTGATAAGAGGCAGGACCGTAGCTAGAAGTGAACAATAGGGGGGGGGGCTCATATTTTTTCCCTATCTCTGACGTAGAAAGATAAATTAGTGCATGTTCACATTGTAGGTACTAACGTTTTTATTAAACTGTTGTGATAACTCCATTTTATGCTAAAAAAAGGAATATGATGATGAAAAATTCGAGTGTATAACTAGTGCAAAAATTAGACTTCATGTTAGCTTCATACGTCAAATAGGATGAACGAGTGCTGAAACACTTATTTTAATTACAATTTAGTAGTTCTGCAAAACTGTGAAAGGGCTTCAGAATTAAATTCGATTTTCAGACAGAATTTCATTAGAATTTTCGGAACAGATATTCATTTAATGATCTCAATCTTTTCCAGGGGAGGCTCAAAATGTTTCAGGGGGAGAGGGGGTCACGAGAATTCTTACGTAAGCATTAGACAACAAAACAACTAATAGTTTAACAACAAAAAGCAGAAGAGCATGATTTTTATGAGCGTTCTGCTGATGTTGAACGACTTAAGATAGTAAACAAGGACAGGAAACAAGGAACATTCCAGCCCACCACTACATTGAAAACGTCCTAAGATGTAATGTAGAAACATGGATTCAAAGATCTTGGACGCTATACTAGAAATGTGAACGCCAAACACATAATATTCCTATTATTCTTGTTAAAATTATTCGTATGTGCTTTAATAAGTTTGGGCCTAGTGTATTTCTTAAAGCTTTTTTTTTTCGATGCATTATATATTATTATAATAATTACTATTTTGTATTCTATAAATTGTTTAATGCAATATGTAAAAATATTTTTAGCTGATTTTGTTTTCCTTCGATAGCACAACTCTTATATGTCTATTTATGTAAATTTGCTGGATTTGCTAACTGTAATTTTTTATGGTAAACAGTGCTGGTGTTAAAATGTCATAAAATCTTACGTAAGCAAAGGGGGAGGGGGTCTAGCATTTGTTTATATTCCTTTACAAAGAGGAGGGATGGGTACAAAACGATTAAAAATATATTACAAAATAATTAAAACACATAAGTACATAATTAAAATAGAATAACACAATTTTTATGTTATTTATATGTTATTTTAATTAATAATAATTAATTTGTAGAATAGTGGAATACTGTAGTAGTATTTATATAATTTGTAGAATAGTTTGTGTAATTTGTGCTTCATGAGACATGGGATTTTTTGCAAAATATGGGGAGCTTTAAACATATGCACATATCCCCTTCCCCTCAACACAGGCATATTTATCTGCAAGAAAGTAAAAGTAAAAAAAATTCCGAAATTTTCTTTTCCTGAAAAAGTTCAATTAAATGTTTTGGAATTATATACATAAAAGAAAATCAAGATATATCAAACTCTATAATTCTTTGACATATAATAATTCAATATCCCACTTCTTCTGAGAAAGCCCATTCAGATTTTTTGAATAAAAAAGAGTCGTGAAGATATATATCTAACGAAATACCTTGTTTCTTTATTATCCTATGTACTTCTAGTACGACTATGTTACTTTTATTACTGGTAACCCATGAACAGAGATATATCGACACTTGTGCACTCATGCTGACATTCATTTAAAAAAATTTCAAATAATGCACCCAACATGTTCTCTGAAATGTAATTTTTAAGATTAAAAATAAATCAATTGATGAATTTTTAAAAAACGCATGCGCTTCTTAACATATCTCTGAAACAGAATAAATGCCACCCCCTGCGGAAAAAGCGCGCAACTGTTAAGAAAGCAGACATTTCGATCTTCGGCGGGCAGAGAGGAAAAAGTGAAGAGACGGCTGCTGCTGATGATGATGCATTCTCCCAGACACAACAAACCCGTCGCGACAGCTTCCAGACAACTGACACCCCCTACCCCCCTTCTTCAAACTCCTTCCCATCCTCCCCATGCCCATACGCAACGGACACCCGGCTGAAAAGCTCTCCCTTCCCACTCTTACTGTCGCCTGAAGAGAGCATTCAGGTTTGGCGAGAAATTGAGGTAGTTGGCGAGAGTTGCTTTCACCGTGTGTCTTTGCAGCCGTTTCGAGGGTGCTAAGAAATTTACAAACAGAAAAAGAAACCGAAAAATATGGAAAAATGTTTAATATATAAGGCTTCTTTTTTTTTTTTTTTTTTTTTTTTTTTTTTTGAAAAAAAAAGGTTGGACGTAATCTGAAGATTATTGTTGTAAAAGAGATTTCACATATGAAAAAATGACCACAGAATATCTTAATTAAACAAAACGGATTTACCAAAATAAAGACAGCAGAGTTACACAAGCAAAGAAAGAATGGTCAGAAAGTGGAAGGAGGGAGGGGAAGCGTGTCATGTATTTTTCTTAAGAATGTTGAATCAATATTATGTTTTAAAGCTAATTAAGCATTTTATGAATAAAATATTTTAGACGTTAATTTTTATCTGGTCTAAAAATATATGATCAAAATCGCCAATTTCAATAGTATTTTAAACGCCAGCAGGAGCACGAGATCATTCAAGTAAATTAAAAAACGCATTGTAGGATTTTGTAAAACCACTCTAAATATTCATGTTTATATATATATATATATATATTAAATAATAGACATAGACGTATTAAAGTATTTTTATTGCATCGCAACATCTTTTTTTTTTTTTTTTTTTTTTTTGCTTTTATTTAAATTTTTACTTTTTTATTGTTGTTGTTGTTGTTTGTTTGTTTTTAACTGTCAGCAGTTTTAGTGTTTGTATATTCGAGAGTAAATGTAAGGGATGTTCTTTTTATGAAATTAAATCTTTTCATTTTATTGAATAATGTGTTAAACAAAAGTATTAACCAGTTTTGATCTTTTACAAAGTTTCAGAAATTTTTATAAGTAATTGTACATATACCTTTACATTTATGCTTGTTAACGTATAACATGAATACTTAAAACTTTTCTATTGGCGGTTTTCATAAGAGACAAAATCTAAAAATTCCATAAAAGACTTCTTAGCCAAAATACCGAAATTAGTTTTTGCATTTTTTAAAAAGTTTATTCGAAGACTTAATACATCTTTCTACGCGGAAATTATTCATTTTTATGCAGTCCAAAATGCTTATTTTATTTTATTTATTTTTAATAGTAGAATAAGAACGAAAAAATGTAATTTTTAATCTTAATTTGGCAATTTGATTTATTTTGAAAAAACATTTATTTGTGAAACCTTGAAAATTATTTTGTTGTTGTTAGTCAAAATGCATGCACAGCACACCACAATTTTTGCTCTTCTTACTTGTAGCAAAAGCATATTTTTATTATTGTTATTATTATATATTTATTTATTAAAACAATTTTTTGTTGATGTTTCTTTTAATACTCGTACGGAAACCAATCTTCTTTTTCTCGATATAATGCTTAAAGAACATAGCTATTAAACGTTTATCTAGGAATTAATTATCATCTCTTATCATTAGTTTACAGCAACAAAGAATAATTTTAAGTTACACGCTTAGGGTAAAAAAAATATAAATAAAATAATAATAATAAAATTCATTACCCAAGTTCGATTTGTCAAAAATAATTGTGCAAATATAACGTTATCAACTTTTTGGCAATTTTGAACCCCCCCCCCCCCTTTTTCGATACCATAAGTAATCATCCCTCGAACCTTGTAATGATACTGTTTTCAAAGCGTATTTTTTTTCTTTATTTATAGAATTTATTTCTTTTATTCGAAGTGGTATACAAAAGCGGTTCCATTTATTTTTCACATATTTTTATGATTTAAATGAAGAGAAGTCAATAAAATATCATTCTGAATATGAAAACAACACTCATAAGAAATAGTTGCTATTTAAAAGTATTTTTTAATAGGTCATTCAGCAGTTATGAATTGATGTTTGCCTTTAACGAAGAAAGGAAGGGGCAGCAAAACAAGTGGGCAACATTTCTTCTCTTTTTCTTTCATTTATTAGTAAACACCGGTTTGCTTTCAAATATACTTCACATTTGGTTATTCGTACCATGATTATATATGCATATAACACATGCGAGGAAGAATAGGAATGTCAAACGTTGGCGGATATTCCATATTTTTTAATTAAATAATTTTATATTAATTTAGAGATTTTAATAATAACTTTCTATTTTTATAAAAATAGATAACAAGCTAATAAATAAATAAAAAATAAAATAACGTGCTATTATTTTAACACAACCAAACAGATTGGCAAAGTTATCATACGAATTGAATATTTCCAACTCAGCGAAAAATTGCCCAGGCCGGGAATCGAACCCGGATACTTTGCTTACAAGGCCAATGCTTTACCTGTTAAGCTATCTGGGCGATAGCCGGCTGGGATTTTTCGCTCAGATAACCTTATTGGTCATAACATCTGGTCTGTCATTTGAGACAGCTCGGCAGAGTAAACCGGAGGTAATGGAACTCCATATAACGATGGATAAGTAGACTACGTATAGTTATATGCGTAAAGCATTGGCCTTATAAGCCAAGTATCCGGGTTCGATTCCCGGCCTGGGCAATTTTTCGCTCAGTTGGAAATATTCAATTCGTAAAATAACGTGCTGTTTTGTACAAAAAACACATTACAAATAAAAAGAGAAAATTTTGAGTGGATAGAAAATGATATCGATATCAAAAGGCATACCCCTCCGCCTAAAGATATCTTAAGATATCAAATGCCACACTACCACCCCCCCCCCCTAAAAGGATAACGTTATATTTGTACAGTTCCTAACTATCGTTTGCGGATCGTTCGCCTTTTTCTGAGCAAATCGCAAAAAATTAAAATTCATATTTTTCAGTTTCAGTTTAAAGGGACTATTCATGAAAAAGTGATGACAATTCCTAAAAAATCGATCATACTAAACAGTTTCCTAATTAAAGGTTTCCCCCATATTTATTGCAGCTTTGAAAATAGGATCATCAATTCCCCATTTCGCCACTACTAACGCTGCGAATGATGTCAATTGTACAGTCCGAGCAAAAAATAATCTTGACACGTGCCATTTTAGACGTTTTGTTAAGTATCTAGAAATATATAATAGGAATTATTCTGAAACTCCAGGTGTGTAAACAAAATAGTACACGTCATACAGTTTCGCAAAGAGGACCCCGAAATCCCACAGGGGACCATCAACAAATTGAAAAAGTACGAAGATCTTTAGAATAACCCAGTCAAAACTAATGAAGCAAAAGAGTTCAAACTGCAGATTATGATTAAGTGGCTTCTTTTAATAAACTCTGTTTCTTTTTATGAATATAGCACGTAAACTCGTAACAAAATTAAGGTTTTTATAAAAACGGTCCAAAAATTTTCCAAATTTTTTGCTTTTAAATTGCAGAGTTTTTCACAAAACACAATTTTCTTTTCAGAAAATATGACAATCAACATTATACATAACACCCTGTAATCAGAGTAAAAAAAATAATAAAAATTGTAGGAAAAATGGGCAGGTTTACTAAATAATTTTTTATTGCGCATGCGTCGACGCTATCAAAATTTCATTTACATATTGTATTAGCTAAATGTATAGAGCAACTTTTGTGTAAGACGTAAATACATAACTTGAAAATTCTGAAAGTGATCGTCTATAGAACAAGCTCAAAATTCCTTATTCCCAAATTGAAGCAAAATGATGAGGTGCTGTATCCGTTATTCATTGATTAGTGTCAATATACAATACACAATAGGGCACGTAAAATTATATTTGGATACAACCCCTCATTTCGTTCATCATTGCATTCCGTTTCTGCTATTACATTTTATCGGTTAATTTATCTGATTATTTGTCACTTCTAGAGATTATGTCTCATTTAATATTCATCAAAAATCTTGAATAAAAGCTATCAATGAAAGCTTCCTCAATGAACAGGCCCTATATTAAACTATATAAAACTTTAAAAAACAGCCTCAATATGAAACTGTAAATGACGTACTTACATTTTAAAGTTATAAAAACTTATTTATTTTCTTTATTTAGTAACAAAACAAACACATGTTTGATTTGACGATAGTTTCCATTCTTAGGCCGTCAGCTAAACAGATTCCTAGGGAAAAGGAATAATAGGAGAATTTTAGAGTCTATTCATGTTAACTGTTAAGAAAATTTTAAATAAAAAGTTACAAATTACAGTGCAAAATTTACCTTGATTAATAATTAAAATTTATAGTAAAAATACAAATAATTTAATCAGCATTACTTAAAAGTGCATAAAACATAATATAAAAACATTTATAAAATACATCAAATTTCTTTAAAATTAAAATATTTTTAACAGAAACTTCATCAGTGAAAACCACTGTTCATTGACAACTAATTCTCCCTGATGAAGACCGAATAAGTTTCAGCTGGAAACATTTTGTTTAAAAAGATTTTAATGCATTTTTAAATGTTTCTATTTTATGTTTTACGCACCTTTAAATAATGATGGAACATTTGTTTGTGTTTTTTCTATGTATTTTAAAACTTCTTAAAACGCCCGGTATACCAAACGATGTGTCTGGAATGGACCCCTAGAATTATATTCTTATTATGAATCCTTTTACACAGTTTTACTGGCGTTCAAAAATAAACATGTACTGACTAGTGATGGGCGATTTCGATTTTTTAAATCGATTTAATCGATACTACGGCCAACTCGATTTAATCGATACTATAAAATTTTTAATCGATTTCTCTGAAGGTAATATAATTTTCATTTTCCTTCAAAAGTCGAAGATAAGCGCGAAATACAGCTATTGCGAAATCATAAAACATGTAGCGCCACCTGTAGGGCAATTCACACCAAGAACTAAACAACACTAATCTATGTCAGGGATTTACTGAATTTGAATTTTGATGAAAATTCGTTCTTGAGATAGCGCTATTGCATTAATCATTAATAAAGCAGTATAGCAGCGCCATTTCTTACGCGATTTCCACCAAAATGTATTTAGCATCAAATAATATCAAGGACTAATTGAATCTAAATTTTCATGAAAGTCCGCGCATTAATTCTTGAGATAAAGCTAAAATGGAAGCAGGGGCGTGCGGAAAGAGAACTGCGCCCGGTTCAAAGTTCCAATTTAGCCCCCGACCCACACTATTAACTTTTTCTTGTGATAGGCTATAAGTGATGTTAGTAGTAAAAATTTGCCCCCCCCCCTAAATTTCTGCGCTCGAGACGACCGCCTCCTTTCGCCCAGGGGCGTAGCTTGAAATTTTTATTGGGGGGGGAGACCAAAATTTGGCGCCTTTTAATGTTTTGCCGCCCTTGAATTATTTGTAAACTTTTTAGGAGAGTGGGGGGTAGTTATGTTACTTTTTATTTTTAGTTACTTATTCATGGTAATGACATCTATTTAGGTGATGTAAGTGATGCAGCCATGATTGGATTTCGATTTTAAGAGTGCTTGCAACTGTGCTGATAAAATATCTCTCCCAGCTCTTATTTTTTCAAAGCTAAAAAGGCAATGTGGAATGTTTATAGAGAAATCGAATACTGGATCCTTAAATCCATTTTCCTGACATGATAAGAACAATTGTATTTGGAAGAGAAATAAAAATACAGAACTCAAAGTTAATTACAATAGAGTTATCGGGGTTTCAAAGCTGCACCTCCCGCCCGAAACTTGCTGGTCAGTATAATTAATTTAGCCTTCAATTTTTAGGTGCGTTCGTAATTATGTAAATACGTAGCACCTATAATTGTCGTTCAGTCCGTCCGTCTGTCTGTCTGTTCGCATGTAACAACGCAAAAACTACCCAACCGAATCTTTTGAAATTTAAAATATATAATTATTACATAATTTTGTCGAGTCATTTCAAATTTTATAAGAATCGGATAGATAGATTAATTACAGGGACGATCAAAAGTATTTCGTTACATTACGGTCAATGGGGAAAAATGTTTCAAATGCATTTTAATCGTTTTAAATTTAAATTACATACTTATTGCATAATTTTGTCAAGTCATTTCAAATTTTTTGAAAATAGGATGCATAGATCAAATACAGGGGCAATCAAAAGTACTCCGTTACATTACAGTCAATGGAAAAAAAAAGTTTCAAATGCATTTTAATAACATTACACTCATTCGAACATAATAATATTGATATTCATCATAAAGTACATATTATAATATAGATTTCGCATAATCTGTTGTGCAAAGAACATTTGATATTGATTTACAAGGACATAAAAAATTATTCCATTACACAATGAGTATAGAGAGAACATTGTTTGGTGCGCATTTTATTTGTAATTAACTATTTACGATTTTATGAGATTGATATATGAGAGTGACATTTTTAAAACTTCATTATCGTACGAACGCACCTCATTTGCTACGCTTCACGTGCAATTTCTAACTTGTTTGTGGAGAGATCCTCCGATATCGAGCCCACTACTATCACTTCTATCAATGTAAAAAAGGAATGTTAAACCTCTCAATGAACATTCGACTCTTTTCAAGGATGATGTAACGGTGGTATATATACCAAATATACTTAATATTCCAGTTTCTGTAAAATGAAATGACATATTTTTCCATTTATTATATTAGTTCCCCAGATGTAAAGAAGAAATAAAATATTTTGCTACTTTCAAATGTAGTTTTAAGGCTCTATGGCCTGATAAAGATGTATTTTTTTCTCGGAAATTATTGGAAGGATTTCTATATGTATGTATAGCAAAAAAAGATAAATGCTATAAAATTTTGTTTTTTAAATTTATCCGGTTTAAGAAAAAAAAATGCTATCAAAACATCACTTTCTGGACCCTTCTTCTAATTTTATTGTACCCACTTGGAACCCCATGTCTAAAGGATATTGCATTACTTGCTCACATTTCTTTTCAACCATTTTTTTGTTCTTAACCTAATAGACATTTCATGTATTACCCATTTAAACAATTAAAGGGCAGCATAATGCAATTATAAATTGTTTATTTATGATTTAAATAAATAAAACATACAACAAATCACTGAATGTGTAATTTGGATTAAGCATTTATGTCATACTCATTTCTTATTCCATCAAAATATAGATTTTTAAGATATTTTTTTGCATTTAAATTTAATATAACAAAAGTAAGAAAAAATACAATTTAAAATGAATATATAATAATATTACAAAATGCTAATTGTCGCAGATTGTTTTAATTTTTCTATTTTTTAAAGTATTCCATTTCGTCACAGCTGAGGTTAGGTCCATTGTTTCTGCCAATGATTTTTCACATTTTAGTATCATTATATTATTCAACCGTTCATCTGTTATTGTTGTTCGTAAGGAATGTTTAATGAGCTTAAGTTGACTGAAAGAACGTTCATTTGAACCAGTTGTTATTATAAATTTTATTATGCGAAAATTTTCTTTGAGTACTGAACGTAATTTTTTAGATTCCTCAATAACTTCATTTAATGTATTGGAGGTTCTACATCGGTCAAATAAAATTTTCATTTCAGACTGTAAGGTACATTTATCTGGTTTTAAAACAGATGGAGGCATCATGGAAATCAGAGCTTCGACATTAGAAATTTCTAAATTTGTTTTTGAGAGTGGAAAGTTAAAAATATCGAATATGGGTGTGGCGGAATCAACAACTGCTGTTATATTACACTTTAATTGCATAATTAAAGTATCCAGAACGCATTTGAATTCTTTTCGGTAAAATGTATGTATTAATAATGTAAAAGTTTCAAAAATTCCCATTTATCAAAAAATAGCGATCTGTTTAGGAAATAAATAATAAAAACCATTAAAACTTAAGGCATAGATGTCATATACGCACCACATTGGCGCAATTTTTTTTCTGACGCCAGTTTGGAAAAAACTTCGTTTTCAAATATCAGCTACATATATATTTTTTATTATTTTCAATTATTTTAAAAAGGAAATACTAATAAACTACAAAAGTGTAAATAATAATTATAAAGCGAAATAATTTATATCGATTTATAAAAGAAAATATAAAGTAAATAAACAGTTTATTAATAAATAAACAACAATGGCCAGGTTACCATATGAGAAAAAAAATCGCCATTTTGTTGCACTCATGCAAATGTGGACATCTGTGCCAAAATTAAATTTAACGGAAAACTGAGAATGCTATTCGATTTTTTCCACTAATAATAGAAATGATAATAAATGAACTCACAACTGCGTCAGAAATATAAACATTGTACTTTTAGAACATGCTTAACTAAAGGAAAATATGTACATTTTTTACCTTCCACTGCATCATCATTTTTCATCCACTTTTTCATAAATTTCCATCCTTTATCCGCTTTATAACTCCTTTTTCTGTTTTGTTGCCTGTAGTAAGATCCTGGCTTTTTGTTTTTATGTTTTATTTCAGTCAGATCACCCATGACTGAATTTCTTCTCTCTGGACGACTACGAAAGACAGATTTTTATTTTTATTTTAAAAATTGAACGAAATAAATCTCTAGTTTTAAAAAGTCGCGCGATCAGCTTCAGTATGACAATCTGACAATACAGGATGCTGGACAACCAAGATGTGTGTAGATGACGCCCTGAAATTATCTAACCTACACACGGAAGGGCATAAGAAGGGAGTTAAAAGAGTCTAAAGGTCAGATGACCCTCTCGAGGACCACCAACCTTGGATTGGAGGGGAGAGCTTTTCTCCGAAAGATCAAGTTACATGTAGTGATCGAACAATGCCCATTTCCGGAATGTGTTCTTGTTTTCGCACTAGGGATAGCGCCTGGTAGTAATCTTAAAATGTCTCAAATGTAATGGATCTCTTATATATTTTTTGAAACCATAATTTATTTTCTTATAAATTTACTGTAATATTAGTTCCAAATCATATTTCTGTTATCTAATTTTTTTTTTATTTTTTTTTGTGTAAATAAGAATGTCACATTAATAATAAAAATTTTAGGTGCCTAACGGCGCCCTTAAACAATCCATCGCGCCCTTTTTGAAACCCCCTTATTTTAGGTGCCTGACTGCGCCCCTAAACCTACTGAGGCGCCCTACTACTAAAACATATTATACAATCATTCAAACGCACTACAGTCGCTTCCACGCTTATTTTCCCTTTCTATCTATTTCTAAGAGTGACCAACAACTACTATAAGAAAAAAATAACTGTATCAGTGCCGAAACTAGCCTTTTTTGCGCCCGGGGCAAACATGGATTTTGGCGACCCCCTCCCCATCCCTCACATATATGCATTCTTAATAACTAACACACCAAAGAAAATCTTAATTTGGCGCCATCTTCACCTTCTGTTCTGTTGGCCCCCGGGGCACGTGCCCCCTCTGCCCCCCCCCTCTAGTTTCGGCTCTAAAGTGTATATCTATCCCGGAATCGATTACAAGTCTGTTTTCGAAATTTTTATTTCAGATGCATAAATTTTCTTCGGGATAGGAATGGGAGATAAAGGTAGTAACAAGTCTAAAATTAAATGCCTTATTTATGTTTTGTGAGTGAAAAATAACTTATTTTGTAATTTTACATTTATAATTAAGTTATTTTATAATTACTTTTAACCACTAACAAGGCCTTTTTTACGGGCGCCTGGCGGCGCCCTTAAACCTTCTTTGGCGCCCTATTGCATGAACATATTGGGGGGAAGGCTCCCATTGGGGGGGCGATATTCTTTTGGGCGGGATTTCAAAACTTCGGGCGCGAATCCCGCCATCCCGCCCTGAAATTCAAGCCCTGTAATAATCATGTATCATAAATTTCTTCATGCATTATTTAGTAATATAATATTTTGCTTAAGTAAAATATTATATGGTATTTTACAATATTGTATAATTATGTTTTTTCTTTTTTTAAGGGGTTATTTAATGCAATTTTTAGTATTCAAACACACTTTCATAACTTAAAAACCAGTATATAAAATTATTAAAGACCAATATAACAGACATAGACATGAAAAATGATTTTTAGATATTTACAGAGGATAAAATTCCTAATAAAGTAGGATAGATTTATGCTCATAGGAAGAATACAGTACTTAAGATTGTTAGTCAAATTCAGAATTCCTCAGGCTAATGTTAAGTCTACGGATGTAGAATGCATTCGTATATTTAAATGTCTATTCTGGAAATAATTATTTTTAATTTTTTTTTTCTGTGTACACCTCTATTCTTTTTATAAAAGATTTTTTTTTCTTTTTGCTGTCAAAATATCTATAATATATAATTATGTGAAATATTAAAATTTTATCATAGTTCGTCAACTTTTAATGTGCAAAATATGAAATTATGCTCAGTTTAGAAATATTTTGACAACTGGCAGAAAAAAAAATCTTTTAAGAATATTATACAGAAAAAAATAGTTAAAAACATTCATTTTCCACACAGACATTTTAAATGTACAAATAAATTTAACAGCTATGCATTTAAAATTTGCGAGGGTAGTTCGGAAGTTGGCTGATTAGCAGCCTTAAGCATTTTTATAGATCGATCCATGTATATTATGCATGTTGTCTTATTTATAATAAACACTTCTCCAGAAATTTATTTAAAAAATTTTCTGATACATTACTATAGTAATAATTATAAAAGTAACTTCAAACAAATCTACTTCTGATATAGATCAGAAGTAGGAGTAGGGGGGCTATATATATATAGCCCCTCCCCTTCTCCTCTACTCTATTTAAAAGAAAGAAAACTAGTCGTTGGGGGGCCACCGTAATACTTACCCATCATGGATATGTATATGAAAATAAAACATGTGAAACTATTTATACAATGCATTGCAATTCATAAACAAAATTTAAATATTGTTAATATACATAGTAATGCTATGTTAAAGAACTGCTGATGTACCAATTTCGACAAATTATATAAAACGCCAAACTACTCAAGTAGTACCGAACTGCGTAAAAGAAACATCCTTATAACTCCAAAAATAATAATTCTATTAACTAACAATTAACTGGGTCGGATTAAGTGTCTCATTTCCAATTAAAATATACTTTTGAATTGAAATTTGGATGAAATACAGGGTCATGAAAAATCGAAGAATGTGGAAAACAAGATTACAAATATCTCGGCAACTGATAATCCGATCGACTTCGTTCTATATGCAAAATGTGTGTTATTTTATTGCCTTTTACGTCCATTCCTTAGAACAAAAAAATTCGAAAATTCTTATATACCTTTCATCAGAACGAATTTTTCGAGAGTCCGAAAAAAATAGTTCCGGATAATCGAGGTTGCTCATATTAAATAGGGTTCGTCCCATTCTTACATACTAACTACATACAAAATTTCAAATCTCTATCTCAATTTGTTCGGGAGATAGAGACAGACAGACAGACGGCAAAATTTTTTTTCTAAAAATATGTTTTTCGGAATCTCCAATATCTAAAACTTGTAAATCCGTCAAAAATTTTTTTTTCGATTTTCAAAACGATTGCAAGATTTACCCTATACTACGTATGATGGGTAAGGAATTTTAGTAGTAGTATTGTAGAGCTGTGTTAACTTTTTATGAGATACAAAACTTATTTTTATGGTGTAGATGTGTCTTAAGATAAAATATTTTATTCCCTATTAGTTATTAACTCAAGAAATGTGTTTAAAATTTTTTAAACATGTTTCTTTGAATTGATGTATTACGAATTCTAAGATCTAATCATAATTCTTCAAAATAGGCAGGCAATGTGTGAATGACTTTTTTTATGTGTTGTACATATTTTAAGTGACCAACTTAGCAGCGAACAAGACTCTCCCAATAATCTATAAGAATAGTAATTTTTACATTTGAATATTAAATAAATCTCATAATTTACATAAATTAATGGACAGGGAGGTAGCATTTTATCGAGCTGCAGAATTAGTTAAAACTTGATTGACATATTAAATTTATCGATCTGCCAAGTCATATCCTGGTTGAAAATACCTGAAAATCAGATTTTAGCGGTTAACTCATAGGTTTACCATTGTTTTCTCTTGCTAATAAAGGTAAAGAAAACATGTAGGAAAACTCAATGGTAAACCTATGAGTCAACCGCTAAAATCTGATTTTCAGGTGTTTTTCATCACAATATGATTTGGAAGACTGATTGCACTTTAATATCCAAATTGTGTTTTAACTAATTCTGGAATTTCAACCATTAAATTTATAAGATGATTGTCTGTGCTGCTGCTTCCTGGTTTATAATTAAAAAAAAGTAAAATCTAATTTTATTAGAAAAAATCACTCGAGAAACCATACTATTATACACAAATGAAGTTCATTTGACATTAATTAATGTCCATTAATCTCTTTAGTATATACACACATAATGCTGCAAAATGGTAGTAATTTTCCCTTTAAAGTGATTAACAACTGCAAATTACAGTATCAAAACACAATTCTAATAGTTTAAGTATCGAAGTTTTTTAAAAAATTTAGAGTAAAATAAAATGTTTTATGCAATTATTTATATACTTAGAAAAATACAGTACTGTGTTACACACTTATACATGTCAGACATTAATAAACATACAATAAATTATTATAATTACATTTCTATTTTATTAGAAGATGCAAGAAAATTCTGGTATTTAGAAAATGACATTTAATAGGATTATCCTGAAATGAATAACAGAAATGTGAAACAGTATTTTGTGGTACCTTTGAAGGGCACTGCGATAGTCACACATTAAGTATCCATACTTGTACATGGGATCCTGAAAGGTAATTTTTAAGAATAAAATACAGCAACAAAAATATCGAAGAATGAACCTGCATGTCAGCACTATTTTCAAACAATGTTCCTCTTATTTAATAGCAGAAATTTGTTAAAATAGGTGACTATTATTATTTGAAAATAGTGGTAACAACTGACCTGGGTTTGCTATATTGCATTCATCACAGTACAGCACCAGCAGAGCTATATCGCATAAGTATCACAATGCGATATCTCATAGAAGTTTCATGAGATGCACTGTAGATGTTGCAATGTGACATCTCATAAATGTCACTTTGTGATGTCTCACAGATATTACAGTGCAATGTCACATAGATGTTACACTACGATGTTACATAGATGTTATACTGCGATGTTCTGTAGACGTTACAATGCAACGTCGCCGGTCACGGACATTCAGCAGTTACCAGACTGTCTCTGAGATGATCAATGGGACATCGCAACGTCGCAATGTGACGAACCTGCGACGTTCTCGAGATGAAACTGTGCTGTATGGGTTTGGGGGGGGGGCAGAGGGTTTTTTTCTCATTTCTTGATACAATATGTCTATTGAAAGCTTATGCTTCATACATTACAAATCTAGCATAAGAAATTTTCTCCTATCGTTTTAGGTCATATTATGGACCCATAAAGGGTTAAAATTTTAATTTTTCCAACTTCTTCGAAAAAAATAAATAAAACATTGATACATATCAGCGAAACTGGGTTTTGAACCTGCAATCTTTTGATTGCACACGTAATCCCTAAGCTTATTGGCCTCCGTGTGCTCAGCAGCGCTATTATTTCTTTAGGTTGCCATCTTTAAATTCGTAATATCTTTTGAATGGAATGTCCGATTTGAATAATTCAACAAGTAAGAAAAATCATGCGTTAAGCATAGATTATGAAGCACTTTCCAACACTTAATGAAATATTTAACAAAACTTTGTTATTTAGGGAAATAATAGTGTATAGCCAAATATACCCAAATATGTATTCCAGTACATTAGAACAGCCCTGTATTTCATATGTCAGTTCATATAATGGGAAAATTTAGCTTAGCAAGAAAATACCCAGTAGCTTGAAATTTCTTTTTCAGCAATTCATACTATTAGATGGAAACATACTTGAATACTTTTGTTCAGCCCTGTAGTTTACATTATACCTTTATTACACGTCAGCATTAGGCTAAAAGTTATTGTAAACTAAAACACTTTTAAAACAACTGAAATCACATTCTCATAAATCATCATTCATAGGCGTCCATGTACCGAATTCTTTGCGTGGACCTGTATATCCTTTTATCTATATTCTGCAAACATTTCTCAGTAAATTGAATGCAGCTCAGCGTAAAAATGCATAGCTTATTTAAAAACCACGTTTAAATAATTTACGCTCATATTCAGTAACGTTGGTGAGCTCTTTTGGGTAGCCCTGTATATGAACTATAACATTTATACACACCATATAATGTGCATATATTTAGCGAAATATAAAAGCGAATATCATAATTAAAATGCATTTCATCCCTCCATCAGCCATCATCGGACACATATACGGTACTTCGGAAAGAATATACTATTTGAAATCTTTTGTATGGCCCTGTAAATGCTATGTACTTCATATTATGCAAGACAGTAGCGTATAATTTATATTAAGCTTCAGTGACATATATCAATTTTATTATACATGAAACAGCTTAATATATTTAAAATATGCCACACACAATTCCCCCTTTTACGATTATCTAATGGAATTCTTTTGTGTGGCCCTGTAAATGAATAATAGCTCTATTTTCACCTTATATTTTATAGAATGCATATTTTAATATGTTTGACAGGGTATAACATTTTTAAAATTCCTTTGAAGCGATTTTTCCCCATAGGCCGTAATGTAATAGTAAACTTTTGATTCGCCCTGTAGATAAACTAATCATGGTGGAAACTTCATTTTCGATAGGACTTGTGCTAGGTTAAACGTCAATAACGTCCTAAAATTTCATGGCAATCCGAGTATATTAACGGTTTTTCCCCATAGGCCATAATGTAATGGGAAACTTTTGATTCTCTCTGTAGATAAACTAATCATAGTAGATACTTCATTTTCAGTAGGGTTCGTGCTAGGGTAAACCTCAATAACGTCCTAAAATTTCATGGCGATCCGAGTATATTAACGATTTTTCCCCATAGGCCGTAATGTAATGGGAAACTTTTGATTCTCTCTGTAGATAAACTAATCATGGTAGATACTTCATTTTCAATAGGGTTCGTGCTATGGTAAACCTCAATAACGTATAAAAATTTCATAGCAATCCGAGTATATTTACGGGAGTTAGAGCGCGGACAGACGGACAGACGGCCAGACAAACCGAATGCATAAGCACTTTTCAACTTTGTTGGAAAGTGCTAAAAAGTAATCTACAGATATTGTAACAGGCATTAATACAAAATGATTTATTTGGATAAGGATTAAGGTATCGATAGTATGGTCTAATTTTGGTTGGTGTATTTATCGCGTTTTAAAATGTAAGAAAGTAGTTATAGTGAGTTAGCCACAATAGCTGGACATATGGCATCGCGCGGTTTTTTTTATAGATATTGATATGTTCTTTAATATTATAGAACCTTTTTTTAATTCATTTAAAAGTATTTCCTGACGATTCAATTATATATCCTAACGATTCAAAAAATACACACGTAATTGTTCAAGGTCTCACTTCTGTCGGCACTCTCGGAGTGCCACTATTTTTTTTTTCCATGTTCGCCCGTCCTACAACCTCCCTTCCTTACCAATCGTAACTTACAGGATCGTTCAAATTATGACTGCGATTTTAAAAAAGTCTAATCCTCGTTCTATTTTGTTTTAAATCCATATTTTGAAACCTCAACAAAAGATACATTTGGGCGGGGTCGCCCTTCTGTCCGTTTGGGCAGAACCTTGCCCGTCTGGGTGGGGGAATATTTTTTGTTTCTTCAGCACCATCTCATGTCATGTAACATATCGTTATAAAGCTTTTATCTCCTCGTTTTTTAGCTCACAGGCTATCATACCCTGAGAGCTTATGTGCCCGTCCGTTCTGTATGTATGTTCGTTCGTGCGTAACGCGATAACTCATGATAAAAATATCCGATCCACTTGAAAGTTTGTATATAGGTATATACTGATAAGGCGCTTCCCTGATTAGTTTTTGGAGTTCATTCGATATGTATAAGAGGGAGAACGGGGGGCTCATGCCCCTCCCCTTAATTGATATAAATGGGTTTTTCATGTAGAAATAATAGTTTTTGTTCAAAATTTACACATAGGATCTTTCTGATGAAGCACTTCCGTGATTGGTATTAGGTGTTCATTGGATAAATATAAACAGGGGAAATGGGGGGGGGGTCTAATGCCCCTCCCCTTAGTTTATATAAATGAGTTTTTCATGCAGAATTGTCAGATTTCGTTCAAATCTCCGAATAGTTTTGGAAGTTGAATGGTTAAGTATAAAAGAGGGGGATAACTCCTCTTAAATTATATAAATGGGTTTTTATTAAGAATTATCCGATTTGCTCTGAATTTTGGATATGGATTTTTTTATGATAAAGCATGTCCTGATCAGTTTAGAGGGTTCAATGATTAAGCATAAAAAGGGGAAAGGGAGAAGCTGTTCCCCCCTTCTTAATTTTTCTGCGAACGGAATTAACCCTTGAAAACATAAGGGTGTAATGTAGAATTAGTATGCGTAGCCTGTGAGCTCAATGCCATCAGTTTAACTGGGCAATATTCTTTTTTATTTCTGTTTCTACCCCTCTCTTTACCTAGTTACATGCCCTTGGCACTTTTTATAGTATCAAAGAGTACAAGTTCCCCGCGGCCACCCCATGAATTCAACACTACGTTAAATACTATATTTTTGTTTAGAAGCTCAGTTATTTGGGTTATTAGTTTATTATGTTTTTTTTTCAAGTTCGCCAGTTCTAATCCCTCGCCTCCCCCCTTCCTCGCCAATCTTTACTAAATGGGCCGCTCAAAGTATGCATGCAAATATTAAAATGTCGAATTGTCGTTCTATTTTATTGTAAATCCTCATTTTCAAACTTCGACAAAAGATACATTTGGGCTATGGTCCCCTTCCGTCAAGAATGGGGTTTACCCCCCCCCCCGTGGGTATGAGGCATAATTTTTGTTCTTCCAAACTATCTCGTGTAACATTTGGTTGGTATTAGAAAAAAAAGTTTATACTCCTTGTTCCTCATCCTAGTTACACTCTCTTGGCACTCTTTATCCTCGGTTTAATACCAAGTTACTCAGTGTTATTATTAGTTGAGTTATGTCTCTCAAATTTGTCTAAGTTATTGTGTAAATGACAACCATAAGTGACAATCATTTTAAAATTTAAAATCTTATTATCCGACTCTAATATCTGCAATAGCTTAATTCTATACCTCCCTAAATGGGGATGGGGAGTGGGAGGCGGTAATTATGGCTCTGCTGATTTTCTAAGTTTTGGAATTAGTAATTTGGATCTTCTCTGTGTGAATCTGAATATCGAAATATCGATTCTAGTATCGATTCTAGAACTGAGAAATCGATTCTTATTACGATCGATGTTGTTTTATACGATGTCGATTTTAATCGATTCTCAAAATTTCCAGAATCGCCCATCACTAGTACTGACCAAACTGAACGCATCACTGCTTGTGCGGAAAACAGCCCATTAACATGACATGCTAATTAAGGCGGATCTACGATTAATGTTTCAGAAATAAAGTGGAAAAAATAGTCCCGATCCATAAAAAAATACGACTATTGAATATCATTTTCTGATAATAGATTTAATTCTTACTGAATGAAATTTTTGACTTGAATCATCTTATATCCAACGGCTAAACATTCGCGTGCTTAATTGAAACAACCGGTTGAATCCGAACTTTTGTTTCCTATATCATAATTTCTGACATGATATATAGTCTAAGCAAAAAAAGTCTTGACACTTGCGATTTTAGACGTTTTGTTAATTATCTAGAAATATACATAAGGAATTATTCTGTAACTCCAGGTGTGTAAACAAACTAGTAGACATCATATATTTTCGCAAGAGTTTTCCCCTGTATCCACCATGGGATCTTCAACAAATTGAAAAAGAAGAAAGATCTTTTGGATAACCCTGTCAAATCTAATGAAGCAAAAGATTTCAAACTGCAGATTATGATTAAGTGGCTTATTTAATAAATTGTGTTCATTTTTATGAATATAGCATGTAAACTCGTAGAGAAATTAAGGTTTTTATAAAAACAGTCCCAAATTTTTCCAAGTTTTTTGCTTATAATTTACAGAGTTCTTCATAAAACACAATGTTCTTTTCAGAAAATATGACAATCAACCTTGTACATAACACCCTGCAATCAGAATAAAAAAAATAATAAAAATTGAATCATGAATGAGTGGGTTTACAAAAAAGTTTCTATTGCGCATGCGTCAACGCTATTAAAATTTGATTTGCATATCATATTAGATAAATTAATAAAGCAACTTTTGTGAAAGTCACAAGTATCCATATTCCATTAATTAATGCCTACACAATATTGCACGTACTACTATATTTGGATACAGCCCCTTATCTTTTTGCTTTGTTTTGGGGATAACAAATTTATATTTTATTCTATCAACGATAATTTTCAGAATTTTCAAGCTATGTTTTTGAGACTTTCACAAAATTTGCTCTATACATTTAACTAACGTAATATGCAAATGATATTTTAATAGCGTTGACGCACGAATGCACAGTATAAACTTATTTAGTAAACCTGCTCATGTATCATACAATGTTTATTATTTTTTAATTCTGATTACAGGGTGTTATGTACAATGTTGATTGTCATATTTTCTGAAAAGAACATTGTATTTTATGAAGAACTCTGCAAATTATAAACTAAAAATTTGCAACCGTTTTTATAAAAACCTTAATTTCTCTTCGAGTTTACATGCTATATTCATAAAAATGAACACAGTTTATTACAGTAAGCCATTTAATCATAATCTGCAGTTTGCACTATTTTGCTTCATTAGTTTTCACAGGGTTATCCAAAAGATATTCGTTCTTTTTTAATTTGTTGACGGTCCCCTGTTATTTTTCGGGAAAAAACTTGCCATGAAAACATATGACGCGTATTATTTGTATACAAATATAGAGTTTCAGAATAATTTCTTAGATATATTTCTAGATAATTAGCAAAACGTCTAAATTCGCAAGTGTCAAGATTTTTTTTCTTGCTGAGACTGTATAATGCGTATACGTTTACCTGTGTATAACTTTTTATACAAGTAGAGCTACATGCAATAAAGACTTAAATGAGTTTTATACACCGCCTAAAAGTTAGCCCCCCCCCCCCTCGACAGAAAATGAAAAAGTGACATATGCATTTCGTTTGATCATCGTTTGATCAGATTTGATCAGAATTTTCATTGTTTGATCAACATTATTTTACGAGTTATGATTAAAAAAATCCAGGGGGGGGGTAACTTTTAGGATTTTTCATAATGCTCAAAATTAAAAAAAATAGCGATTCTTATCAGAAATCGATCGTAGAGATCTGATCAACTATCTTTAGAGTTTGATCAAACACGGAAGTGCCCCGAAAATCGATATTTTTAATTCCAGACACCTAAAAGTTAGCCCCCCCATGATGGAATTTCGAGACAAAAATGGTGTCATCTAACGTAAAATTACCTCTAGAGATTTGATCAACTATTTTTAACATTTGATCAAACCCGGAAATGCCCCCAAAATCAATATTTTTAGTAATAGACCCCTAAGGGGTTTAGCTCCCCCACCACCTCCATGATGGAATTTCGATACAAAAATGGTGCCATCTAACGTGAAATCATCTGTAGAGATTTGATCAACCATTTTTAGCATTTGATAAAACCCGAAAGTGCCTCCAAAATCGATATTTTTAGTAATAAACCCCTAAAATTTAGCCCCCCACCACTAACATGATGGAATTTGGAGACAAAAATGGTGCCATCTAACGTGAAATCATCTGTAGAGATTTGATAAACCATTTTTAGCATTTGATCAAACCCGGAAGTGCCTCCAAAATCGATATTTTTAGTAATAAACCCCTAAAATTTAGCCCCCCCCACCTGCATGATGGAATTTCGAAACAAAAACGGTGTCATCTAATGTACTATTACCTCTAGAGATTTGATCAACCATTTTTAGCGTTTGATCAAAGCCGGAAGTGCCCCCAAAATCTATATTTTTTGCTCCAGAACCCTAAACGTTAGCCCCCCATGACGGATTTTCGAGACAAAAACGGTATCATCTAACTTAAAATTACCTCTAGAGATTTGATATACCATTTTTAGCATTTGATCAAACCCGGAAATGTCCCCAAAATCCATATTTTTAGTAATAGACCCCCTAAGGAGTTTAGCTCCCCTCCACCTCCATGACGGAATTTCGAGACAAAAATGGTACCATCTAACGTGAAATTATTTGTAGAGATTTGATCAACCATTTTTAACATTTGATCAAACCCGGAAGTGCCCCCAAAATCGATATTTTTAGTAATAGACACCTAAAATTTAGCCCCCCCCCTCCATGACGGAATTTCAAGGCAAAAATGGTGTCATCTAACTTAAAATTACCTCTAGAGATTTGATCAACCATTTTTAGCGTTTGATCAAACACGGAAGGGCCCCAAAAATTGATATTTTAACACCAAACTCCTAAATGTTAGCCCCCCCCCCAATGACGGAATTTCGATACAAAAATGGTGTCATCTAACGTAAAATAACCTCTAGAGATTTCGTCAGCCATTTTTAGCGTTTTATCAATCCCGGAAGTGCCACCAAAATCGATATTTTTAACTCCAGACCCCTAACAGTTAACCCCCCCCCCGATCACGAAATTTCAAGACAAAAATGGTGTCATCTAAAGTAAAATTACCTCTAGAGATTTGATCAATCATTTTTAGCATTTGATCAAACCCGGGAATACCCCCAAAATCGATATTTTTAGTAATAGACCCCCTAAGGGGTTTAGCTCCCCCCCCCACTTCCATGATGGAATTTCGAGATAAAAATGGTGCCATCTAACGTGAAATCATCTGTAGTGATTTGATCAACCATTTTTAGCATTTGATCAAACCCGGAAGTGCCCCCCAAATCGATATTTTTAGTAATAGACCCCTAAAATTTAGCCCCCCCCACCTCCATGATGGAATTTCGAGACAAAAATGGTGTCATATAACGTACATTTACCTCTAGAGATTTTATCAACCATTTTTAGCGTTTGATAAAACCCGGAAGTGATCCCAAAATAGATATTTTTAACTAGAGACCCCTAAAAGTTAGCCCCCCATGACGGAATTTCGAGACAAAAATGGTGTTATCTAACGTAAAATAACCTCTAGAGATTTGATCAGCCATTTTTAGCGTTTGATCAAACACGGAAGTGCCCCGAAAATCGATATTTTTAACTGCAGACTCTTAAAAGTTAACCCCCCCATGACTGAATTTCGAGACAAAAATGGTGTCATCTAAGGTAAAATGGCCTCTGGAGATATGATCAACCATTTTTAGCATTTGATCAAACCCGCAAATGCTCCAAAAATCGATATTTTTAGTAATGAACCTCTAAAATTGAGCATCCCCCCCAACTCCATGATGGAATTTCGAGACAAAAATGGTGTCATCTAACGTAAAATTACCTCTAGAGATTTGATCAACCATTTTTAGCGTTTGATCAAACCCGGAAGTGCCCCCAAAATCTATATTTTTTACTCCAGAACCCTAAAAGTTAGCCCCCCATGACGGATTTTCGAGACAAAAACGGTGTCATCTAACTTAAAATTACCTCTAGAGATTTGATATACCATTTTTAGCATTTGATCAAACCCGGAAATGCCCCCAAAATCCATATTTTTAGTAATAGACCCCCTAAGGGGTTTAGCTCCTCCCACCTCCAAGACGGAATTTCGAGACAAAAATGGTACCATCTAACGTGAAATTTTTTGTAGAGATTTGATCAACCATTTTTAACATTTGATCAAACCCGGAAGTGCCCCCAAAATCGATATTTTTAGTAATAGACCCCTAAAATTTAGCCCCCCCCCCTCCATGACGGAATTTCGAGGCAAAAATTGTGTCATCTAACGTAAAATTACCTCTAGAGATTTGATCAACCATTTTTAGCGTTTGATCAAACACGGAAGAGCTCCCAAAATCGATATTTTTAACACCAAACTCCTAAATGTTAGCCCCTCCTCCATGACGGAATTTCGATACAAAAATGCTGTCATCTAACGTGAAGGGAGCTCCCTCTAACTCACACCCCTAATGAGTCCCATGTGAGGGAGGGATAACACAAGTTTTCAAAATGACAATTCATATTTGATTGTTAGAACTATTGGTAAATAATGGCAAATATAATGTGATATTTACATTAAAAGGGTTTAATGTAAATCACAAAGTTTATTTTATAGTAAACAGTTTTGGAAAATCGAAATCCAATGAAAAATATGCTTGGCGCCGACTGGAGCTGCCAATGAAATTTTGGTGAATGCAGTTTGCACTTATGTTTTGTTCATTAGTCATGGAATAGTCAATTTCTTGAGAAGATGATTTTTTTTTCATTTTTCAGCACAAATAGTGTTTTACTAGGTAAAAATAAAAGGTTGCTGCTTGAGTTTAATAATTATTATATATTTCATATAGTATATTTCAAAACGGTAATTTGTGCAGTAATTTGTATTTCTTTAAATGTGGTTTATTTTACAATTAACATCAGATGCATGCAGTTTTGGATGTTTTAAATAGAAATGTCCGGTAAATAATCGAATACTTATAAAAGGATGAGCCCAGTACCACTTGTGTATGTACATTTTTTTTCTAATTTCTTGAATAACTGATATAAAATTACAAAATATTTTATTTTTCCGCAAAAGATTCATCTTGTTTAAATGAAAAACATGAGATTGAAAGTTTTCTAATATGGCTAGTGACAATAGATCATCTGCTTATTTTAGGTGCATTTCACCAGCCCGCACCTATGGAGTTCATGAAATTCAACAATGTCATTCGTTAGTACTCCGTTAGTACCGGTAAGTACCGAGAGATTTTCGTTTGTACCGCATCCGTTGCAGAGTTATGGCCAATTCTCAAGTTCCGGCGCGCGGGCTGGAGAAACATGGGATTTCCTATAGGAAAAAAATGAAGGTTCTCCGATTTCGTTCAAATTATGTAGGTCGTTAGTACTACGTTAGAACCGGTAAGTACCGAGAGATTTTCGTTTGTACCACATCCGTTGCGGAGTTATGGTCAATTCTCAAGTTCCGGCGCGCGGGCTGGAGAAACATGGGATTTGATATAGGAAAAAAATGAAGGTTCTCCGATTTCGTTCAAACTATGTGGGTCGTTAGTACTACGTTAGTACCGGTAAGTACCGAGAGATTTTCTTTTGTACCACATCCGTTGCGGAGTTATGGCCAATTCTCAAGTTCCGGCGCGCGGGCTGGAGAAACATGGGATTTCCTATAGGAAAAAAATGAAGGTTCTCCGATTTCGTTCAAATTATGTGGGTCGTTAGTACTACGTTAGTACCGGTAAGTACCGAGAGATTTTCGTTTGTACCGCATCCGTTGCGGAGTTATGGCCAATTCTCAAGATCCGGTGCGCGGGCCGGAGAAACATGGGATTTCCTATAGGAAAAAAATTAAGGTTCTCCGATTTCGTTCAAATTATGTGTGTCGTTAGTACTACGTTAGTACCGGTAAGTACCGAGAGATTTTCGTTTGTACCGCATCCGTTGTGAAGTTACGGCCAATTCTCAAGTTCCGGCGCGCGGGCTGGAGAAACATGGGATTTCCCATAGGAAAAAAATGAAGGTTCTCCGATTTCGTTCAAATTATGTGTGTCATTAGTACTCCTTTAGTACCGGTAAGTACCGAGAGATTTTCGTTTGTACCACATCCGTTGCGGAGTTATGGCCAATTCTCAAGTTCCGGCGCGCGGGCTGGAGAAACATGGGATTTCCTATAGGAAAAAAATGAAGGGTCTCCGATTTCGTTCAAATTATGTGTGTCGTTAGTACTCCATTAGTACCGGTAAGTACCGAGAGATTTTCGTTTGTACCACATCCGTTGCGAAGTTATGATCAATTCTATAGTTCCGGCGCGCGGGCTGGGGAAACATTGGATTTCCCATTGGAAAAAATGAAGGTTCTCCGATTTCGTTCAAATTATGTGGGTCGTTAGTACTACGTTAGTACCGGTAAGTACCGAGAGATTTTCGTTTGTACCACATCCGTTGCGGAGTTATGGCCAATTCTCAAGTTCCAGCGCGCGGGCTGGAGAAACATGGGATTTCCTATAGGAAAAAAATGAAGGTTCTCCGATTTCGTTCAAATTATGTGTGTCATTAGTACTCCTTTAGTACCGGTAAGTACCGAGAGATTTTCGTTTGTACCACATCCGTTGCGAAGTTATGATCAATTCTATAGTTCCGGCGCGCGGGCTGGAGAAACATGGGATTTCCTATAGGAAAAAAATGAAGGTTCTCCGATTTCGTCGAATTTATGTGGGTCGTTAGTACTATGTTACTACCGGTAAATACCGAGAAATTTTCGTTTGTACCACATCCGTTGCGAAGTTATGCCTACTATTCATCTCCAGTTTGTGGGTTAGGGAAACGTAAGATTTCCAATGGAAAAAAAATTAGGTCTTCCGATTTCGTTCAAATTATGTATGTCGTTAGTACCGGTATGTACCGTGAGATTTTTGTTGGTACCGCATCTGTTTCGGAGCTATGATCAATTTTTCAGTTTTGAGACGCGGTAGAGGTTTGCACGGATTTCCAGCCCGGTTTCCGGACCAACCAGTTTATATTTTTACATTTCTAGACACGGCACGGTCCGTATAGAAATAAATGAAATCAGGTCCTGCCTGAATTGGCCCAACACACAGTTTCTTCTATTTCGAAAAAAATGAGATTTTTTTTCATATAATTAAGATTCTTTTCCTTGCATACATTTTTATGGGATGATTTTATTGTATATTTTACAGAAAATACATCATAGAAACATTCATGATTACTGAGATTCTTAGAATTTCATCATTCAATTAAAGATTCATTAAAAAATTAACATTGTTTAGAATAAAAGAAAAAACAATGTTAAAAACTTCATAACTTTCGAAATTTTATAATAAAATGTAATAAAATATCTCTATATCATTTATTAAAGATTTTCTGAATTCCAAAGAAATTACTTTCTGATACATTTCTGAATTCATTTCTTTTCGGAAACGCATAAGATTAGCAGTTGTTTTTAATCAGAAACTATGTAATCGAATAGCCTTAACCATTTTTTGATCCAAAAATTTAAAGAAAATACTGTCAAAGTTAGCACTTTTAATCGAATTTCCGGAACCAAAAGCATCTGAATGGAGAAAAATCTGCAACCACGTAAAAAAAAATTGTTATTGCAACAAATCTATGCAAGGATATTATATACCAAAAATGAAAATCGCTATTTGATTCCAAGTACCTTTAATAGTCAGACTTGTCTTTTGTAATAAAAAATTAGTCAGAAAATGCGTCAAACTTTCTCGTTGATGAGCAGCGAATTTAGGAACCATTTAAAAAAACCACTGAGAAGTATATTTCCAAAGATTACGTTAACAGAATTTTTTTAACACTATTAATATTTTTACATATCATATTTTCTGCCCTACACATCTTGAAACAGTTAAGTCTAGTTCCGTTATATGTTGGAAAACAATGGAAGCCTGACTCGGCCCGGCATGAGTCTACTAAAAGTAATATTACGTCCGGGTACACAATATAACAGTCCAATGTAGATCTTTACATTGTGCAAGTTGCATTTCTGTTTTAGAACAAAATGGATTTAAAAATGATTCAGAATGTAAGAAGTTTGAATTTGAGTTTTTTCCCTTCAGCTCCTGTTTTTGTTTTATTTTTTCAGAATTTATCTTATCAAAAACGTGTCAATGTAAAAGCTGTAGATATAATTGAAAAGATGTATAATAAATTTTATCAAATTTAATATCTTAAGAATTGAGGAAGTAATAGATTTATTTCTTCCTGCCCCCCCCCCCTCCCTCCTTTGTTTTCGTTTTTATTATTATTATTGCAATGAGAGTGTTTCCTATCAAAAACTTGCAAATAAAGTAATTGTTTTTTTTTAAGTTTTAGATAATATTAAAAAATATATAATATTTAAAAAATTGTAATTTAATTGGATGTGATATCTTGAGAATTGATGAAGTTATGAACTTTTTTCTCTCAAAAATCCCATTTTCTTTCCCCGCTTGAGCTCATTTTTAATTTTATCAAAAATCTGTGATGCATTTAACTTTTTGCCCATTTTTTAGGAGTAATATAAACTTTAAACTTATTCGATATTGATTTTCAATAAGAAATTATGGAGTTTTTTCGGTTTTCAGAAAAACCCTCCATATTTCTACTTGGTCCGATTGACTTGACCGAGATTTTATGCCCTTTGTTTTTAAGTATCCATTTGGAAGAGATTTGAGTAGAATTATAGAGTTACCGTACCCATAAAAAAGTGATATATAAATATACATACACACATATATGTAAACTTTTTTACTGATGGTAGATTTGGGGTCTAGAGATTATAATCGGTGTAGATCTGAAATAAAAATTTTCAGAAATTTCAACATAGGAGCACCGCAATGAGTATTTCATATGAAATCTACCTAAAAAGGGTAAAAAAAATTTCTTTATAATAATCCATTACTTTTTTTACTTTCAAAGTACGGTTTTTCAAAAGACATGTGGGGTCATTCCATGTCAATTCAACCAGACCTTGTAACCCGACCCACAGGGATTTTGATGAAACTTTGTGTACACACTAATTCTATCATAAAATGATTCCATCAGAAATTTTTCCTTCCTAGACCTCATGGTTTGTGAGATATGGGGGGTCCAATTCTTGGGGGTTTCTCAAATCTCACATTTCTTAGTCTGTATTTTGAGATTGCAATTCCATCTTCAAAAAATTGCTTCTCTGGATCTAAAACGTGAATCATCTTTAAAATATCACTGTAAGAATATAAAAAGATGCAGATTTTAATAAAAAAATATTTAAAAAATTTACTTGTAATATTTAGGATAAAAAAATTAGCCAAAGTTGAGAGTTTTGGTTATTTTTCCAAATTTTTGTGACTTCACCAAAAAGGCTGTACAGAAAAAGGCAAATTAAATTTCCAATTTCTTTTTGTTTTAAATAAAAGTTTATACTTTGGGCTTTCTATCTATGAAATACAAATGATGTGTTTCGCATGGCTTATGCAAAAATTTTGGGTACTTTCCAATTAGCCAGATGCATGTTTTATTTTTACATATTACATAAGCAAACAAAAAGGCAAATGAAATTTCCAATTTCTTTTTGTTTTAAATAAAAGTTTACACTTTAAGCTTTCTATTTGTGAAATAAAAATTATGTCTTTCGCATGGCTTATGCAAAAATTTTGGGTACTTTCCACTTAGCCGGATGCATGTTTTATTTTTACACATTACATATGCACACAAAAAGGCAAATGGAATTTCCAATTTCTTTTTTTTTTAATAAAAGTTTGCACTTTGGGCTTTCTACCTGTGAAATAAAAATGATATCTTTCGCATAGCTTATGCAAAAATTTTGGGTACTTTCAAATTAGACGGATGCGTGTTTTATTTTTACATATGTACATATGTATAGATCTATATAAATGCAGATGTATTATACATGTACATATGTATGTATATATACAGTATATTGATATATATATGTATAACACTGGTGCCCGTCTAACCGAAAAGTACCAAATTTTGCCTTGTTTTGAGAATCTGGCTGTAATATGTTTCCCCATTAAATTTAGTCAATGGTCCATTTAGTTATTTAATAATGGGCATTTTTTGCTAATCTAAAGAATCCTTACTTTTATTTTCAATAATTAAACTCAAAACAGTTTTTTTTTTTTTTTTTTTTTTTTTTTTTTTTTTTTTTTTGTACAGTATAAAATAGATAATTTTTTCTCCTCCCATTTCCATTCTTTCTTTCGAATGCTTATATATTAATTATTTGTGATTAAAATATGTTCAAAATTTTGTATTTCCTTTCCTTGGTTAATTTTAATCAGTTTAAATATTTATATTGGCAAGTTTAAATACACAAATGTTTAATAGAACTTAAATTTGTTTCTATAGTCTGAAAGATTTAATTGCACCTGCCTTGTATAAACACCTTCTGATAAAGGGAGGGTAATGTTCGTTAGTATGAAAGCAGATGTTTTGAAATCAAGTTAATAAAATTATTGTCATTCTGTTGTTTCTTATCATAGAAGAATGTTCTAACTTTTATTGTGCTACTAAAAATATAATCTGATTGTTACATACTTTATAGTTTATGATATGTATAAATATTTTTTTGATTTATTGTTTTAATATGGAGCCTGATATTAAACCTTCTACTAGTCTTCAGGCTTGCAGTATTGTAATATTAACTGATTTGGAATGTCACAAAATTAGCTATAGAAATAACAGAGAAATAGACTACATTTATAATCTCTGTGATTCAGAAAAAGAACTTTTATTAGTTAGGACTATTGCATTTATAAAACAAAAATTAAGTGAAAACCGATTGATTAATATATGTGAGCATCACAGAATTTCGCTCTTAATGAAATATGAATTATATAAATCTGGAAATCCATTTAAGCGGCATAAAAAGCAAGTGAAAAAAACAATTAGGGCAGTTAATAAAGATTTATATACGGCCGAAAAAGTAAACCAAAGCTGAAAGTTATGATTATTTTTCCGAAATTTTGTGACTTTATGAAAAAGTCTCTACACAAAAAGGCAAATGAAATTTCCGATTTGTTTTTGTATCAAATAACATTACATTCAGTAACTCATAGAAACTCCAGTAATTATTTAAGTACCACAGCTAAACTTAGTCAATTTTTTTCCCCTTAATTAGTACAGATTTTCAAAACAAGGTAAAATTTGTTACTTTTCGGTTAGACGGGCACCAATGTTATACATATATATATCAATATACTGTATATATACATAAATATGTACATGTATAATACATCTGTATTTATATAGATCTATACATATGTACATATGTAAAAATAAAACACGCATCCGGCTAATTGGAAAGTACCCAAAATTTTCGTATAAGCCATGTAAAAGAAATCATTTTTATTTCACAGATAGAAAGCCCAAAGTGTAAACTTTTATTTAAAACAAAAAGAAATTGGAAATTTCATTTGCTTTTTTGTGTGCATATGTAATATGTAAAAATAAAGCAATTATCCGGCTAATTGGAAAGTACCCAAAATTTTTGCATAAGCCATGCGAAATACATCATTTTTATTTCATAGGTAGAAAACCCAAAGTGTAAACTTTTATTTAAAACAAAAAGAAATGGGAAATTTCATTTGCTTTTTTGTGTGCATATGTAATATATAAAAATAAAGCACTTATCCGGCTAATTGGAAAGTACCCAAAATTTTTGCATAAGCCATGCGAAACACATCATTTTTATTTCGTAGATAGAAAGCCCAAAGTGTAAACTTTTATTTAAAACAAAAAGAAATTGGAAATTTAATTTGCCTTTTTGTGTACAGCCTTTTTCGTGAAGTCACAAAAATTTGGAAAAATAACCATAACTCTCAACTTTGACTGACATTTTTTATCCTAAATATTACAAGTAAATTTTTTAAATATTTTTTATTAAAATCTCCATCTTTTTATCTTTTTACAGTGACATTTTTAGGATGATTCATGTTTTAGATCCAGAGAAACAATTTTTTGAAGATGGAACTGCAATCTCAGAATACAGACTAAGAAATGTGAGATTTGAGAAACCCCCAAGAATTGGACCCCCCATATCTCACAAACCATGAGGTCTAGGAAGGAAAAATTTCTGATGGAATCATTTCATGATAGAATTAGTGTGTACACAAAGTTTCATCGAAATGTCTGTCGGTCGGGTTACAAATGGGGGAAAAATTGGTTGAATTGACATGGAATGACCCTGTGATGTTATTTAAGGGGAATTACGATTAATAAAACATTAATTTTAAATGGGTCTTAGATTTTTTTTCTGATATATCATCATTTATTAAAAGAATGTTTTTTTTTCATTTCTTCACTTGAAGATTATTAATACTTTCAAACAACAGTACAATGCAAGTAGTTTTTTTAAAAACAGCCGAGCTATCATATTTGCATAATTAAAACCTTTTATAGACCAAATCCAGATCCAGGCATATTTTAAATTATTTTTTTGCAAATTATATTTTCTAATACTTTAGTTAAGGGATATTAATCATTAATAAAGTAGAAAACATTTTTATATATAATTTTCAGAATGATCCCAATTGGGAACAATAGTCATTTTTGGCGGTCATTTCCAGTGGTCATTGGTCATTTTTATGATTTTCTGTACGTTTCCCCATAAATGATAAGAATGTAACTTCTTTTCCAAAAAATAAAGTTATCTAATTCGAAAAATCTGTTTCGAAAAATCATTTTTATGACTAATCATTTTCCAACGGCGATTGGCTATTTGTTATGTTTTTATGTACATTTACTCATTAATGATAGGAATGTAACTTCTATTTCAAAAAAATCAAGTCATCTTTTTACTGTTTATGCTAATTTTTTAAAGTCAATTTTGATTAAATTTAGTTTTTAATAAATTTTTAAAGTAATGTTCCCAAATGGGAACGTTGGCCTGTGAAAGGTTTAAATCTCTTAGAAATGGATATAAGTTTGAAATTTTGAAAGTAAGTTTATTGTTCAGAAAATAATATATATATACATACATATATATATATATATATATATATATATATATATATATATATATATGTCACAGCCAAAACCCGGAGCCTGGCTAATTCTAGAACTGGCCGGCCAATATCCGAACTGACCAAGTTTTCTGGCCAAAACGCAAAATACATGAAATGAATAGCGTATTTCGGGTTTTGGCCGGCCAATTCGCGAACTGACAGGGAAGCCTTGGCCAACATCCGAATTGGTGATTTAAGGCTATTCTTTAGATACGGGGTCGTCAATAAACTTCTTTTAGAAGTTGTTTCTAATTTAGAGAAGAAAGTCGTTTCGCGACGGCCCCGGTAGATTGAACTGACATGCACACATGACAGGAAAGAATATTTCCATGCTATTCTGATATGCTATGCATAGGTACCAAGTTTATTGTAACTAAGATAATCTAACAACATTGAAAAGTAACGATTCCCTTTGCTTATATTTAAACGAAATATCTTTGTGTATCCCACTAAATTAACCAAAAATAGTACACAATTCCCTTTCAATGCCGAAATTAATTGATAAACCAAATAAGATAGCAATTACAAGTTAATCAGAGCCTTTACTCGAGTTAGAGCATGGGCAGGCAGACGGCTAGACTGTTTGAATTCATAGACTCTTTCAACTATCTTAGAAAGGATTAAGCCGAGTGCCTATATCTATTTTGTGAACTGGCCAATCACATCTGGCCAGTTCGCGAATTGAACAGTCGCATCTGGCCAGTTCGCGAATCGGCCAGTCATTTTTAAACGTTGCTGGCCAGTTCGGGAATTAGTCGACCAATTCTAGAATTGGCCAATTTCGGGTTTTGGCAGTAACATTTATGTAGAATTGAATTTATATTTTATTATTTTCTGATGTAAGACAAATAAACATTAAAAAAAATAACGAAATGTTAAACACAATCGAAAAAGGATTCTTTTACATTATTTTATTAATATAAAATATTTACAATACATTACAATTATTTATAAATGTAACATATTACAATTGTAATAATAAAGAAAAAGGTGGAATTTCTGAAATAAAAATAATGATAAGTAAAAAATTATAAATTTTTTCAATAATACACTAAACATATTGCAGATAAATCAGTGACAAATTCTAACTTCTTATATCTTAACATACCCTCTGTGGCATTAAAAAAATAATAATAATAAAATAAAATAAAAGTATTTATTAACTTTCTTCTTACTACTCAAATCAAAATTTAGTCAAGCCCCAATTTACCTAATTTCAATCAATCGAACGTCCAAGTATAAAAAGTTCTATAAACTTTCATTTTTTTTTTAAATTTCCATGCAAGTGTTAGTTTTTTTTTTCTTTATTAAATGATAAGTTGAAGCAGAATCTAAAAATTTGCAAACATAAAAGCATAACTGTTGTCACAAGGGAAAAATTAAAACGATTCTGTGCATTAAACAGTTAATCCAAAATAATATTTTATAAATGTATAAGTTGGTAGAAAAATGCAAATTCCCAAAGATGTTGCAACGCATGCTTAATACACTGTTAAAATTAAAGGTGACAAACCAGTTGCATTTGGCACCCAGGGGTGAAAAGGTGTTATTAGACACCCGCGAGCTTGAAAACGTGTTTGGGGTGCCGTTTGATCCCTCACTGAGTGATTCATGCTAATCAAGGTGCCGTGTAATGCATACCGTTGAAAGATTTTCATCCTTTAGTTATTTGCGAATGCTCTGTGACGTGTATCCTTCCCCTTCAACTCGCCGTCACTGGTGGATCAAAACAGCAATTTCTCCTTACGATGACTATCACCGCGCTTGAGCTATCCCAATTTCGTTTAGAACTTCTAATGGCTAAATTTTGGCGAGCTTTTTTACATAAAGCAATCTTTGAAATTCAGGACATTTGAACATTTCAGGGAGACTTCGAAGGTGAGCTGGATGGCCGAACGGTTAGAGCGTGGAACTTGCAATCAGACGTTGTGAGTTCGAATACTTCGCTGGCCAAAAGTCGGTGTTTAATTTTTATTTATTATTGGGCACTCTGGATTAAGGGTGCCATCTTCTCACCCTAATTAAGGTTAATTCACAGATTTTCACCTTCTGGCTCCCCTAGGGGTGTCACCAGTGAGACAAGCCTTTCACCCCTAAAAGGTGCAATGTGTCACCTGTAGTTTTAACAGTGTACTCTCCCCAATTCTCTTACTCCTCCTAGTCTATGCTTCTTACTGAACTGCATATGAAAAGTTAAAATCTTACAGAATCTATTTTTCCCACTTTATAATTAAAGCGCTAAAATAGAATAGGTTAATTTCAATGGGAGAGAAAATTTTTATGATAGAAAGGCAGACATTCCTTGTCTTATGAAATGATTATATTCTATATACACCGTTAAAACTACAGGTGACACATTGCACCTTTTAGGAGTGAAAGGCTTGTCTCACTGCTGACACCCCTAGAGAAGCCAGAATGGCACTCTTAATTAGGGTGAAATTATGGCACCCCTAATCTAGAAGGCCCAATAATAAAAATGAATTATAAACTGACTTTTGTCTTATGAAGGATTCGAACCACGTCTGATTGCAAACTCTGCGCTCAAACCGTTCGGCCATCGAGCTCACCTTCAAAGTCTCCTTGAAATGTTCAAATGTCCTGAAATTCAAAGATTGCTTTATATAAAAAATCCCTGTCGGCTGGGCCTATAGGCGGAGGTAGATTTCGAAGAGTGCTCATTTCAACAACAAAAAAATATATGAATAGAGATAAACCCAGTTTAATAGCTTCATTTGGCCGTTTATGAAAAATTTTTAATTTCATTTTTCTGCAAAAACTGGTTTTATCAGAATCATCTTAATAAAAATTCAGCTCAAATGCCCATTTTGACAACATATTTTGAAATATATTCTGTCTTTATCAAAAAACCGATCAATGCATCACATTATATAGTTCCTAAATAAGAGGATCTGTAAATTGGATGCATTTGAGAGCAAAAATGGATTTAAAAACGAGTGAGAAAAAAACGCAATTTCTTATTTGAACACTTCCTTAAATTTTCAGTCACAATGATTTCGGAAAATTCTGTTCAAATTACCCTTTTTGGTAGCCTTTTTTGAAATATATTCCGTCTTTATCAAAAAACTGACCAATGCATCACATTATATAGTTCTTAAATAAGAGGATCTGTAAATTGGATGCGTTTGAGAGCGATAATGGATTTTAAAACGAGTCATAAAAAACGCAATTTGCTATGTGAAAACTTCCTTAAATTTTCAAATCACGAAGACTTCGGGAAATTCTGTTCAAAATAATCTTTTTGGTAGCCTTTTTCAAAATATATTCTGTCTTTATCAAAAAACCGATCAATGCATCACATTATATAGTTCCTAAATAAGAGGATCTGTAAATTGGATGCATTTGCGAGCAAAAATGGATTTAAAAACGAGTCAGAAAAAAACGCAATTTCTTATTTGAACACTTCCTTAAATTTTCAGTCACAATGATTTCGGAAAATTCTGTTCAAATTACCCTTTTTGGTAGCTTTTTTTGAAATATATTCCGTCTTTATCAAAAAACTGACCAATGCATCACATTATGTAGTTCCTGAATAAGAGGATCTGTAAATTGGATGCGTTTGAGAACAAAAATTGATTTAAAAACGAGTCAGAAAAAAACGCAATTTTTTATTTGAATGCTTCCTTTAATTTTCAGTCCCGATGACTTTCGGAAATTCTGTTCAAAATACCCTTTTTGGTAGCCTTTTTTGAAATATATTCTGTCTTTATCAGAAAATTGACCAATGCGTCACTTTATACAGTTTCTAAATAAGAGGATCTACCATTTGGATTCGTTTAAAATCAAAAAAAAGAATTTAAAAATGATTCAGAATATAAGCAGTTTGGATTTGAGGTTTTTTTCTCCAACTCCTATTTTTCTTTAATTTCTTTTTGCTATACGAATTAGTCCTATGAAAAACTTGTCAATATAAAAGTTGTAGATATTTTTGAGAAGATGTAAAATAAATTTAATCAGATTTGACATCTTAAAAATTGACGGAGTTATGGATCTTTCTCTTTTCTCAGCGCCCTTTTTCTTTTCGTTTTTAATTTTTTTCATCAGTAAAAGTTGGTCCTATCAAAAACTGGTAAATACAAAAGTTTTAGATAATTTTAAGAACATTTACAAAAAATTTAGTTGGACTTGATATCTTGAAAATTGACGAAGTTATGATTTTTTTTCTCTCAAAATCCCTGTTTTTTTCGCCCCTTGAGCCCACTTCTAAATTTATCAAAAATCTGTCATGCATATACTTTTGGCCCATTTTTAAGAAGTAATATAAACTTTAAACCGATTCGATATCTACTTTAATTAAGAAGTTATGGCGTTTTTTCGGTTTTCACAAAAACGCCCCCTATTCCGACCCCCTTGGTCCGATTTTGCCCATTAACGAACTCAGCCAAGATTTTATCCCCTTTGATTTTATGTACAAGTTTGGTGGAGATTGGTGAAGAATTATAGAAGTTATCGTGTCCATAAGAAAGTGAGATATATATATATATATATAGATAAATATATATATATATATATATATATATATATAAACTGGTGCGATTGCAATAGGTAGTATTTCTTACGAAATCTACCTAAAAGCTCACCAAAAGTTTTCCATCCGAAGTTCCAAACGAAATTGGGATAGCGCATGCGCGGTGATAGTCTTCGTAGGGAGAAATGGCTGTTATAATCCACCAGTGACGGTGAGTTGAAGAGGAAGGACACACATCGCAGAGCATGCGCAAATAACTAAGGGGTGAAAATCTTCCAAAGGTATGCATCGCGCGGCACCCTAATTAGCGTGATTCACCCAGTGAGGGATCAAACGGCACCCCGAACACATTTTCAAGCCCGTGGGTGTCAAATGGTTACACCTTTTCATCCCTGAGAGCCAAATGCAACTGGTTTCTCACCTTTATTTTTAACAGTGTAATAATTGCAGTCAGAACACATGAATACGTTGTTGCAGTTTGAAAGTTTTTCTGGTGAAGTAAGAATCACAATATTGAGTGTTACTGACTGTATTTTATATTATCTAATATCTACCATTCAAACTATATTATGACACAAGTTTTTCGAATAAGATGCTATATAGATAATAAGTTCTAAAAGGTTATGTAAAATGGTAAATGTGTATATTGATATGGATTTTTCATGAATTATGCGCTGTAAAAGTAAACTAATATAGTATAAATATATAAAACTGTTTACATCCAGCTCAAAAAATGGGAAGAAATAATTTAATAAATAAGAAAAAATTTCCAAATAAATAGCATTTCCAGCATCTTTTTCCATAAATCTTACTAAATTACTTGTTTATTAACAAGATTATTAAGCTCTTTTTTATAATATTTATATGTTTCATTAGAAAATATATTATAACATATAGGATCTTCAAGCATTTAAGAAAAAATACACTATGTGGCCATGATACTTGCAATCTTAGACGTTTTGTTAGATATTTAGGAAAATGCATAACAAATTATCCTGAAATTTCAAGTGGGTAAATAGTATAGTAGATGTCATATATTTTCATGAAGATTTTTTTCCCGAAAACCCATAAGGGAGTGTCAAAAAACTGAAGAATAGCGAATAGCTTTTGGTTATCCCTATAAAAATTACTATTGCTAATGTATTGAAATTTAGGATTAGGAGGTGTCTTATAATATACAGTGTTCATTTTTATAAGTATAGCACGCATATTCACGGAAAAATTAAGTTTTTTATAAAAAAAATTCCAAATTCCTCCAAATGTTTTGAATATAATTTGGAGAGTTCTTAATGTAAAAGAATGTCCTCTTCAGAAACCTTTACAAATGATAATGTTCCCAATATCCTTCAATCAGAGTTAAACCGGTAATAAATATTAGAGGATAAATGAACAAATTCACTGAATTTTCACAGCGTATGCGCGAATGCGACCTAAATATAATGAGCATAATGTATTAAATAAATGTATAGGGCAACGTTTGTGAAGTTCTCAAAAACATAGCTTGAAAATTCTGAAACTGATCGTTGATAGAATTAGCTCGAAATCCATTGTTTCCAAAAGGAAGCAAAAACACGAGGGGCTATATCGAAATATAGTATTACGTGCATGCTTGTGAACGCTCGATGGGCAATAATCAATTTGTATTTGGATAAAGACCCTCATCTTTTTGCTGCATTTGTGGAACAACGAATTTCGATCTTTTCTATCAAAAATAAATTTCAGCATTTTCAAGCTATGTTTTTGAGACTTTCACGAAAGTTGTTCTATATATACATGAAATTTGTTCTAATACATTATCCACATTGCATTTTGAATGCATTCGTGCCTGCGTAGTGAATTACTATTTAGTGTAATTGTTCATTTTTTATACATTTTTTATTATTTTAAAATTCTGATTGCAGGGTATTACGTAGTGAATTTTTATTTAGCGAAACTGTCTATTTTTTATCCAATATTTATTTTTTTAAATTCTGATTGTGTGATTGGATATTGCGTAGAATGTCGCTGGTAATGGTTTCTGAAAAGAATATTCTTTTATATCAAGAACTCTGCAAATTATAAACAACACATTTGGGGAAATTTGGATTTAATTTTATAAAAAAACTGAATTTCTCCACTTGTATACGTGTTATCCTCATAAAAAATGAACGCAGTTTATTACAATAAACATCCTAATAACGTTCTAACGCTTCAACGCTTTAGTGACGTTGCTTTTAGAGGGTTATTCAAATGCCATTTCTTTTCTTTTAATATGTTGACTGACCCTTGTGGGGTTTCGGTGGGGGGGGGGGGGAATTTCCCCAGAAATATATGAGGTATAATGTGATGTTTGTACAGCTGAAAATTCTGGATAATTCCTCAATCATCATGATTTTTTTTTAAATATCTAACAAATCGGAAGTGATTGGTCATCATTAGCCGTATAGTGTACACGATACATGCGAAATAAAATAGCAATTTATGTTAAATTGAGCAAAATGACAAACATATTTTCATAAACAGTTATGCAAAACCAAAATATGTAATTTTAACTCTGAAAATGTCTGTATTTAGTTAAAATGTATAGAAAATTAATCTTCTAATAAATAACAAGAAGAAATAAAATATTCGGCATAATTATTCAAACTTTGCATAATTGTTACTACTGCTATAATAAGTGTTACTACACTATATTGCCATTGATTATGGGACACTTGCGATTTTAGACATTTTACTAAATATCTAGAAAAATACATGAGGAATCATCTCGAAACTCTTAGTGTATAAATATAATAGTATACGTCATACATCTCCGTGAAGATTTTTTACCGAAACTCCATAGGGAACCGTCAACAAATTAAAAAAGAATGAATATCTTTTGAATAACCCTGTAAAAACTAATGTAGCAAAAGCGCTCAAACTCTAGATTATGATTGAATGCCTTATTGTAATATACTGTGTTCATTTTTATGTAAATAGCATCCATACTCGCAGAGTAATTAAGGTTTTTATAAAAATGGTCCCAAATTTTTCCAAGTTTTTTCCTTATAATTTTCAGAGTTCTTAATATAAAATAATATTTTTTTTTTTTAGAAAATATGACAAACAACATTGCACATAGTACCCTGTAATCAGAATTAAAAAATAATGAAAATTGTATACAAAATGAGTTGGTTTACTAAATAATTTTTTACTGCGCATGCGTCAACGATATCAAAATTTCATTTGCATATTATGTTAGCTAAATGTATAGAGCAACTTTTGTGAAAATCACAAAATCATAACTTGAAAATTCTGAAAATAATCGTCAATTGAATAAGTTGAAAATCCGTTATTCTCAAAATGAAGCAAAAACAAGAGGGGTTGTATCCATATATTCATTGATTAGTGTCAATATAGAATGCACAATACGGGATGTTACGACTACTTTTGGATAAAATCCCTCATTTTTTTGCATCATTTTGGAAACAACGGATTTTGTCCTTTTTCTATAGACGATTACTTTCAGAATTTTCAAGGTATAATTTTGAGACTTTTACAAAAGTTGCTCTATACACTTAGCTAACATAATATGCAAATGAAATTTTGATATCTTTGACGCATGCGTAGTAAAAAATTATTTAGTAAACCTACTCATTTTTCATATAATTTTTATTATATTTTAATTCTGATTACAGGGTACTGTGTGCAATGTTGTTTGTCATATTTCCTGAAAAATATATTATTTTATATTAAGAACTCTGAAAATTATAAGGAAAAACTTAGAAAAATTTGGGGCCATTTTTATAAAAACCTTAATTACTCTGCGAGTATGCATGCTATTTGCATAAAAATGAACACAGTCTATTACAATAAGGCATTCAATCATAATCTAGAGTTTGAGCGCTTTTGCGACATTAGTGTTGGCAGGGTTATTCAAAAGATATTCATTCTTTTTTAATTTGTTGACGGTCCCCTATGGAGTTTCGGTAAAAAATCTTCACGGAGATGTATGACGTATATTATTATATTTATACACTAAGAGTTTCGAGATGATTCCTCATGTATTTTTCTAGATATTTAGTAAAATGTCTAAAATCGCAAGTGTCCCATAATCAATGGCAATATAGTGTATATTGTTAATAAAATAAAAGGGGATTTTATTTCTCACTGACATACCTTTTAGAAAATTATATTTATAACTTTAAATATTAAAAATTTAAATCTGACTTAATTTTTAATAAAGTTTCATATCTCTTTTTAACAATCACATGAAAGAATTTTAGTAAAAAAAATATCATTTGCGATTTAATAGAATTGGCAGCATTCGTTAAAAGGACTATCTTGAAATAAAAGTCTGTCATAGATATATTTTTAAGTTTCAACTGTTTGTCAGTATTATCCTTTGTCGATTTGAAATATGAGGCAATTTCTTCAATTTATGCTTTTAATATAAGTTAATGAATTTATCATTTTAAAGTTTTTTTTTTTTTTACCCTTTTAATAGTCACGTTAAAGTACTTTTGTTGTTAGAAAAAAATATTACTACATGTGCTGCATTAGAATTGGCAACAAAAATTAAAAATTATATCGAAATATGACATAAATGTTTTGTTAATACATTTTTTTATTTAAACTGTTTGACAGTGTTATTATTTGTCTATTTTAAATAGGACGTAATTTTCCTTATTTGTTGTTTAACGGATATTCATGAATGTGTGTAGTTTTTTGTAATCTTGTAAACTTTAAAGTTTCTTTTTTTTAAGTCAATGTAAATATGATATCTGATTTTATAAACATAATAAAGAAAGAAATATATGTTGCACAGAATAATAAATATAATTCTTTTCCAACAAATATAAAATGTAAAATTAAATAAAATATACAGAGAAATATCTAAAAATGTGTGTAAGGATCGCAAAAAGCTAAAAAATGCTTTTCCAATAAAATTGAAAAAAAAAAAAAACTTTTTCAATGAATCGCATATTTTTTTAAAGAGGAAATATATTAACATGACTCATACATGTCATACTCTAACATTCATATGACTCAAATCAAAGTATGCAAAGTAGCACATAAGATTATAAACATTTCGTGAAAAAAAGAAAAAAAACTTTCATGAAAGCAATAAAATATTAATACCTGCTCTAATAAATATAGGGGGAACTGGGGTACATTGATACAGTTTTTTTCTAAGATTTTTTTTGGTGTCAAGAAAGTAGAAAATTCAAGTTTTTTTTCCATGAGGTGACAGCAAAACTTGTGTAGTATGTTATAAAAATGTACAATCATTGTTTTATATAGTATTTTTGCATGTAATTTTAAAAAAATCAAAAAAAGTCATTTGTATCAATGTGCCCCATCCCCGGGGCAGATTGATACGTTTGAGAAAAATGACGACAAAATAATACCAATGCATATTTTTCATAGAAAATGAATTAGAAAACCATTTTATATTTATTTATAAAAATTCAAATCACCCACAATTTATTTTTAAGCAATATTAAAGCAATCAAAATGAAATATATTATGACCTGATGTTCTGGCTGTTTCTTGTCTGATTGTTGGCTGTGGTAACTTTGTCATATCTAGCACTTCAACCCCAGCATTATCTTCTTTCTTATGAAAGATGAAAAAATTACCAGTTTTTCTGTTTATAAATAGGTTCATAAACAGAAAAAAAGGATAATTATATTAAAAATTCTGTTTATAATATAAGTAACATTTTCTATTCTGCAGTTTGTTTCTCTTACTTAACATTTCGCATGTCGAAAATACTTTTTTCTCTGGAGAATCGATATAAATCCGAGATTTGCCAGAATGGCGTCCTTTTCTTTTATTAGTTCTACTAGCACTAGATGCTGGGTAAGTTCCTACATCTTCTGTTTTCAAAAATACTATAAAATGTTCTAATATAAAGAAATTAAGCTATTTCACTTCAATAAAAACTAATATTAGAAATTTTTCGTGAAAAAAAAGGTTGGATTAAGGAGTGTATGGTAAAAAAAATAATAAAAGATAATGAAAATATGAACTATTAAAGGATTTAGGCTGTATCAATGTGCCCCGTCATAGACTGTATCAATGTGCCCCATACAGCAATTTTGAATAAAATGAGTCTCAAATCCAACAATTCACAATATATCTAACAATAAATAATGAAGAACTGATAAAGAGTAGCTGTACTTACCAGGGAGAGTATTCATTTTGGTTGGAAATACTGGAACAGTTGTATAATAGCATTTCAATTGTACAACTCATATTTACTTTTGAACAACAAAAACAATAAATCACCCGTCCCATTTCATCAAACTACTGAATCATTCCAAGATTTTCTGTATGTAGTTGAATACACTAGCATCATCTTTTGGAGCTGTTGTGAAACTTCCTGTAATTACCCTGTGAGCGGTAGAGGGGGTGTATCAATGTGCCCCATGTATCAATGTACCCCAGTTCCCCCTATATTTTTCTCAACAACTATGAAAAGTAAAATTAAATAAATTTGTATGCTAATATCTAAAAATGTACATATTGATTGCAAAAGGACTGAATGCTGTTCTAGAAATCTGCATGGGCCGAAATTTCCAAGCCCGAGGCATATCGATCCACAGAAATTAAATTCGACTGACCTCGGTATAAAAATTAAAAGTTCGATATGAGAACGGGTACAACACCTAGAAAATATTATTGTCCATCCCTATATAAAACCTAAATTTTTGGCCTTGGTCAGTAAAGCAATTAAATTCTCAGCCCGAATCCAGCCCGTTCCGACTGAATTTCTACAAAACATCGATTTTTGCGTCGATTTTCTTAAAAATTTGTTTCGTACGATAGGTTCTGATAAAAAATACTTAGTTTTTTCTTTTCTTTTTCTTTCTTTCTTTTTATTTATTTATTTACTTTTTTCATGTTCATGATCTTCACTTTTACAGAAGTGCCATAAGTTTGACCCCACCAGTGGCCGAGAGGTCGAATTGGCTAACAAAAACACAACAACCATAAGGCTGCACTGTAAAAAAGAAAAAAATAATGTTACTAAACTTTTTCTAGGAAACTGGAATTCTTGAAACTTTTCATGTAACGCTAACAGCAAAAAATCATGTAAGGTATTCTGTTGCATGAATTTTTGCTGTTATTGTTTCATAAAAAATTATAGGAATCCCAGTTTTTTAGAAAAAGTTGAGTAACTTTACAGATTTTTTTAAAGTGTGTGATATTTATTTATTTACTTATTTTGTGAATTTCTATATGCTGTGTATAAATGTTTCACTTGTCTTTGAAATTGTTATTACATTTTCCATGTATTGTAGATTTGAAAGTCTGAAATATGTTATATAGTAAAATATTCAGAAATGGAATTGCATAGAAAAGAAAAAAAAAAACTGAGTTTTAAACAAACACTTTTTTATCAGGTGCAAATGTATTATACATTTAGTACATTTATACATGAGTTTTCACTGTTACGGTTACATGACGGTTACAAGTTCTAGGAATCCCAGTTTCCTAGAAAAAGTTCAGTAAGTTTACAGTTTTTTTTCTTACAGTGTACGATATAAAATAATAAACATAATTTTTCTTCATCAATTATGAACTATAAAGTTAAATAAATGCATATGCAAATATCTAAAAATTTATGTATTCATTTCAAAAGACTTAAATGGATGAAGACTGCTCTTCCAATAAGAAAATGGAAAAAAAATGTTTCATAACTTTGTCCAGGATAATAAATCACGACAACTTTTTAAACGAAATATATTTACATTCCTCATGTAAATCTTACCATATTGTTTTATAGTATACAGGATCTTAAAAATTTTAGAAAAATAATATGCACCATGATATATTAATTCCTATAAAATTGCACAAAATGATAAACTTTTCTTTATCAAAAATAATTCAGTTAAAAAAAAAAAAAAAAAAAAAAAAAAAAAAAAAAAATCTAAAATTGTAAGTCTTCGGTTCAAGCAGTTGCAGAATCATGTTTCAATAACTAATGGGGAAAATATAACGAGCTATATCTTCTACATATTTATTTCATTGTCCTTTTGTTTGCTAACAATACAAAAATGTGTTTATATTCTTAAAATTTCACTATTTCACTAAAATCAATGAAAAATAAGACTCATAATATCTTCGAAATTTCTGAAAAAATGTTATATTATATACAATAAAAGGTTTCTTTTTATAGAATTACACAATTATGGCAAATACACTCTCTAACACGCATATTACTTTTTCTTTCTTGCATAAACAACATGTAAAATAAAAAATTAGGAAAATCCGAAAATTTATTTTAGAATAATGCGTAAAAATTTGTACTTATTATACTGATAGAATAATTATTGATATGTAAAATATTATTCAATAAGGTAATAAAAGCTGCATGTGCTCTTAGTAGCATGCGTATAATCATTATACAATATATTTATAATCATTACATTGATTTATAACAAATAAGCATGTTTAGATATTAAAAACTGAGAACGGAAACATTTCGAAGATGATGATACACATATGCATTTATAAGTAGTAGGAAAAGGACAGTTTAAGGACAGCCGGAGGGACAGAGGGACCGTCCCTCCGCATCCCTCCGCGTCCCGCCTGCTCCTCCGGCTGCCCCGCCTGCTCCTCCGGCTGCCCGCTGCCCCGCCTGCTCCTCCGGCTGCCCTCTGCCCCGCCTGCGGTCCCTCCTGCTCCCACCATCTCACCGCCGCCCTCCTGCGCCCCCTAGTGGAAAAAAGGAACATTCTATTCTAACAGGATAGGTGATCAACCTTCCCTAATTAAAAATATTATCAATCACATCTCAACATTGAATCATACTATAAGATGAAGATTAAATTTGTATTTGAATTTTAAACAACCGTAATTTTAATGAGTATTATTAATTAAGCGAAACAATTAAAATTTCAGTTTTTAACCATTTTATTTAGATTTCTTCAACTACAAGATGAGATTATCAATTTAACTCAAGAAAGTTAAACATATATTTGAATTTTGCTTCATAGACATCTTAATGAGTAGTATTAATTAAGTAAAAACAATAGAAAATATCCAGTTTTATAGAAAAAGACTGATTTCTTACGATTTTTATCAACTATATGATCAATGTAACGACTTAAAAGTTGGAAGTTAAACATGTATCCTAGTTTTTCAACAGCTATAGCCTTAATGAGTATCGTTAATTAAGTAAAAAAAACAATGGAAAATATCAAGTTTTATGGAAAAAGACTGATTTCTAACGATTTTTATCAACTTAAGAGAGAAAACTTAAACATACATTTCAGTTTTTCAACAGCTATAACCTTAATGAGCATTCATAATTAAGTAAAAAACAATGGAAAATATCAAGTTTTATAGAAAAAGACTGATTTCTTAAGATTTTTATCAACTGCAACATCAGTGTATCGACTTACAAGTTGAAAGTTAAACATGCATTCTAGTTTTTCAACAGCTATAATCTTAATGAGTATCGTTAATTAAGTAAAAAACAATGGAAAATATCAAGTTTTATAGAAAAAGACTGATTTCTTACGATTTTTTCAACTCCAACTTCAGACTATCAATTTGATAGAAAGAAATTTAAGCATGCATTCCAGTTTTGGACAACCATTTCCTTCATGAACATTATTAATTAAGCAAAACAGAAAATATTAAATTTGTAACTGATTTCTTCATATTTTTTATTTATTTATTTATTTTTTAATATAAAATCAGAATACACAACTTAAAATAGAAATTTAAACATATTTTTTTAGTTTTTGAACAGTCGTTACCTCAAAGAATTTCGATAATTGAACAATTAACAAAGGAAACTAATGATTTTTTAACGAAAAAAGACGAATTAAACGAATTTGGTTAACTTTTACTCTAATTGGAAATTTCATCGTACTTTATGTATACCAACTAAGTAGAATTTTAATGCATAAACGAATAATTTAAAGAAATCCCCAACACACAAATGTGAACCTGCAGAGCATTTCTTATTACGTCATATCTAAACTAAAACTTTTTTCTGCAACCCCACCATGCATGCATTCCAGGTAGGGGAACATAACAAAGAATCTTGACGTCACAACTTACAAAGGTATACAAATGTTTACGTTCAAGAAAAAGTATCACATAGAGTGAAAAAAAAGAAGAGATTTAAGTTATTTATCCATTCTAGTTTTATAACAGTTACTACAACATCTCCAAATTAAAATTTGGAAGTCATAATGAGTATAATTAATTAAGCAAAATAATAGAAATATTAGTTTTTCAGAGGGGAAAAGACGAATTTAAACAAATTTTATTAGTTTTACACTAGTTTAATAATAATTTTAAGGAGGAAAAAGACGAATTTAAACTTTTTTTTTTTTTAGTTTTACACTATTTTTTCTCATCTCCAACATGGATATATCAATTTTAACAGAAGAATTAAACGTATATTATAGTTTTTAACAACAAAATCTTAACAAGTATCATTAATTAAACAAAAATAAATATCAGTTTTAAAGAAAAGACGAATTTGAATAATTTTACACTAGTATTTTCAAAAGCAACATGGAAATATCAATACTTATTCACATATTTCACTTATTCACTGTATTCAATACTATATTTAATAAATTTGGATACACTTTAAGAATTTCCTAATCTATAATTAAATATTAGCTGTATATTTAATGTTACCCATGTTTTCAACATTAGTTCATAATCGTGAATTTTGTATTTTAAATACCATGTATTCAGGTTCAGATTATTTTCACTTGAAATCATACAGAATTTTTTAACAGAGTTTGTTTTTGAAATCATTGAAGCAACTGTATTTAATATTTTTAACACCAATTTTCTAAGATTTTCTAACATTTTCCGATTATACATTCTTCAGAAGTACATTTCTAAATGCTACAATCACTTTACATATCGAAAAGATATCATTGAAGCAACTGTATTTAATATTTTTAATACCAATTTTCTAAGATTTTTTAACATTTTCCGGTTATACATTCCTCAAAAGTTATTATTACGTATTCTAAACAATAGCAAATATTAATTTTAAGAATAAAAAGACGAATTTAAACAAATTTTATTAGTTTTACACTATTTTTTCTCACCTCCAACACGGATATATCAATTTTAACAGAAGAATTAAACGTATATTTTAGTTTTTAACAACAAAAATGTAATAAGTATCATTAATTAAACAAAAATAAATACCAATTTTCAAGAAAAGACAATTTTTTACACAAATTTTCAACTTTGAAATACATCGCTTACATATATTGTTACAGTATATTACTAAACTTAAACTTTTTAAAAAGTTTGAATGTCTTTACAAAGGGTTCATACTTATATTTTTCACGTCTTGACTGCATTCGAAATCTTACAACAAAAGTATACTTTTATTATTATTATTATTATTATTATTATTATTCTAGAAAACCTAAAAAATCGTTTCTTGCTGCTTTAGACACTTGACATATTAAAACTACTCTACCCATATAATTAATCAAATTAGGACATGATTCATCTTACACTTCAAAATTTCTGAATTTTTACAATACTTATTTTCATCAAACTTTATTCTTGATCCTATATATTTTAATAGCACAGAATTTTCACATCTGTTTTTATCTACTTATCAGAAAATTATTAAAACACCCAACAACATTTTTCAAATATGAATATTATCTTTACAATTTAATGATGCAAAACATACACGAATACAAAGTTTAATTTTTACAAACATTTCATATTTCAAACCAAACTATTCGAAATTTTCACAACGTAAGAGCAAACATTAGACGAACTTTTTAACATTAATATTGCTTAGATCTTTTCATCATAACTTTTAACTATGATAATTATCCATTTTTAGGTTGATTGTCGAAAAACTGTAACTGAAATTACATAAACTTAATGTAAAAAACCATGTTCTCACACAATTTCTTGAAATTCAACAAAGAATTGACTATTACTCCAATACTTATCTACTTCAATCTCGACTCTCGATAGTATATAGATATTACATCATTACATACTTACAACTCTTTTCAAACGTTTATCAGAAAATCAAGCCAATCAAAGTCTAGTAGTTATCACACCTGTTCCTCAGAAATATTACTATCATATGAAACAGTAAAGAAAATTAATAGATATTTAATATTTAATAACTTCATACGTGAAATTACTGTCGAATGAGAATACTAATAATCAATAAAATCAACTGTTGGACAAAAAAATAGTACAGATTACCGAAAATTCAAATCATTTTTTCTACAAAAATTACAAAAATTAACAAATGAATGACCAGTTAGAGAAATAATTAAAAAAAATAATGAACATATTTACAAATTTATTAAAATCACACCTTTTTCTGGATTACAAACCACAATTTCTTGAAAAATTTAACACCGAATTTGTAAGATTTTAATCCTAGTATTACATACACTCAATAAATATTCAAAATTAACAAAAAAATAATTTTTTTAGTCTCATCAATAAGCAGAAATTCTATATTAAAAGAATATTTTCATAGTAGTACTTATAAAAATGAGAGTTTACAAACTGATTTTCATAATTTTATCACATTTAAACTTAATTTTTATACATAAAACATTATTTAATCAAATTTTATACTTTCTAATTCACTAAAATTCAATACTTTTTTAGTTTTTAAACCAATACCACAATATTTATTTACATCAAACTTGATTCTTTACCTTTTATATTTCCACATTACACAAGTGAGTTAAATACTAACTTGGAACGGGAGTTGAAGTCAATTGATTCAATTCGATTTTCATCGTATACGCATTTCCCCTACACGAAATTTCTTACTTCTATAATCATCTAATGTATTAAAACTAATCTACTCATATTTTTAATCAATTCATCAGATGTTTCATCTCGCACTTCTGAATTATCATCCACCAAGTTGCTTAAAATATAAATACTATCTTTAAAGTTTTAATGTAGTATACATGACTAATCTTGAGTTTCCATCTATACTATTAATCAAATTATCATATGTTTCATCTTACAGTTCAACGATTTCTGAATTATCGTCCATCTAGTTGTTTAAAATATTAATAAAATGTTTATAGTTTTTGATTATACATAGTATGTATGAATACAATCTTTAATTTTTAACAGTTCATATTTCAAATAACCTATTTTCGAAACCAAACTATGTGAATTTTACCACAATACTTATCATCATACAGAGATTTGTGTTTCATACTTTTTCTAAAAATTATCAGATATGTACTCCTCAGAGGAATTTCTATCATATGAATAAATGAAAAAAAAATTTAATTTATATTAAACGTACAGCGAAATTTGATTGCAATATATATGTATTTAATAAAAATAAATAAATGAGCGATTATTTATACATTAAACCTTTACTAAATATATATTTCTTGCGTTATAAAGATGTTTCAACAAGATGAACCAAAACAGCAGCAAACTTCAGAAATTAATGATCTGAATGATTCATCCCTAGCACATGTAGCGTTAATGAATAATACATATGTAAGTACTTATATGAAAAATACTAGAATTCGTATATGAATCGTAATTAGAGTAAATATAAAATGATTTGTCTTACTGCCTACACTTTAACAAATGCCTTTTTACCTATATTGTTGAAAAGAATCCTAATTGTTTGCATTTTATTTCTATTACAGATGTGTTCTATTTGCTACAAACATTTCTTAAGTAAATCGAATTTAACAGAACATACAAAAATCCATACAGGTGAAAAACCTTACACTTGGGAAGATTACCAAATGCTGTTTTCAAGAAGGCGTGAATCAAAAGTGCACACATCATCATATAAAGCATCGTCAGTTATATGTAAACTTAGTGAGGATATTCAAAAATTATTCAGACGTTTGAAGAATTTAGACATAAAGGAAGATATTTAGACTATATATCCATCATATTTTCATAACACTTACCACAATATCTCAAACTTAAAATTTGGAAGACATACACACTGCTGAAAAGTAATTTTGTTACCCGTGATTCTTCTAACCAGCATGAATGTATAGATATTATTTTGCAATGTATCCTTTAAATGCTCACATTAAATATTCCTTTATATACATATATCGTTGTGTTTATTTTTTAAAAACTTATTACATTAATAAAATAGGTTACACACACGTACATACACATAACATTTTAAGTGAAACAACACTCTCACAACTTAAAAAATGCATAAGAACATACAAAAATAAGCAGATGTATGAAAAAATATGCAAATTTACAAAATAATTTCACTGTTTTCTAGAAATACCAACAAAAAAATATTTAAAGTATAAAAAAATTACAAAAGTGAAAAGAAAAAACACAAATGTAAAACAAAAATCACAAAGTGAAAAACTCACAACAAAGTTTTTGAAAAAAAAAAAATTTACAACAAAAATTTTTTTACAAAAACCAAAACTTCAAAAATATTTTTCCAAAAAAATTTTTTTTCAAAAACATTTTTTACAAAAAAATTTTTTTTTCAAAATAAGTTTTTACAAAAGTAAAAAATAAAAAATCACAACGTTAAAAATATGAAAAATTTTAGTTAAAAAAAGTGTAAAAAAAATTGCAAAAAAAATTGCAAAAATTTCAAAAAAAGTTACGAAAAAAGTATCAAAATTTTTGTTCTTTTTAATAGTAAATACAATGGTTTCACCATTGCATACTGTATTAAAAAGAACAAAAATTTTGATAACTTTTTTGATAGTTACGAAAAAAGTATCAAAATTTTTGTTCTTTTTAATAGTAAATACAATGGTTTCACCATTGCATACTGTATTAAAAAGAACAAAAATTTTGATAACTTTTTTGATAACTTTTTTGAAATTTTTGCAATTTTTTTTGCAATTTTTTTTACACTTTTTTTAACTAAAATTTTTCATATTTTTAACGTTGTGATTTTTTATTTTTTACTTTTGTAAAAACTTATTTTGAAAAAAAAATTTTTTTGTAAAAAATGTTTTTGAAAAAAAATTTTTTTGGAAAAATATTTTTGAAGTTTTGGTTTTTGTAAAAAAATTTTTGTTGTAAATTTTTTTTTTTCAAAAACTTTGTTGTGAGTTTTTCACTTTGTGATTTTTGTTTTACATTTGTGTTTTTTCTTTTCACTTTTGTAATTTTTTTATACTTTAAATATTTTTTTGTTGGTATTTCTAGAAAACAGTGAAATTATTTTGTAAATTTGCATATTTTTTCATACATCTGCTTATTTTTGTATGTTCTTATGCATTTTTTAAGTTGTGAGAGTGTTGTTTCACTTAAAATGTTATGTGTATGTACGTGTGTGTAACCTATTTTATTAATGTAATAAGTTTTTAAAAAATAAACACAACGATATATGTATATAAAGGAATATTTAATGTGAGCATTTAAAGGATACATTGCAAAATAATATCTATACATTCATGCTGGTTAGAAGAATCACGGGTAACAAAATTACTTTTCAGCAGTGTGTATGTCTTCCAAATTTTAAGTTTGAGATATTGTGGTAAGTGTTATGAAAATATGATGGATATATAGTCTAAATATCTTCCTTTATGTCTAAATTCTTCAAACGTCTGAATAATTTTTGAATATCCTCACTAAGTTTACATATAACTGACGATGCTTTATATGATGATGTGTGCACTTTTGATTCACGCCTTCTTGAAAACAGCATTTGGTAATCTTCCCAAGTGTAAGGTTTTTCACCTGTATGGATTTTTGTATGTTCTGTTAAATTCGATTTACTTAAGAAATGTTTGTAGCAAATAGAACACATCTGTAATAGAAATAAAATGCAAACAATTAGGATTCTTTTCAACAATATAGGTAAAAAGGCATTTGTTAAAGTGTAGGCAGTAAGACAAATCATTTTATATTTACTCTAATTACGATTCATATACGAATTCTAGTATTTTTCATATAAGTACTTACATATGTATTATTCATTAACGCTACATGTGCTAGGGATGAATCATTCAGATCATTAATTTCTGAAGTTTGCTGCTGTTTTGGTTCATCTTGTTGAAACATCTTTATAACGCAAGAAATATATATTTAGTAAAGGTTTAATGTATAAATAATCGCTCATTTATTTATTTTTATTAAATACATATATATTGCAATCAAATTTCGCTGTACGTTTAATATAAATTAAATTTTTTTTTCATTTATTCATATGATAGAAATTCCTCTGAGGAGTACATATCTGATAATTTTTAGAAAAAGTATGAAACACAAATCTCTGTATGATGATAAGTATTGTGGTAAAATTCACATAGTTTGGTTTCGAAAATAGGTTATTTGAAATATGAACTGTTAAAAATTAAAGATTGTATTCATACATACTATGTATAATCAAAAACTATAAACATTTTATTAATATTTTAAACAACTAGATGGACGATAATTCAGAAATCGTTGAACTGTAAGATGAAACATATGATAATTTGATTAATAGTATAGATGGAAACTCAAGATTAGTCATGTATACTACATTAAAACTTTAAAGATAGTATTTATATTTTAAGCAACTTGGTGGATGATAATTCAGAAGTGCGAGATGAAACATCTGATGAATTGATTAAAAATATGAGTAGATTAGTTTTAATACATTAGATGATTATAGAAGTAAGAAATTTCGTGTAGGGGAAATGCGTATACGATGAAAATCGAATTGAATCAATTGACTTCAACTCCCGTTCCAAGTTAGTATTTAACTCACTTGTGTAATGTGGAAATATAAAAGGTAAAGAATCAAGTTTGATGTAAATAAATATTGTGGTATTGGTTTAAAAACTAAAAAAGTATTGAATTTTAGTGAATTAGAAAGTATAAAATTTGATTAAATAATGTTTTATGTATAAAAATTAAGTTTAAATGTGATAAAATTATGAAAATCAGTTTGTAAACTCTCATTTTTATAAGTACTACTATGAAAATATTCTTTTAATATAGAATTTCTGCTTATTGATGAGACTAAAAAAATTATTTTTTTGTTAATTTTGAATATTTATTGAGTGTATGTAATACTAGGATTAAAATCTTACAAATTCGGTGTTAAATTTTTCAAGAAATTGTGGTTTGTAATCCAGAAAAAGGTGTGATTTTAATAAATTTGTAAATATGTTCATTATTTTTTTTAATTATTTCTCTAACTTGTCATTCATTTGTTAATTTTTGTAATTTTTGTAGAAAAAATGATTTGAATTTTCGGTAATCTGTACTATTTTTTTGTCCAACAGTTGATTTTATTGATTATTAGTATTCTCATTCGACAGTAATTTCACGTATGAAGTTATTAAATATTAAATATCTATTAATTTTCTTTACTGTTTCATATGATAGTAATATTTCTGAGGAACAGGTGTGATAACTACTAGACTTTGATTGGCTTGATTTTCTGATAAACGTTTGAAAAGAGTTGTAAGTATGTAATGATGTAATATCTATATACTATCGAGAGTCGAGATTGAAGTAGATAAGTATTGGAGTAATAGTCAATTCTTTGTTGAATTTCAAGAAATTGTGTGAGAACATGGTTTTTTACATTAAGTTTATGTAATTTCAGTTACAGTTTTTCGACAATCAACCTAAAAATGGATAATTATCATAGTTAAAAGTTATGATGAAAAGATCTAAGCAATATTAATGTTAAAAAGTTCGTCTAATGTTTGCTCTTACGTTGTGAAAATTTCGAATAGTTTGGTTTGAAATATGAAATGTTTGTAAAAATTAAACTTTGTATTCGTGTATGTTTTGCATCATTAAATTGTAAAGATAATATTCATATTTGAAAAATGTTGTTGGGTGTTTTAATAATTTTCTGATAAGTAGATAAAAACAGATGTGAAAATTCTGTGCTATTAAAATATATAGGATCAAGAATAAAGTTTGATGAAAATAAGTATTGTAAAAATTCAGAAATTTTGAAGTGTAAGATGAATCATGTCCTAATTTGATTAATTATATGGGTAGAGTAGTTTTAATATGTCAAGTGTCTAAAGCAGCAAGAAACGATTTTTTAGGTTTTCTAGAATAATAATAATAATAATAATAATAATAATAAAAGTATACTTTTGTTGTAAGATTTCGAATGCAGTCAAGACGTGAAAAATATAAGTATGAACCCTTTGTAAAGACATTCAAACTTTTTAAAAAGTTTAAGTTTAGTAATATACTGTAACAATATATGTAAGCGATGTATTTCAAAGTTGAAAATTTGTGTAAAAAATTGTCTTTTCTTGAAAATTGGTATTTATTTTTGTTTAATTAATGATACTTATTACATTTTTGTTGTTAAAAACTAAAATATACGTTTAATTCTTCTGTTAAAATTGATATATCCGTGTTGGAGGTGAGAAAAAATAGTGTAAAACTAATAAAATTTGTTTAAATTCGTCTTTTTATTCTTAAAATTAATATTTGCTATTGTTTAGAATACGTAATAATAACTTTTGAGGAATGTATAACCGGAAAATGTTAAAAAATCTTAGAAAATTGGTATTAAAAATATTAAATACAGTTGCTTCAATGATATCTTTTCGATATGTAAAGTGATTGTAGCATTTAGAAATGTACTTCTGAAGAATGTATAATCGGAAAATGTTAGAAAATCTTAGAAAATTGGTGTTAAAAATATTAAATACAGTTGCTTCAATGATTTCAAAAACAAACTCTGTTAAAAAATTCTGTATGATTTCAAGTGAAAATAATCTGAACCTGAATACATGGTATTTAAAATACAAAATTCACGATTATGAACTAATGTTGAAAACATGGGTAACATTAAATATACAGCTAATATTTAATTATAGATTAGGAAATTCTTAAAGTGTATCCAAATTTATTAAATATAGTATTGAATACAGTGAATAAGTGAAATATGTGAATAAGTATTGATATTTCCATGTTGCTTTTGAAAATACTAGTGTAAAATTATTCAAATTCGTCTTTTCTTTAAAACTGATATTTATTTTTGTTTAATTAATGATACTTGTTAAGATTTTGTTGTTAAAAACTATAATATACGTTTAATTCTTCTGTTAAAATTGATATATCCATGTTGGAGATGAGAAAAAATAGTGTAAAACTAAAAAAAAAAAAAGTTTAAATTCGTCTTTTTCCTCCTTAAAATTATTATTAAACTAGTGTAAAACTAATAAAATTTGTTTAAATTCGTCTTTTCCCCTCTGAAAAACTAATATTTCTATTATTTTGCTTAATTAATTATACTCATTATGACTTCCAAATTTTAATTTGGAGATGTTGTAGTAACTGTTATAAAACTAGAATGGATAAATAACTTAAATCTCTTCTTTTTTTTCACTCTATGTGATACTTTTTCTTGAACGTAAACATTTGTATACCTTTGTAAGTTGTGACGTCAAGATTCTTTGTTATGTTCCCCTACCTGGAATGCATGCATGGTGGGGTTGCAGAAAAAAGTTTTAGTTTAGATATGACGTAATAAGAAATGCTCTGCAGGTTCACATTTGTGTGTTGGGGATTTCTTTAAATTATTCGTTTATGCATTAAAATTCTACTTAGTTGGTATACATAAAGTACGATGAAATTTCCAATTAGAGTAAAAGTTAACCAAATTCGTTTAATTCGTCTTTTTTCGTTAAAAAATCATTAGTTTCCTTTGTTAATTGTTCAATTATCGAAATTCTTTGAGGTAACGACTGTTCAAAAACTAAAAAAATATGTTTAAATTTCTATTTTAAGTTGTGTATTCTGATTTTATATTAAAAAATAAATAAATAAATAAAAAATATGAAGAAATCAGTTAAAAATTTAATATTTTCTGTTTTGCTTAATTAATAATGTTCATGAAGGAAATGGTTGTCCAAAACTGGAATGCATGCTTAAATTTCTTTCTATCAAATTGATAGTCTGAAGTTGGAGTTGAAAAAATCGTAAGAAATCAGTCTTTTTCTATAAAACTTGATATTTTCCATTGTTTTTTACTTAATTAACGATACTCATTAAGATTATAGCTGTTGAAAAACTAGAATGCATGTTTAACTTTCAACTTGTAAGTCGATACACTGATGTTGCAGTTGATAAAAATCGTAAGAAATCAGTCTTTTTCTATAAAACTTGATATTTTCCATTGTTTTTTACTTAATTATGAATGCTCATTAAGGTTATAGCTGTTGAAAAACTGAAATGTATGTTTAAGTTTTCTCTCTTAAGTTGATAAAAATCGTTAGAAATCAGTCTTTTTCCATAAAACTTGATATTTTCCATTGTTTTTTTTACTTAATTAACGATACTCATTAAGGCTATAGCTGTTGAAAAACTAGGATACATGTTTAACTTCCAACTTTTAAGTCGTTACATTGATCATATAGTTGATAAAAATCGTAAGAAATCAGTCTTTTTCTATAAAACTGGATATTTTCTATTGTTTTTACTTAATTAATACTACTCATTAAGATGTCTATGAAGCAAAATTCAAATATATGTTTAACTTTCTTGAGTTAAATTGATAATCTCATCTTGTAGTTGAAGAAATCTAAATAAAATGGTTAAAAACTGAAATTTTAATTGTTTCGCTTAATTAATAATACTCATTAAAATTACGGTTGTTTAAAATTCAAATACAAATTTAATCTTCATCTTATAGTATGATTCAATGTTGAGATGTGATTGATAATATTTTTAATTAGGGAAGGTTGATCACCTATCCTGTTAGAATAGAATGTTCCTTTTTTCCACTAGGGGGCGCAGGAGGGCGGCGGTGAGATGGTGGGAGCAGGAGGGACCGCAGGCGGGGCAGAGGGCAGCCGGAGGAGCAGGCGGGGCAGCGGGCAGCCGGAGGAGCAGGCGGGGCAGCCGGAGGAGCAGGCGGGACGCGGAGGGATGCGGAGGGACGGTCCCTCTGTCCCTCCGGCTGTCCTTAAACTGTCCTTTTCCTACTACTTTTATACACTAACTTATACATAAGTAATAAACATTTTTAAATAAAAAATAAAAAATATAAATATTTTTGATTAATAATTTGGGGATAGTAAAATCAGTAACAACTAAATATACAAGTTTCTTATAAATATTCAGCGAATATTTTAAATATTATACAAAAAGATTTAAAAAGTTTATACGCAAAATAAATAACACATATTGGTGGATTTATACCACGTAAAAAAATGTTTGCATCTTGAAATGGAATAAAATAAAAATTTCTGAAATGGATACCAATTTATACATTAATAAGATTTTTTTAATCCCGTAACAACAAAATATACATTTATCTTATTAATAATCTGGAAGGAATAATTCAATAATAAAAATATACACAGTTCTGATATCTATTATGGAAAGGGTAATTTTAAAGAAATTAAATTGTATAAATTAAGCACTGACAAGAAATTTTTTTGGGATTAGGAAAATGCTTACTTTTTTTCCCTAAGTCATCGAATAATTCCGAATGTTTGTTCAGACGCTTGCAAACTGCTACATAATGACCAATATCATTAATTTTAGCCGATTTAGTGTGAAATTCTTCTACTATACCTCGTAAATAGAAATCTTTTCCCGACAGTTGTAATTTGTCTGGAATATCACTTGGCTTAATTTTGATATCCTTAGCGATGTCACTTTCATTACTAAAATGTTCGTTAATTAATTCGATGATTAGTTGATGTCCACTAATAATGTATGTGGTTTCTATATTACCTTTACATGGTTCCAGTCCTTTATATTTACTGCACAAGGATTTTCGGCATCTTAAATGAAATTCCATAGAATATTGTAAGTTTTTCATTGCTGTTGATGATGACAGAATTGATATTACATGAATTTCTCTTGAAGCCTGAGAATTTGTTTCACAATTCTTTTCTGAGCATCGCGAGATTTCAGTTACTGATGGAAATTCCCTAAATATATTTTCACCTGCAGTTTTTGCTGTACATTCTGCTTCTATGTTTAAAATGCTGTTTGGCAGGAGTGAAGATTTGCAAATATTTTTCAACCATGCTGCTCTAATGAAATATGTTTTTGATGTTATAGAGCCCATAGCTAAATCTCTTACAATCTGGAATTCTGTTTTTGATGATAGTATGCCATCAATAAATTTTTTAAAATCTTCACTGTCAGAATAAGAACATGCCAGTATTTGTAAAATTGTATCATATGCGCAAGTGATGGAAATAATCACGTCATATCCATTAATAGATATTGGTTTTAGATTTTGATTTCCGTTGCGCAATAATCCGATGGGCCGGTTTCTACTTTTAACAGAAAAACCTACGTTGAGTAATTCTTGATTAGGGTCTAAATATGAAGCACGTTTTCTTTTTTTAGGTGGTAATGCCAATCCTCGCCAATTTTCGACTTCTCTATCTTCTTTCATATTCCTGCGTACTTCAAAACATGATTTACACATTCTGCGCTCTCCGTATCCCTGTTCCTCTTCTGTATCCGAAAGTGGATAGGAGCATCCTCCTATTACATGTACTGATTTCTCACAAAAAATACATTTATGTGCCCCAGTAGGCATATGGCCATTAGTACACACCATACAGTCAGAAGAGGTGTCATATATGGAGGATTTTTCAACTAAATTTTCTTTAGTAGATTCTTTAGATTTTTCTTTGCCTCGAATTTTTTCATATCCCTTATGTTTTTTTTAAATGTTTTCTGAAAATTTTCTTGAACTATTGCTCTGTCTTCTTTTATATTATCGCGTACTTCAAAACAAGACTTGCATATTCTGCTCTGTCCGTATCCTTCTTTTTCTTCTGTATCCGAAAGTGGATAGGAACACCCTCCTATTAGATGCACAGGTTTTTTGCAATGAATACATTTATGTTCCCCGGCAGGCATATGGCCATCCGCACACACTATACAATAACAGGTGTCATTTTTCGTTGATTCTTCAATCAAATTTGCTTTAGTCGATTCTTTTGATTTCTCTTTGCTTCGAGATATATTTTTTCCCTTAAATTTGCTTAAAATTTCTTTCTGGTTTTTTTCTGTATCTATTCTTTGGGAAGAGGCAACTAACTTCATTTCTCCTTCTAAAGACTGCAGGTGGGTAGCAACAAATACGTCTGCTCTCAAGGGTAATTTTTTATTTGAAAAAATGCAATTTTTGATTTTATTAAAATTGCTTTCTACTGGAGCACTACTACTTGTTGTTGAGCCATACCCAAAATATGGTACCATAACGGCTGACCATAAAGGAAGACGTTTCACTAAATCATAGATTTTTTTTACTACATCCGGTAAAAAATGCAAATTATCATGACTTCCTTCTTCTTTAGCGATTTTATTTTTTACACTACTTAGTATACTACCATACCATTTTTCAAGTTGGGAATTGGAGACAGCACTTTCAACACCATTAGAATCTCGGTAAATATTTATTTCTTTTACAAAATTATCTATATCTTTATCTAATTTTTCGTTTTTATTGCCTGTAGCGATTCTGTGCTGTAAGAGTTCTTTTGATTTTTGACAGTGTGTCTTTTCACCTGTCTCTAAATTTAAACTATCAGTCTCACTGAGAGCAACTGTTATGATAGCATCCAGTAATTCAGCGATATCTTCTATCGATTTGGATTGAATTATTTGAGCAATGCTCCTAATAAATAATGTTCTTACTTTGAAACTTTTTCCTTTTAGTGAATTCCAGGAAGAAACCAGTTTTAATGTATGCGCCACATCGCATCTTATGTAACATTCAGGAATTCTGTCAACAGCTGATGGATTAAATATTAAGATGGCGGAATTCTCAATATAATCCTTCAAACTCCCATACTGGGTGAATGCTCTGACCACCGCTGATAAGAGAGCAGTAGAATGATCGCAAATAATTTCTTTTGGAGAGAGTGCTCCATTTCTTCTCCATATAGCCAGCCAATGATAGATCATATTATTATCGTGAGCTTCGGATAACATGCTGCTCACAGAATACTGTTTGACTGACACTTCGTCGTTCACTACAGCTTCATATAAGAAAATATGTTTCGATTTCCCGCCATAAGGACGTTTTATTCTTTTTACTACTCTACCTGTAGCATCAATGCATACCCTTGATAACTGACTATTTTTGCAGTAAGCGTTATACACTTTTAATTGGGATGGTACCCAATATATGACGTAAAAAGGATCATAACCTAAATACCTGATACTGTTTTGGTATTTTGTGTCATACATTAGTACATTAAGGCTTACAATAGGATTTTCTTCTTGGTTATTTCTTGCTGCATTGCGATGTTTTAAAATTCTAAGTGCATTTGCAGTAGGAATAATGGGAGGTTCTGGATCACCAGGATGCATCATGCGTCTTGCTTCAAAATTTCGAAAGGTAACTGCCGATAAGTTTTTTTCACCAATTTGGAAATTAGCATACTCCTTAGCTCTTCCTATTAATCTTCTTTTTGATGTACTTTTGCATGTAAGAAAAGAGCCTTTATATCTACATTTTATCACAGCCCGACATCCCTCTAACGGTTCATGTTTTATTTCACCAAGAAACTTCGAATTGCAATCGACACATTTTGCTATCATTCTCACAAAAGGTTCTTCATTTGTGGAAACTTGAGCTCGTTTGAAAGATAGGCAACAAGGAAGACTGGTGACATCCCAAAAGTGTTCACTGACAAGCGATGTCCATAATCTGGGTGCTAATTCTCTATAATTTCTACGATTTTTGCTATCTAAAAAGATACCGGAATCGGGTTTTATCTCATTCCATTCAAAGGGAGATAAAGTTAATATAAAATCTGTAGAATTTTCTGCATCATCATTAGAACTATTGATTTCTGTATCTGTTTTTTCAGAGTATGAATCTTCAGAACTAATTTTTTCTTCAGGATCAATTGTTTCCTTGTTTTCCTCACATTCACTCGTGGATTCTTTACTGGCATATTCAGATATGTTTATATCTTTCCAAATATTATTTCTATTTTGCTTTACATAAACGTAAATATGTTTAGGACGATAAACAAAATTTATTTCTTCGCTTATATCCTTCCATACAGGATCTGAGGGTGGTCATATTCGATTTTCATTGTCACTAATACGAGTAGCATAAAAACGAAGGACTTCGTGTAATTCGCTTCTATGAATAACAGCTGTTCTAGGCATTTTAAAATGATTTAACAATTACATTTCTTATTAAATTTCATAATTAAATTTTCAAATATTTCCTACTATTCAAAACATTGCAGGCAAATGAAAAATACGCGTCTGATCTCAAGCTAAATGTAGTTACATCTAATCATAGTTTTATAGCTTACATCTTTACCGTAATTGAGTTTGAGTCGAGGGTGTCTGAATGTATTTTATAATATATACTATCAACTGAATTTTCCCAGCTGGTTTAGCTTTAACTTTTGTCAGATTTATTATAGAACTAAACATCCCAATTCAAGTGCTTACTCTCAAGTTCTATACTGATAACAGGAGCAACTAAATTTATTGAACACAACTGACATTATCAAGAGTGTTTGAGAATCCAATTTAGAATGTTTTGAATCTCACCCGTGATAAACAAGTTTGACCCTACTGTAGTACGATCCCAGTAGTTACTTTGGCAAAACGTATTCTTGATGCGTTTTTGTATAAAATAAATGTAACTTAAAAATTTTACAGTAAAACCTCCATAACGGACACTCCCAAATAGCGGACACCTCTATTTAACGGACAGTTTTCAAATCCCCACTCCCAAAACTTAAATTTTTGTATGTTTAACCTCTGAATAACGGACATTCTAAATAGCGGACACTATTTACGGCGATAAAGGATGAAAAAGTATTTTTTAACAAGAAAAAATGTGAAAAACAATTGAAAAGGCATCTAAATTTATTAGGGCAATGTGTCACAAATTTTGTGATCACATATAAATGTAGAGGGTGGACGGAGGAAATTTCTCCTTCATGTTCATTGTTGAATTCAGGGGGTTGCCTGGAAGGGACATCTCGCAGAGCATTCAAATGTCTATGTCCCCTCGGAAGATTTTATGATTTTATGTTTTTAATGATCAAAAAGCGCAATCCCCATTAACGCTTGAAACTCTATAATGATCAATAACGTGACATTGAAAACAAATTACATGTAATCGTGAGCAAAAGTAAACTTTTGTAACAGATTTTTTTTATGTAATTGTTACATAATTATCTATAATTAATATAATTAATTGTTATATAATTATCTATAATTGTTATATAATTGTTTTATGTAATTGTTTCTTTTTCTGTTTATGTAATAAACAGCATTTAAAGGTGTGCGCAATTTTATTTAAGTTTTATTGTTTAAAAAATAATTTTAATTTCTCATTAACCATATAATAAAGGTTTTAGGACATATAAATGTCAATTAATGAAATATTAAGCATTTCTTAGCGATTTTTGTATCTTTGAGGTTTTCTCAATAACGGACAGTTTCTGCGTTCCCGAGGTGTCCGTTATTCAGAGGTTTTACTGTATTTACATTCCACCAATAAAAATTCTACGGAGACTTTCAGAAATTATGTTGATTTTTTATAAATTTTAAAGATATGTTGTGAATAACATTACAGGAAATTTGACATAAAAGCACAGCTCAGAAAAGATTCAAATTCTTCGCTTTTTTTAAAATATATATTTTTTTAATTATTAGAATAAATATTATAAATTTTATAATATATTTTTCACTTGTATAACGAATCCCATAACTTGAAGATAGAAAAAAAATTGCTTGAGAAACTAGAATATTCAAGAATGAATGTTTTAAAAGAAGTAAAATTTGCTCTTATTACATAATCAGGGCTCCCAAATGGTCCGCGAACTGAACATCAGAATTTTTTTAGAAAAATTTTCTTTTTAGATTTTTCTTACAAATTCTCAAGAAACCATGTTTGGAAGTTGATTCTAGCTCAAACGTATTATGAAATTTTCTGTTAAAAAATACTGATGTTCAGTTCGCGGACCATTTGGGAGCCCTACATAATAAATGAAGCAAAAATTACCTTTAAATTTCTGTTTTCCAAGAGCAAAAATTATTTTATTTATTATTATAAAAAAAATTATATTTATTATAAATTGTTTTGGTAGTTATGATAGTATTTTACAAGTCATACAAAAGTATACGTATATTTAGTTTGAAAACGGTTTTTAATTTAAGTGCATTTAATGATATAGATTATATTGGTTTTATTCCTATTTTTTCTGTAATAAAAAAAATAATGCAATGTTTGCATTGTAAAGTTTTAAGAGAGTTTGATACTAGAGATACTTCGACATTCTATTAATTGGAGCTCAAATGTATTTTGATATGAAAATGAATAGTATAATGAACGTAATTAAGTTTCTTTTGCATTTTTTTAAGTGAATTGATCTTAAAAGTTGTGAGGTGTTAAGTTATAATTATTTGGAAAATTTTCATTTTTTTATTTTCTTATCAGATAAGCATGGTGTTTGAGATTTCTCTCGACAGGATGTCCACTATCAACGGTGGCCAATGGCTAATTTCTTAGTAGTTAGTCGTAGGCATATACAGTTCCAGTTACAAAAATGATTTAAATGAAGTAAAGAAATATAATAAAAGCAATTGGGATAAAAAAAAGCATTCCTTTAAAAATTACAAAATTTAAATTTTCATACGGCCCTACAGGTCTGCACGAGCCCGGGTTGGGCAGGCGAAATGATTTTCGAACGGATCGGGCTGGCAGAATCGGAATAAGTTTTTCAACGGGCCGGACCAGTCTATACGAGCCTAGCTTGGCTGTAAAAGACAGTTGGGCCTACCGGACAGTTATAAAGATTTGATAAGAACGATAAAATATGAGCTATTTTCAATGAATATGGCTTTAACTAGAATGTTCGTCACGAGCTGATACTAATTTGACAGTATCAATACAAAAATTTAATTTGTACAGTGAAAGATCGGAAGCGGACAGTTACATAGTGTCTAACCCGGATTTAATATTCTTTTAGCAGACTTGTGCTGGGTTGAGATCAAGCTTGCATTTTTTTCTACATTTTGTCCAGGCAGGCAAGAACTAATTGTTCTCAAAATTCTATAGGGTAGACAACACGATTTGTTAAAGATTTAATAGCGTCAAAGAACTTTGTTAAACTAATAAATGGAAATATATATCTTGGGGTTCTTAAATTCATGCCTGAACAAGTCGAAAGTTTGAGAAATTTCCTAATTAATTTTTAATTGTAATTTTATAAAATTGACAAGCCTGACAATTGAAAAAATTTGGAATAAAATAGTGTTTTACATTTTTGGTAAGTAAAATACCTGTAGGGGGAAGTGAGGTACATTGATACAGTTTTTTTTTCTAAGATTTTTTTTGGTGTAAAAAAAGTAGAAAATTCAAGTTTTTTTTTTTTTCATGAGGTGACAGCAAAACTTGTGTAGTATGTTATAAAAATGTACTATAATTGTTTTATATAGTATTTTTGCATGTAATTAAAAAAAAAAAAAGTCATTGTATCAATATGCCCCATCCGCGGGGCAGATTGATACGTTTGAGAAAAATGACGACAAAATAATACCAATGGATTTTTTTCATAGAAAATGTGTTAGAAAACTATTTTATATTTATCTATAGAAATTCAAATCATCCACAATTTATTTTTAAGCAATATTAAAGCAATCAAAATTAAATATATTATGACCTGATGTTCTGGCTGTTCCTTGTCTGATTATTGGCTGTGGTAACTTTGTCATATCTAGCGCTTCAATCCCAGGATTATCATCTTTCTTGGGAAAGATGAAAAAATTACCAGGTTTTCTGTTTATAAATAGGTTTATAAACAGAAAATAGAGGATAATTATATTAAAATTTCTGTTTATAATATAATTGTCTTTTTCTGTTCTGAAGTTTGCTTTTCTTACTCAACATTTCTCATGTCGAAAATACTTTTTTTCTCTGGAGAATCGATATAAATTCGAGATTTGCCAGAATACCGTCCTTTTCTTATATTAGTTCTAGTAGTACTAGCTTTTAGGTAAGTTCGTACTTTTTCTGTTAGCAAAAATACTATAAAATGTTCTAATATAAAAAATTAGAGCTATTTCACTTCAATAGAAATTAATATTAGAAATTTTTGGTGAAAAATGGTTGGATTAAGGAGTGTAGGGTTAAAAAAATAATAATAAAAAGTAATGAAAAAATGAACTAAAAAAGGATTTAGGTGGTATCAATATTCCCCGAGATAGAGTGTATCAATATGCCCCATACAGCCATTTTGAATAAAATGAGTCTCAAATCCAACACTTCATAATTTATCTAAGAATAAAAAATGAGGAACTGATAAAGAGTAGTTTCACTTGCCAGGGAGAGTATTCTTTTCTGTTGAAAATACTGGAACACTTGTATAATACCATTTCAATTGTATAACTCAAATTTACTTTTGACTTACGAAAACAATAAATCACCCGTCCCATTTCACCAAACTACTGAATCATTCCAAGACTTTCTGTATGTAGTTCAGTGCACTAGCATCACCTTTTGGAGCCTTTGTGAAACTTCCTGTGAGCGGTAGAGAGGGTGTATCAATGTGCCCCATATATCAATGTACCCCAATTCCACCTATATACTTGTAGAGTATAAGAGATTCTTTTCAAGTGCTTGTAGATATTTCTTCCTTTCCATGCTACCGCTTCTGGAAATTCGATTCAAAAAGCTAACTTTAACAGTATTTTCTTTAAATTTTTGAATCAAAAATGGATAAGGCTATTCGATTACATAGTTTCTGAATAAAAACGCCTGCTAATCTTATTCGTTTTCGAAAAGAAATTAATTCAGAAATGTATCAAAAAGTAATTTCTTTGGAATTCAGAAAACCTTTAATAAATGATATAGAGATATTTTCATAAATCTACTTCTTATTATAAAAATTCATAAATTATGATGTTTTTAAGGTTGTTTTTCCTTTTATTCTAAACCAAATTAATTTTTTAATGAATATTTAAATGAATGTTGAAAGTTTAAAACTCTCAGTAATCATTAATGTTTCTATGATGTATTTTCTGTAACATATACAATAAAATCATCCCATAAAAATGTATGCGGTATTCTTTAAAGGAATCTTAAGTATATGATAAAAATATGATTTTTTTTTCGAAATAGATTCGATTACATATTTTCTGAATAAAAACAGCTGCTAATCTTATGCATTTCCAAAAAGAAATGTATCAGAAAGTAGCTCCTTTGGATTTGAGAAAATCTTTTAATAAAATGATATAGAAATATTTTAATAAATCTACTTTTTACTATACAGCTTCAAAAGTTATGTTGTTTTTAACTTTCTTTTTTTTAAATTTATTTTTTATTCTAAATCATTTTAATTTTTTAATGAATGTTTAAAGTCAAAGAGTATAAGTAATCATTAATGTTGTTATTGTGCATTTTTTGTAAAATATACTGTAAAATCATCTCATACATATGTATGCAGTAATCGTTAAAAAAAATGAAATATATGATTAAAATATGAAATTTTTCGAAATAGTAGAAATTGTGCCGTGCCAGAACGGGCCGGGACTGTTTTCACTGATTTCTGTATCGGGCGGTCCTAGAAATGTAAAATTATTAACATGCATCCTCTACGGTCTCCTGGTGCTTTAAGTCTTATTTAGTACATATTTTAGAGGTCTGCACGGGCTCGGGTTTTCCCCGTGGGCCGTACCCGGCCCGGTCAGCTGGCCAACCCGGGCTGGCGGAATCGTTTCAAATTTTCTAACGGGCCGGGTCGGGCCGGGCCCGGCAGATAAAAAATTCTCGGGCCTGCCGGCCCGTTTTGAAGCTTTAAGCGGAAACGATAAAATATGATCTATTTTCAACAAAAATGGTTTTAACGAGAATAAATATAAATTGCTTCACGAGCTATACTAGTTTGAGAGTATCAATATGAAAATATAACTTGTACAGTGTAGAGATCGGCATCGGACAGTTACATTGTGTGTAATCCGTTTTAATATTTTTTTTTAGCTGACTCGTGCCGGGCCGAGATCAAGCTTGCATTATTTTTCTACACATAGACTTGCCGGACCGAAACCAGACTTAATCGTTCTAAAGATCTGTAGGGCAGACAACATGATTTGTAAAATAACAGCGATAAAGTACTTATGTTAGCTTAATCTTTGGATATATACTTCCTGATGACTTTTAAATTAATTTCTCAATAACGTGAAAGTTTGATACATTTTCAGATTAATTTTTAATTGTAAAAATATAAAAGTTTTAAGCCTGACTATTGAAGGGATTTGGAATCTAATAGCGTTTTTCATTTTTGGTAAAAAAAATATTTGTATAATCTTGTTGAGATACAATATAGTTTCTCAAATGGTCGCAGGTTTTTCTCCCTTCCCATGATATCGCTTCCGGAAATTCTATTCAAAACGCTAACTATGACAAATGTGTATTTACTGTAAATACTGCAAAATTATTCCATAGATAGGTATGCAGCACTCTTTAAAGGGATCTTAATTATATGATAAAAATCTGAATTTTTAGAAATCGTAGAAATCGTAACGGGCCAAAACGAGCCGGGCCGAGCCCGGACCTGGAAATTCCGCCCCGTGCAGACCTCTAACATATTTCCTATTACAATGAGAAATAAGACAAAAAAAAATAATAAAAAAAATGCGTTATTCTACGATTGGTTTAGTAAATATTGTTTAAAGTTGGAGCGTATCTTTTGTTGCTAATTGGGGGGGGGGGGGGACATTCATAAATTTAGTTGGAATATAATTTCATTAGGTATGTTAACAAATGTTTGAGAATAAAATTAACATTGCAATGCAAATTTGAAATCTTCAATCATTCTGACATATGAATGCAAAACGTACAATTTGTAATATCTATAACAAAAAGCAGAATTTTTGTTGAATAAAATGATGAAAATTAACTGCCCACAAAATGATAATTTCATAAAATCATTTTTTTTTCATCAGCCCACTAATTAATATTATTTTAGTTTCAAAAATTTATTTATCGGAAAAAAACTCTAATTATCTATATAAAAAAAGCTTTTATTGGACACTTTGTAACGCATTACAAATACACTGTAAAAAAATGTTGTAAAATTACAGCCAAAATCAAGCAAGTCTTGCTGTGAAAAAATACAGCACACGCGTAGTAAAATATTTTCAAGCAAACCGTGTAGTATTTTGCGCTTTAACCTGATACTTACGCATCACATGATATCAATGAGCCAATGAGATAAAAAGAGAATTAAAATTCACAACTTTTGTTTTCTGACCGCCATTTTATCGGATGTTAATACACATTAGATGTGGATAATAAATATTCAAGGTAAGTAAAATTAAGTTTTAATCTTATATTTATTACCTTTATTCATTGTATGAATGCAAGATATAAATTATTGTATTTTAATTTATAAAATTAAATTGCTTGCTAATTGTTCTATTTCGTAAATGAACGATCGAATAACAAATAACCATTTTTCTATCTCACTCGGCATAATCCTTGGCGTAAAGTTATTTATTACATGAACGACTTAAATTATTATTGTGAATCATGTGTAATTTATGTACCCACGGTTTTTTTTTTCCAAAACATCAAAAAACTTTAACAAATGTTGGAAATATTTAAAATAAACATTTCTCAAAAAATAAAAATAATAACTTTACATCAGTTAATGTATTGCTTTTTATAATCTTTTGCACCAAGTTTACCAATGTTATTCAATATGATCGTAGATTCTTTTGTATGCATTTTTCGACGTAGACATTTTTCTTTCTTACTTTCTCTCCCTTTTTAAAAAAAAATTGCTGAAGTTAACAGATTTTGCTCGAAGGAAGCAAAACTCTTTTGTTTGACATAGTAAATCTAAATGGTTTGTTATTTTATTCATATTCATACATGTTTTTAAAGAAATATTTTTACTGTTTTAAGCAATCAATATGAATTATTAATATATTGGCAAAAAAAAGTAAAAGCTACAATAGATAAGAAAATTTAAAAAGTTGATAATTTCCAAAAAAGCCGGTAAAATTCAGATATATCGTCTTACTCTGCCCTCTCTAAAAGACATTCCAGAATCGGCGAAGTTTCACAAAGATAAAGATTACCCTCTTTTTCCACCTAAAATAAGAATGTAATACAATTCCTGCCCTGCAATAACTCTTACTCCCCCACAATCTTCATTAGCATCGGCAACTATACGGCCGCATCAAAGAGAGCTCGTTATTGCTTTCCGAGATGGATAGAATACAGTTTCGGAATTTTTTGTTTACATCTTGCGCTAGTCCAGTTCCCCCCCACCCCCATAAGCTCTGAGTTTCGGTTCGGACAGCCTTTGAAACACCACTGGATAAACAGGATGCAGGTGCTCGAAAGTATACATGTCTGTTAGAAATATTTTCACCAGAAGCAAATCAGTAAAATAAAGCTAAGTTTACACTCCTTACTAAACACAAAATAAAGAAAATAGATTCTCAAACCAATAGCACATTTGATTACCGCCCACAAAATTTTCAGGATCTTGAGATTGGACAAAAGTAGTTAAAAATTTGGGAAAGTGGGGTCTACGAGGAGGGGGGGGGGGATACCATGATACCATCCAAGAATAGTTTTTAAAAAGGGAGCTACATTACTACTTTAATTTTTGAAGACTTAAGATATCTACTTCACTTCTCCAGCATAATTCAAAAGTTAAAGGTAAGAATTTCTCTTTAATTTTTTCACCTTGCATTATTCAATTCCTTAATAAAAATAAATAAATATATATATATTTCAACATTTTATTTGGAAATTAATATACAATAATTTTTTTTCTATTTTCTCAATGTCCTCAAGTTTTGAAAAAAAGATTTATTTAATAATAATTTCTTTTTCTACATCTGAAAAAGAATATACATGAATATGTATATTTTCCTATGATCTGAAATGTAGAGTATATGTGCGCATACACACCCTTAAGGAAATTCCTTAAATATTATTTTTTAAAAATTAATTATAATTATTATATTCTGTTTTTTTTTATCATATTATCAATCAACAATATTTAATCATTCTCAAAATCTCATTTCCCAATAGGAATCAAAATTTAAATTGAAATAGCAGAAATAATATGAAAATACCCAAAATGTTAGCAATAAACAGTCTTTATTCCAGTAATGGAATCCCATAAAAATTAATAAATATAGTTGCTTTTGTGTATTTAAAACCAGAATTTAAAGAAAACACACTAATAAAACAAAATAGTTATTTTCAAATAAATTTTTATCAATTAGGATACCAGTAATTAATAAAATATTTGTTATAATCATTCATTGTTTGCATTTAATATTGTATTATCAGAAGAAAATTTTTTTTAATTGTAGTATAAAATGTTACATGTAAAAGTATAAAATGTCAATCAGGCAATCAGCAACTATCAAATTTTTAACAGTAGGAGAATTTAAAAGATAAGAATTTAAAAAATAATGTTCTGTAGTATTAGTGTATAATTTCGACTCACTATTTTTAACAATTAAACTTCCAGAGACTAACTGTTACATTACTTGTAACAGTTGATATTACAAATATGAAAAAAATGATATTGTGAGTTGGATATTTTAAATACTAAATAAAATAATTTCAAAATAAAACTGCAGAACTGATGTTTGAAATCATTGATCTGCAGATTTTCTTATTTCATCATTTATTATCTTTTATTTCATTTTATTACCATTTTTTTCCCCTTTATCCCCCCTCTCTCTCTTTGTGTGTTGTGTGTCAGACATGAATAAGAAAACATTTAAGACAGAAAATAGATTTTTAACAACTTTTGTAGCTTAATTGTTTTTATTTAAATGGGTATTAAACCCTACGAACTTCTCTTTGACTGTGTAATTAATATTTTCTGCTTCCTGACTGGTATGATTGCATTAGTATAAATCATGCAAGTCTGAGTTTATGCAAATAAAAAAAAAATATTAACCACATAAAATAATTTTAAAAAAATTATAAAAGTTCTCATGTTAATTTGGAGATTAAGAAATACTTCATGAAGTGCATCAAAATTTTTGTAATAGCAGATTTGAATAAAAAACCTTAAATTATTCTAGTGAACTATTTTAGTATTAGACACCCTTAAAAAATAGAAAATTGTTTTTAATGACTGCAACTAGAATGTAGAATCAGAACTTAAACAAAATGCTCAATTCAAAAAAAAAAAAAAAAAAAAAAAAAAAAAAAAAAAAAAGGTTTTGGAGTGTAAGTTCTTGAAATCCTTATTTCCTATTAAAATACTTTTAACTATTATAGTATTATAAATTTTAAAAAGATCAAATTGTAAGTTGAATGCTTTAAATATTTTAAATAAAATTGCGTCAAAACAAATCTAAAGAATTTGCATTTGAAGATCTTGTTATGTGGATCTAGTCATTTATTACTAACCTAGATATTAATAATTATAGTGTTTTTTATAAATAGAGCCAGAGACTATAATCAAACATTTAAGACAAAAAATACATTTTTAACTATTTCTGTGAATTAAAATATTAAACTGTTTTTATTTTAATGGAGAGAATTTTAGCAAGTTGAGCCCCTCTTTCCCTTATGCCCTGGAACATTATTATGTGTTTTCTGGTTTTGTTTGATAGATTGCCAGATTACATGGAAGGCAGAAGTATAAAATAAAATAACCTAATTACATTGGAAATTTTTATAACAATGTAAAAGTAATTATAAGCAACTATACATATTATATGTAATTCATTATAATCTGGTAAATGCAATTTAACAATAAAATTTGACTACTGGTTTTGTAAATAAATAGAAAATTTTTATGTACAGCAGCTTTTAAAATTGTGCTTTTAGTAACAAACACTAGTCCTATAATGTAAAAAATAAGTGCAATTTTGTAAATGACCATTAATATCTAAAGTTTAGTATTGTCTATTACAATCAAAATGAAACGTGCGATTTTTGCAAGACAATAATTGTAAAATAAATTAGGTAAACTCAGCTCTTATTTTGTTCATTAAAATTTTTCAGTTGATAAAAAAATGCAACTGTGAAATATTATTTTCTCCTTGGTTTGATTAAGTTATTAAACATTAAGCCAGGTTATAAAACATGCAAATAAGAATAATAAAAAAAGACTTTTTGAACAGTAAATTCAAATTTACATATTAAGTAAATATGCTAACAGTAGATGCACATGATAAATTTATTTCTAATTAATACGTATGATAAAATCTTAAATTTTACTTAATTTTTAATACAGTACACTCCTTAAAATCTACAACCCTTAAATCCACAGCTCTCAAAATCCGTACATAATTTACAGATGTAAACAATGAAAATTTCAGGTTAGATATAGGGGGAAATTTTTTAATTTTTTAGCTTTATTTAAATTTCACATATATTTTAATTCGTAATTTTTTTAATATTACTGAATTAATGTTTTTTTCATGAAGGAAAAATACATTTATATGTGAAAATATTCCAGATGCTGGTATATCTGATAGTCACAATCTTTTAACCAAATATATTTATGTATCAAGTTTTTTTTTTTTTTTTTTTTTTTTTTTGTTATTAAGTCTGGCTGAACCTGAAATAAAACTTCCTTATAAGTAAGCATTTTATTTCCACTCTGTCCCTTGTGACACGTGTTTGGATTAGCTGATGACGAGCTGTATTTTTGAAGTTCGAGAGGCGTCCTGTTTAATTTTCTTTTTATGGTGATTTTACAAAGTTTTTTAGCTTATTTATAAATTTATCGCCAGTGATTTCGGTATTTCTCAATAAAACTTTCTTATTTTATGATTTTTATGTGCATTACTAATGTACTTGTATGAGGCAAGTTTCACTGAATAATTTAGGAAAAAATTCATATTTATGATGAATATTTAATCATACATTATTGATATTTAACTTGACATTTGCTTTTAATATTTTAATCATATTAAAAATTATCTAAATTTTTATTATTTTAGTTTATTACTTTTTTAATATTTTACTATACTATTGTAAGCATTCATTATAGTTTTGATTGCATTATGAATTGCATTCAAATTACTGTTTAAAAAGTGTAAACAAAGCAATGTCCAGAAATCTGCAAAATTCTAAAATCCACAAAATCTCTGGCCCAAGTTATATGGATTTGAGGGAGTCTACTGTAAATGTTTTAATTTATCAACATTATTTATAGGTAATTTCACAGCCATAAATTTCATTAAGGATCAGATTTTAGTTTTAATATCAGAAATAAATTAAAACACCCAAACTTTATTCAACATAAATTTTTTTGTAAAATAATACTGCTAAGTTTATATATATATATATTAAAATATAGAAAATAATTTTGTATAAAATAAGACGATGCAAACACACTCATATAATTAGCATAAATGTGCCAGTAACTTACACTCTTAAAGAAGTTCTTTAAAACCTACTCTTTTAATTAATAGTTATAAATATATTAGAGGGTTTTTTTTTAATATTATATTGATCTATGATTTCCAATATTAATTAAAAAATTTTTGAAAATAACAGAAACATACCAAAACACACAAAATTCCAGTAATGGACACATTACAAAAAATAACATAAATAACTGTTTATGAGTGTATTTAGAACCAGAATTGAATGAAAGCATACTACTGAAACAACATAGTTATTTTCAAATAAATTTAACTATTAGAGAGAATTATTTGCTGTTAAAATTAATTATTGAGATTATCACAAGATTACTATGTTTACTATCATATACTAAATGGACTATAATTTATTATAGACTATAGTTTAAAATACTAAATTCCGATAATTACATTAATCAAATTATTGAGACAGTGTGGGGTTCAGATAACTATTGTATCAGTTTTTTTTTTAACTCATTGGTTTTTTAACATTGGTATATGTTGTCATATTAAATAGTTTCTTTATTTATAATGTAAACAAGCCAGTACTCAATATCATTAACAAATTTCTTTTATTTTTTTTTAAATTAATAACTAATTATTGCATTCCTTTTTTATAATCTTTAAACAATTACTCGCCATTTCCATTGCCACTTTTCTTATTGTGAACATATATAAGGGAGATGCATTTTTTAAATTGCGAAACATTTTATACAGGTTGTTCATTTGACACTAATGTATGGGTAATTGTACAGTAACATCAATTTATTTCTATTAGTATTATTTATATAATTTATTTCCATGATTAAACTTTTAACAAAACTGAATTTTGAATTAACTTTTACCAAAATGGATTTATAAAATATTATTTTTAAGTGTATTAAATTAATATATTATCTATTTTTATTTCATCTTATATTAAGACATTGTGTTTAAGGTTAGCATAGTCGAATTGAATTATTTTGATTTTAATTAAAAATATATATATTATTTTTCTCTTATTATTATTATTTTTTTTATCCAATTTAGTAACTTTGTTGTGTTTTGTTTTTGATGTTTTTTCTTCATTTGGTATTGTGTGTGTTAATGACCTCAAATTTGTATTATTTTGCTTTTTCATGGCTAATACAAAGATGAAACCACACACTTCATTTGTAGTTCCAAAATATTTGGGGCTTGACAATTCTGCTTTGGTTCTGCAAATTCCAATTGTATTTTTTCCTGTTTTCATGAAGTAATTTTATATGAAATTCAAATGTTTTATTAAATTCAATAGTTCATATATTGTAACACAATTAATGGTTTTACATACATAACTAATAAATATTTAGCTTTAATTATTTTTTAATATCTCTCTCTTGCATATTTTATAAATATGGGTTATTGTTAACACTTAAATAACTTGAGCTTCATTTAATAAAATTTTTATATTTTTTATTTTATTGTAAAATTTCAATGTTTTTGTTTGAGTAGTAGAAGAAAATTTTGAATTTTATATACTAACAGCCATTTACAAAATTTTATTTATTTTTAAGGTTTTAATAGAGGATGTCCATTACTAAAATGGTTATTTAGTCATTTTCCAGCTATGGACAACCCATGTAGACATTGTTAAAAATGAAATTCAATGATGATTTTAGTGCATAAAATGTTTTGACTTAACTGAAAACTTAAATAATCAAATTTAATTTTTAAATTATACTTACCAAAAAGTAATACTTACAAAATTTTTAAAAAATAGTTATTTTATGTGGTTAATAAACTTTCAATATTTTATTCATTTTTTCATAAATTATATTAAATTTAAACGAAATGCTTTTTATGCCTTTACAAGCTTATTAAACTTAATGTTTAACATTGCTCAGAATTAAGTTTAAAAACAATTTACTATAAAAGCTATTCTTTCTTTTTTTTCATATGGCAAAATATCAGAGTCAGATATTATAGATACAAGAACACTATTTACATAAAACTTTCAAAATTTGCAGACAGTTTTGATTTTTTTTTTTTTTTTTTTTTTTTTTTTTTTTTTTTACAAATTTTTTAAAATTCTCAAGACCTTGTGCTGAGAATTGGTGCAATGCACATCACGGACTTTTGAGAAAGTCTGCAGACTATTTTTCAACTGAGAAAAAAAATTGCTTGAAATTATTTGCAATGTACCATGGTACAGTATTTTTTGGAAGATGCACCACAGTGCAAATGAGTTTTAAACTTTAAAATATTATAAGTGAAAGGCTTATGCCAGAACAGTGGGTACGATGTTTTTTTTTTTTTCCCCTGTCCTTCTAGGGCGGTCATAGAAACAGTGCAACACCGAAGCGTGTGCTGCCTATTTTTTTAGGTTTTGCAGATTAATTTAACAAATTAAACATAAATTTTGTGTTAAAAACTATTGAATATTGATCTCTCTTAAATATATATAGCTTAGTGGCACTCTACTTGCATATTGCTTTTCACTTTTGCCGTTAGCTGGAATATCGGACATAGGACACGGTGAAAAGCGCAACATTTTTTTGCAGAAAATTTTAAAAGAATTATATGAGTTTGCTGGCAATTTTAAATTTTATCTAAGTCTGCAATATGCCTGTCGAAAAAATCCAAATTAATCTTAGACAAGGTTGTTTGGTTTAGACCAAATGTTTCTTTTTTTAACCATGCTGAGTTTTTATCTTTTTTTAACCCAAATATTTTTAATTTATTTTACACGTTATTAAAAATTAATTATTACTCCTTTCAGGAAAAAAAATGAGAATTTAAAGTAAAAACATCTTGTCAAATAAGTCAAATCAACTTGCATTATCTTAAAAATAACAAGTACAAAATTGATATAAATTATTTGGCCTCTTTGATAAGACAACAGAAATAATATTTAAAAAAATACACTTATTTAACATCAAATATTACATGTATTTTTTTAAATGATAAAGACTTTTTTAGCTATATATTACTAAAGCTATAATTTTGATTCATTTAAAAATTTTTATTGTTGGTATGTCATGATTACATTATATATATTTTTTTGGAAAAATTTAGTGCATGAATGTGAAAAGGCTCGCTGTCCCTGGCCTAGGTCATGTTAATATACTCGTAGAATGCTAATTGCATGTGTTGATGAACATATCTTAAGCTGTAAAGAATAAATTTAAAACATGAATTTAGCAAAGATAAAAGAGATCATAATTATGCAATATTTGGGGGAAAAATGTTTACTTTTGAGAAAATGCAGATTTACAATTAATAACATAAAAGCTGTAAAAAAAAAATCTTATTTGGAGAGAAGATCTTTGAAAAATAAAAAGTAATTTCAACATATGAAAAAAGCCTATGTAGTCTGATGGCTGTTTAAAGTTTTTAGTGGATGACAATATTTATAAAACTAATACCCATTTTAAAATCTGTGTTTTCCTTAGTTTAAAAAGCTGTGAAATAGGTATTTTTGTTTATTCTATTGCCCCCCCCTTTTTTTTTCTTTTAATTGGCCCTTTTTCAGGGGAAATATCAAATAACACACAATACTTTCTTCAAATATGTAAAGACTCTACTGCTTAATTCAAATCACTACAATAATTCTTTATGAAAAGATTTATTTTCAATTTAAAATGATTGTTCATATAGTCTTCTAACAAAAAAATAAAAAGTTTTTTACTAACCCTGATCTTAGATTTTAATAATTTTATATCATTTTAAACATTTATGTATATACAGTGTCTCACATAAGTGATGGGACACTTGTGCTTTACAAAAGGAAACTAATCAAATAAATTAAAAAAACATGGACACATTTTTTTGTGGGTGTGTTTCATACTTAAATTTAGTAAAGATTATTACATAACATACATTTTGTCAAAATATTAAAATATTAATTTAATAAAAATACAAATGTTTAGAACGGAGCAAAAAATAGCTCACATAAGTGATGGGACACCATTATATATGCAACAAAAATCGTCTGAAATAAGCAATAAAAATATTTTTTGGGGTTTTATTTTTACTTAAAAGCAATTGGCAATAATTTATAAAATCGTCTGCAGTATTTCTCTCCAGTTTGTTTTGGAAATTTTGTGTTTTTTAGCTCTGTGTAGCCATGAATGCTAAACGAAAAGAAACTTCGCCTGAAATTCGAAAATTAGTTATTAATTTGCATATTGAACGTGGAAAATCTATTAGAAAAACTGCTGAAACAGTTAACTTGAGTCGTTCAACAGTTTTCACTATCATTAAACGATATAAAAAGAATCATATGATTCAGGATAAAAGAAGACCTGGCCGACCATCAAAACTATCCAATGGAATAAAGCGAATTATCGTTCGAAATATTAAAAAAAAATCCAAGAAATAGTGCTTCAGAAGTTGCTGCTGATTTACAAGCATTATATGGAATAATTGTTAATCCTGAAACTATTAGAAGGGTAGTTCGATTTGCTGGATATCACGGTATAGAGTAGCCAGGAAAAAAAATGATCGTAAGTGAAAATAATAGAAAACTCAGACTAGCTTTCGCAAAATCCAACATAAATAAGAATTCTGATTACTGGAATAAAGTTATATTTGCTGATGAGAGTAAATTTAATATATTTGGTTCTGACAGTAGAATCTTGGTGTGGAGAAAACCCAGGAAAGAATTTCGCAAACAGGACTTGGTACCAACAGTAAAACATGGTGGTGGAGGAGTTATGGTATGGGGGTGTATGTCGCCCGCTGAAGTTGGTAATCTTGTTTTTATTGACAGTATAATGGATCAGTACAAGCATATTGATATTTTAAAGCAAAATTTGAAATCTTCAGCACGAAAATTGAACCTTCATAACGATTTTAAATTCTACCAGGACAATGACCCCAAGCACACTGCTCTGAACGTTAGACTCTGGCTGCTATATAACTGTCCTGAAATAATAAAAACACCACCACAATCTCCAGACTTAAATCACATAGAGAATATTTGGCAAGAATTGGAATCAAGAATTCGCAAACACACCATTTCTTCAAAACAACAACTAAAATAGGTGCTTGAAGAAGAATGGGGTAAAATCACAAAAAAATTAGTCGAATCCATTCCAAAAAGATTAAATCATGTTTTAAAAGTAAAAGGAAATCCAACAAAATATTAAAACCTTTTAAAAACTAAAATTTTTGGATAAATATTTGAAGGAAAAGTAAGTGTCCCATCACTTATGTGAGCCATTTTTTGCTCCGTTTTGAGCAATTACATTTTTACTAAATTAATATTTTAATAATTTGACAAAATGTATGTTATGTAATAATTGTTACTAACTTTAAATATGAAACACACCCAAAAAATTTTTGCACATGTTTGTTTATTTATTTTATTGCAGTCTCTTTTTATAAAGCACAAGTGTCCCATCACTTTTGTGAGACACTGTATAATCAATGATTTAAAAAAAAAATTAGTTGATTTAATATTTAAATCAACCGATTAAAGTTGTTGATACCTTTTTTTTAAAGTAGCAGATTTGAGGGATTCCACTGTATGTGTTTGATTCTTAAAATTACATTAAAAATTAAATCATACTTATTCCTTCTCTCAAGAAAAAAAAATTAAAAAGAGATTAAATATATGCATATATATATATATTAAAAAGAAATAGGTGGTTTTGAAAATTTTTGCTATGGAAAGTTCAGTATCTTTTTCTTTTTTCTAGGATATCAAAAAAAAGCTAAAAGCAAACAGCAGTAGAATGTACCAATGTCCTATTTGCCTTGAGAGAAAAAGAAATATTAAAAGTTATTTTCGCCATTTCCAAATTCACACAAATAATTCAAAATTCGAATGTAATGTTGAAAATTGCTCAAGAAATTTCAAAAATTATTCCTCATTCATTTCACATTTGAGACGAATTCATGGAAATCTCAATGTACCATCTGCATTACCGATTGTCGGGGATGATAGAACTATTGAATGCTCAGTTACTCTCTGCCAAAAGAAAGTTAACAGTCTTAAAGAACTAACAAAGCATTATAGAGATGAACACTTAATCCATGGTGTTGCTGTCAACTGCCCATTTATTAAATGTAAATCTAAAATTAAAACTTCAGGAGCATTGTCTGTTCATCTTTCAAGATATCATCGAAATGATGAAAGTCATGTTGACTCATATTCTGTGAAAAATATTTCTGCTGCTTCATCATCATTGATTCAGGATGAAATTATTGATAAAACGTCAAATAATAATGCACATGAAATTTCTTATATGGCACAGGGTGAAAATGCATTCGATAGTTACAATGAAAATGATATTGAAAAATGGAGACATGATAGCTTTCTACAAAATTTAGCCCTATTTTATCTTAAACTTCAGTCAAAATATCTAGTACCAAGTAGTACCATTCAGTTTATAGCAGAAGAACTAAGTAATTTTACTAACATTCAAAAAGACATTTTCCTTTATAACATTAAAGAAAAACTCCAATCATATAATCTTGAAGAATCTGTTATCAGTGATATATGCGAAGATTTTACTAACAGTGATTTTTTAACAGAATATCACAAAAAAGGCCACTTACGTTCTGTTTACTGCAAAAATTTATTTTTCAAAGAAAAATTTAACTACATTGAACCAGTTGAAGTCTATTTGGGATTAGATAAAAACAATAAAAAATGTACTTTTTTTTATGTACCAATTTTAGAAACATTAAAATCAATGCTAATTGACAATTCTGTGTCTGAATTTTGTAAAAAAGACTATAAGACTTATAATGAAACAATATTTTCTGATTATACAGATGGAACAGTATTTAGGAAAAATGCATTGCTTCAAAAATGGCCACATTTCCTTCATATTATACTTTATCAAGATGCATTTGAGATTGTTAATCCATTGGGATCTTCAAAGACAAAATATAAAGTTATAGTATTTTATTTAATTTTAGGAAACATTCCATCCTATTGTAGATTTAAGATTGAACCAATGAAATTAGTATTGTTATGTTATGAAAAAGATCTTAAGTATTTCAGTATGCATAAAGTATGTGCACAGTTATTACATGATTTAAAAATCTTAGAAGAGGGCACTATCATTGGTGAAACAAATTATAAAGGATCGTTATTGTACATTTTAGGAGATAATTTAGGCAGTCATGCAATAGGTGGTTTTTCTGAAAATTTCAGCACTGGGAAATATTTTTGTCGATACTGTTTGATTTCAAAGCAAAAATGGAATAAATCGTTAAATCACAAAGCACCTAATCGCACTATTTTCAATTATACAAGAGATATAAATTATGTAAACCAAAACGAGTGCACTGAAAGACATGGTATTAAAGTTAATTCTCCTTTCAATGATTTACAATATTTTCATGTATGTAATCCAGGTTTACCACCTTGCATTGGCCATGATTTGTTCGAAGGAGTAGTGCAATACGATTTAGGACTGTACTTGAATTATGTAGTTAATGACATTAAATGGCTGTCTATTGAAACTTTAAATAGAAAAATTCTTTCTTTTAAATATTTAGGCAATGATGCACTGTATAAGCCACCTGTTGTAAATTTAACAAAAAAAAAAAAACTTACAGGACATGCAATTCAGAACTGGTGTCTTTTAAGAAATCTTTCCCAAATAATAGCAGAATACATACAGCCATCAAATAAAATTTGGTACATTTTCTTGCTATTGCAAGAAATTGTTGAAATAATATGTGCTCCTAAAGTAACTTTATGGCAGTTAAATTATCTTGATGACATTATAAATGAATATCTAAATCTACGCCAAAAGTTCTTCCCTAATGTAAAATTAAGACCAAAACATCATTATCTCACCCACTATGCTTCATTAACTGTACAATTTGGTCCTCTAATTAACTTATGGACTTTAAGATGTGAGAGTAAGCACAGTTATTTTAAAAAATGTGCAAGATACTCATCAAACTTCAAAAATGTTCTATTTTCCTTATCTGAAAGACACCAGTTATTGCAAGCATATTTAACTTCTGGAAGTTTATATGGGTCAGCCATTGATATCACAGATTGCAGTTTGTTTAACATTGAACTTTACAATCAAGAAATCAAAAAAGTAGTGAGAACTTCAGGTATTTTAAATGATAGTGATAAAATTTATCAAAGCTTCAAAATAATTTATAAAGGTGCAACATATAAAAAAGGAGACATCATCATAGTTGGAATGACTAACCTTGCATTAAATATCATGTTTGGTGAAATTCTGTTTTGCTTATTAAGCAAATCACAACCCTACCTTATTGTCAATCATTATACTGGTACTTTTAATGACATAATAAGAACATATGAATTAACGAAAAACCCAGATATTTCCTGTATTTCAATAAATAACTTATTGGATTATTTACCAATCCCAGTAAGGCAAATTGGTAGAAAAAAAATTATTAAGTTAAAGCATAGTATATGCAAGCCTTTACCTTGATGATAAAAATTTTTGAGTAGATTAATTCAATTATAATTTTCTTTATACTTTTTTGTATGCATAAATTTTATTTATATAATTTCATATAGCCTTTATATATTTTATTATTATTATTTTAGGAAGAATGCCTCTAATAAAAATTTGGAATTTCAACAGAACAATTAAAAAATTAGCAATACCAAAAAGCTTAGAAGAATTAAAAATTGTAGCAAAAAGAAAATTAAATTACGATGAAAATATACCAGTAAAAATTTTATTTGAAAGTGATGGAACTGAAATTGATACAGAAGAAGAGTTTCAGTATCTATTGGATGATATTTCACAGATTATTTTGCAGGTAATACCAGAAAGCGAAAGCTGGATGCTTGCTGAAAAGGAAAACCCTCTTCTAGATTTAGAAAGAATACCAAGCACATCAATAGGCCCAATTATTGTGCCTGGATCACTTACCTCCGGTTCAATGGACTTGCATCAAATTGCTGGTCCTTCAACATTAAAAATTAATGACCCATTAGAAGATGTTTCTAGCTTTTCAGATATAAGCAGCACATTCGTTATTCCTTGGGAAAATTTCTCACATCGTTTTATCAATGATTGTGAAGCTCAGAAGGAGCCGAATGCAGCTGACAGGAGGACAGTCATCAGACAAATTGTTGACAAAATACGATAAATTAACAAAAATCCCCCCCGGAAATTTTTGGAGAAGGTTGTTACAGATATGGTTAACAAATACCCAGTATTGTCAGATTCTGTCGGCCCTCAAAAATGTGCCACGCTGTTCAGTCAGCTTGAAAATAGAATTCATCACTGTAATAGATTAGCAAAGCATGGTAAAAGAAAAATAACAATTTCCCATGAAACAAGCAGATCTATTGCAGTGAAATGTAGGGATAAACATGGTTGCCGCCAATGGCAACCATTAGAATATCCAGAAGGAGAGAATACTATTTCTCAGAATGAAAAAAAAGAGTGGTTGAAACTACAATATGAACTTTCAATCAACAACGAAGAAATTTCGCAGAAAATGGCTGCGACTTATGCTAGCCAAAGACTGTCGATAAACGACAAGGGGTTCAGCATAGTTCAATTATACGAGGAATGGCCATACCTGTTTAAAAGAGAATACTTTTTGCAGCATGCAAATATGTTGATGGAATTTAACGTACAGGAAAAGTGGAGACAACAACTTATAGGAACAGTCCCAAAGTTAGTTCAGCTGTTTCGAAGCGACACCAACAAAAAATATATAAGAACTAAAGACCTGATGGAAGCCATAGAAAAAACAAATGAAGAGGCTCAATCAAAAATGGCAGAAGAATGTTCCCTTCTCCAGTCTCTGTTGAAACATTTTAAAGAGGAGGAAAATCTGATAATTAAATATTTTGAGGTAAGTGATAACTTTTCAGACTAAAATTTTATTTAATGATTATTTATTTCTATAGCTGTCTTAATTATAAATAAATATTTTAGTTTTAAGTGTGAAGGAATATCTGAATTACAATGATAGTCCTTTTGTACAGAGGAGTTAGGGAAAAAATAAAAGGTTAGAATGATGCGAATAATTATAAAATTATTACACATTTATATGAGGGATTTTTATTAATTATTTATATATTAATAAAACTATTAATAATAAAAAAAATTATAACTAATATAGAAATCTAGAAAGCCGTAAAAACAGATTATCTATGAAACTTTTTATAGTATATGGGAAAGAATAATCTTGTATGCACAATAAATTTTAAGAGGAATGCAGAGATAAAGTTAACATACATAACATAAGGGTGAGTCTAAAAATGAGAAAGTAGTTATAGGAAAGGTTTATTTAGAAAATTTTAGAGGGGAGTTACTCAAATTCTTCTATTTATGAAAGCCCTGTGCAAATATTTTGCTGAGCTCTCTCTCCTCCCCCCCCTCTTTTTCACTGTTGGTAAGGAAGGGAAAATGCAAAACCTACACACTTATGTTTATGGGGGAAATTGATGGAAAATAACTAAATATGTTATCCTTCATAATATTGACAGATTAAGATTCCCTATAAAGGATTATGCTGAGTTGTTATTTAGAGTCATGACTTATTAATTTTCTTTTAAATATATGTTTATTAACAATTGAATTTTATTCCAGAAAACAGATTCACTTGATGATGTATGCAATTCATTGAAGGAGAGTTTATACCCAACTATAGCAGTTTTTATTAAGACATAGTATCTATATAAAAGCTTATTATATATAAACCTGAAAAAAAAATCAATTTAAGCAAGAAAAATTCTAATAAAAAAGTAGGAAATAGTCAAAATATGCATTTTGAATGGGCTGAAGAGATTTGAAATAGTAAAATTAAAGAAAATTTTCAGAAATATTAATTTATTTAATTTAAAAAACCACTGTACTCAATGTGCTTGCTTTTACTTAGATCAAATCAAGCTTGTAAAGTTTTCAAAAATTTAGGGCTTATATGTCTCAGTTTTACAACACAACAATAAAGAGTAGTAGAATTGTAATTGCATGTAATATACTTTACAACTAATATAAAATTATGTTAATTCTGTGGTCGATTCAGGGTCTTTTTTTATTTCTTGGTGTCCATTTTTTCAAAAGTAAATTACTTTTCTAACATTTTATTATATTTCTTTGAAAACTTACCTCTTGTAGTAAAAGGTTAAATGCACCAACTTAAATTCAAACCAAGCGTATATTAACAAAATTTTTTTAAGTCCTTCTGCTAAAGCTTTTCATTCTGATGTACTTATTAGTTTGCATATTATGCATTTAAAACCTAAGAAAATGAAAATAATTAATAGTATGTTTTTATGGAATGGAATCATTTGATAAGACCCTCATATTTTTGCTTGGATTGATTTGTGTAATGATAACATTAAAAGCAATCATGTTATATTATACAATGTATATCAGTTGAAAATTAAGGAGTTTCTATGTAAATTAAATATGCTTATTTCTTTTTGATAACATATAATTAAATCAGGTTTATATAAAAATAGATAATTTATAGTCTAAATTAATCAATGTAGCTTTCATTTGTATAAAAAATGTCCTGATCGGTAATTGCCCTGGCTGTTATAAATAATTACCCCATTTCCGAGGAAATTATTGAACAATGAAATTTTCTTATTAAAACTTTAAATAATATTTCAATCAAAGCCTGTATTCTGGCCTGTATTTTATTAAATAAACACATGATGAAGCTTTAACCATGCTAAATATAATTACATCAATTGTAATAATTTTAAAGATATTTAGATGTTAGCATTTTTGTTTGGTAATTATCCTGGTAAATCCTACCCCAAACTTTGTTTTTCTTTAAAAAATTGTAGAATTAATATTTTTATTTTAAGCATTCTTATTTCATTTTCAAATTTATACAAAATTTTTGTTTTTTTATTTATTTTCTCTTAGGGAACAATGTTCTAGAAAACCCACAAGCTGCTGTATGCATACATGGAAAGAGTATAGGGAGCATCGAGAACTTCAATGAGCAAGTCGTCATAGCATTTATAGCTTATTATGTTTTCAATTACCGATATCCAGAAGGAATCGAAGCCACGTTGGAATTTATACAAAGGTACGGACTAAAAGGGAAAAGTAATTTAATTCAAATTCTGGTTTAATAGTTTTATCTTGTATAAATTAATATTTTTTTATAGTTCTTATAACAGTAACTTATCAACTAATGAAATTTTTAACAGCATCGATTCTTTCTCTTGCATGGCATCAAGGAAAGAGGGGGGGATTTTCCCCTAGCCCACTTTTTTCATCTACTTGTGATCATGAAATTTCTGATATATTGTACAAATATATTTATAGACTTTTTACTTTTTTTTTTTCTGGTTAGAAAATAATTTTTCACCCTTTATCTTAAAAATTACTGTCTGCAATCCAGTATGTCTTTTATTCAAAATTAAACATAGTACAAAAATTTACATTTTGGGAATGGGGATTGGAAAACTGTTTGTTAAACAGAAGTGTGCTATTCAGAGTGTGAGAGATTATACTGTATTTATAATTTTGTAATTCTACATTTGCATAAAGCTACTAGAGATATCTGAAACAAACTTTTTTCCGCATATTTTGATTTTGAACTCTGTTGTATCAAGCAAAAGTTTACATTATCTCTGCTTCTTAAAAAAAAGGGGGGGGTTCATAGATTCTATCTTTGTGCACTGGTTTAACATAATCATATTGAAAAACTTTTGATTTGTCCATATTTTACTGGAATTAAAGATCACCGATTTTTTTGTTCTTGTTTGCTTGTCCTGTATGAATGTTTAAACTTCATTCCAGCCCAACTATTCATTTCTGCATGTCTTTAACTGCCTTAGTATTCTTATAATCAAATCAAGATCCTGCTATGCAATATCTTTATTTATTTTTTCTGGTATAAGAAAATCCTTTATCATTTTATTTAATTTCAATATTCCTGATACAATCTCAAATGCTAAATTGTCATAAATTTTATTACACAAAAATATGTTTGCTTGTGTAATATACTTAAATATTGAAAATGTAAATCGTAACTGCAATACAGTGAAATCTCTGAATAGCGGCCACCACGGGGAGTACGATAAAGTGACTGTTATTAATTATTTACATAGCATAAATTTGCTTTCTATACTAGTATTAAGTAGAAATTTAAATGAACAGGAATTTTCTGCACTCTGTGAATTGCTTTATAAAGCCTTAATTACACAAGAATTTGTTTATTAAAATATGTCAGATATTCTTGACGCTCAAACATTAAAAAAAAGTTTACTTGCAATGTGTTGCTTTTAATGTATATTTTTGTTCATTAGCTTATTTCAATCATACTTTTATACATAGCTGATATTGATATTTTCAAACATATTTTATTAAATAGTTAAATGATTTGTTATTTAATTTTTTAGGTGCATTCTGAACATTGAACCTGTTGAAGGTGGAAACAAAAGGGGAGGAAAGCGAAAAAGAACTGCTGTTCATCCATCAGTTCTAAAGTTAGCAAATAAATTAAAATCCCAGGAATTTGTTTAGGGCATTAGTATTGATGATTAAATTATTATACATTCATTATTACTCACAAAATATTTACATTTAAAGTATTACTATTTTGCATTTTTTACAATTATATTCGCATTGCTTTAAACTTGAATTTTATTTTCAAAAACATTATATATAGAAAATGTATATACATATTTTAAAAGCATGTGCTTTTATAGTTATACAAAAGTCGCTCAAAATTTTTTTTTTCATTATTGTTAAAGCTCTTAATAATATAGCATTTACATTATGTAAAAGCGAAAATTTAGATTTACTTAAATTAAAAGGTTTATTTATGGCACTTTTTCATTTAAGAGGCCTACTTAAGAAAAGTTGTTGAACACTGTATTTCACATTGCAGGTGTTGAACAATATTTTTGCAATCCATTAAATTATCTTCAAAATCATGCTTTTTTTCTATTATCACTTTACTGCTATATAAGCCTTATTTTTCTTTTTACAATGTTACTCAATGTGTTTGTCACTTACACAGATTCTTAATTTTGTATCATACTCATTTTTTTTTTAATTCTTTTTTTTGTGTGTGTGCTTATTTTGTAACTTTCTACTGATTTAAATCTTTTTAGAGAATTATATTGTATTATAACATGTCAGATGGCTCGATATTGAAGTTTGACATATACTCTTGTTACAGTGAAAAAACAAATTATTTTTCTACTGGTGTTGACATACTCTTTGAAAGTTCTTGTTAATTTGAACTCATGAGTAGAGGCTGTATAGACTGCAAGTGTCAATCCTTAAAATAATTTTGCTGTGTATGAAATATTGCATAATTTTAAGACTGTTGATAATTAAATACACACAATACTTTAATATTTTTTTCTTTGCTTAATCTATGCATATTAGAAACCTCTCTCTCTAATGAAATTTCTGTAAAAAAAGAGGCATCAAAACTATATTTCAGAGATTTAGAGTACAGAATCTACTATCTTAATCTACAAAAAATACATTTTTTAATATCAAATCTAAAATGTATTTATTTATTGTTATTATTATTATTGTTATTATTTGTTCTTCTAAGTTCTTTGGAGTCATATCCATTTTTTCAGCAAAAGAGACAGAGTCTGAGAGTTGTGGAATTGTAAAATTAATAAAGTGGAAAACACACAAATATATTGAAGCATTAAAAATAAAATAATGCTGAATTAGTGATATTTTAGACTTATTTTTCTTATATTCCATCATTATACTAATCAACAGGCCGACGTTCTTGTGATACCAGCCCACAGTCGGATTCTTTAAAATAGCACAGAGAGAAAATTGGTCATTTTCTACTCTGACTCCATTGCCCTAGTATAAAAGATAATTATACAGAAATTTAGTTTTTATTTAGAAATAGAAATTTACTTTCAGTATTTGGGGTAATACAAATATACCGTATGGCCAAAGGCCGCTAACCGTGTCATAACTAATGTAACAAAAGTGTTCAAGCTGCAGATTATGCTTAAGAGGTTTATTATAATAAATTATGTTAATTTTTATGAGGCAAACATATATATTGGTAGAGATACAGTCACCTCTCACTTATACACGTTTGAAAAAATTGATTCAAAATTGTGCATAAGTGAAAGCCGCGCATAATTGAAAGGATGTTATATATTGTATTTCTTTATACATTTTTTACACATTATGGGGAATAAAATCTTTTTGAATTGTAAGATTTATGATTCTAACATTTTATAAGACAAACTGGATATAGTAGTAGTGTATTTACTTAAAAAAAAACCTCTTAAACTTCCACTACAAAATTTAGTTTAAAAAATACAATTAATGTATTTTTTTTTATTTGACATAGAAGAAGATATAATTGCATAGAAAAGAAATGCTAAGTTTTCCTTTCGTAAAACAAGAATACTAGTTTCTTTTAACTTACTCGGCATTTCTACAAGGAGCTAATTCACTCCTAATACATTAAAGTCATTATATTTGATGCTACACCAGAATTTTTTAAGTTAACACCGCAAAGTATCCATGACTCCTAAAGCTGTAGCGTAAGATGGATCATAAGTATCAGCTTAATCATCTTCTTTTCTTTTTTCTGCTGTCACGTTATCAAAAACAGTTTCAATATATCTTATGTCTGTTGATATTAAGTTTTCATCAACACTGGCGAAAACTTAAGAAAAAGTATCTTAGCTTATGCATTCTTTTTTGTCTATTATTGGTGCTAAAATCACTATAATTTGTTTCATTTTTCTGTAAAGCAATGACTTGAGCATCATTTCAATGAAGAAAATTCACTTTTCTAAAGTAGTACTGGATACAGTATAATTGAGAAAGACAATTCAAAGTGGCTCTCTTTTCTCTGAACAAATAAATTAAGGTGGTTTCCAAATATGAAGTTATCTATTCTGAATTCTTGATAATTTCTTCAATTATATTAAGTGAATATCGCTGTTATATTCGTTTTCTTTCAATTTGTTGATGGTCTTCCATGAGGTTTTGGGGAAAAATATCTTCATGGAAATATACCCACCTAGATTTTCAGAATAATTTCTCATGCATTTTCTAGATATCTAAGAAAACATCTAGTGACCAGTCACCTTTGGCCATACACAATAAAATAATAATAGCATATTTGGCAAGCTTTTTTTTTTTTTTTTTTTTTTTTTGTAACGAAATTTTTGCATTTTAAATTTTATTTTTGCAATTTTAATAAGGCAATGATTTCTGTGCAGAAAAAAATGTTGAAAAAGAACAGCAATTGACGGCTATTAAATGTTTTTTATGTAATTGATTTATTTTAAGTAAATTTTACATAGTTACAAATGTGATTCAAGCATTAATTTCTTATGTTTATTAATAGAGTTTTAAAAGTGAAATAACATTCATGTACTTTTAAAAAATTGTGCATATTTTTGTGCATTTTTATTGATAATAAAATTGTACATATTTTTTGTTTCTACAATAAAATGTCTTACCAATGTTGTTAAATATTCCTCATTAAGCATATAATTCTATATTGTGTTTAAATGCAAGGTTTGCAACAAAATTCAAATTTAATTTTCGTAACAAAATATTTAATAATATATAAACTACCGGGTATCCTAAAATGGACTGGCCAATTTCAAAAATCAGTAAATTGGAAATGGCGACAACTATTGAAAAAATTCTTACGACAAAGTTATGCATGGTAGGAATTTTACTCTGAAGTTTTGATAAATCCAAATAGCAATGATAAATATCATTTTTAAGCAATAATGGCTAGAAAAAGTATGAATTTTTTTTTTCGCCTAGCACTGATGGAAAGAAAGGATACTAAATATATTGAGTGAAATAATCCTTAAGAAGACTCTATTGGTGATTGAGACCCTTAAATTGAAAATCTCAGTAAAAAAAATTCTTCACTCATAACATACTCCTTTGCAAAAATGGTTTAATTAGCTAATTTTAAAATGCAATATCCATTTGCAAGTTATTATATTTTAAAATTAGTTAGTCCATTTTAAGACACCAGGTATGGTGCAAATCATGGAATTTTGACATAATTAGTTTGTTGGTATAATATTAACTGATTTTTTTTTTCAGTTAATTTCCAGCACTGAAATTATTGAATATTTAATAAGTTATTTATCACAATGTTAACTAATTGTAGAACCAACAGAGTGAAAAATGTGTAAGTCAGAAATCGAATCCAGATCCTGAACTCCAAGTGCTATACCATTTAAGCAACAAGGATGATACCCAGCTTAGCATCTCCTACATATGTTGACGTTGGCACACCCACAAGGGAACTAAGGGGCTAGACCATGAAACTAGACTAACTATTTAAAGCTTAATCAAATTATGAAAGTTTACTTTTATCATTTTTAATGAGATTCTTCAAAATAGAAATTATGAAATATAGTTATATTTTCACATTTTTTTTTCTTTTTTATAAATTTTCTTGTGAAATTTTAAATATCAGCATTTTTAATACCCACCACTTAAAACAGTATTATCTTTTTATTCCACAAAAATGTTTTCACTTATTGCTTTCCCCTTCTACCACCCAGTGTTCATTCTGTATCAAGCACGAGAAAAAAAAAAAATACATGGCCAGGATTAACACATCTTGTCCATTTTTAATAATAATAAAAGAAAAAAAAATCAGATCAAGCTTGTCTGACATTGCAGGCCAAATCAGCCCCTTCCAAAGCTTAATCCTAGGTATGCCCCTGTATGTTGATAAGGCTGTAATTGCAGCACAAGATAGAATTGTCTACATAAGCACACAAACCTGCGACATAACACGAGAAACAAACCTAGCAAGGATGAACATATATATAATGAAAGAGTCTTTCCAAGGGTTCTCGGGCTTGAATTTCGGCTTGAGCAAAAGTAGAGCACTTGGAAAGTCATTCCAAGAGATCCAAGTTCAATATTCGGCTTTGATATTTTTTACTCTGTTAGTTCTACCCTTAGTTAGCCTTGTAGTAAATCACTTATTAAATATTCAATAATTAATTTTATTAAATCAGTTAATGAATAAGTATTTTGCATAAAACATTTATTAGTTTGAATTTGGTTGCTTTATACTGCTAAATAACACTAATAAGTAGTAATTTTTATGCATTGCAAAATGTTGAAAACTCTGATCAGCATGAAATAGCATTGAAATACTTCTATGATATTTTTCAGCATAGGGGTTTCGGCAATAGAGAAAATGACTTTGGTGAGAGATGGAAAACTGATAACATTTTGTGGCAACCTAGTCACTGTTTTGTATACACAAGTAATTTTTTCCATATAATAGTTTAAATGATAGAATGGGCCTTTTATAAAATTTATATACAAACAGAAGTAATTTCTACATAAAAAACAATTATAATACAAATATAAATATCTATTATACATACAAGGTGATTCATAATTCTCTTTGGGGGTTTTCAAAACACTGTAATAAAAATATATATGTTGTACCACACATGAATTTTCTTGTCAGCTAGTCCCTGTGCAGACACCAAATGCTTTCTATTTGCCCGCAAATAGTATTTTTATTTACTAACTGCCGTCAGTGTTTTGTGTACTGTCTTTTATCGGTAACTGTTCATTTGTTTTTGCATTCATAACTTTTTTTTTGCTGTATTTGTCTTATTTTTATCTTTCTATGCCACATTCACAAGCATCATACTTTATATATGAAGCAATAATAAAGTTTGTTCTCCTAAAGTGTTTATAGCTTTTAGCGAAATAAATATCACTTTTGGAAGCCAAAATTGCTTTTAGCTTAAAAAAGAAAAAACTAAGATCTCTGTACTGAAAAAGTTTAAGTTTCCACAAACCAAAGTTTTAAAAACTTTTTTAAACTGTCAAAGTTTTAAAACTGTCATTAACAGTTAAACCCATAAAGTTAGATTTGGTGCACAGATACATTTATGTTATCAATTTTCCAGTGAATAAATATTTAATTACATTCCTTATGGGTATTACATATAATTTAAATTTTCTTTAATCTTATTTAATGTATCAAATCAATATATCACACTATGTTTTTATTTTCTATTGTAATTTTTGCACACTTGTTCCTAATTCATAATCAGACTTTAAAAAATAAAATGTAAACAAAGGGGTGATGTATCTACAAGAATGTATTATCCAAAAAACTTTTGTCCCTAAAGTATGCAGATTTCACAAAGGTGACCGTATATACAAAGCTTTCAAAATCCTTGTTGGTCCTGCTGGTTCGAGACCATCAAAAATTCAATGAGACCACTAATTTAAAGAATTTAGTGCTCTGCAGAACCAGTAACTCCCCCCCCCCAGTCTATGACAAGTAAACCTAAATTTTTGCATTGTTAAGAAAACTGAACCAAACACAAAGTTTTATTTTATTAGAAAAAAAAAATTGTGAAAAAAAAAATTGTGTTAATCCTCACAGTCAGCTGAAGTAAACAAACATTTTTCTATTAACTCTTTTGCATTTTGACATTTTCTAATTCTTTTGCATTCGATAGCTGAGGTTCCTCTCAAGATCGCTCTTTGATTACTTTTTCGATTTTGGTTGCATATATTTTTTATTTAGTTACTTTCGCTTCTAAAACCTGTTCCAAAAGTGAAAGTAATTTTATAAAAAAATACCTGCAACCAAAATCGAAAAAGTAATCAAGTAGCCATCTTGAGACGGACTTCAGCTATCCAATGCAATAAAAATAATTTTAAAATGTCAAAAGACGAAAGGTTTTTTAAAAAATGTCTCCCCATAGGAATCACATTAGCTCGCGAGTGTCTTCGTGGGCAGGGACAGGGGCCACATTGAGCGTCACGTCAGTCATCGATGACTAACGCTGAAGTTTCCGTTTAATCTGTCTTATATATAAAGATAATAATCCTCTAATAAATAAGTTAAGTAAATTTTAAATGAATTTTAAACAATTACTTAAAACAATATATATATATACATATTTAGTTTTATATCATATTCTATACCACTGACAAACATTGGGGTGACTAAACTGAAAGTTCAATATCTGTAACCAGTGTTTGTTGTGGCACTCAACATGTTAAACACAAATAACATGTTTATTTGATGTTAATATCAATAAAATGAAAGTGTAATTAAAAAATTGAAACTAAAATTTTGCAAAATTATAGAAGGTGGTAAAAAATTTTGCTTAACATACATCAAGAGAAAGAAAGCTCATTAAAATTTGTTGAACAATGTTATTACTGCTGTCAGAATTATACCAATGTTTAAAAATGGATTTTGCTAGTTGAGTAAGCTTTTATAGAATTTAATGTTTTATTACTTACAGAGCAAGCATTTAGATATTATATTAAATATTAGAAAATAATAAAAGACATTTTGATTATGTTACTTTCAAATAGTAATTATTTTTGTACATAAAATAAGATGTAGACAAATTTTTTCAACATTTCTAACAAAACTTTTTGATTGATTGCGATTTATTACACTCATTACACATGGATATACCTTATAGAGATGTGGACCAATTTTTACACCCTTTCTGTCTAACCATTACCATATTTAATTTGCATCAATAGGTTATCTATTCATTTAAGTGTAACTCATTTAACTCTAAGAATACAAAACCGAGAATTCCCCTAAAGATAAGTACAATCTCTCTGGAGTTTTTCACTCTTTTTTTAGATAAAATAAAAATATTAGAATATTTTTTTAACCGTTCAATTATATTTCACAATTTAAGAACAATGTAAAGGCAAAAGAGAACATAAAACTAAAATATAACTTATACACATTTTATACAATATTTAATATTTGCAAAGTATTTATTAAGAGAGAATCCACCAGCTGTTCTTCTATATGTTTATAATATTAGCCTGGCATAAAATTCTCAAATTATAATTAGAAGATAAAATGTTTATAGGAAAATCAGTTACATCCAACTCAATATCTACAGTACGGGATTCTAATATTCTAATACACTAAAATAGAAATTATGTTGCTCTGTCTAATCCATAAAAAATAAACACTTAATTGATTTCTTAAACAAACAAAAAAAGAAAGAAACGACGGTACTTGTTTTTTAGCGTCATTTAATTTCGCATGCAAAGCTTTTTCATATGTGTACACACAAAAACAAAAATCTAACTATGTACTATTTAGGCAACTGAGCATTCTTCGCGAGTAGTTTTGATTAGTTGATTGTTGAGAAGCATGGAATTCTTATTAGCTCCATGAGAGCGGCGACAAAGGAAATGACGTCATGTGTATCAGTTCTTTTTACTTCCTTTCATTATCGCGCGTGCTTCATCGTGCGAGGGGGAAGATTCAAAATATGAATGATGTATAACATGAAAAGTTAGGTTTGGTTTGGTTTGGTTTATTTTTGTCGTCCGATTATCTACGCTAGGGATATAGGACCAGGGGGGAGTGCCCTTCGTCATGAAAAGTTAGGAAAAATTTGAAAATCGCCCCCCCCCCTAGGAAGTTTATTATCGTGACCTACGGAATATACACTCCTTCTGTTTGAAAGTTTTATATAATTATAACTAATATTCGTTGGAAGACTCCGCAAAAGAAAAAAAAAGAGAGAAATTTCTGTTGGGTTTTTCCCAACAGAAGGGAAAACTTGAACAATTACGTGTGTATTTAATCGACAAGAAATATCTTATTGAGCAGGAAATATTTTTAAATAAAGTGTTTTTTTATTCATTAATATAAACTACTACTACAAAGATTATAATTTTCATTTAATGCCTTATTGTACATGAAAAATAATGCATATTATTTGCATACAAAAATTGCAATAAAAAATACTGAATAATATTTATATGACACAGATGTCATACATACACCACATTGGCACGATTTCTTTGAGATGCCGATTTAGCGAAAACCTTGAAGAAGTTAGAGAAATTTAAACTCATTATGAATCGTGACTCAGAAGGACGGGAGATTTTGTGTGTGTGTGTGTGTGTGTGTGTGTGCTAGATTTGTAATGTATGAATCATAAGCTTTCAATAGACATATTTCATCAAAAAAATGAGAATGCCCCCCCCCCTCCCCCTCCCCAAAACGGTCCTATGAGAAACACTCGAAAACTGAAATAGCAAAAAGAACGCCGAAGAAAAGTTAGCTATGCTAGAATTTCCACCGCCGCTGTAGCTCCCATAGAAGCAAAGTTATAGCCTTTTACAGATTGAAATGAAGTGAAGAAATTAGCAAAATTACAATCGCGACCTTCAGAATACAACTCCCCCCTCTTTGAAATGTTTATATATTATAAATACTACTCATCAGAACATTTAGTAAAGAAGTCTGGTGTAAAATGATGAAAATGCTACGATTTTAAAAAATTTCATAAAGTGCCCTTCCAATTTGCCCAAATTGGGGGGGGGGGGGAGGGAATATTCATAATATAAAAAATAATTTTTTGTGAGCGGCTCGGAAAAACTTGAAAATTGCTCTTCCTCAAAATACACCCAAACTCCCCGCCCCCCTCTCTGAAATTTTTATTAAATATTATTTAACTCGGAGATGAATCTAATCTACACATACACTACTGTAAAATTATTTGAATTATTTGTGATTGAAAATTCATTTAAGACAAATTTTAAAAATTAAAAGATATAGCGCTGTAAAAATACATCATCGTGCTTGAAAATTCAAGCACATATTCATTTACAACATATTATTTTGTAAATTTACATTTTCGTGCGAGAATTTTCAAGCACGCATACATTTACAACAAACGTGAAATTTACAACACACAATGTTGTAAAATTACATCACCGTACTTGAAAATTCAAGCACGATTTCATTTACACCATACTTGAAAATTACAACACACTGTGTCGTAAAATTACATCACCGTACTTGAAAATTCAAGCACGCTTTCATTTACACCATACTTGAAAATTACAACACATTGTGTTGTAAAATTACATCACCGTACTTGAAAATTCAAGCACACCTTCATTTACAGCACTCTTGAAATTTACAACACGCTGTGTTGTAAAATTATATCTCTCTCGTGAAAAATTCAAGCACACATTCATTTACAACATACTTGAAATTTACAACACACTGTGTTGTAAAATTACATAAACGTTCTTGAAAAATTCAAGCACGCGTTCATTTACAGCACACTTGAAATTTACAACACAAGTTGATGGCGATTTTTTTACCCGCACGTTGTGTTGTAATCTTGCCTATTGATTTTTTACAGTGTAATGTATGTTATTCAGAATCATTAAAGTTTTAAAAAAAAAATTATAATCGAATTTTTTTACGCGATAATTTAATAATATCAACATATTTATCAGAGAATGAAATTGTTATCTCACTTAAGGTTTTCATATATACCTGACTATCTTTTTATTTTCTTAATCTGTTATCTCCATCGCGGAAACTTTAGGAATTTTATCACTCTGGAACTCGCGAAAAAGTGGGGTCAAGTAGGTCACATATTAACTCACAGTAAATCACAGACATAACTCTTACTCTTTACACCTCTTAAAAATGACAGTTAATTCCAACAGATTTGACCGAACATGTTATCAGCATGTTTCTTACAAGATTCCATTTATTTTTAGAAGGTTTCTCTCTTTTATGCAAATTGTTGATAAAAGTTCAAGCATCTACCTGCTGGAAAACAAAAGTTTTAAATAGGATTTTTTCAAGATACTTACCAATAATGAAACTGCATGAGGTTCATTACTGGGTGCCGTGCCAGATTCTAATCGTGAACATACAGTGTTCCAAAAAAGATTTTTAGAGGCGTGACTTTTGATTTGTGGGGGGAGTAGGGAAGCAAATAACGATTTTTTATGTTCCGTAAAATGTACTGGGTCCAAGTCTAAGCTAGAGGCCTGCAAGGGCCAGAGTCGGCGGGACTGTACCGAATTTTCTAACGGGCATGCTCGTGCTAGCAGAATTATAGTGATAACCTGGCAGAATTATATATATATATATATATATATATTTAACGGGATGGGCCGGGCCTACAAACAAAATAAGCGGGTCGGGCGGATAAAAAATTTCGCGTGTCTACCGGACCGTTGAGAACATTTAAGCAGAAACGATAAAATATGAGCTGTTTTCAATAAATATGGCGTTAACGAGAATAAGTATAAATGTGCGTCACGAGCCGATACTAGTTTGGCAACATCAATACCGAAATGGAACTTGTACAGTGTAGAGATCGGCATCGGACAGTTACATTGTGTGTAACCCGGGCTTTATATTATTTAGCAGTCTCATGCTGGGACAAGGTGAGGATTGCATCATTTTTGTACATATTGACAAGACGAACCGGAACTAGATTTAATTGTTCTGAAGATGTGTAGGCAGGCAACATAACTTGTAAAATTATTAAGAGGGATAAAGAGCTTGTTAGGGTAATATTTATATATATTTCTTTGTGTTTCTTAAATTTATTTCTCAAAAACGCGAAAGTTCGACATATTTTTTGACTAATTTTTAAATTTATATTAGTCAAAAAATGTGTACATTTAAACTGTAAATTAGTAAAAGTATAAAATTAACAAGCCTGACTCTTGAAGGGAATTGGAATCGAATAGTGGTTTTCATTTTTGATAAATAAGATATATGTGTAGTCTTTTTGGGAGATAAGAGATTTTTATCGAATGGTTGCAGATTTTTCTCCCTTCCCATGCTGTCGCTTCTAGAAATTCTATTCAAAATGCTAGCTTTGACTTTGTTTTCTTAAATTTCTTGTAACAAAAAAATAAATAATGCTATTCGATTACATAGTATTCGAATAAAAAAATCTGTTAATCTTTTGCGTTTTCAAAAAAAAAAAAAAAAAAAAAAAAAAAAATATGAAATCCGAAATGTATCAGAAAGTAACTTTTTTGGATTTGAAATTGAATTTGGATTTAAAAACTTTAATAAAATAATACAGAAATATTTTTATAAATCTACTTTTATTAATCTTCAAAAGTTACGATGTTTTTAACATTCTTTCTTTTCTTTTATTCTGAACAGTATCAATTTTTTAATGAATCTTTATTTGAATGTTGACAGTCCAAGAATCTAAGTAATCATTAGAGTTGATAATGTTTATTTATTGTAATATAGTCTGTAAAATCATTCTATATATATGTATTCCAGTATTCTTTAAAGTAATTTTAATTAGGTGATAAAAATCTGATATTTTAGAAATAGTAGAAATTGTGTGGGGCCAGAACGGGCCAGGCCTGTTTTCGCAGATTCCTGTACAGGCCGGGCCTAGAAATGTAAAAATATAAACGTGCCGGCCCGGGCACGGGTCTGGAAATTCTGACCCGTGCAGACCGCTAATCTGAGCAAAAGAGAAGGCAGGATTTTAGGATGTGAAAGTGGGGAGGAGAAGCATGTTCTCCCTCACAAAAACTTCAATTATTTCAACTTGAAGTAATTTCAATTCAAAGTCGATTTAATTTCCATTTCTGATCAATCTACTTCAACCTGATCTACAAAAGAAAACTGATTGACTAGAATCAGAAATCTAAATTAAAAACTAATAGATCAGTATTTTAATGTAATTATAGAAATGTAATCTAAAATTACATCGTTAGTTTCAATTTTATTTTTCAAGTTGAAAAAGGAGTAGGGGAGAGTGGGGATACTTGAGCATAGGGGATACTTGAGCCACCCCTATTATCTCGACAGTTGGTTAATTTTTCTTTCTAAAACTGCCAATATGATAACATATTTATAGTTCTGAATATGTAAAAAAGAAATCACACATCTTGGTACCATTTTGAAAGTATAGTGATTAATAGTTGTCTTTTCCCTATCTGAAGTAAATATTTGGGTGCATGGTTTTTTTGTTTTTTTGTAATCAAAGTTTTGTTTAAAGTTGCAACTATATACATACATTCAATGAGCATAATTTCAATTGTATTTTGAGTCTAAAATAGTTCTAATTGATGCATGCTTTATTTAGTAAAACTCTGGGAAACAAAAATAGTGATAGTGGGGATACTTGAGCCAATGAGAGTGGGGATACTTGAGCCATGTCTTAACGATCCCCACTAGAAATTAAACATGGGTGAAACAAACAAAAAATAAAATTCCATCCTTATATTCACTAATAGATATTTTTCTGGAGAAAAGGGAGAATAATCTTTCATTTTATTTTTTCTTTTTTAAAAAAATAACGACCTAAAAATGTTTAAAAATGTATATTTTTTAAATAAAAATGTCTATTTTATTTTTCGATTTGACTAACAAAATAGCCTGTCTAGATAAATGTAAACATAGTTTTCAATTTAACTTTCATTAAATGAAAATAACTTTTTAAAACGGTTTTACAGGCTATAATATCTAATACTTTAATTAGTTAGGTCCAACATATTAAAATATTTATTTTTTAATATAACATATTAAGATTAATATTTTATATTGAAATCGTAACCTCTGTTGCTGTAACTTTTTTTTTAACTAAGAAAATTGAAGAAAAATTGGTAAAAAGAGCGCACAAAAACAAGAAAAGCGACAAAAATCCCAGTTCAAACTTACCTACATGGAGCCAAAGAGGAAGACAAAATCTTTTCCTGTGAAATCAAAATAGTGTTTGAAATAGTAGAATGATACATCTGGCTTAAATTCCGACAGCTACTAAACTAAAAGCATGAGTTCGACAATATCATTAGAGGAAAATTCTGTCAATGATGGTGATGATGTGAAAGAAAACCTTCTATTGATGGTTGATTACTAATAAAATATGCCAGAAAGAAAACTGTAAAAATATTTGTTGGATAAGTGCTTAATATTTTGAAAATGAAATTTGCCCAAAGAATTGCAGATTCCAAATTTAAATGGCTCTGAACTGAGGATGTTTCTACCGTCGTTATAACTCAAGTTCAAATTATCCTTCGACAACCAGTTTTAACGACAAAAAAATGATCGTATTACTAGCTTTGTTTTCTCAATTGGTTTTGAAAGACTTTACGTTTCATAATTTATCATTCTGTAAAATGTTTGTGCAAAAATAAAGCGAAAAAAATTATTTTTGTAGGTATTTTTCCGTAGTGGCTCATGTATCCCTTCACTATGGCTCAAGTATCCCCGCCATGGGGATACTTGAGCCATGATGTAAAACAAAAAATAAACATTTATTATACATAGAAAAATAGTTCAAAATTTATTGAAAGTGGTTTTTAGTTGAAGGAAAAATATCAAATTTTCATTTTCAATATTTTATTTTATTCTAAAAAAATATAAAAAATTTAAAAAAATTAAAATTCAAAAAATGGCTCAAGTATCCCCATCTTCCCCTACATGTATGAATGAAAACATAAGTTTCAAAACTCACCTTGTACAAAAATAAATAAATAAATGAATACAAATTTTAAAAAAGTAAAAACAAATCGTAATTTTGTTATTTATACTATTGATAAACTTGCACAAAAAAAATGTTCTAAATTAAAAAAAAAATATCTAGTAATTTTGAAATAGGTAAGATTTGAATTATCATGAAAACCAGTGGACGCTGTTGAACGTTTTTGAAAATTTTCCAAAATTTTATTTTCTGGATAAGGAGAGTTTTGAAACACACGTTCTCATATATATATACATAAATGTATATATACTCCTTAATAATCAAATACATAGATTTTCTGATGAAATTTTTTTCTGACCCTTTCAAATAATTTTCACTTTGTCAAAAAAAGATGAATTCGAATCCGACATGAAACAGTCAAAATCCAGTCGAAAACCTATCTGAAATGGGGACTAATAAAATTAGAATAAACCTAAGCAGAATCAAACAATTGCTCAAGTTGGGGTCGTTAAGAAAAAGGTTATAAAATTAAATCAAGCATTAAAACCATACATTAAGATGATTCATTTATGGAAAATATTCATGTGACGTATGGGAATTACACGCCATAAAAATAGGGTAAAAAGCAAATTTTTTTAATTACATATCAATATTACATATTACAAATTATTATTACATATTAAATTTTTACATATTTCATCATTTGACGTAGCATAAAATCGTAAAATTTATACGAAAAATACTCAGAAAATCCATACATACAGTCATTAATTAAAATTTACAATTAAAAAATAACATGAAAATGAGAATAATGATACAAATAAGAAAGAAAGAATTCGTATTCGTGCAACGTGCTTCTGAAACGACATAAAATTCAACATAAACTGAAAATGTAAGCGCAAAATTTGTAAAAAATTTAATTTTGTAAAAAAGTTGTTATTACAAAAATTTTGATTCTAAATGTTATTCCCAAGCCAACGAATTTTCGCAACATTAAATGAAAGACGAAGAATGTTATCCTCAGAATCGGTACAAAAGTATAACGGTAATAGGCCATAACTCCGCAAAAGATGCGGTACAAACGAAAATTTCTCGGTACTTACCGGTACTCACATAGTACTAACATCACAGATAATTTGAAGGAAATCGGAGAACCTTCATTTTTTTCCTATGGGAAATCACATGTTTCTCTAGCCCGCGGGCCGGAACTTGAGAATTGGCCATAACTCCGCAACGGATGTGGTACAAACGAAAATCTCTCGGTACTTACCGGTACTAACGGAGTACTAATGACCCACATAATTTGAATGAAATCGGAGAAAATTCATTTTTTTTCTATAGGAAATCCCATGTTTCTCCAGCCAGCGCGCCGGAACTTGAGAATTGGCCAAAACTCCGCAACGGATGTGGTACAAACGAAAATCTCTCGGTACTTACCGGTACTAACGTAGTACTAACGACACACATAATTTGAACGAAATCGGAGAACCTTCAATTTTTTCCTATAGGAAATCCCATGTTTCTCCAGCCCGCGCGCCAGAACTTGAGATTTGGCCATAACTCCGCAACGGATGTGGTACAAACGAAAATCTCTCGGTACTTACCGGTACTAGCGTAGTACTAACGACCCACATAATTTGAACGAAATCGGAGAACATTCATTTTTTTCCTATAGGAAATCCCATGTTTCTCCAGCCCGCGCGCCGGAACTTGAGAACTGGCCATAACTCCGCAACGGATGTGGTACAAACGAAAATCTCTCGGTACTTACCGGTACTAACGTAGTACTAACGACCCACATAATTTGAACGAAATCGGAGAACCTTTATTTTTTTCCTATAGGAAATCCCATGTTTCTCCAGCCCGCGCGCCGGAACTTGAGAACTGGCCATAACTCCACAACGGATGTGGTACAAACGAAAATCTCTCGGTACTTAACGGTACTAACGTAGTACTAACGACCCACATAATTTGAACGAAATCGGAGAACCTTCATTTTTTTCCTATAGGAAATCCCATGTTTCTCCAGCCCGCGCGCCGGAACTTGAGAATTGGCCATAACTCCGCAACGGATGTGGTACAAACGAAATTCTCTCGGTTCTAACCGGTACTAACGTAGTACTAACGACCCATATAATTTGAACGAAATCGGAGAACCTTCATTTTTTTCCTATAGGAAATCCCATGTTTCTCCAGCCCGCGCGCCGGAACTTGAGAATTGGCCATAACTCCGCAACGGATGTGGTACAAACGAAAATCTCTCGGTACTTACCGGTACTAACGTAGTACTAACGACCCACATAATTTGAACGAAATCGGAGAACCTTCATTTTTTTCCTATAGGAAATCCCATGTTTCTCAAGCCCGCGCGCCGGAACTTGAGAACTGGCCATAACTCCGCAACGGATGTGGTACAAACGAAAATCTCTCGGTACTTACCGGTACTAACGGAGTACTAATGACACACATAATTTGAACGAAATCGGAGAGCTTTTATTTTTTCCTATGGGAAATCTCATGTTTCTCCAGCCCGCGAGCCGGAACTTGAGAATTGGCCATAACTCCGCAACGGATGTGGTAAAAACGAAAATCTCTCGGTACTTACCGGTACTAACGACCCACATAATTTGAACGAAATCGGAGAACCTTCATTTTTTTCCTATAGGAAATCCCATGTTTCTCCAGCCCGCGCGCCGGAACTTGAGAATTAGCCATAACTCCGCAACGGATGTGGTACAAACGAAAATCTCTCGGTACTTACCGGTACTAACGTAGTACTAACGACACACATAATTTGAACGAAATCGGAGAACCTTCATTTTTTTCCTATAGGAAATTCCATGTTTCTCCAGCCCGCGCGCTGGAACTTGAGAATTGGCCATAACTCCGCAACGGATGTGGTACAAACGAAATTCTCTCGGTACTTACCGGTAATAACGGAGTACTAACGACACACATAATTTGAACGAAATCGGAGGACCTTCATTTTTTTCCTATGGGAAATCCCATGTTTCTCCAGCCCGCGCGCTGGAACTTGAGATTTGGCCATAACTTCGCCATGGATGCGGTACAAACGAAAATCTCTCGGTACTTACCGGTACTAACGGAGTACTAACGAATGACATTGTTGAATTTCCTGAACTCCATAGGTGCGGGCTGGCGAAATGCACCTGCTTATTTTGACGGAAGCGTGAAGTTCCCTGAATGTATATATTATAGCAGAGCAGATGTTTATTTTTTCATTGGAAAACCAAAGCATCGAAAAACCATCTGTCTAACGAAAGATAAATAATAATATCCGAATTAGGGCAAACAAATTGCAGGTGTGGGTTCCGGCAGAATCCAGCGTTTAAAAAGCCTATGTATTTATTTTGGAAACAAATGATATCCACAAAAACAGAAAAATATGTTAATGATTGAGTATCTACGATGCGATGCGGTGTTCTTTATTTCTGTATTTGAAATTATTTCAGATGATCTCGTAGAGGCAACTCTAGATTTGAAGTTGTGTTAATAAAAGGCAAAGAATTTTGGACTCCCCCCCTCCTTTCATTACGCTATCATATGTTGTTTTTTAAACCTTAAAACCACAACTTCCTTAATAATACAGTTATCCGTGTCTATTTTTTTTCAATTGTTTCTTTAATTTGCAGTGACATATAGATATGGTTATACATTGATTATTTTCACGATTGTTTTATTCAAATGAAGAGGAGTGAATAAAATATTACTATTTTAAATGAAATAAGTTTGTATCAAATAAGACTTACAAGAAATAACTGCTACATAAAAATAATTGATAATTAGCTTCTTGTTACATAATACATTAAATAATAATGTATCATCGTGCACTTGCCGAACCCGGTGAGGGAGGGTGGAGGAGAAGAGAGAGCATTGGCAGAATTTCTTCTCAACAAAACAGGTGGACAGCGTTATTTCACTTTTCTTTGACGGTAAACGTGTAACGGTTGGGTGCTCTTACTGGTGGTTAAATGCAGACATAACTCAGAACATAAGATATAAAAAGAATATTGCCCAGTTAAACTGATGGCATTGAGCTCACAGGCTACGCATACTAATCGTACATCACAGCCTTATATTTTCGTTAATTCCATTCGAAAAAAAAAATAAGAAGGAGAAACAGCTCTCCCCTTTCTCCTTTTTTATACTTAATCTTTGAACTTCCTAAACTATCAAGTACATGCCTTATCATACTAAAAAATCTATATCCAAAATTCAGAGCAAATCGGATAATTTTTAATAAAAACCCATTTAGCATTTATATAATTTAAGAGGAGTTATTCCCCTCTTTTATACTTAGCCATTAAACTTCCAAAACTATTCAGAGATTTGAACGAAATCTGACAATTCTGATTGAAAAAATCCATTTATGCAAGTTAAGGGGAGGGGCATTAGAACCCCCGTTCCCCCTGTTTATACTTATTTAATGAACACCTAATAACAGCCACGGACTCGCATCATCAGAATGATCCTATATCTAAATTTTGAACGAAAACTGTTAATTCTGCATGAAAATCCCGTTTATATCAATTAAAGGGGAGGGGGGTATGAGCCCCCCGTTCCCCCTGTTTATACTTATTCAATGAACACATAACAACAGTCACGGAATCGCCTCATCAGAATGATCCTATATCTAAATTTTGGACAAAAACTGTTAATTCTGCATGGAAAACCCATTTATATCCATTAAGGGGAGGGGCATGAGCCCCCCGTTCCCCCTCTTATACATATCGAATGAACTCCAAAAACTAATCAGGGAAGCGCCTTATCAGGATATACCTATATACAAAATTTCAAGTGGATCCGATATTTTTATCATGAGTTATCGCGCTACGCACGAACGCACATACATACAGAACGGACGGGCACATAAGCTCTCAGGCTATGATAGCCTGTGAGCTAAATAAAAAAGAATATTGCCCAGTTAAACTGATGGCAATGAGCTCACAGGCAACGCATACTAATTGTACATTACAGCCTTGTATTTTCGTTAATTCCGTTCGAAAAAAAATTAAGAAGGGGAAACAGCTCTCCCCTTTCTCCTTTTTTATACTTAATCATTGAACCTCCTAAACTATCAAGTACATGCTTTATCATATTAAAAAACCTATATCCAAAATTCAGATCAAATCGGATAATTCTTAATAAAAACCCATTTAGCATTTATATAATTTAAGAGGAGTTATTCTCCTCTTTTATACTTAACCGTTAAACTTCCAAAACTATTCAGAGATTTGAACGAAATCTGACAATTCTGATTAAAAAATCCATTTATGTAAGTTAAAGGGAGGGGCATTAGAACCCCCGTTTCCCCTGTTTATACTTATTCAATGAACACACATAATAACAGCCACGGACTTGCCTCATCAGAATGATCCTATATCTAAATTTTGAACGAAAACTGTTAATTCTGCATGATAATCCCGTTTATATCAATTAAGGGGAGGGACATGAGCCCCTCGTTCCCCCTGTTTATACTTATTCTATGAACACCTAATAACAGCCACGGTATCGCCTCATTAGAATGATCCTATATCTAAATTTTGAACGAAAACTGTTAATTCTGCATGAAAATCCCGTTTATATCAATTACGGGGAGGTTCATGAGCCCCCGTTCCCCCTGTTTATACTTATTCAATGAACACACTTAATAACAGTCACGGAATCGACTCATCAGAATGATCCTATATCTAAATTTTGAACGAAAACTGTTAATTCTGCATGAAAATCCCGTTTATATCAATTAAGGGGAGGGGCATGAGCCCCCCGTTCCCCCTGTTTATACTTATTCAATGAACACTTAATAACAGTCACGGAATCGCCTCATCAGAATGATCCTATATCTAAATTTTGAACGAAAACTGTTAATTCTGCATGAAAATCCCGTTTATATCAATAGAGGGGGGGGCATGGGCCCCCCGTTCCCCCTGTTTATACTTATTCAATGAACACCTAATGACAGTCACGGAATCGCCTCATCAGAATGATCCTATATCTAAATTTTGAACGAAAACTGTTAATTCTGCATGAAAATCCCGTTTATATCAATTAAGGGGAGGGGCATGAGCCCCCCGTTCCCCCTGTTTATACTTATACAATAAACACCTAATAACAGTCACGGAATCGCCTCATCAGAATGATCCTATATCTAAATTTTGAACGAAAACTGTTAATTCTACATGAAAATCCCGTTTATATCAATTAAGGGGAGGGGCATGAGCCCCCCGTTCCCCCTCTTATACATATCGAATGAACTCCAAAAACTAATCAGGGAAGCGCCTTATCAGGATATACCTATATACAAAATTTCAAGTGGATCCGATATTTTTATCATGAGTTATCGCGTTACGCACGAACGAACATACGAACGTACGAACGTACGAACGTACATACAGAACGGACGGGCACATAAGCTCTCAGGCTATGATAGCCTGTGAGCTAAAAAACAGTTTATTAAAAAAGATAAGGGCTCAAGGGGAGTGGAGCAAGTCTGTAATTTTAACAACTGAGAACACTACTAAAAGATTAAACTCATACTCACAGCTCCGGAACTGGCTCAATCGGGGCACTTCAGATTACTTCTCAGCTATCTTTCGGCTAAGCTGCTAGATAAAATCTTATTAGACAGCCCGTGGCTGTATATATTTCTTTATTAACTTTGAGATAATCAACGTAATTACTATTAACTTCTTACCACCGGCCAGCTTCTCGAGTCGAATTCCAAAACTCCTTGCCAACTCACTGAATGCTCGCTAACACTTGATATAGCTTGCCCTAGATTCACTACTAGCTGTCCAATGCCGCTAGACACACTCCTAGCTGGCTAATATCGCTAGACACACACTGCTAGACGCCACTAGCTGGCTATGCCGCTAAAGACACCCTCTAAGCTGGCTAATGTTGCCAGATACACACTCCAAGCTGGCTAATGTCGCCAGAGACACACTCTACATACACTCAAACTCCAAGCTTTTATATGCTGCAAACTGAGATATTACAAATTTACATATTACTACTAACCGCGACATAACTGTAGAATCCGAAAGAGACACACACGCTCTAGAAAGTTAAAGTAAAAGAGAGGATAGATGTCGCTTTAACGCTTATACATGTTAAATAATTGACGTCACGATCTCAAAAATGCTAGAGTGCCTTTATTACAAAGGTCACTCCCTCACAAACGCAAATATCATTTCAAACATACAATCGACTCTCGTTAATTCGAAATCGGATAATTCGAATCTTCACTTAATTCGAACTAAACATGAAGTCCCGAAATTTTCAAAGGCAGAATAACGTTAAAAAGTTTCATTAATTCGATTTCATTTTCTCTTGACTTCGTTTAATTCGAACTAACGAGAATTCCGATTTTTCATTTTCTTTTCTTTTTCACGAATTTCGGATCATTTGAATAACTTTCTTTCTTTGAATTTTGTGAAAATTGTTCCGAACGAGTATAGATATAACACAATGCCTTAGATATCCACTTACTTAGAGCCCCGTCTGCCCATCAGTGACGCCATAAATTTTTCTTCCTTCGTGCTTGTTTCTTATCTTATAATTAGTTTATGTATTTATACATTCTAATTTAATATTAAGTCAAATTCTAATGATAACAGACGAAATAAGTTTACAAAACACTATAACATTGATTCCTTTGTAATAGTACCATATTAAGCATGTTTTCCATAATTCGAACTTCTGATAATTCAAACATTTCTTGTGGTCCCGACGAATTCGAATTAACGAGAGTCGACTGTACTTCGGAAAAAGCTTTCGGAACAGCGGATAATGTATGGATATACATTACGACAAAATAGAAATGCCACATATTGGAGTATTCCATATTTATGAATTAAATAATTTTATAATCATTTACAGTCATTTAATTTTATAATAAAAAAGATAGATAATTTTTAGATTAGCATCCTTTTGTAAGGTACCAAATTTATAACAATGTAGCGTTTTGAGATATTAAATTTACACATCACTGTTTACATTGGGACATTTATTTAGAATATGTAAATGAAAAAAAGTAGATTCAGAACTTTGTTTTATAAAATGATTGATTTTTGAAAAGAAAAATGAAATGCTTTTCTGAACAAAGAATGAACGCAAATTTGTTATTATTTGGAAAACTAACTAGTTGAATAATTTGAAAAAACATGTTTTCTCACTGTTTCGCTTTTTTTCGGTACACATGGACTATAAAAATGAAACGTAACATGTACTTTAATATCATTTTCGCGATTTTTACATTCAAAACTATAAATTCAGACAAAGCGGAGTTAAACATATAAAGTCATACAAGATTAAAGTTCATTTAAGGGTCACTCATTCCGAGCAAGGCCAGAAAGTACTCTAGTGTATGTCTCTCTCTCTCTCTACATTTATATACATATCGATAATTTCATGTTAGTTTCGTGTTAATTTTTTGTCTCGAATATCATGGAGGAGATAATTTATAGGTCTAGTGCTAAAAATATTGATTCTGAGGGCACTTCCGGGTTTGATCAAATGCTAAAAAATGTTGATCAAATCTCTACAGATGATTATACGTTAGATGGCACCATTTTTGTCTCAAAACTCCTTCATAGAGGTGGGGGGGGGGGCAAAAACCCTCAGGGGTATATTGCTAAACATATCGATATTGGGGGCATTTCCGGGTTTGATTAAACGCTAAAAATGGTGGATCAAATCTCTAGAGTTAATTTTACGTTAGATGACAACATTTTTGTCTCGAAATTCCATCATGGAGATGGGGGGCTAAATTTTAGGCGTTTATTACTAAAAGTATCGATTTTGGGGGCACTTCCGAGTTTGATCAAACGTTAAAAATGGTTGATCAAATCTCTACAGGTGATTTCAAGCTAGATGGCACCATTTTTGTCTCGAAATTCCATCATGGAGGTGGGGGGGGAGCTAACCCCCTTAGGGGTCTATTACTAAAAATATCGAATTTGGGGGCATTTCCGGGTTTGATCAAATGCTAAAAATGTTTGATCAAATCTCTAGAGGTAATTTTACGTTAGATGACACCGTTTTTGTCTCAAAATTCCGTCATGGGGGGCTAACTTTTAGGGGTCTGGAGTTAAAAATATCGATTTTGGGGGCACTTCCGGGTTTGATCAAACGCTAAAAATGGTTGATTAAATCTATAGAGGTAATAGTACGTTAGATGACACCATTTTTTTTTCGAAATTCCATCATGGAAGTGGGGGGGGGGGGCTAAATTTTATGGGTTTATTACTAAAAATATCGTTTTTGGGGGCACTTCCGGGTTTGATCAAACGCTAAAAATGGTTGAACAAATCTCTACAGATGATTTCACGTTAGATGGCACCATTTGTGTCTCGAAATTCCATCATGGAGGTGGGGGGGAGCAAAATCCCTTAGGTGTCTATTACTAAAAATATCGATTTTGGGGGCATTTCGGGTTTGATCAAATGCTAAAAATGGTTGATCAAATCTCTAGATGTAATTTTACGTTAGATGACACCGTTTTTGTCTCGAAATTCCGTCATGGGGGCGCTAACTTTTAGGGGTCTGGAGTTAAAAATATCGATTTTGGAGGCACTTCCGGGTTTGATCAAACGCTAAAAATGGTTGATCAAATCTCTAGAGGTAATTTTACGTTAGATGACACCATTTTTGTCTCGAAATTCCGTCATGGGGGGGGGGTTACTTTTAGGTGTCTGTAATTAAAAATATCGATTTTGGGGGCACTTCCGGGTTTGATCAAAAGCTAAAAATAGTTGATCAAATCTCTACGATCGATTTCTGATAAGAATCGCAATTTTTTTTTTAATTTTGAGTATTTTGAAAAATCCTAAAAGTTAGCCCCCCCCCCCCCTGGTTATTTTTAATCATAACTCGTAAAATAATGTTGATCAAAAGATGAAAATTGTTGATCAAATCTGATCAAACAATGATCAAACGAAATGCATATGTCACTTTTTCATTTTCCTTCAAGGAGGGGGGGCTAACTTTTAGGCGGTGTTTTATACGACTTCTACACTCCTTCTATAGGATGCGTCCAGGTATTAGAAAACAAATATGCGACTACTTTTTAACAGGAACATACACTAGAGGCAAAGCATATCATGTAGATTTCGCATGAAATACTACCAATTGCGGTCGCTCCTAAGTTGGAATTTCTGAAAACTTTTTGCAGGTCTACACCGACCACGACCTCTAGACCCCAAAACTACCATCAGAAAAAAAGTATTTAAATTGAATATATATATATATATATATATACCGGGTGTTTATAAAATAAGTATACCCCTATTTGGAGCTGTATGTAGCTTGAAAGAATAACCCGAATGAAGCCAAAATTTGTACACATACTATTTGAGAAGGGGGAAGAAGACTGGAACAATAAAAAAAAATTGCAATAATCGCCGACAGATGGCGCTTTTGTGTTTGAAATGTAATGTGCAATACAAGAACAAAGAATTAAGGCACAAAACCGGATGGCATACCTAATTTATTGGAAAATTTCCCAGTGAATGGGGTTAAGATATCGTATGGCGGTGCTGATCAAGTTCAGGTTCCACATGACCATTGTGTTGCAAGACACAATCCAGACGGTGGACGACGTGCTCAACTGCGGAATGCAACGCATCAGGAGTGATATTTCGCACATGTTGTGATATGCGATCTCCTCGATTTTTTTCACCATTCTTCTCACTGCACACGGTGTCAAAAGACCTTTTCCTTTACGCATTCCTTTTACGCGCCAAAATCACGTAAAGCAGCTGCACTGTTTGAACTGTTAACGTAGAATATTTTTCAAATTAAAGCGCAATCTGGTACACTGAGAGCCATGTCGTACAACATTATTGGCAGAAATGACCACGTTTTGATTTTACTAATGATTACAACGGCATTTGCACCGACAGGACCCGTAGCGCCGTCTGTTGCCGATTATTGTAACTATCTTTTTTTTATTATTCCATTCTTCTTCCCTTTTCTTCAATAGTATGTTTACTGATTTTGGTTTCATTCGGGTTATTCGTTCAAGCTACAGACAGCTCCAAATAGGGATACTTATTTTATAACCACCCTGTATATACAGGGTGTTTCGCTACCAGACCGACAAACTTTGAGGGGTTATAGTAGACATGAAGACAAACTATTAAATAAGAAACCATGGGGCTCAAACGTCTTCCGTTGGAGCTAGGGACCATTAAAGTTTAAGGTCCAAAACTTCAAACGATTATAAAAAATGGAAAAAAGCATGGATTCGTTTGCGGTTTTCGCTAAAATAATTTTTTATATCACGATTTGTTTGTAAAAAAATTTTAACGGTTACGTTCAAAAATTGCCGATAGAGGACGCTTTAGACTTTAGAGTAATGAACAACTACTTTTTACCCTTATTTTGTGCATGTGGTTGAAATTATTTTAAAGTTTAGACTTTAACTTAAATTTTAATCCCAAAATCGAAAATATTGTTATCGGTAACTAGCGAAAATTGAACTGTGAACAGAGGAGTGGATTTTGAACGCTCATAAACATTTGACAAACTAATCGATTTTGTTGCGGTTTGCGTGTAGGCCATTCCCTTGGTAATAATTTTATTCAAAATGACGTAAAGCATTGGTGTCCTCATTTTTTCATAGAGGGCGCTTCCGACACATCTCCCAAAATTTCAATGGCATTACACCTGGGTGTTTTACTACCAGACCAACATGCTTCCAGGAAGTGTTAGGGATGCAAAGCGACCAATGGCGGCGACAGAATTTGCCCGACGGGGGGCACTGTATCCCCGATAGGGGGGCCAGTTCATAATATGTATTAGAGGTCGCCGCGTACTGGTACGAGGCCTAAAAAACTGCGTGGGAAAGTATTTTTAGGCCCGAACCGGATTGTACTTAACAGATTAATGGTCCGGTTGGCATAAAATTTAAAAAGTCGGCCTGATTATACGCTCTGGGAAATACAAATAAATACATATATATATATATATATACAGGGTGTCCGAAAAGTCTGGAAACGGCCGAATAACTCGAGAAATACATATGAGATTGAAAAACGTAAATATACGTGTTAAATATTTTTAAATAAGCTACACTGCGATACCAAATTTGACCTTCGAAACCGACCCCCTGGGGGTCAGAGGGGGTCCAACTTTGAAATCTTAAATTATAACCGCCATTTTTTATTGCAGATTCGGATTCTACGGACAAAAATACGTAACTTTTGTATTTGATGTTTATTTCAAATCTTCGTTTATCACGGTGTAATCGAGCATATTAAGAGCACACACTAGTCACGCGGTAAAAGCCGAACGCTAATGGTAAGTCTATGGGGGCTTTCTTTTCTAATATCTCGCTTAATTTTCAATATTTTTAAATGATTTTTTTTTCACAGGATAGCTGAGGACATTCTATTACCGGGCTAGTTTGTACTTTTCTGATTTTCGTTGTAGTTTAATACTGAGGACCCTCTAAATTTTGGATTCAGTGAAATTCGAGGTGTTGTGTTCTTTTTAGTCTTATAAAATTTATTTCAGCAAAATTCAGAAAAAATCAAAAACGCTTCACGTAATATTAGTGTTTAAGCTTTCCAATGATATGCTTTCCATATTTCTACTGCAATTATTCTGAGCAAAATTAGGAAAGATTTTGTTCAAAAATGCAACAGAAAACGAGTTTTAATTATATGATCTCCGCCTTAGCCAGTCTCCGCCTCTCTTGCCCTTTATTGAAAATTTGATTGGTTAACACCAATCCATTTTAGCAAATGAAAGTAACTTTTTTCCTTTCCTTGTATTTCCTTTCTGTTATTGGTTTAGGTTAACGTGTTAAAATAACATCCCCTTATTTCAAACTTTGGATTTATTTATTCTACAATTATTGATAAATTTTAACTAAAATAGTCTGGAAAAAAAATCAACGACTTCTAATTTTTTTTCTTTTTATAAAACTAAAGCTATTTTTAAGTTATAACTAACTTCCAACGAAGGAAATTATACATTTCATTTGTATATATATTTTTTTTTCAAGTGCATACAAAAAGTAGATTTGATACAAATTACAGCAAGCTCCTTTCTAGCAGAAAGGAAATTCTGATAATTTTAAAGGATGTTTATAATTGGAACTTTTGTGAAATACATAGGTAGTATTAAAAGGACACGGGGCTATATTTGGAATTTATAAATTTCCTTATACCACTTGCAAAATATATGAGACAGGGGGGCAGGGGTGTGCAAAGAGAAAACTGCGCCAGGAGTAAAGTTCAGTTTGGCGCCCCATTCCCTGAACTTTTTCTTGTGACAGACTAAAAATGACGTTGGTAAATAAAAATTTGGCGCCCCCTAAATTTCCGCACCCGGGCAACCACCCCCTTCGTACCCCTCTTTTTCGCACGGCACTGTGGAGGTATATTTGGAGGAGGCTTATTGAACACCGCGCCATCCGAAGAGAGGGGGGTGGCGCCACATTTATACTATCAACATCATTCTTGGGCTGTTACAAGAAAAAGTTGGGGGAGGGAGCGCCAAATTGAAACTGTGCCTCGGGCGCAGTTTTCTCTTCAAACGCCCCTGTGCTTGTTTTTGGTACTATACGATATTAGGCAGCCCGATTTCAGTGCAGTATTATTAAGTAAAACAATAAAAACAATAAGCATTTTAAGATTGAAAAACAGTTTTCATCAAAAATAAGCAGAAATTAAACTTGGAAAATTTTAAAGATTAGTAACTTTAAAATTGTTGATCAACTTGTTTGAATCTTTAAAGAAATATTTTTTAATATTTAATACTTTTAAGGAAAACGATACACTTTTAACAGTTGTTAAAAATAGAAAATTTATCCTGCGTGATACATTTTATTTTAATGTAACATAAAGGTATATTTGCAAAGACAAGGAATTGCGAAAATTTTTCATTATTTATCATAATATAAAAGTAAAAATAATGAGACTGTAAGGCAAAATATAGCATTTTTATAAAGTGTGCTATTCAGCAAATTTTATTTTATAATACTTTTCAGAATTGTTTCTTCTTTGGAGTTTTTTTCGACGTTTTACAAATGCAGCATCTGTCGAGCAGAAGGTTTTTACATTTTTTAAATCATACAATGTATCGTGGACAAGATTTGTCGAGATATTTACAAACTCTACAAGCTCGTATACATATTTAATGAGTGACAATTCAATACAACATTGTAAAATTTTTAGACGATTTCGCTGTCTTTAGCAATTTTTGTTTGTCCTGGTACAAGGTTAGATCTGGAAACTCCTCAAAAAAAAGGGGGGGGGGCATTTCAGAAATTTGGAGATTTCAGTCGGACCTGCGATTCGGGTCGGGACAAATTTTTTCATTGTGGATAGAGTCGGGGCTAATTTTTTTACGTTGCGGATTGGGTTTCGGTCCGATTTACTTCATTTTTTTCGTTGTTCGGGTTAAATCCTACTTTTTTTGCTGCGAGTCGTGTTATATTCTACTTTGTTGCTGCGGGTTGGGTTTGGGTCCGGTTCTCTTTCTTTGTTGCTGCTGGTCAGTTTTGAGTTTAGTTCACTTCTTTTTTTTTTTTTTGTGTGTGTGTGTGGGAGGGGGGGGGGTTGATTTCTGTTTTATTGACGCTGGTTTGGTTTCGGTCAAGTTGACTTCTACTTTTTTTCTATTGGTGGAGTTGATTTTTACATTTTTCTTGCGGATCGAGTGGAAATCTACTTTTTATCTGCGCGTTGTTTTCGGGTGAAAATAATCGATTTAAAAATTTGGAGGTTCGGGAATTTTGCTGTGAGTCGTGTTTGTATCGGCTTGAACTTTTTCCTGTGGGTAGAGTTTGGGTCAGTTTGACCTACATTTTTTTCAAATTCGGTTCTGTTCCGGATAAAATTTCATTTCTGAGAGTCGCACTCGGGTTCATTGATTGGTTGGTTGAATGGGGTTTTATGGCGCAAAGTTATTTTAGGATATGCTGCGCAAAGAACAAGGTGGGGATTCGGGTTGATTAGAAAGTTCGATTAAGGGATTTTCATTTTAAGCTGCGAGTTGGGTTATTAGCCTCCGATGCTTTTTCTTTCAGAGAAGCTAAAAAGTGTCGTGTCAAAAAAAGTGTCGTGTCAAACTTTTACTTACCTATCATACGTAGTGTAGGGTAAATCTTGTAATCGTTTTGAAAATCGAAAAAAAAATTTTGACGGATTTACACGTTTCAGATACTGGAGATTCCAAAAAACAAATTTTTAGAAAAAAAAATTGCCGTCCGTTTGTTTGCCTTTGTATCTCACGAACAAATGGAGATAGAGACTTAAAATTTTGTATGTACTTAGTAAGAATGAATAGGACGAAGCCTATTTAATATCAGTAACCTCGATTATACGGAACTTTTTTTTCGGACTCTCAAAAATTTCGTTCTCATGAAATGTATATAAAAATTTTCGATTTTTTTTTATTTTAAGGAAAAGACGTAAAAGGCAATAAGATAATACAAATTTTGCAACAAGAACGAATTCGGTCGGATTAATAGTTGCCGAGATATTTGTAATCCTGTTTTCTACATTCTTCGATTTCTCATGACCCTGTATTTTCCTCAAATTTCAATTCAAAGATATGTTTTAATTGGAAATGAGACGCTTAATCTGATGCAGTAAACTGTTAATTAATATGATTATTGTTTTTGGAGTTATAAGGATGTTTCCTTTACGCAATCTGGTACTACTTGTGTAGTTCGGTATTTTACATAAATTGTCGAAATGGGTTCATCAGCAATTCATTAATGGAGCATTACTGTGTATATTAAAAACATTTAAATATACGTTTAAATTTTGTTTTGGAATTGCAATGCATTTTATAAATAGTTTTTACATATTTTATTTTCACATATTATATAATGCATATCAATGATGGGTAAGTATTACGGCGGCCCCCAACGACTAGTTTCGTAATCTGGCCATTAAAACGAGACATTCATACAATTTTATTGTTAAAATGCATTTCCTTTTTCTCAGAGTCTATAAAAAAAGCGTTTAAACTAAAGAAAAAATCCGTTTTTGATGTATCTAGTCAATGAAGAAGTAGCACGTCAAATTGTATCTCTTTATTATTCCGCAATTCCAATGTCTCAGAGAGAAATTACTAATCAATTGGGTATTTCAAGCCGTTCACGCTATTATATTGATAAACACAAAAAAAAATGAAGTCGAAGGCGAATAATCGGAGGCGAAACTGAATTCTGCAATGGCAAAATCTACATTAAACTTGTTTTCACTTTTTTACAGTAAGCCGGATAGATTTGTACTTCTTTGCTACGTATCCGATTTGAGCAGTCTGACTTAGAAATAGGTTTTGCACTGGAGAGCATATACTAGATTGTCTTCTATACAAATTTTAGTATTCAAGTTAAAGATGTAAATTATATTTTATAATTCTATTAAAATACATGAATTCGTTTTCTTTCATTTCAGTTTCAGATGTTCGGGTAAGGGCTCGATTTGACATAATTTGTAATTTTTGGGTTCGGATTGATACATTATGAGTCGGGTTGACTTTAAACGTTTTGGATTCGGGACATTTTTTCTTTTAGCTTTTGACAAATTCGAATCTGGTATAAACTGGTTGATGACTGGATTTTTCAGAAGATAAGACAATTTTTCATATGAAAAACTATATGTTTGAATATTTCCGAGTACATTATATCTATGTTCATTTTTCTACTTGAGCAAAAATAAAAATTATTGATATAATTAAATGGAATACTTTTTCACAATTTCCTTGATAAACAGATTGATTTTGTTTCATTTTGAATTTGTTGATCTGTTTTGTATCAGGTTGTTCAGTATTGGGTCAGATTTTTTTATTTTTATTTATATATTTATGTAGCGAGCTTGGGTTGGGTTAAAATTAAATTGCTTTTGGAGCCTGGGCATGAAAATTTAGGTTCGGGCAGACCTCTAGACGAACGAAGTCCACGCCAGGCCTGAAGTGGAAGAAAAAATAAAGTGTGGTCAAGTTTTGCAGAAAAAAGTAAGATCCGAACTCGGAAAGGTTTCCGAAAGAGAGAAGAACCTGACTCCAGAATATCCAGTCTCCTCCCGGCCCGGACCGAATGAATGTTATTTTGGCCCGCCCCGGGATAAAATTCAAAAATTCGGTCCGAGCCCGGCCCGCACGTTTACACTTTTACATTTCTAGGCTTGGCCCGGCCCGGCCCGGCCCGGCCCGTACAGAAATCAGTGAAATCAATCCAGGCCCGATCTGAACTGACACAATTTCTATTATTTCGAGAAAAAAAAATCAGATATTTATCATACAATTAAGTTTTTTTAAGATTACTACATTCATATTTATTGGGTGATTTTACACAAAATTTTACAGATAATGCACAATAAGAACATTAATGATTACTTAGGTTCTTAGCCTTTCAACATTCAAATAAAGATTCATTAGAAAATTAATATGGTTTAGAATAAAAGAAAAAAAGTTAAAATTATCATAACTTTTGAAGCTGTGTAATAAAAAGTAGATTTATGAAAATGCTTCTTTATCATTTTGTCAAAGATTTTTTCAAATTTAGAGGAGCTATTTTTTATGCATTTCTGATTTCATTTCTTTTCGGAAACACATGAGATTAACAGGTGTTTTTATTCAGAAACAATGTAATGGAATGGCGTTGTCCATTTTTTGATACAAGCAAATACAATGCGCAACACTCTGATACACAACGCACAGCACGCTATACAAAACGCTAATTTTCACAATATTTATGAAAATATTGTGAAAAGTAGCGTTTTGAAACGAATTTCCGGAAACGACAACATGCGAAAGGAGAAAAATCTGAAACCACATGACAAGAATCTCCTATACCTCAACAAGTATATACAAATATCTTATTAACCAAAAACGGAATATGCTATTCGATTGCAAATCCCTTCAATAGTCAGGCTTGTCACTTTTGTGCCTTTACAGTTAAAAATTAGTCAGAAAATGTGTCAAACTTTCGTGTTGTTGAGAAATGAATTTAAGAAACACCAAGGACTATATTTCCAAAAAGTACGTTAGGGACCGTTCAAGTATTATGTAAGCATATATTTAGTCATTTTGTACCCCCTCCCTCCCCTTGTAAGAAAATATAAGCAAATGCTAGACCCCCCCCCCTTTGCTTACGCAAGATTTTATGACAGTTTGTACATCAATATTTCATGACTTAGAAAAAGTTACCAATCAATTACATTATTAATCCTACAAATTTATATAGGTATATAGGGATTGTGATATCAAAATATATAAAATGGTTTTAATATATTATTGCATTAAACAAACCACAGAATACAAAATGATTTAAATATATTGTTATTTATCACTTTGAACAATAAAACAAGATATAGAAGAAGTCTTAACTTACTTAGGCATCATAACTAAAATTTTTGACATGAATCATAGAAATGTTGGAGTTCAATTTAGTGTTCATATTTTAATCTGATGTCCAGGATCCTTGAACCCATGTTTCAACATTGTCTATTATAAAGTTTTCACTGGAAGAGTGGCCTGTGGTATTGCAGGTTTCCGGTCCTTTTTTGCTTGTTGAATTTGAACTGCAGTTGCTTCATTGTTTAATGCTTACGTAAGAATTGTCGTGACCACCCCTCCCCCTTGTCAGAAGAAATCAGCAGACTCTGGACCCCTCCCTCCCCCTTTAGTGCTTACGTAATACTTGAACGGTCCCTTAACAGAAATTCTTTATTCCTTTCACATATATATTGTCTGCCCTACACGTCTTACGAACAATTAAGGGTGTATTTAGATTCAGACTGCTTATTTTCCGATTTATTTTTGAATTCATTATTGCTCTCAAATACACCAAACTTTCAAAATCTCTTATTTGGAAAGCACGCAAGGTGCCGTGATTGTCGATTCTTTGATAAATGCAGAAAATGTTGCAAAAAAAAGCAATCAAAAATGGCATTTTCAACCGATTTTTCCCTAGCGGGAGATCTGGGAACGAAAAAAAGGGTCATAGTAATAAGGTAATTGTTTATAACTCAAATTCTAATGAATTGAGCGTAAAAAGACATCACACGGCACCTCATACGCCCCTTTAAGAATCCCCTCAGCAAGTTTCATGTTTCTACGTTTAAAAATATGCCTGAAATTGTATCTGAAAATTTCGAGCTGTTGAAGGTGGAAAAGCGTTTTTTCGAATACACCTTTAAGTCTAGTTCTGACCTATCCCGACTATATGTAGAAAAACAGTACAAACCTGATCTTGGAACGTCTCCAGTTTGCCAAAAAATTATTAAACCCGTTTAGACACAAAGCAAATGTCCGATGCCGATCTCTACGCTGTACAAGTTACATTTATGTATTGATGTTGTCAAACTAGTATCTACTTGTGACGCACATTTATACTTATGGTCGTTAAACCTCATTCGTCTATGGTCGTTATTCATTGAAAACAGTTCTCATTTTAACGTTTTTGCCGAAATCTTTATAACAAGCCGGCAGATCTGTTAAATTTTTTTGCCAGTCTGATACGGGCTGGTGCAGATCTCTAGATCTAACCAAGTCCTAGTCTCATGAGTTAAAACCTGCACGGACCTACCCGGGCTGCGACAGCTTCGTCGAGTCCGATCAGGTCGCACCGTTCTCAATCTTAAACACGTTTCATTTATCCTGTAGACATCTAATACCATTTTGCAGACCCTTCATTGGGCTCAAATGGGGGGGGGGGGGGGGAGGGTCGCACCATCGCTTCTGGTATTCATCATATTAAAATCTTGATATTCAATCAATTAGCTTTTTACATGTCGACAGATGGTTCGTAGGAATTATTACATTGTTCTGCAATGAATAATAAATTTTGAAAGAAAACTTAACCGTAAAACACTGTAACATTAATAAAGCTAGACTGAGTGTGCGGTGTCTTCCTTTGAAAAAAAAACGAATAATGAAAAAAAAGAGACTCTGTAAGTGATAAAGAAAGAGGGATCGACGGGAAACAGATGACAATTTCACAGGTTTAATTTGATTATGTATACAAATGGAATGTTTTTATGGAAATTCTTTTTAACAGAGAGTATACACGAAACAGCATTTCATTGCATTTCATGTTCAAAGTAGTGAACATAATTTAAATACGCTAAGAACAGTTTTTCTCCGAAGAGCTTTTTACAACGGAATTCTTTTGTATAACTCTGTAATTGAATGGCAAATGCTTTTCACCAAATATTATACAAAGTTGCAGGTAATGTTAAGTCCATCTCAGAAGTTTGTATCAATTTTAATGTTTGTAAGAGAGTAACATTATTACAACAATACATTACATCGCGAAAATTTTTTAGACCACAATATAATAGATTACTATGGAGATCCTCTGTACTTATACTGTAAGTGCTATACATATCATATTTTTTTATAACTATCTTCCAGAGTATCTCAGTAATGTATATGAATTTTACTACTTTTAAATTAATATGACGCTCCTTAAAACACCCTAAATGATTTATCCACATAGACCATAATGTAGCGGAATAATTTTGAGTGATCCTAAATGTTTCTTATGTTTCTTCAATTTTTTAAAAAGAGTTCAATTTTTCAAAAGTAATTTTTGCTCCTTAAAAAACTTAGTTTTGTGCAGAATTTGCAAAAATTCCTTAAAAGTATTTAAGTTTTTTTATTACTTGTTAATTGAAGATGAAAATCTGAATTCTCTGAAATATGATTTAGAAAAAATAATCTATATCACCCCCCCCCCTTTATATCAAAATTTCGCCTCGCCTTTTGCTCTCATCACAGTCTTCAATATTACCCCTTCCAGAAGTATCACTTCGCTGTTTTGCTGTCTATCTCACTGTATCCAGTTTACAGAATATAGCCACTTTGTTGTAACAATAAAAAATCGATCACAAAAACTCTTCCCCACTAACTGAAAATGAGATTTTCCCCTCTCACCCTATTGCTAAGTGCCTAAAATTTATTCATTGAAACTTTCTTATATCTTATTATTTTTTAAGCCTATTTGTAAATGTTTTGAAAGGCAAATAAATAGTAAATCATCTAAAAACTTCTCCATCCCCCCCCACACACCAAAATAAATAATTAATAAATCTGTTTACTTCTCCCCCCCCCCCAGCTCACAAATTTTAAACCTTTAAAGTCATTGATTTTTCTAAAACTTTTACTGTAATAATAAATAATCAATCATAGTTTTACTCTTAATCCCACAAAAATTGATGTTTTCCCTCTATGTCTCCTTACCATGCATATAAAATTTTGTCTTTAAATCTCTTTATTTTGTTTTTAACCATATTTGTTATTATAATCTTTAGTCATGTAAGGTAAGTCATCTAATAAATTCCCTGCATTCCGCTCGAAAAAAAATAAAAATAATAATGAATAAATACTTTTCATTTTTTCCTCCTCAGAAATCTCCAACAATTATATAAATAAATTTAAACCAATTATTTAGTAGATTTGTGAAATTCGAACGAAATATGATAATTCAGCATAAAAAAAACCTTTTTCTATATTTAAAGGGGGGAACAGTCAACCCTTTCTCTCCTTATACTTATCCATTGAATTCCTAAAACTAATCGCCCCAGAGGGATACCTTCTTTAAATATTCACGGGCTTCACAACTCCAGGCACCTGATTGATCTTTCTCTTTTCCTTTTACTCTTATTTCTCTTCCTTTTTTCTTTGTTTCACTTTCGTTGTGGTTTTTCTCAGAGGTTAGGGTAATTTTGTATGAGCCGATATCACTCTGTATATCGACTAATGGAAAAATGTAAACCACCCACGTGTTTGCCAAGCATGGCGACCCGTGTCCCTGGAAAGGGGGATCCTGGCAGTTGAGAGAAACCAACACACTGCTTTGGCCTCTGCTTCAGGTTGACGGGAGATACATATTGGTCACGTATGCATTATTCGGCTGGTCAGCTGACTTTTGTTATTGGCTTTAGGGATTAAGTGACTGAGTAATTATTTGTCATCTCGTTAATGGGGGTGATTGAGATAGGATTGTCTTATGACGGTAAAGGCCCTGGCTAACACTATTTCACGGATGTGTTTCCCCTTGTTAGACTCAGTAGGGGGTGGTGTGGCCAAGGTCCAAATTATTTTTTTTCTAATATAGATGTATATATGTAATATAGATATATCTTTCTTAATTTTGTTATACCTGTCCAAGATGTGCGGAAGTGGGTCACGAGGGTGACTCGTGCGAAATGTCTGCCGCATTTTCCCATTCTTGCCCAAACTGGACCTGTGAAAAAGATATTCTTACCATTAAAATAATAGAAAAACTTCCTTACCATGAAGCTCGCAAAATTGTTGAGTGTAGGATCCTATGCGTTGATGTTTCCTATTCAAGTTTATTCAAACAGCAATCAAAATACGTAAGGCACATTAGCATACCAACAGATTCCTCTATTCTACCCAGTATCTCAAAGAAACAAACCCGTAATGATTGTTGTTATATTAAGTGTTCTGCAAGCCAGAAATTAGAACGCTGGTTACCATCAGAATCTGTTTCAGTAGCATACCAAACTAATCAATCATAGAAATCTTCAGTTCAATTAAAAAACTCGACCAAATTCCAGACTAATACTAAGACAGTTATATTCAATAAAAAAAACTCTGATCCTTCTGCATTCAATGTACAGATACCTAATGCTATTATCAAATTGCGAAACGATCCATGAAATAAAAGAGAATCAGACATTTCGATTCTTCACAATGGCAAACAGTGGGGAAAAAACAGCGAAAATATTGAAATATTCTAAACAGCTGATTGATTTTGAGTAAGTAGCTATTGAATCGGATTCTTATGACTCGAGTACTGATGAAGAGAATACTACCTACAAAGAATTTGTGCCTGAATAATTTTACACATTGTTTTTTAAATTCTTTGTGATTGTAAACATTGTTCTTATGTAGTATTTGCACATTTCACACTTAATTCATATTTTGACATTTATCACTTTTAACCTTTAAAGTTCTTACTTATGTAACTTTTGTATTTTAACTATCATATTTTGACCCTTTTAAACGTTTTTAATTATACATGTCATTATTGTTCTCATTAATTATATTATCTTTTTTAGCTCATTTGCTTTTGGTTTTCTATTTTTGATTTCATTTTGAATTTGCTTTCGCCCACTATGTTCCTGAAGGGGCTTTGTGCCACAAAACCCATTCAACCAACTAACTAACCAAACCAAACTAATCAACGAAGCACTTTATCTCAATAAACCTATATCCAAAATTTAGAGCAAATCGGAAAAATTCTGCATAAAAACCCCCATTTACATAAATTAAGGTAGGTTATCTCCTATTCTCTCCGTTTAAACCTAAACAATGAACACCCAAATTTAATCATGGAAGTGCCTCGTCAGAATAGCCCTCATCTAAAGTTTGAATAAAATCTGATAATTCATTATAAAAAATCCATTTATCTAAATTTAAAGGATGGGATTAGCCACCCATTCCCTCCTTATACTTATCCAATGAATTCTCAAAACTAATCAGGGAAGCTCTGTATCACAAAAACCTACATCCAAAATTTTAAGGAAATCGGTAAATTCTGCTTAAAAAATCAATTTACCTAAATCAAGCGGGTTTACCTGCCCCTTTTCTCTCCCTTTATACTTAACCAATGAATATCCAAAACTAAACATGTAGGCATCATTAAGCATCAAAATGATCCCATATCTGAAATTACGATGAAATCTGTTGATTCAGCATGAAAATAAAATTTATCTAAATTAAGAGTTGGGATTAGCCCTCCCTTTACCCCTTATACTTATCCAATGAACTCCCAAAACTAATCAAAGAAGCGTCTTATCGCAATAGACCTAAATCCAAAATTTGAGGCAAATCGAATATTATGAGTTATCGCGTTACACACAGGCGTGCGTACGTACGTACATACATACACAATGGGCGGGCACATAAGCTTCCAGGCTTTGATAAAATGCGAAATAAAAAAGGAAAAAATATAAATGAAAATAAAAGCATTTAATTGTTATTTCAATTTCGGATTTTTACAAAACAATGCTTTACTGAATGTATCATTTAAAAAATATTTGATATTTAGAAATTTCTCCCCCGAATTTACTCTTTTGTTAGTACTCAAAATTTAAAACTTCTATTATTATTATTATTATTTATTTATTTATTTATTTATTTAAAAATTATTGATAATCTAAATTTCCTTCCACCCGAAATTTTTAATAAATTTTTGGCCTTTCCGCTAAGAACACATAAAAATTTTAATATTAAAAAAATAATAATTCATTTTTTTGTCACATTTGTTACTGTAACAATGATATATTGTGCACTATAACTAAAGGGGCCATCCATAAATGATGTCACGCCTGGAAGTGGGGGAGGGGAGGTACGTGAAATTGAGACAGCTTGTAACAAAGGGCTGGGAGGGGTTAAGAAGAAATGTGACATCACATATTTTGGTTGAAAGAAAAGTATTATTAATTAGAAAATTAAATTTTGAAGTTATTTTGGAATTAATATATTTTTGTGTTCATAAAGTAAAGTAAAAGTTTAAAACGAAATACAATTCCATTTCAAATTTCAAAACATTACTCCTTTTAATTACTTTTTCATATTAATATTATATTATTAGTGTATATTAATTATAATTTTTGTTGTAAACCTAAATTTTATTTCATACAAAATAAGTACACAAATTATTTTTATAGTTATTCACGTAAAAGTCATTAAAATACACAGTTAAATTTTAAAAACAAAATTTGAAATATGATCTATAGCATAGTGCTTACTTTCTGAACTGCATGTATATATAATATAGCGTGACATGTGACAAAGGGGAGGGAGGGGGTTAAAAGTATTGGACAAATGTGTGACATCATTTATGGACAGCCCCATAAATGAATATGCTGGGGTTTCGATCTATACCTACTTTCTTCGAAATTTATGTTTACGTTTGACACCCCCCCCCCCTCCTGCTCGCTCTACAGTATTAAATATTCCATGTTTAAAATCGTTTAATTTGTTAAATATTTTTTTCCTCATTTAATGAAGATCCTATCTTATACTTCAATATCATTTAGCTTTTGTAATTCTCTTGATAAATCTCGAGTTCTGAAAAGAATTTTCCAAAATACAGTTACTTTAATATATTTGTACATAATAATTTTCGCTTCTTTCAAAATTCTTCTTTTAACTGCGTAACGTGAAAAAAAATCACGCTACATGAATATTCCATTTGCTAATTGGAGGAGTTCGTTTGACCGCCTAAAAGTTAGCCCCCCCTTGACGGAAAATGAAAAAGTGAGATATGCATTTCGTTTGATCATCGTTTGATCAGATTTGATCAACAATTTTCATCGTTTGATCAACATTATTTTACGAGTTATGATTAAAAATAACCAGGGGGGGCTAACTTTTAGGATTTTTCAAAATGCTCAAAATTAAAAAAAAATTAGCGATTCTTATCAGAAATCGATCCTAGAGATTTGATCAACTATTTTTAGCGTTTGATCAAACCCGGAAGTGCCCCCAAAATCGATATTTTTAATTCCAGGCACCTAAAAGTTAGCCCCCCCATGACGGAATTTCGAGACAAAAATGGTGCCATCTAACGTAAAATTACCTCTAGAGATTTGATCAACCATTTTTAGCATTTGATCAAACCCGGAAGTGCCCCCAAAATCGATATTTTTAACTCCAGACCCCTAAAAGTTAGCCCCCCCATGACGGAATTTCGAGACAAAAACGGTGCCATCTAACGTAAAATTACCTCTAGAGATTTGATCAACCATTTTTAGCATTTGATCAAACCCGGAAATGCCCCCAAAATCGATATCTTTAGTAATAGACCCCTAAGGGGTTTAGCTTCCCCACCACCTCCATGATGGAATTTCGAGACAAAAATGGTGCCATCTAACGTGAAATCATCTGTAGAGATTTGATCAACCATTTTTAGCATTTGATCAAACCCGGAAGTGCCCCCAAAATCGATATTTTTAGTAATAAACCCCTAAAATTTAGCCCCCCCCCCACCTCCATGATGAAATTTCGAAACAAAAATGGTGTCATCTAACGTAATATTACCTCTAGAGATTTGATCAACCATTTTTAGCGTTTGATCAAACCCGGAAGTGCCCCCAAAATCGATATTTTTGACTCCAGACCCCTAAAAGTTAGCCCCCCCCATGACGGAATTTTGAGATAAAAACGGTGTCATCTATCGTAAAGTTACCTCTAGAGATTTGATCAACCATTTTTAGCATTTGATCAAACACGGAAATGCCCCAAAATCGATATGTTTAGTAGTAGACCCTTAAGGGGTTTAGCTACCCCTACCTGCATAACGGAATTTCGAGACAAAAACTGGTTCCGTGTAAAATGAAATCCTCTGTAGAGATTCGATCAACCATTTTTAGCGTTTCACAAACCTGGAAGTGCACTTAAAATCGATACTTTTACGCGTGGACCCGTAAAATTTAGTCTCCCCTTCGAAAAAATTTCAAAACAAAATTGGTACCATATAACGAGAAATTATCTGTAGAGATTTAATGAACCATTTTTTTCATTTGATTAAGCACAGAAGTTTCTCTAAAATCGATATTTATACGTACTGATCCTTAAAAATTACTCCCCCCCCCCCCGCATGACGCAATATCGAGAAAAAAAATCGTGCCATCTAAAGGGAAATCATCTGTAGCGATTTGATAAAAAATGTTTAGCGTTTGATCAAACTCGGAAGTGCCCTGAATAGTGCCTTGATATTTTTAGCACAAGATGCACAAATTGTCTTTCCCATTAAGGAATTTCCAAACAAAAACTGTGCCATCTACGTGAAATTATCTGTAAATATATGATATAGATATAGACATACACTAGAGATAGACACTAGACATACTCTGGTATTTCCGAGGACGAATGAACCTTCAAATAATTTTGTAAGACTTTATACCTTTAACTTCGTTTTCACCAAATTTACAGTTTTAAGTGTAAAAATCGCAAAAAATATATTGAGTTTAAAGTTTTTAATATTTTGCGTTTGATTTTTATTGTTCATGCTTACCGAAAAAAAAGCGAAACCGCTATTAAACATGTTTTTTTTTTCAAATCATTCGATTAGTTAATTTTTCAAATATTAACAAATTTACGTCCATTTTCTGTTCAGAAAAGCATTTTGTTTCCTTTTAAAAAAATTGATCATTTTATAAAACAAAGTTTTGAATCTTATTTAATTTACATATTCTTAATAAGTGTCCAAATATAAATTTAGTAATTTAAAATACAATATTTTATAAATTTGATACCTTACAAAGGGATGCTATTCTAAAAATAATCTGTTATTTTTTTTATTTTAAAATTAAATGACTATAAATGATCATAAAATTATCTATTTCAAAATTATGGGACATTGCAGTGGGTGGCATTTTTGTTTTGTCATCAAATATATTCATACATTATGACAAACATCCATACATTATCCGCTATTCCGAAAACTTTTTCCAAAGTATGTTAGAAATGATACTTGCGTTTACATTCAAGAAGAGTGAAATAACGTTGTCCAGCTGTTTTGTTGAGAAGAAATTCTGCCTGTGCACACTCTCTTACTCTCTTTTAGTCCCCATCCATCACGGAATTTTGAGTTAAAAAAGGTGCTACAGATTAGAGTTACATGTTATGCTTAAATTTATATACTAAAGTTCTCGAAAATCGACATTTATAAAAAGAACAAACGGAATTGTTGTCTTTAGGTGTGACATAATTTTCCTACTATCTAAAAACTATTCATTGCGTAATTTGTATAAGCGATTACGTGTAGAAAATGTAGGTTTGTAAATACAACTGAAAATAGAGATCATCAGCTGCTAAATAATTATGATAAAACTGATGATATATCACAACAGAATGCAAAGTTAAGCAGTTCTGGCACTTTGGCTGGGCAGTGTTTATCAAAATAAAGCATGTGTTCTTTAATATAAACAACCTAGCAGATGTCTTTTGTGCTGCACACGTCAATTTTTTATTCTGTTTAAAAGTAAGATAAAGTACAGATCACTAATGACGTTTCATGTTTGTCTAATATGTGCATCTGTAAATTAAAATTGCAAGAATAAAGATTTATTTATCATTGTTATTTCTAATTCCTGGGAGGACAATAAAAGCAGGTTTTCTGTTCCATTGGTATTTTATGCATTCGCACCGTACACATTCTTTTTACTTTATAAAAGGAGATGCAACTGTTATATAATATTAAGCATGACAAGGAGTTAGTTTGAGGATGCTAAGTGAAAAAGCTTTTTTTCATATTTCTCCTTTAAGTCATTTTTTGGGGGAGGGGGGAGAGGGGCAGTTTTACGGGGTAGAGTTTGTCTAATGCAATTTTGCAAAAGAAAAATGTGAATATCATTTATGGTTTAAAAAGAAACATTTGCAGGGGCGTGCCAGCAGTATTCGGCGCCTGTGTCCAGAACTGTATTTGGCGCCCTCCCCCCCCCTAATCCAATCGCCTGTAAAAATAAAACTTTATCCCCCCCCCCGAAAAAAAAAAAACTATGAATATTTAAAAATGTATAGTTGCCATTCTTTTGGAGTTTTTCAACCAGAAATTCTATTTAATAAAATATATCTTGTTTCTTTACAATTCGTACTTTATTTCATTAAATAAATTTCTGTTTTCAAACATGCTTAAATTACTTGAAAAATAAAGAAGGGTGGCAGCTGTGTAAACAAAATTTGTAACACAGTAAAACCTGTGTAAATAAAAGCACTCTCTATCAGAATCCTGCGTTACAGTAAAATTTTATTATCCCGGAGAAAATAATTTAATGAAATAACAATAGATTGCATCTAAAAGAAAGAAGTGTTGGCGATGGCTACGAAAATGTACTGCACATAGAGATCTGAAAATTTGGATAAGGATAGATGATGCACCGTGCACCTGACACTCATTTTTTTATTTTTTGTTAATTACCCGAAATATTAATAATGATAATCGCAAAATGGCGAACTTTTATTCCTCAACGAGATTATGCTTGTACGCTTCCCCAAGCAGTCCTTCCCACTGACGAAAAGCGTAACGTTTGCTTTCTTCTGCATTTTCAAATTGGGATATAGTGAAATCCCGGTAGAATTACAAATAAATAGATAAATAATAATAAAGAAATAAATAAATGGTATTTTTAATTACTATTTCATAAAATCATTTTATTTGGCAGCGATTCGCATCGATATTATAAAGTTAAATCAACATGCTGCTGGAGACATTGCTCTCCCCACACCCCATCTCTACATTCGTTTGGAAAAAAATAACATTCAATATTTGACTTTAGATTATTGTAATTGGCCTAAGGTGATCCAAGGTGGTTGGTTAGTAGGACATAAAGTCAACGGGATTTTAAAACACCTTTTACATAAATCTATATTTTCCCATTCATATTAATAGCCATCATTGTAGTTTCTAATTTATTTATGTCTATTTTTTGCGGGGGGGGGCATTTTAGTCTTAGTAACGTCTACGATTATGTGTAATGCTAATAAGGGCTCTTATTTCAAAAATTCAATTTTATGTTCGGAAATTAAATGTACAAATCTTACAATCATTACAATAATTTATGCAGTATTTGAATAGACACAAGTGTATGCAGGGAGTGCAGGGAAAGGCTCCCCCTTCAACCTTCGGAAAAATTAGAAAATTTGGACATCTATGGCCAAATTTAGTCTATCTTCATCAACTCTCCCCCTTTTTCGCTATCATGATAATTCCAGAGTACTAGATAGGTAAAAGATAGATAAAAGGTATTTATTTCGCTCAGAAATCTATGGTGTGAAATAAAAAAATAAAAAAAACTTTTGTTCAATACATAATAGTTTCCACCAGAAATGATCATTAGTAGAAGTGCTGAACAAAATTATTGCTTTGGCCGCTTAAAGTGAGCTTTACTCTTTAAGTGCGAAAACAAGTGTTAAACCACGGAATGCCAACAGCTTCACAAACGGCTGATGCTCCATTTTTACCAGTTAAAATTTGTTACATAGCTGACGCCAGTATCTCTAATCAAAAATCTGTGCATTGAAAAGAACAGAGAACACTAACATACAAAAGGCTATACAAATGTAATGAACGTTATCAACTTTTTGGCAATTTCTGGACCTCCGCTACCCCTACGATATCATACGTTATCATTCCTCAATAACATTCTCTTTTCTTTATTGGTAAACACAAGTATTATTTCAAATATACCTTACACCTGTTTTCTCAAACGCAGATTATATATATGAATACACATAAGACGGAAGAATAGGAATACACATAGAGATATTCAATATTTTGAAAATAAATAATTTTATAGTGATTTAATTATTTTAATTTTCATAAAAATAGTTAACAAACTATTATATATATATACATATCTTGCAGACTATTTTGATATAACGAACAAGTTATAAATAAAATGAAAAAAAAAATTATATTAATTGAAACAGAAAGAGAAAATATTGGTTGGATCATTCAAAAATGATAAATATATCAAGACACCCCATCCTTCACTGGAGATATCTTCTGATATCAAATGCTAGATTCTCCCCCCCCCCTTTTCCTAAAGTAATAACGTTACGTATGCACAGCCAGTGCCATAGCTAGAAGTGAATAATGGGAAAGGGGGGGGGGGTCATATTTTCTCTTTTTCTCTCTGTGACCCAGAAACATAAATTAGTACATGTTCACTCTGTAGTTACTATGTTTCTCATTAAACTGTTGTAATAGTTTCATTTTGCGCTAAGAAAACAATAGGGTGATGAAAAATTCGAGTGTAAAACGAGTGAAATCTTAAACAACTTGTTAGCTTCATATGTGTAATTAGGATGAGCAAGTGTTGAAACACTTATTTTAGTTACAATTTAGTATTTTTGCAAAAGCTGTGAAAGATCCTCAAAACTTAATTAGATTTTTAAACAGAATTTTATTTGAATTTTTGGAATAGAAATCAATTTAGTGATTTTGGAATCTTTTTCAGGGAGGCTCAAAATGTTTGAGGGGAAGCTGAGCCGCCCATAGAACCCCCTTAGCTACGGTCCTATGCATAGCCCACAAGTTCTGGTTTTACATTGTTTTTCTATTCAGGATTCTCCAAAGCGTTCCCCGCGGACGCCACGATTGCGCCCTTAGGTTTTCTTGGCACCCATTTGAATGTATCCTCTTATGCTAGCTATTTTTAAGATTAAAAATCCATTTTAAAGGATGCGTTTTTAAAAGTAAAAAATATTTAAATAGTTTTCTTGTAATACTTATCGATGACCTTAAATAAGTTTTAATTATTTAATGCTATTAAGTTGTTATTCAGTGATTAAGGTTTCTATAGCTTCTTCATCTACAAAACTTTTGAAGATAGACTGTCCTCTGAAAATCTAATTTTAAATTTATTCTGAATTAAATTATTGTTGCAAATTATTTTAAAATAGTTTCTGAATCATAGGGGGCTTATAGCTATCAGCGTGAGATGTACGCGCATCATATAAGTCGTTTCTAACATATAAGTCTACTTCTATTCATGGACTGATATTGTAGGAGAAACTTTTACCAGTATTTCCGAATAGTAATTTTCTTCTTATTTATGATAAATTCTGAAGTAAAGTGACAATTGTTTCTTATAAATAATAATAAAAAAAACAAGCGAAATTTAGCTCCTACGGTAATAAAACTGATGTATATTATGATTTTCCACCGCAGTGAGATAATAGTGTTGCATATTTTCAGCTATGTGGCGCCTTTTATTATTTATAACTATATGAGGTGCATCTCTGTTTATAAAGGTTGGGCATGTCTTGTCTAAATGATTTATTAGAGGATTCATAAGTAGAATAAAATAAAATTTTATAGAAAGAAATGAATATTTATAAATAATTTCTATAAGGTAAATCTACAAAAGATAATTCAGATGCCAAGCAGGGGTGCCCAGAGAGGGGTTTGGTGACGCAAGATGCGTCATACAATTTAGTTTTGGGGGGAGTTTGAGAAAAAGTACATTTAGAGGGGGGATTTTAAATTCTTAATATTTCCCTTTTTACTGTTAAAAAAAGTATCACTTTTAAATTTTTTCAACATTTAATTTCCAGAAATGTTTCAGTGTTTCCTTTCTTTAAATTCTAGACAAGGACAAGAAGAACTCATTCCACTAGGGAATCTAGGAAAAAAAGTTATCGTAAAAAAGGGGACATGAACTACAAAAGCGGAAAAAAAGTGACACGGAAAAAAAGTTACCGGAAAAAAGTGACAAGGAATCGATTTTGGGGATTTATTATTGATTTTGGGGTTTCATTGGTTAAGTATGAAAGGGGGATCAAGGGAGGGTTCATAATTTAGGTAAATGGGTTAATGGGTTTTTCATGCTGAATTAACAGTTTTGGTTCAATCTTTGGATATACATTCATACTGAAAAGACCCTTGCCTGATTAGTTTTGGGAAGGGACGATTACCCCTCCCCCCCATCCGTCCTCAATTAGATGAATGGGATGACGGTCCTCCTGATTGTCTAAGTTTTGGAATTATTAATTTGGATCTTCTCTGTGTGAACCTGAATATCGAAATATCGAATGTAGTATCGATTCGAGAACTGAGAAATCGATTCTTATTATGATCGATGTTGTTTTATACGATATCGATTTTAATCGATTCTCAAAATTTCCAGAATTGCCCATCACTACTCTGAATCTGTCTATAAATCTTTTCTTAAAAGGCTAATGTTTAATAATGTAATAATTATTCATTAAGTCAGATTATATTTTTAAAAGTGCTGTCAAAGTGGGTATTTTGAGCTGAATTTCGCTAAATATGATTCTGACAAAACCAGCTCCTACGGGAAAATGAAATAAAAAATTCTTCCTAAGTTGCTAAATAAAATTGTTAAAACTGGGTTTATCTCTTACCATTTTTTTTTTTTTTCTTTTATTGAGCATTTAACCTTGAAATCTACTTTCCCCTATAGGCTAAGCCGAAAGGGATTTTTTATTTAACATGAGATGCATTCTGTAATTTTGGATGTTTTAAACAGAAATGTCCGGTAAATTTATCACTTATCTTATGATGAAACCAGTACCATCTGTGTATCTACATTTTTTTAATTCTAATTTCTTAAATAATTATTACAAAACTACAGAATGTTTTACTTCCAGCAAAAGATTTATCTTATTTAAATTAAAAACATCGAATTAAATGCTTTCTAATATGACAAAATCAATATCGTATGTATGTTTTGACAGAAGCGCGAAGTTGGAGTATATCAGAGCAGATGTTTATTTTATCACTGGAAAACCGAAGCATTGAAAAATCGGCCGTCTGAAATTATCCATACCGTTTACTTTTAGAGACAGAAGTTGAAAAATAAAACATCATAATAATAATAAATTTAGGAGTCATCCGAATTGCCATAGACAAACTTCAGGTGGCAAACTTGCAGGCCCAGATGCAACTTCCGTTCGGAGACAAGGGTATCAAAAGTCTATAATATTTATTTTGAAAACAGGTGATATACACAAAATCCAATTTTTATTTTCTTTTTTTAATGAGTGAATATATACAATTTGGTACAGTGTTGTTTATGTTTTTTTATTTGAAATTTTTCCATATCTCGTTAAGTTGTGCTAATAAAAGACAAAGATTTATGTTATTTTTAGCATAAAGCAGGATTTCATTTGAAAAGGAAGGGGGGGGGGGGTGTTTATAGGAATGATAAAAACAAGTCAGTGATTTAAAGAAAAAAATATTTTAGCTGACGGATATTTTTTAGATAAATTACCGAGTTTTTCCCACCCCCCTCATTACAGTATCATACGTATTTTTTCAACGAAAGACCCAGCTTCCTTAATGATATCGTTTTTAATGTCTATTTCTTTTTTTAAATTCTTTTTACTTACCCACCATACGTAGTATAGGGTAAATCTTGCAATCGTTTTGAAAATCGAAAAATTTTTTTTGACGGATTTACACGTTTTAGATAGTGGAGCATCCGAAAAACATATTTTTAGAAAAAAAATTTTACCGTCCGTCCGTCTGTCTGTCTGTAAACGCTCTATCTCCCGAACAAATTGAGATAGAGACTTGAAATTTTGTATGTGGTTAGTATGTAAGAATAGAACGAACCCTATTTAATATCAGCAACCTCGATTATACGGAACTATTTTTTTCGGACTCTCGAAAATTTCGTTCTGATGAAAGGTATATAAAAATTTTCGAATTTTTTTGTTCTAAGGAATGGACGTAAAAGGCAATAAAATAACACACATTTTGCATATAGAACGAAGTCGATCGGATTATTAGTTGCCGAGATATTTGTAATCCTGTTTTCCACATTTTTCGATTTTTCATGACCCTGTATTTCATTCAAATTTCAATTCAGAGGTATATTTTAATTGGAAATGAGACGCTTAATCCGACGCAATAAACTGTTAGATAATAAGATTATTATTTTTGGAGTTATAAGGATGTTTCTTTTTCGCAATTCAGTACTACTTGAGTAGTTAGGCGTGTTGTAAAGTTTATCGAAAGAGATTCATCAGCAACTCATTAATACAGCATTACTATGCACAATAAAAATATAAATACACGTTTAAATTTTGTTTTGGAATTGCAATCCATTTTATAAATAGTTTTCAAATGTATTATTTTCATATATTATATATGCATATATATGATGGGTAAGTATTACAGTGGCCCCCAACGACTAGTTTTAGTTTGCAATGATACAGATATGGTTATATATTTATTTGCATAATTTATTGATTCAATTGAAGAAAAGTTAATAAAATATTACAATTTTAAATGAAATAACTTCATATCATATAACACTTAGAAAAAATAACTGCTACTTAAATATAATAAATAATTAGATTTTCTTACATAATACATTCAATAATAATGTATCAAATCTCTACAGATGATTTCACTTTAGACCGCACCATTTTTGTCTCGAAAATCCGTCATGGAGGGGGGGTTAACTTTTAGGGGTCTGATACTAAAAATATCGATTTTGGGGGCACTTCCAGGTTTGATCAAACGCTAAAAATGGTTGATCAAACCTCTACAGATGATTTCACGTTAGATGGCACTATTTTTGTCTCGAAATTTTGTCATGGAGATGAGGGGGGAGCTAAATCCCTTAGGGGTCTATTGCTAAAAATATCGATTTGGGGGCATTTCCGAGTTTGATCAAATCTCTAGAGGTAATTTTACGTTAGATGACACCGTTTTTGTCTCGAAATTCCGTCATGGGGGGGGGGGCTAACTTTTAGGGGTCTAGAGTTAAAAATATCGATTTTTGCGCCACTTCCGAGTTTGATCAAATGCTAAAATTAGTTGATCAAATCTCTAGAGGTAATTTTACGTTAAATGACACGATTTTTGTCTCGAAACTCCATGATGGAGGGGGGGGGGGGGGGGCTAAACCCCTTAGGGGAGTATTACTAAAAATATCGATTTTAGGGGCATTTCCGGTTTTCATCAAATGCTAAAAATGGTTGATCAAATCCCTAGAGGTAATTTTACGTCAGATGACACCGTTTTTGTCTCGAAAATCCGTCATGGGGAGGGGGGGAGCTAACTTTTAGGAGTCTATTACTAAAAATATCGATTTTAGGGGCATTTCCAGGTTTGATCAAATGCTAAAAATGGTTGATCAAATCTCTAGAGGTAATTTTACGTTAGATGACACCGCTTTTGTCTCGAAATTCCATCATGGAGGTGGGGGGGAGCTAAACCCCTTAGGGGAGTATTACTAAAAATATCGATTTTAGGGTCATTTCCGGGTTTGATCAAATGCTAAAAATGGTTGATCGAATCTCTAGAGGTAATTTTACGTTAGATGACACCGTTTTTGTCTCGAAATTCCGTCATGGGGGAGGCTAACTTTTAGGGGTCTATTACTAAAAATATCTATTTTAGGGGCATTTCCGGGTTTGATCAAATGCTAAAAATGGTTGATCAAATCTCTAAAAGTGATTTTACGTTAGATGACACAGTTTTTGTCTCGAAATTCCGTCATGGGGGGCCATCTTTTAGGGGTCTGGAGTTAAAAATATCGATTTTGGGGGCACTTCCTGTTTTTATCAAATGCTAAAAATAGTTGATGAAATCTCTACAGATGATTTCACGTCAAATGGCACCATTTTTCTATCGAAATTCCGTCATAGATGTGGGGGGGGGGGGAGCTAAACCCCTTAGGGGTCTATTACTGAAAATATCGATTTTAGGGGCATTTCAGGGTTTGATCAAATGCTAAAAATGGTTGATCAAATCTCTATAGACAATTTTACGTTATATGGCACCATTTTTGTCTCGAATGTCCGTCATGCAGGTGGGGGGGGGAGCTAAACCCCTTAGGGGTCTATTACTAAAAATATCGATTTTAGGGGCATTTCCGAGTTTGATCAAACGCTAAAAATGGTTGATCAAATCTCTGGAGGTAATTTTACGTTAGATGACACCGTTTTTGTCTCGAAATTCCGTTGTGGGGGGGGGGGCTAACTTTTAGGGGTCTGGTGTTAAAAATGTCGATTTTGGAAGCACTTCCGGGTTTGATCAAACGCTAAAAATGGTTGATCAAATCTCTAGAGGTAATTTTACGTTAGATGACACCATTTTTGTCTCAAAATTCCATCATGGAGGTGGGGGGGGGCTAAATTTTAGGGGTTTATTACTAAAAATATCAGTAGTAGGAAAAGGAGAGTACGGGCTCAGGAGCAGGGACCAGGGACCGTCCCTGCTCCCGTCCCTGCTCAGTCGCTGGGATGAAGGGACCGTCCCTGCTCCCACCGTGCCACCGCCGTCCCTCCTGGTCCCCCACCATACACCCCCCCCTCCACGATCGCCCCCTAGTGGAAAAAAGGAACATTCTATTATAACATGAGAGGTGAACAACCTTCCCTAATTAAAAATATTATCAATCACATCTCAACTCGGAATCATACTATATGATGAAGATTAAATTTATATTTAAATTCTGAACAACCATAATTTTAATGAGTATTATTAATTAAGCGAAACAATGGAAAATCACAGTTTTTAACCATTTTATTTGGATTTCTTCAACTACATGATGAGATTATCAATTTAACACAAGAAAGTTAAACATATATTTGAATTTTGCTTGATAGACATCTTAATGAGTAGTATTAATTAAATAAAAACAATAGAAAATATCAAGTTTTATAGAAAAAGACTGATTTCTTATGATTTTTATCAACTATATGATCAATGTAACGACTTAAAAGTTGAAAGTTAAACGTACATCCTAGTTTTTCAACAGCTATAATCTTAATGAGTATCGTTAATTAAGTAAAAAAACAATGGAAAATATCCAGTTTTATAGAAAAAGACTGATTTCTTACGATTTTTATCAACTTAAAATAGAAAAGTTAAACGCACATTTCAGTTTTTCAACAGCTATAATCTTAATGAGTATCGTTAATTAAGTAAAAAACAATGAAAAATATCAAGTTTTATAGAAAATGTCTGATTTCTTACGATTTTTTCAACTCAAACTTCAGACTCTCAATTTGATAGAAAGAAATTTAAGCATGCATTCCAGTTTTGGACAACCATTTCCTTCATGAACATTATTAATTAAGCAAAACAACAGAAAATATTAAATTTTTAACTGATTTCTTCATATTTTTTTATTATTTTTTTTAATATAAAATCAGAATACACAACTTAAAATAGAAATTTAAACATTTTTTTTAGTTTTTGAACAGTCGTTACCTCAAAGAATTTCGATAATTGAATAATTAACAAAGGAAACTAATGATTTTTTAAACGAAAAAAGACGAATTAAACGAATTTGGTTAACTTTTACTCTAATTGGAAATTTCATCGTACTTTATATATACCAACTAAGTAGAATTTTAATACATAAACGAATAATTTAAAGAAATCCTCAACACGCAAATGTGAACCTGCAGAGCATTTCTTATTACGTCATATCTAAACTAAAACTTTTTCTGCAACCCCTCCATGCATGCATTCCAGGTAGGGGAACATAACAAAGAATTTTGACGTCACAACTTACAAAAGGTATCCAACAAAATGTTTACGTTCAAGAAAAAGTATCACCTAGAGAGAAAAAAAGAAGAGATTTAAGCTATTTATCCATTCTAGTTTTATAACAGTTACCACAACATCTCCAAATTAAAATTTGGAAGTCATAATGAGTGTAATTAATTAAGCAAAATAATAGAAATATTAGTTTTTCAGAGGGGAAAAGACGAATTTAAAAAAATTTTATTAGTTTTACACTAGTTTAATAATAATTTTAAGAGGAAAAAGACGAATTTAAACTTTTTTTTTTTTTTTTTTTTTTTTTTTTTTTTTTTTTTTTTTTTAGTTTTACACTATTTTTTCTCATCTCCAACACGGATATATCAATTTTAACAGAAGAATTAAACGTATATTTTAGTTTTTAACAACAAAATCTTAACAAGTATCATTAATTAAACAAAAATAAATATCAGTTTTAAAGAAAAGACGAATTTGAATAATTTTACACTAGTATTTTCAAAAGCAACATGGAAATATCAATACTTATTCACATATTTCACTTATTCACTGTATTCAATACTATATTTAATAAATTTGGATACACTTTAAGAATTTCCTAATCTATAATTATATATTAGCTGTATATTTAATGTTACCCATGTTTTCATCATTAGTTCATAATCGTGAATTTTGTACTTTAAATACCATGTATTCAGGTTCAGATTATTTTTACTTGAAATCATACAGAATTTTTTAAGAGTTTGTTTTTGAAATCATTGAAGCAACTGTGTTTAATATTTTTAACACCAATTTTCTAAGATTTTCTAACATTTTCCGATTATACATTCCCCATAAGTACATTTCTAAATGCTACAATCACTTTACATATCGAAAAGATATCATTGAAGCAACTGTATTTAATATTTTTAACACCAATTTTCCAAGATTTTTTTAACATTTTCCGGTTATACATTCCTCAAAAGTATGTATTCTAAACAATAGAAAATATTAATTTTAAGAATAAAAAGACGAATTTAAACAAATTTTATTAGTTTTACACTATTTTTTCTCATCTCCAACACGGATATATCAACTTTAACAGAATTAAACGTATATATTAGTTTTTAAGAACAAAAATGTAATAAGTATCATTAATTAAACAAAAAATAAATATCAATTTTCAAGAAAAGACAATTTTTTACACAAATTTTCAACTTTGAAATACATTTATTTACATATATTGTTACAATATATTACTAAACTTAAACTTTTTAAAAAGTTTGAATGTCTTTACAAAGGGTTCATACTTATATTTTTCACGTCTTGACTGCATTCGAAATGTTACAACAAAAGTATACTTTTATTATTATTATTATTATTATTCTAGAAAACCTAAAAAATCGTTTCTTGCTGCTTTAGACACTTGACATATTAAAACTACTCTACCCATATAATTAATCAAATTAGGACATGATTCATCTTACACTTCAAAATTTCTGAATTTTTACAATACTTATTTTCATCAAACTTTATTCTTGATCCTATATATTTTAATAGCACAGAATTTTAACATCTGTTTTTATCTACTTATCAAAAAATTATTAAAACACCCAACAACATTTTCCAAATATGAATATTATCTTTACAATTTAATAATGCAAAACATACACGAATACAAAGTTTAATTTTTACAAACATTTCATATTTCAAACCAAACTATTCGAAATTTTCACAACATAAGAGCAAACATTAGACGAACTTTTTAACATTAATATTGCTTACATCTTTTCATCATAACTTTTAACTATGATAATTATCCATTTTTAGGTTGATTGTCGAAAAACTGTAACTGAAATTACATAAACTTAATGTAAAAAACCATGTTCTCACACAATTTCTTGAAATTCAACAAAGAATTGACTATTACTCCAATACTTATCTACTTCAATCTCGACTCTCGATAGTATATAGATATTGCATCATTACATACTTACAACTCTTTTCAAACGTTTATCAGAAAATCAAGTCAATCAAAGTCTAGTAGTTATCACACCTGTTCCTCAGAAATATTACTATCATATGAAACAGTAAAGAAAATTAATAGATATTTAATATTTAATAACTTCATACGTGAAATTACTGCCGAATAAGAATACTAATAATCAATAAAATCAACTGTTGGACAAAAAAATAGTACAGATTACCGAAAATTCAAATCATTTTTTCTACAAAAATTACAAAAATTAACAAATGAATGACAAGTTAGAGAAATAACTAAAAAAAAAATAATGAACATATTTACAAATTTATTAAAATCACACCTTTTTCTGGATTACAAACCACAATTTCTTGAAAAATTTAACACCGAATTTGTAAGATTTTAATCCTAGTATTACATACACTCAATAAATATTCAAAATTAACAAAAAATAATTTTTTAGTCTCATCAATAAGCAGAAATTCTATATTAAAAGAATATTTTCATAGTAGTACTTATAAAAATGAGAGTTTACAAACTGATTTTCATAATTTTATCACATTTAAACTTAATATTTTACATAAAACATTATTTAATCAAATTTTATGCTTTCTAATTCAGTAAAATTCAATACTTTTTTAATTTTTAAACCAATACCACAATATTTATTTACATCAAACTTGATTCTTCACCTTTTATATTTCCACATTACACACGTGAGATAAATACTAACTTGGATCAGGAGTTGAAGTCAATTGATTCCATTCGATTTTCATCATGTACGCATTGCTCCTACACGAAATTTCTTACTGCTATAATCATCTAATGTATTAAAACTAATCTACTCATATTTTTAATCAATTCATCAGATGTTTCATCTCGCACTTCTGAATTATCGTGCATCAAGTTGCTTAAAATATAAATACTATCTTTATAGTTTTAATGATATATAGTATACATGGTTTATCTTGAGTTAGCACTTCCATAGTATTAATCAAATTATATGTTTCATCTTGCACTTGATCTTAATGTTTTCATCTTGCATCTGAATTATCGTCCATCGAGTTTTTTAAATAATAATATATTTATAGTTTTTGATTATACATAGCATGTACAAATACAATCTTTAATTTTAACATTTCATATTTCAAATAACCTATTTCCGAAACCAAGCTATGTGAATTTTACCACAATGCTTATTATCATAGAATAATTTGTGTTTCACACTTTTCTAAAAATTATCAGATATGTAACCCTCAGAGAAATTACTATCATATGAATAAATGAAGAAAATTTAATTTATATTAAATGTACACGAAATTGATTGCAATACATGTATTTAATAAAAATAAAAAATAAGCGATTATTTATACATTAAACCTTTACTAAATATATATTTCTTTCATTATACAGATGTTTCAACAAGATGAACCAAAACAGCAGCAAACTTCAGAAATTAATGATCCGAATGATTCATCCCTAGCACATGTAGCGTTAACGAATAACACATATGTGAGTACTTATATGAGAAATACTAGAATTCGTATATGAAACGTAATTAGAGTAAATACAAATGATTCGTCTTACTACCTACACTTTAACAAGTGCTTTTTACCTATATTATTGAAGAGAATCCTAACCGTCTCCATTTATTTCTACTACAGATGTACTCTATTTGCTACAAACACTTCTTAAGTAAATGGAATTTAACAGAACATACAAAAATCTATACAAGTGAAAAACCTTACACTTGGAAAGATTACCATAAATGCTGTTTTCAAGAAGACGTGAATCAAAAATGCACACATCATCATATAAAGCATCATCAGATATATGTAAACTTAGCGAAGATATTCAAAAATTAGTCAGACTTTTGAAGAATTTAGAAATAAAGGAAGATATTTAGGCTATTTATCCATCATATTTTCACAACACTTACCACAATATCTCAAACTTAAAATTTGGAAGACATACACACTGCTGAAAAGTAATTTTGTGATTCTTCTAACCAGTATGAATGTATAGATGTTATTTTGCAGTGTATTCTTTAAATGCTCACATTAAATATTCTTTTATATGCATATATCGTTGTGTTTATTTTTCTGATACCTATTACATTAATGAAATACATAACATTTTAAGTGAAATAACACTCTCACAACTTAAAAAATGCATAAGAACTTACAAAAATAAACAGATGTGTGAAAAAATATGCAAGTTTACAAAATATTTTCATTGTTTTCTAGAAATATTAACAAAAAATATTTACAATATGAAAAAATTGTAAAAGTGAAAAGAAAAAACATAAATGTAAAAACAAAAACCACAAAGTGAAAAACTCATAACAAAGTTTTTGAAAAAAAAAAAATATTTACAACAAAAATTTTTTTACAAAAACAAAAACTTCCAAAAATATTTTTTTCAAAAAAATTTTTTTTTCAAAAACATTTTTTACAAAAAAAATTTTTTTCAAAATAAGTTTTTACAAAAGTAAAAAAAAGAAAATCACAACGTTAAAAAAATGAAAAATTTTTGTTAAAAAAAGTGTAAAAAAATTGCAAAAAAATGTTGCAAAAATTTCAAAAAAGTTTTGAAAATAGTCACAAAAATTTTGTTGTTTTTAACGTTGTGATTTTCTTTTTTTTACTTTTGTAAAAACTTATTTTGAAAAAAAATTTTTTTGTAAAAAATGTTTTTGAAAAAAAAATTTTTTTGAAAAAATATTTTTGGAAGTTTTTGTTTTTGTAAAAAAATTTTTGTTGTAAATATTTTTTTTTCAAAAACTTTGTTATGAGTTTTTCACTTTGTGGTTTTTGTTTTTACATTTATGTTTTTTCTTTTCACTTTTACAATTTTTTCATATTGTAAATATTTTTTGTTAATATTTCTAGAAAACAATGAAAATATTTTGTAAACTTGCATATTTTTTCACACATCTGTTTATTTTTGTAAGTTCTTATGCATTTTTTAAGTTGTGAGAGTGTTATTTCACTTAAAATGTTATGTATTTCATTAATGTAATAGGTATCAGAAAAATAAACACAACGATATATGCATATAAAAGAATATTTAATGTGAGCATTTAAAGAATACACTGCAAAATAACATCTATACATTCATACTGGTTAGAAGAATCACAAAATTACTTTTCAGCAGTGTGTATGTCTTCCAAATTTTAAGTTTGAGATATTGTGGTAAGTGTTGTGAAAATATGATGGATAAATAGCCTAAATATCTTCCTTTATTTCTAAATTCTTCAAAAGTCTGACTAATTTTTGAATATCTTCGCTAAGTTTACATATATCTGATGATGCTTTATATGATGATGTGTGCATTTTTGATTCACGTCTCCTTGAAAACATCATTTATGGTAATCTTTCCAAGTGTAAGGTTTTTCACTTGTATAGATTTTTGTATGTTCTGTTAAATTCCATTTACTTAAGAAGTGTTTGTAGCAAATAGAGTACATCTGTAGTAGAAATAAATGGACACGGTTAGGATTCTCTTCAATAATATAGGTAAAAAGCACTTGTTAAAGTGTAGGTAGTAAGACGAATCATTTGTATTTACTCTAATTACGTTTCATATACGAATTCTAGTATTTCTCATATAAGTACTCACATATGTGTTATTCGTTAACGCTACATGTGCTAGGGATGAATCATTCGGATCATTAATTTCTGAAGTTTGCTGCTGTTTTGTTCATCTTGTTGAAACATCTGTATAATGAAAGAAATATATATTTAGTAAAGGTTTAATGTATAAATAATCGCTTATTTATTTATTTTTATTAAATACATGTATTGCAATCAATTTCGTGTACATTTAATATAAATTAAATTTTCTTCATTTATTCATATGATAGTAATTTCTCTGAGGGTTACATATCTGATAATTTTTAGAAAAGTGTGAAACACAAATTATTCTATGATAATAAGCATTGTGGTAAAATTCACATAGCTTGGTTTCGGAAATAGGTTATTTGAAATATGAAATGTTAAAATTAAAGATTGTATTTGTACATGCTATGTATAATCAAAAACTATAAATATATTATTATTTAAAAAACTCGATGGACGATAATTCAGATGCAAGATGAAAACATTAAGATCAAGTGCAAGATGAAACATATAATTTGATTAATACTATGGAAGTGCTAACTCAAGATAAACCATGTATACTATATATCATTAAAACTATAAAGATAGTATTTATATTTTAAGCAACTTGATGCACGATAATTCAGAAGTGCGAGATGAAACATCTGATGAATTGATTAAAAATATGAGTAGATTAGTTTTAATACATTAGATGATTATAGCAGTAAGAAATTTCGTGTAGGAGCAATGCGTACATGATGAAAATCGAATGGAATCAATTGACTTCAACTCCTGATCCAAGTTAGTATTTATCTCACGTGTGTAATGTGGAAATATAAAAGGTGAAGAATCAAGTTTGATGTAAATAAATATTGTGGTATTGGTTTAAAAATTAAAAAAGTATTGAATTTTACTGAATTAGAAAGCATAAAATTTGATTAAATAATGTTTTATGTAAAATATTAAGTTTAAATGTGATAAAATTATGAAAATCAGTTTGTAAACTCTCATTTTTATAAGTACTACTATGAAAATATTCTTTTAATATAGAATTTCTGCTTATTGATGAGACTAAAAAATTATTTTTTGTTAATTTTGAATATTTATTGAGTGTATGTAATACTAGGATTAAAATCTTACAAATTCGGTGTTAAATTTTTCAAGAAATTGTGGTTTGTAATCCAGAAAAAGGTGTGATTTTAATAAATTTGTAAATATGTTCATTATTTTTTTTTTAGTTATTTCTCTAACTTGTCATTCATTTGTTAATTTTTGTAATTTTTGTAGAAAAAATGATTTGAATTTTCGGTAATCTGTACTATTTTTTTGTCCAACAGTTGATTTTATTGATTATTAGTATTCTTATTCGGCAGTAATTTCACGTATGAAGTTATTAAATATTAAATATCTATTAATTTTCTTTACTGTTTCATATGATAGTAATATTTCTGAGGAACAGGTGTGATAACTACTAGACTTTGATTGACTTGATTTTCTGATAAACGTTTGAAAAGAGTTGTAAGTATGTAATGATGCAATATCTATATACTATCGAGAGTCGAGATTGAAGTAGATAAGTATTGGAGTAATAGTCAATTCTTTGTTGAATTTCAAGAAATTGTGTGAGAACATGGTTTTTTACATTAAGTTTATGTAATTTCAGTTACAGTTTTTCGACAATCAACCTAAAAATGGATAATTATCATAGTTAAAAGTTATGATGAAAAGATGTAAGCAATATTAATGTTAAAAAGTTCGTCTAATGTTTGCTCTTATGTTGTGAAAATTTCGAATAGTTTGGTTTGAAATATGAAATGTTTGTAAAAATTAAACTTTGTATTCGTGTATGTTTTGCATTATTAAATTGTAAAGATAATATTCATATTTGGAAAATGTTGTTGGGTGTTTTAATAATTTTTTGATAAGTAGATAAAAACAGATGTTAAAATTCTGTGCTATTAAAATATAGGGGGAACTGGGGTACATTGATACATGGGGCACATTGATACACCCCCTCTACCGTTCACAGGGTCATTACAAGAAGTTTCACAACAGCTCCAAAAGGTGATGCTAATGTATTCAACTACATACAGAAAATCTTGGAATGATTCAGCAGTTTGATGAAATGGGACGGGTGATTTATTGTTTTTGTTGTTCAAAAGTAAATTTGAGTTGTACAATTGAAATGCTATTATACAACTGTTCCAGTATTTTCAACCAAAATGAATACTCTCCCTGGTAAGTACAGCTACTCTTTATCAGTTCCTCATTATTTATTGTTAGATATATTGTGAAGTGTTGGATTTGAGACTCATTTTATTCAAAATCGCTGTATGGGGCACATTGATACAGTTTATGACGGGGCACATTGATACAGCCTAAATCCTTTAATAGTTCATATTTTCATTATCTTTTATTATTTTTTTTACCATACACTCCTTAATCCAACCTTTTTTTCACGAAAAATTTCTAATATTAGTTTTTATTAAAGTGAAATAGCTCTAATTTCTTTATATTAGAACATTTTATAGTATTTCTGAAAACAGAAGACGTAGAAACTTACCCAGCATCTAGTGCTAGTAGAACTAATAAAAGAAAAGGACGGCATTCTGGCAAATCTCGAATTTATATCGATTCTCCAGAGAAAAAAGTATTTTCGACATGAGAAATGTTAAGTAAGAGAAACAAACTGCAGAACAGAAAATGATACTTATATTATAAACAGAATTTTTAATATAATGATCCTTTATTTTCTGTTTATGAACCTATTTATAAACAGACAAAATGGTAATTTTTTCATCTTTCATAAGAAAGAAGATAATGCTGGGGTTGAAATGCTGGATATGACAAAGTTACCACAACCAACAATCAGACAAGAAACAGACAGAACATCAGGTCATAATATATTTAATTTTGATTGCTTTAATATTGCTTAAAAATAAATTGTGAGTGATTTGAATTTTTATAAATAAATATAAAATGGTTTTCTAACTCATTTTTTATGAAAAATATGCATTGGTATTATTTTGTCGTCATTTTTCTTAAACGTATCAATCTGCCCCGGGGATGGGGCACATTGATACAAATGACTTTTTTTGATTTTTTTAAAATTGCATGCAAAAATACTATATAAAACAATGATTGTACATTTTTATAACATACTACACAAGTTTTGCTGTCACCTCATGGAAAAAAAACTTGAATTTTCTACTTTCTTGACACCAAAAAAAATCTTAGAAAAAAACTGTATCAATGTACCCCAGTTCCCCCTATAGGATCAAGAATAAAGTTTGATGAAAATAAGTATTGTAAAAATTCAGAAATTTTGAAGTGTAAGATGAATCATGTCCTAATTTGATTAATTATATGGGTAGAGTAGTTTTAATATGTCAAGTGTCTAAAGCAGCAAGAAACGATTTTTTAGGTTTTCTAGAATAATAATAATAATAATAATAAAAGTATACTTTTGTTGTAACATTTCGAATGCAGTCAAGACGTGAAAAATATAAGTATGAACCCTTTGTAAAGACATTCAAACTTTTTAAAAAGTTTAAGTTTAGTAATATATTGTAACAATATATGTAAATAAATGTATTTCAAAGTTGAAAATTTGTGTAAAAAATTGTCTTTTCTTGAAAATTGATATTTATTTTTTGTTTAATTAATGATACTTATTACATTTTTGTTCTTAAAAACTAATATATACGTTTAATTCTGTTAAAGTTGATATATCCGTGTTGGAGATGAGAAAAAATAGTGTAAAACTAATAAAATTTGTTTAAATTCGTCTTTTTATTCTTAAAATTAATATTTTCTATTGTTTAGAATACATACTTTTGAGGAATGTATAACCGGAAAATGTTAAAAAAATCTTGGAAAATTGGTGTTAAAAATATTAAATACAGTTGCTTCAATGATATCTTTTCGATATGTAAAGTGATTGTAGCATTTAGAAATGTACTTATGGGGAATGTATAATCGGAAAATATTAGAAAATCTTAGAAAATTGGTGTTAAAAATATTAAACACAGTTGCTTCAATGATTTCAAAAACAAACTCTTAAAAAATTCTGTATGATTTCAAGTAAAAATAATCTGAACCTGAATACATGGTATTTAAAGTACAAAATTCACGATTATGAACTAATGATGAAAACATGGGTAACATTAAATATACAGCTAATATATAATTATAGATTAGGAAATTCTTAAAGTGTATCCAAATTTATTAAATATAGTATTGAATACAGTGAATAAGTGAAATATGTGAATAAGTATTGATATTTCCATGTTGCTTTTGAAAATACTAGTGTAAAATTATTCAAATTCGTCTTTTCTTTAAAACTGATATTTATTTTTGTTTAATTAATGATACTTGTTAAGATTTTGTTGTTAAAAACTAAAATATACGTTTAATTCTTCTGTTAAAATTGATATATCCGTGTTGGAGAAGAGAAAAAATAGTGTAAAACTAAAAAAAAAAAAAAAAAAAAGTTTAAATTCGTCTTTTTCCTCTTAAAATTATTATTAAACTAGTGTAAAACTAATAAAATTTTTTTAAATTCGTCTTTTCCCCTCTGAAAAACTAATATTTCTATTATTTTGCTTAATTAATTACACTCATTATGACTTCCAAATTTTAATTTGGAGATATTGTGGTAACTGTTATAAAACTAGAATGGATAAATAGCTTAAATCTCTTCTTTTTTTCTCTCTAGGTGATACTTTTTCTTGAACGTAAACATTTTGTTGGATACCTTTTGTAAGTTGTGACGTCAAAATTCTTTGTTATGTTCCCCTACCTGGAATGCATGCATGGAGGGGTTGCAGAAAAAAGTTTTAGTTTAGATATGACGTAATAAGAAATGCTCTGCAGGTTCACATTTGCGTGTTGAGGATTTCTTTAAATTATTCGTTTATGTATTAAAATTCTACTTAGTTGGTATATATAAAGTACGATGAAATTTCCAATTAGAGTAAAAGTTAACCAAATTCGTTTAATTCGTCTTTTTTCGTTAAAAAATCATTAGTTTCCTTTGTTAATTGTTCAATTATCGAAATTCTTTGAGGTAACGACTGTTCAAAAACTAAAAAAAATGTTTAAATTTCTATTTTAAGTTGTGTATTCTGATTTTATATTAAAAAAATAATAAAAAAATATGAAGAAATCAGTTAAAAATTTAATATTTTCTGTTGTTTTGCTTAATTAATAATGTTCATGAAGGAAATGGTTGTCCAAAACTGGAATGCATGCTTAAATTTCTTTCTATCAAATTGAGAGTCTGAAGTTTGAGTTGAAAAAATCGTAAGAAATCAGTCATTTTCTATAAAACTTGATATTTTTCATTGTTTTTTACTTAATTAACGATACTCATTAAGATTATAGCTGTTGAAAAACTGAAATGTACGTTTAACTTTTCTATTTTAAGTTGATAAAAATCGTAAGAAATCAGTCTTTTTCTATAAAACTGGATATTTTCCATTGTTTTTTTACTTAATTAACGATACTCATTAAGATTATAGCTGTTGAAAAACTAGGATGTACGTTTAACTTTCAACTTTTAAGTCGTTACATTGATCATATAGTTGATAAAAATCATAAGAAATCAGTCTTTTTCTATAAAACTTGATATTTTCTATTGTTTTTATTTAATTAATACTACTCATTAAGATGTCTATCAAGCAAAATTCAAATATATGTTTAACTTTCTTGTGTTAAATTGATAATCTCATCATGTAGTTGAAGAAATCCAAATAAAATGGTTAAAAACTGTGATTTTCCATTGTTTCGCTTAATTAATAATACTCATTAAAATTATGGTTGTTCAGAATTCAAATATAAATTTAATCTTCATCATATAGTATGATTCCGAGTTGAGATGTGATTGATAATATTTTTAATTAGGGAAGGTTGTTCACCTCTCATGTTATAATAGAATGTTCCTTTTTTCCACTAGGGGGCGATCGTGGAGGGGGGGGGGGTGTATGGTGGGGGACCAGGAGGGACGGCGGTGGCACGGTGGGAGCAGGGACGGTCCCTTCATCCCAGCGACTGAGCAGGGACGGGAGCAGGGACGGTCCCTGGTCCCTGCTCCTGAGCCCGTACTCTCCTTTTCCTACTACTAATATCGGTTTTGGAAGCACTTCCGGGTTTGATCAAACGCTAAAAATGGTTGATCAAATCTCTAGAGGTAATTTTACGTTAGATGACACCATTTTTGTCTCCAAATTCCATCATGGAGGTGGTGGGGGAGTTAAACCCTTTAGGGGTCTATGACTAAAGATATCGATTTTGGGGGCATTTCCGGGTTTGATCAAATGCTAAAAATGGTTGATCAAATCTCTAGAGGTAATTTTACGTTAGATGGCACCGTTTTTGTCTCGAAATTCCGTCATGGGGGGGCTAACTTTTAGGGGTCTGGAGTTAAAAATATCGATTTTGGGGGCACTTCCGGGTTTGATCAAACGCTAAAAATGGTTGATCAAATCTCTAGAGGTAATTTTACGTTAGATGGCACCATTTTTGTCTCGAAATTCCGTCATGGGGGGGCTAACTTTTAGGTGCCTGGAATTAAAAATATCGATTTTGGGGGCACTTCCGGGTTTGATCAAACGCTAAAAATAGTTGATCAAATCTCTAGGATCGATTTCTGATAAGAATCTCTATTTTTTTTTTTAATTTTGAGCATTTTGAAAAATCCTAAAAGTTAGCCCCCCCTGGTTATTTTTAATCATAACTCTTAAAATAATGTTGATCAAACGATGAAAATTGTTGATCAAATCTGATCAAACGATGATCAAACGAAATGCATATATCACTTTTTCATTTTCCGTCAAGGGGGGGCTAACTTTTAGGCGGTGTTCGTTTGTCATTTTTCAATCATTCGGAAAATGATCGAGGTGTGTGTCTTTTACAGCCGAATGAAATGATATAAGCAAAATTCAGAAGAAAACAAAACGCAATATAATAGCTCAGAGTTTAAACTTCTAGTAATATGCTTTTTATAGTTTTACCAAAATTAGAATGAGCAAAATTACGAAAGATTTTGGTTAAAATTTTAGCAAAAACGGCCGATACTCTACGATTGAATTAAATCTCGTCTCCACTCGTACGTCAACCAATCTTCTTGAAACCGACAGCGCTACTTTTAAATATCGAATCTTGGTAGGTTGGTTGGATGACACAGAATCTGTTTCATTACGGTGCTACAATGCAAAAAATTTGTTGAAATTTGTCCATCGATTGTAAGGGACTTATATGGGTTATTTCCAAATACTGACTTATTTTTTCTATAATCTATTTTTTAAATTTCAATAAATTACTACTGAAAAATGATTCAAGAGTATTTTCATAAATGAAACCTTGATGTACTGTTTCTCTAGATTCAAGAAATTTCTTTCCGGTCCATATGCAAGAGGAATATTTTTGTGAAAATAATAGCTAGAGTATATTTATGGCAATCTTCAGAAATTTAATTTGGTATAATAAATTGTAGAAGTATTTTTTTCTTCTTAATGGAGCGTTAAATTTACTATTCTTTTTAAGGGCCGTAAAAGGCAACTAGTAGCTTTCACCCGCTACGCTGGATCGGTTTTTCTAAAGAGTCTCGAATCCAACGAAATATATCTAGCAGATGTGAAATAAAATAAACATTTTCTTAAATATCTAATCATATAACCATAATTGCTGCCTTATTCGTATAATCTTACGTTATCTAGTACAAAGTCGATGTTGATGACATAATAGACACAAAAGGAATAAAATCACTGATATACTAAATTTAAATATATTTTTAGTCGGTTTATTATTCTGATTTTCCTGTTTATACCTAAAAATGCTGCTGATATATGGCGAAATGTGCTACAATTTTCACCCTCCTCCCTACACACACACATTTATTACCTTCTTAGGTAGGAATTTCTAAAGCCGCTAAAATATCTATTTAGTTATATTTTTAAGAAGTTTGTTATCCTGAATTTCTCGCTCTTAGCTAAAACGGCTAATCAGACAGGCAGAATGTCCTACTTTTTTTTTTTACCTTCTCCCTTTGTACTCACTTTAGAGATCTGCACGGGCCAGGCCTCGCTCCAAAGCCAGAGCCCGGCCCGCGGGCCGGGTTCGGGTTGATTTTCATTAACGGCATTCGGGCCGGGCGGAGCTTTACTTGTGAATACTTAGACCAAGACGGACCGGGCCTAGTCACTAATGTTTTCGGGCCAAGCTCGGGCCATATTTTTTCCTGGAACATAGGGCAGGGCCTAACGTCCCAATAAATGATCTGCCGAACGACACTAGATGCCAACAGAGAAAAATTGTTGGTCCTAAACTCTAGGCCGGTGCGACCCCGGTCGGGTGGCGCCAACTTTAATTTATTATCCTGAACAGAGTCATGTCTTCAAACTTTCAGAAAAAAAAGCTTTAGTCAGGTCTTATTTTTTTTTCTGCAGAGCTGAATCGAGCCACACTGGTTTTTCCGAGTCGGGTCTGGTGTGGACTTCCTTCCTACTACAGGAAGTACTCGTGAAAATTTTTTCAAGCCCAGGCTGCATCCAGTGTAAAATCTAAACGCTCGATCTAGCATCGACACAGCCCGTATGCAGTGGCTGTTCTAAGGGGTGGGTGTAGGGCGGAAAGTCCCCCCCCTTGGGCTAATAAAGAGTTTACAAAGTGATATTATGTATCCACACGAGAAATAACTTGGGGAGAAGCTCGAGCCCGTCACGGCCTGGCACGTGTCGCGCCAGTTTAAGTGCACGAGACTTGGACTGGGTAAGGTTTTCTCTCATTTTAAATCGGTTCGTGTTCTGATCTTCCTTTTTTTTGGAGATTCGGGTGGTGACAGGCTTCTTTTTCTTCCAGACCGAGCCTAGTCTTTATATCATTTTCTTAGAAGTTTGCATTGAATAAAATTTCCAGGTCGTGGCTAGGCCCGGAATAAAAGCTAAATATTCGGTTCGTCTCTTATCTAGATAGTATGATAAACATTACTGTCCTGATCTCAACCCGTGCAGATAAACTTTCGGTACAACTCTGATCTAGATTGTATGATAAACATTACTGGCTTGAAAGCGACAAGTGTACTTCTCTAATTTTTTTCCCACGAGCCCAAATTGGATTGAAAAATTTTTTGCTTGTTAATCTTGAAAATTATTAAACAAAGAAAACGCGAATTTCGTTAGGGGTTGCAAAAGAAACTCGCATTTCATCAAATGGTCGCAAAAAACCCTCAAATTTTGTGAAAGGATCACGGTGAAAACGTGAATGTCTTCAAAGGATGCTATTCACGTATAAAATCGAATTTTGTTAAAGGATCGCGGAAAAACGCAAATTTTGTCAAAGGATCGCGATCAAAACTGACGTCAACCATTTACTGGGCTCAATCCGCAAGAATAAAAACCGAATATGTAACTGACTCAAATCCGAAATGTTTGACAATCTGCCCCAATGAACTAAGCGCAGCTAAAAAGTAAAAGTCAAACCGACTATTATCAAAATATAGTTATTAACCGGACCCAGACCCTACCCGCAGCAAAAAATCAGAAATTAACTTGATCCGCAGCAAACACTAGAAGCTTACCGGATCCAAACGCGACCCACAAAAAAAGTAAAAATTATTTCGACCAGCAGTAAAAAATAGAAGCAAAACGCACATAAATTTTTGTGAAATGATAGCGGAGAAAACACGAATTTCTTCAAAGGATCGTGAAACAGACGCACATTTCGCACAAAAATTGCGAAAAAGAACGAAAATTTTATCAAAGGACTCATTCCAATCAATTCGGATCAACCCGAAACCTTCTCACAAAATTAAAACCAAATTCTAAAATGCCCCAAATGCTCTAAGTACAGCTAAAAAGTAAAAGTCCACCCGACCAACAACAAAATGTAGCCGTCGACCAGACCCAAACCCGACCAAAAAGCAAAAAAATTAGAAATTAACTCGAACAGCAGCAAAGTATAGAAGTCAACCGGACCCAAACTCGACCCAAGTAGAAATTAACAAAAAATGGAAGCCAACCGGACCCAAACCCGACCCACAGCAAAAAAGTAGACGGAACACGACCCGCATTATAAAAATGAGTTACGACCCATTCATGCGATTGGAGTTTCCAAATTTCTAAAATCACTCCCCCCTCCCTTGAGGTCTCTCCAGATAAGCCCTTAGCTTCCCTTTTTATCAAAATTTTGATTTGTGTTTTGAACCTGTCACAATCTTTTAAATTGCACTTTCCGAAAATATCACTTCGCCGTTTAATAGACTAGCCCCAATACCCATATTTGTAGCATATAAGTCACTTTATTGTAACAATAAAAAATCAATAACAAAAATTCTCCCCCCCTCCCACGACTGAAATTGGGTTTTATCTCTCCCTTCCTTTTATTAAGTGCAGAAAATTTAGTTCTTTAAATCTTTTCACTTTTATGATTTTTTAAACCGATTTATAAATATTTTTAAAAGCAAATAAATAATAAGTCATCTGATAAACATCTCCCCTCTCCGCACATACATGAAAATAAATAAATAAATAATAAATGTGCTTATTTCTTTTTTCCCTCAGCTGACAAATTTTAAACCTTAAAAGTCTTTGATTTTTCTAAAACTTTTATTGTAATAATAAATAATCAATCATATAATTTTACTTTTTACACACCAAAATTGACGTTTCCTTTCTATCTTTTTTTGCAAAGCATACAAAAATTCCTCTTTCTGTTTATTATTTTTTAATACTACTTTTTAATATTTAGTCATGTAAATAAGACAAGTCAGCTAATAAACTCCCTGCATCCCCCCTTCACATCACTCAAAATTTATTAGAGCTCCTTGCGGTATTTACAAAATGCTTGTAATAATCATCAAAAATCTAAATTTCCTTCCACCTGAAATTTTGGCAAAATATTTTGCCCTACCGACCTAATGTCACACATTTTTTTTTAAATCTGCGACACTTTTTCTGCCACATTTGTTACTATTAACAATAGGAAATTGTGTTATGTCTATAAACGACGACTAGGCTGGGATTAACACCTATACCTCCTTTCTCCAAAATTTCTATTTCCCTTTCTCCCTTGCTGTTTCCCTATCCGCAAAAAAAAAACACAAATTTTTAAAATATTTGAATTTGTCTAAATATTTTACTCATAATTTTATGAAGATCTTACTTTAAACCTTCAGTGCTATTTATCTTATATAAATCTCTTGATAAGTTTCGTATTCTAAAAAGAATTCCTCCCGCCCCCCCCCCCCCCAAATAGTTATTTAAAGTACTTGTACCTGATATTTCCCCATCCCTTCATTCAATAGTATTTTTTTTATTTTTATATTTTTTTGTAATCGCGTTAAATAAATAAAATAGTTTTTATTTTATAGTAATCTATCTAAATTAATAATTCGTTTATTTTCTGAAAATCAAACAGTTTAATTTTGGGACGCTAAAGGTAAACAGATTGAAATTCTTTTACAACTTTTATAAACTTGAAATCATCGAATGTAGTGAAAGTAATGGGAAGACAGTTAAAAAAATCCTTTAGACAAGACACCGTCTAGAAAACACGCCTTTGAGGAGAAAAATCGTCACAGATGATTGGTTAAGAAAATTCTATTTCCTAATTGGATGATTAGATGTCAATCATTTCCATTTTAGTCCATCCTTTGAATCAGCTGAAAAAGACAGTCGGCCATCTTGATTTGCCTTGGCGTGTGACTAGTGTGTGCTCTTAAATCGATACATATTCCCGCTTTTCCAACCGGATTTTCCCTAATCGAAACTGATTGGGCAGAATTTTTGACGTCAAATTCCTCGTCTTTTGTAGGAATAGCGTTTCCTGAAAATCACCCATGGCGATTATTTCAATAGTGCTACACTGTTAAAAATTTGACCCATTTGCTGCAGCGTCACTCCACAGCTATTATAGAATATCTCTTTTGTGACCAATGAGAATACTCCAAAACACAGTAAAGTAATCTTTTTCTATAAAAGCGGTGGAGTGACGATGCAGCAAAAGGGTAAATTTTTTTACAGTGTACTTTACTGTGTTATGGAACATTCTCATTGGTCATGAAAGAGATATTCTATAAAAGCTGTGGAGTGACGCTACAGCAAATGGATCAAATTTTTAACTGTGTAGCACTACCGAAATAATCAGCACGGGTGATTTTCAGGAAACGCTATTATTGCAAAAGACGAGGAATTTGATGTCATAAATTCTCCCCAATTAGTTTCTATTAGGGAAAATCCCGTTGGAAAAGCCGAAATATGTATCGATTTAATATGCTCAATTACACCGTGATAAACGAGGATTCGAAATAAACATCAAATACAAAAGTTACGTATTTTTGTCCGTAGAATCCGAATCTGCAATAAAAAATGGGAATTATAATTTAAGATTTCAAAGTTGGACCCCCTCTGACCCCCAGGGGGTCGGTTACGAAGGTCAAATTTGGTATCACTGAGTAGCTTATTTAAAAATATTTAACACGTATATTTACGTTTTTCAATCTCATATGTATTTTTCGAGTTATTCGACCGTTTCCAGACTTTTCGGACACCCTGTATATATATATATATATATATATATATATATATATATATATATATATATATACATATATATATATAGGTAGATAAAGATATACATATATAATATTAGCCCGACACTCACACATACACAAAAAAAAAGAAAAAGAAAGAAAGAGAAAGAAAGTTTTGGTCAAGTTGGACTTTGTAGCAGGTGTTGATCTATTATATTATTTTCTTATGTATTATTATATTCATTTTGAATCAATATATTTTGCATTTAAGGGAACTCTTCACTCACCTGAAAACTACATTTCATTCCAGTCATATTAAACACAGGTTATTTTCGAATTTTTCATTTTAATTAGAATATTTTCAAACAATTTTTTTTCTTGCACAGGTCAGCTGCGTTTGCTCTTTAATATGGCTATTTTTCGATTTCGGTTGCAGTTTTTTTTTTAAACATACTTTTATTTTCGGAAAGGGTTTTGAAACTGAAAATACTTTTTTTAAACATTGCAGCCAAAATCGAAAAAGTAAATAATAGCCACATTGAAGATTGAGCTGAACTATCCTATGCCCTTAAGACAGGATTACGTCACAAGTAGGTTTTATTTCACAGGTTTTACTGTATTTAGATTTTATTGCCTAAAAAATCTGCTATTCTTTAAAGTAATAAAATTTAAAGTTTAATTGTAGAATAACGGCGAGTTAAACTTATAAAAAATATATAACTTTTTTGCAAAAATGTTTGGAATGTGCCAAATTTTTCTGATTTTCGCACGGCTCAAATCATTCTGAGAGGGGGATTTTCATACGGGATGGATCGAAACCGGGACTGAAAATTTCGACCCGCGCAGTCCTAGAAAGAAAAGAATGAAGTCAGCCATAGCTCGGTATCAAAAAAGTTAGTTAAGCCATGAAAAGAGTGGAAATCAAATGTGGACCGGCCCCAGTATCGTAAAAGAAAATAGGCCCGGACCAGGCCAATGAAGACTTTCTATTGAGGTTTATTCAGAATCTGGAGCTCGGTGAAATTTTCTTTCCTTAAACTTGGGTTATTCACTAGGAATAAATAATGTGGCAAATTGTGCTCGCTAATCCACATTAGTTGCTTTTTTATCCGATGAAGAATCTCTTTTAGGTTGCATAGGCTAACAGCACAGCCTATTGAGTATTCGAAGCCAAAATAGAGACAGTATTGCTTTAAAAAATAAATAAAATAAAAAATAAAAATAATAATATGTTTTGTGCAATTCGATATTCAAAAGGTGCAGAGATTAAAAAAAAAATGTTTGGAAAAAACACAGCATAAAAACACCACCTGTAGGGCGATATGCACCAAAATGTCATCCATACTAACGGAATATAATGAAGTTTGATAAATTTCGTGTGTTAACTTCTTGAGGTATAGCTCTTAAGGTCTCACGGTACACCTGCGAACTTTAGATTTCTAACAATCAAATAAATGTATTATAAAACAGAAAATTATTTAGAAAGGTAACCTTTTATGTGGCACTTATTTCATTTCAATTCGATTTGTAAATATGATCATTTTCACTTTTGGAAAAAAAAGTTTTGCGTGCATGTCACGGTATTTACCAAAAACAAAGCATAGCAAAACCACTGTAGAGTGATGCATAAAAAATTTTATCAGCATCAATTTATTTGAAGATCTGAAAATCTATGGAAGCTATGGAATGGTCTATGGAATAAAATATTGAGCAAAGCAGCGACACCTGTTGGGTGATATTAACCTAAATCTAAGTTATACCTACCTCAAACTTACTCTGAAATTTTATTATTAAACTCCTTGCATTATTTCTTGAGACATGATGATCAGGAAAATTGTGTCTACACAGATTAACAGAAAGACACAAAAAACTATAAAAAAGTTATAATCGAATATTTTCATGATTCCAGTATTTTCTTCTAATGTACAAGAATAATATAAAAATATATCAGTCTAGTATCAGTCTTTCAAATATGTATTTCGTTTTTTAGAATATATCAACAAAAGGACACATTTTATAAAAAATCTGATATGTAAATTGAAACCTAATAAATTTGTTATTTAAATGTATTTTTTCTCTTTTATATAATGCACGTGTGTTTAACCCAACCTACACAAGGTGTTTTAGGCCAAATTTGGAGGCAGTAATTTTCGATTATAATGTTTTTGAAAATAATTAACTTGAAATTTAAAATAAAGTAGAGTTCCGATTATATGGACGACGATTAACCAGATTATTCAACTGATGGGATCGATCAAGGACCATACTTTTTTCCCATCTTCTTCAAATATTTTAAACTGGTAAATTTGGTTGCATGGCATGAAATTTAACCGTTAAATAATCATCTCCTAACCCGGAAATAATAATACAGCAATTCATAAAAAGAATTTTTTCTAGAGCCTTAGAAGTTTCCCTTCTAACGCCTGAGAATCCCACGCAGACAAAAGAATCGCCTCTAAGATGCAGAAGGCAATCAAAAATTCCTTTTCCCTATCACAATAATTTTTTTAAATGTATGTATTGCACAATGCATGTATATGTACTCATATAACAGTTTCTATGTGTACTTCTATGTACAACTTTGTACCAATTTTGCAAAAATAAAATTTTAAATTTTATTTAAAAAAAAAATTCTAAACACGCCATTTTCAATATGCTAAAATATGCATTACCACAATTGCCAGTCCTGGAATGAACCAAACCTGGCCAAACCTGGAAAAAATGTGAAGGGAAGTTACTTAAAACATTGCCATATGCGTTTTTTAAAGTTGTCCTATTTTCCGCATTTTTTAGGTAGCTTTCATTACAAAAAGTAAAAAGCTAGCTATTGCAGCCGTCCGGAGGAAATTTTGAAAAAATTTTGAAAATTTTGTTAAAATAAGAATATAAATATATAAGAATATGAATATAAGAATATGAATATAATAATAGATAATATAAGAATATGAATATAATAAGAATAGAAAATTTTGATATATTTTCACCGATCATGACCCCCAGACCCCAAAACCACCCTCCATTCAAATGTTGACATATACACTATATTGCCATTGATTATTGGACACTTGCGATTTTAGACATTTTACTAAATATCTAGAAAAATACATGAGGAATCATCTCGAAACTCTTAGTGTATAAATATAATAGTATACGCCATGCATCGCCGTGAAGATTTTTTACCGAAACTCCACAGGGGACCGTCAACAAATTAAAAAAGAATGAATATCTTTTGAATAACCCTGTCAAAACTATTGTAGCCAAAGTGCTCAAACTCTAGATTATGATTGAATGCCTTATTGTAATATACTGTGTTCATTTTTATGCAAATAGCATGCATACTCGCAGAGTAATTAAGGTTTTTATAAACATGGTCCCAAATTTTTCCAAGTTTTTCCCTTATAATTTTCAGAATTCTTAATATAAATTAATATTTTTTTCAGAAAATAGAACAAACAACATTGCACACAGTACCCAGTAATCAGAATTAAAAAATAATAAAAATTGTATGAAAAATGAGTAGGTTTACTAAATAATTTTTTACTGCGCATGCGTCAAAGATATCAAAATTTCATTTGCATATTATGTTAGCTAAATGTAGAGAGCAACTTTTGTAAAAGTCTCAAAATCATAGCTTCAAAATTCTGAAAGTAATCGTCTATAGAAAAAGGACAAAATCCGCTGTTTCCAAAATGAAGCAAAAAAATGAGGGATTTTATCCAAATGTAGTAAGTACATCCCGTATTGTGCATTCTATATTGACACTAATCAATGAATATATGGATACAACCCCTCTTGTTTTTGCTTCATTTTGAGAATAACGGATTTTCGACTTATTCAATTGACGATTATTGTCAGAATTTTCAAGTTATGATTTTGTGACTTTCACAAAAGTTGCTCTATACATTTAGCTAACATAATATGCAAATGAAATTTTGATATCGTTGACGCAGTAAAAAATTATTTAGTAAACCAACTCATTTTTTTATACAATTTTCATTATTTTTTAATTCTGATAACAGGGTACTGTGTGTAATATTGTTTGTCATATTTTCTGAAAAAAATAATATTTTATATTAAGAACTCTGAAAATTATAAGGAAAAAACTTGGAAAAATTTGGGATCATTTTTATAAAAACCTTAATTACTCTGCGAGTATGCATGCTATTTGCATAAAAATGAACAGGGCTTATTACAATAAGGCATTCAATCACAATCTAGAGTTTGAGCGCTTTTGCTACATTAGTTTTGACAGGGTTATTCAAAAGATATTCATTCTTTTTTAATTTGTTGACGGTCCCCTTTGGAGTTTCGGGAAAAAATTTTCACGTAGATGTATGACTTATTGCTGGACAGAACTGAGCTCCTGTAACGGAAATCTTTATTTCGACATGCTAGCATAACCCAAATCCTAGAATGAATTATGTTAGTCACTCCTAATCACTTTAATTCAGAGTATTCATAGTGTAAACTCATGCATTTTTTTTACATCTAATACAAAAATAACAGTGATCGTTCGTTTCAATCCTGGTTAATCCCTTCGATATGAGTGAGGCAACTGCCTTCCTTACCAAATTGCGTTGTGAATATTTTTGAAGACGGAATTAACTTATGGATCGTAAATAAAACATAACTCTAAATTAGATCATAATAGAATTAAATAAAGTAAGACTCATGTTCGAAAAGATACTAACAATTCTTTAACAACTAACATATAAATTTATTTACAATTATCTTAAAAATTGTTTGTGCGTCATAAGACACATTATTTTCAATATAGATAACACAAAAAAAACAAAATAAAACACTATTAATTCTACTTGTGTAATTATTGTTTTTAATACTATGATTGAATACCAATTGGCGCGTGCAGAACCCCCTACTTGGCATTTTGCCCTACACATTTTGGGAAACAATATAAATTATAAGAAAACCGTACCTTCATATTCTTTTGTGCCCCGCACTCAGTTAAGGCTCGCATTCGAAAACATCACAGGCGGTCACACATCAATACTGGCGGACATCACATTCGGATCCTCGGCTATCACACATCATTACTGGCGGACATCATTTTCGGATCACAGGCTATCACACATCATTACTGGCGGACATCATTTTCGGATCACAGGCTATCACACATCATTACTGGCGGACATCATTTTCGGATCACAGGCTATCACACATCATTACTGGCGGACATCATTTTCGGATCACAGGCTATCACACATTATCAGTGGCGGACTTCCCATTCGGATCATCGGCGATGTTGGTAGGTCTTCCTTGGAATTAATCACGTTTTTTCTTCTAACACATCTTCGCCTCTCGGAGCGAACTTTTCATCTCAACTTTTTTGAGGAAAAAAAAAAGTCTATATTCTTTTTTTCTTTTTTTATGGCGGGCGTGGCTAATCAATCTGCCCGAAAAAAATGACCATTCAGTCTCTCGCCCGGCCTGTTCCTGAAAAAAGATTCGTTGGCTCCTTCTTCGAGCGTGGGGGGCTGGCCCCTCTTGTCTGCAACGCACTCCCAGCCGGAAAAATGACCGGTAGCCTCAACTAGAGAAACGTGTGGGGTCTCGCTTAATTGGCTTGTAAATCTACCAATAAACCATTCTTGACGTAAATGTCAAGCGATTGTTACGCGAGAGCCCAACTGGTGCCTTCTAGATACCATCTGAGATAGGGGTCTGCCTTGCTCCTGACATGAATAGCGTTAAACATACACTAGTATTTACAACCACTATACAAAAACATCAAAGGATACAATATGTATAATATACCATTTATATATATGTATCTATAAATCACGGAAGATTGCTGGATGCTTATGTTTCCAGCATCTCCCCCCCCCCAACTAAATGAAAAAAAAAGAAATAAACAGACAAAAGAGTACTTTTTTTTTTTTTTTTTTATAAGTGTTCGGCGATCCTGAAAGATCAATCACTGTTTCAAAGTCTGTTTGTGATTGAACACTTGCAACACCACCAGTTGTCTACTTCTGTACATCACAATCTAGAATGATCATCGTAGAATGCCTAGATTTTTTTTTTTGTCCATGTCTGTAAAGAAAGTTCAGGTTACGTACACAATGATTCGCAGTCTCTGATTGTATCGCTCCTGGTTTATCTCCCCTGCTGGGAGGTTGTTGATGTGTGAGGATTCTTCTTCTGCGTTATGCATCCATACTTATATTGTTCCCATAATTTTGCCTAAAATCGCGAGTTTCCGAAATAATAAAGCAATGAGAATATATATACATATATATATATATATGTATTTTATTTATTTATTTATTTAAAAGCTGTTATTATGTCCAAAACTAGTTACTGAAATAGTTTAAGAACACATTTCTGACTCATTTTTCCATTTACAAGTATGGCTGTTATCATAACGTACAAACCAATGCATCACCATATTTATATGCTACACTATAATTTTTTTTATATATGATACACATTTTATACCATTCACATTATCTCAATATAAAATCAATACACACAATTATTTATATTTACAGTTTTGTTGTGCAGGATGATTTTCATCCTTAGCACTATTCCAAAACTTATAGTAAGTGCTGTTGTTTCTGTTTCATTCCTTATACATATTGAAAAATTAACCTTACAAGACCAATTTTACCCTTTTTCTTTATATAACATTTTTACATATAATATAACCTGTCCACTCAAAAAAAGGTCCCAATATCTAAAATTTTATGTCATTCTGATGACCGCGGAAACCATATACTTCAATAAAATTTTGTTAGTAGTCAAACTCTCCAAGTAATCCATTGTGTAAGCCTTATAAGCATTTTGTTATGTGCTGATATAAAGAAATTTTTTATTTATTTATTTATTTATTTATTTAATTTTATTTTATTTTATTTTATTTTATTTTATTTATTTTTTTATTATTATTATTATTATTTTTTTTAACTAATTTGAAACTGAAACAGGGAGGGAAAAACAAAAAGCTACCACATTTATTGATTTATTTATTTATTTTATCCTACCAACGCTACATTATGTCTCCTTATTACTTATATAATCCTTATTATTATACCCCTTTTATTATATATCCGTTTTTTTTTTATCGCTATTATTAATGTATTTACTTCCAAACCCTTTTACCCAATTTCGAAATCTATCCTTCTCGGAGCAAATAAAAACAATGATAGTTCACGACCCTGCATGCCTTGGCCAAGTAAATCAAAATCTTCTGCCCGCAAAAGAATTTATTACATGCAAAGTCCCAAAGTTAACTAATTTCCCTTTTCGTCTTTAAATATAAAGAGGTATTATCTCCCTGTGTCGCCCAAACAAAACTACTTTTGAAAGAAGTAATTATTAATATTATTGTTATAATTTTATTTCAAAATGTTCAATGAATCTGACTATCTAAGCTATCTATACATTCACTCAATAATTAATCTTAAGAGGAAATGCGTTCATCCACCTTATCTTATATAAATTTGCCTATCCACCGTAATACTTATTTATTTTATTTTCTTTTATTTTATTTTTTTTCCATGTATGGCTCTAAAAGGAGCCTTTTTTTTTTTTTTTTTTTTTTTTTTTTTTTTTTTTTTTTTTAATTAAGTCTTTGTGACAGTCTTGTACAAGCCAATCCTCCGTAACCTATATATCTAAGTAAGAGTGCCCTTACCTAATCCTCAATATTCTGTTCCGAGTCTGATTCATTTAACTCGCCCTTAGTTTTTCTGGCATTCCTCGTCGTAGCCTTGGGTGCAAAAAGAAATTGTATGTGTCGACGTATTGTTGGCCCATTTATTTTGTCTTTCAGACGGAGCACATAATTATTGTGTCGAACAACTTTTACTACCACAAAAGGCCCTTCAAAACGAGGGTGTAAAGCCCTAGGCTTGCCAATTACTTTTGCGTACACTTCTTGACCCACGTCTAACTTTTTAACTTCCTGAAGATCATTTTCTTTGATATATTCCGCCATAATTTTTTGTTGGTTAGCTATGGCTTGCCTGTGAACTGCCCTCATATGTTCTATCCTATTTTTAACGAACGCTTGAGTGCACGTTAAATCCGGAGCACTTAATACCGTAAATTGATTTTTAATTTCTCTACCAAAGAATAATTTTGAAGGAGAATAACCTAGTGCTCGATGGATCGTGGTATTATAATTAAGTTTAAAATATTCGAGTCTGGTGTCCCACTCAAGAGTGGAATTGGACATTGCCACCAAGGATGCCTTAATCGATTTATTAATGATTTCAGCCAGACCATTCCCACAAGGTTTGTAGACGCTTGACGGGTGTAGATCTATATTTAGTGTCTTCAAATATTCTTTAAAAAGCGCACTGCGAAAATATTGTGCGTTGTCTGTAACTATTTCGGAACACAAGCCGTAGGCTCCGAAGTACCTATTTAAAACGTTCAAGATAGTTTGGGACTCCACATTTCGTAAAGGGACTGCTTCTAAAAATCTAGAGCCTGCGTCTATGATAGTCAGAATGAAGCAATTTTTCCTGAGGGTCATGGGTAATTTACCTATTATATCCATTTGTATACTTGCTCCGATTTGTAAATTTCTTTCCATTTTTTCAAGTGGTACTTTAATCGTCTGGTGCTGCTTACTGCAATTACATCTTACGCAATTCGTGCAATAATTTTTTATATCTTGGTACATTCCGTACCAGAATAAACGAGTTTTGACAGTTTCGTATGTTTTTCTAAAACCAAAGTGGGGTCCATGTGCCTCCGCCATAACCGTAAACTTAAGCTCGTCCGGTACGATTATTAATTCCGGATATTTCCCGTTTTGTTTTAATACCAGCGTTTTATTCTCGTTTAAATTATACTTTTTTGTTATTCTGTTGTTTTTCTTTGACTCAACCTTTTTTATAATTGTGATTAATTTTTCATCCTCATATTGCTTGGCTCTAATGTTCTCTTCACTCAAGTTAAGATTTACTTTGAATAAGTTATTCTGTAACTCGTTGCTACTAGTAATATTATTTACTAAGTTTCTAGACAAAAAATCCGAAGGATTAATTTTCCCTTCGATGTACTCAATATTGTAGTCATAGTCGCTGAGATTTAAAATCCATCTAGCCACTATATCCGACTGCATTTCAATTTTCAGCGGATATGTGAGAGCTTTGTTATCCGTTAAAATAGTAAATTTCCGCCCTAACAGCATGTGTTTAAAATGCATAACTGCGTCATAATTAGAACTTCATGCTTGGGTAAGCCGTTTCTGACTGCTTAAGTTTTCTACCGTAAAATTCAATAGGGACTAAGTATCCATTATCTTCCTGCGCAAGGACACCTGATATTGCTTTCTTTGAACCATCAGTTATTAAAAAGAACTCCCTATCAAATTTTGGCGGTTTAAGGGTAGGGTTGCTCACGATTGCCTCTTGTATATTTAAAAATGCTTGTTCCGTCTCCTCAGTCCATTTAAATTTTACATTTTGTTTAGTCAATTCGACTAGAGGATTGACAATATCGGCATAATTTTGAATAAGAGTTCTGAAATAATTTGCCAAACTTAAAAGTGACTTGACCCCCTTTTTATTTTTAGGTCTAGTTAATCGTTGTACCTCCCCCACGTTTTTTTCTGATGGGGCATATCCGTTTTTATTAACTTTGAAACACAAAAATTCAATTTCCGGTTTACATATTTGCACCTTAGAGGGTTCAACTGTTAAATTGTGATCAATTAGAGTTTCCAAAACTTCCTTTAACAACTGTGCCATTCCCTCCGGGCTGTCTTCGGCCAAAACCACATCATCTATAAAATATCCTACTTTGTCCTTAGGAAAGTGTCCCAGGACCCTATCCATAAGTTCAGCGAATTTTGTACTACTTAATTTAAGCCCAAAATTTAGGCGGCACGGGGCGTACTTCCCACACTCCGTCACAAATGCTAATTTGTGACGATCCTCCGGGCGTAACATAATTTGGAAAAAAGCCGAATGCAAATCTAATGTTGTATAAAATTTTTTTCCACTAATTGCCTGTAAAACATCTTTTACGTCCGGTACCGGATATGGAAACCCCTCTAAAATCTCGTTTAACGTCCTGTAATCCACCGCCATTCTATAGCGAACCAAGTTTTTTTCCGTACCTTTTTTTTTTACAAATAATACCGGAAATGCATAATCTGAATCTGATTTTTCGATTATTTTCGCTTCTAACAGTTTTCGTAGTTCCTCCTGCGCATACTGCTTAACTGCCTGGGGCGTCTTATATGGTTTATGCTGAATGGGAAAATTGTGGTTTAATTGTATTTTGGGCACTACCAATGAAGATTGTCCCAAAGATTTGTAAGACTTCGAAAAAGCATGTGCATGACTCATCAATAAGTCTTCTATCATTTGCTTAAAATCCCCTGTTAAATGATCTAAATTAAAATCCGATCTATCAAGCTCCGCTTCTCTCAAAGCCCTAACTTCTTGCAAATCCAGGTTATTAATTTGATAGATTTCTCCATCTTCAATCTCATTAGGCTTTAAATTATTCTTACTCACAAAATCCGAACTGATAAGTGCGATCCTAGTATCCGTTCTAATTATAATCTTATCTTCTGTATTGTTTGTTACAATTAAATTAATTTTATTAGTGACTGGTACTTCATGAATTGAACATTCCGTAATTAAATTTTTAAATTCCTCTGTTGGTTCAATTAAAATCAGCTGATTAGGCTGGACTGCCTCAGGACATCTCAATGATATTATTTTCGTTTGTCCTGGGTGTAAATGTGTTTCTTTCTCTATACACGCAAATATTTCATTTCCTTTAAAATGACATTTAATTTTATTTGTGCGCACTGCCTTGGTGATATTTTCCATTTCCGACCCCCTTTTATTTACACTATTTACACTAACTATTTCCTTATTCATAACCTGCGGTTCCAGGGCAATTTCCGTATTTTTTAATTTTAGTGTTTTCTTATCAAAATTTAAAATCATTCTATTTTTTTCAAGAAATCAAAACCTAGCAACATTTTATAGTCCCCTTGAAAATTATGAGATGTAACATAAAATGTTCCTGTCACAAACTCATTGTTAATTTTAAATGTAATTTTTATACATTGCCGAAAAGGTATGACTGAGTTATCGAATGTGTGGATTGTTACCCTATTCGCCAAGTATTTAATTTTTGCATCCGTTTGTTTGAGCGCCTCTAAAACCTCCGGTGATAAAAGCGAAACTGCGGCCCCGCTATCCAGCAACGTGTCAACTTTTAACCCAAAAATCTGTAATGCAATGATGGGAAGTTTATCCTTTTCCGCTGAATTCACACTAGCAATCACGAACTTATTCCCCCTTATCGGGAATCTACCGGGGTCTTTCTTATGACTATTATTTACAACTGCAGATTCCCTTAAAAGTTTCCCGAATTCGACTTTCTTTTCCCTTTGTGTCTGTCCGAAACATCTCTCTTATTTTCTTTTTCCTGAATTGAATTTCTATTTCTGTCATGCTGCGGTTCATCCCTGGAATAGTCATTTCGCCCTCTCCTATGTTCATCCGATTGTTTACGATTTCCATAATATGCATCGTAGCGTGCAACCCCTGATCTGTCCTCTCTGTTATTATAGCTTCTATCCGAAAAATCCCTATTCCATGGAGAACTATGATTGAAATTTTCATAAAAATTTTCAAATCTATTACAATCCTGATAATTTCTATCCCTGTGAAATCTGTCATAATTAAAATCACTATACATTTGTGCACTGGGAAAACAATTTTGTGATACTGGCGCTGCAAATCCATAGCCTTCCATCGCCCTGTAATTATTCGCACCAAAACTCTTATTTGCAAAATTTCTCTGTCCCTGGTTCCGAAATTTAGTATTTGAATTTTTCAAATTGTACCAACATTCGGAAATGTCATGCCGATTCGTATTACAGATTTCACATCGTTTTTTCTTTCAAATTATCTTCCCTAACTTGGGTTTTCGTTTTTAATTTCAACTCGTTGACCTGAGCAGTTAATTCTGCTATGGCCGTAGCCTGCTCTTTATTTAATTGTAATAAATTCGTACAAAAATCCTCATTTTCTTTGCTTGTATTGGCTGTTACCGCATTAATCTGATCTAAAACTGTCGATTTATACGCGGCTTCGATCGTCTGAGCTTTTTCGCACAATTCCCCAAAATCTTTAATGTCTAATTTTCGCAATTCCAACGCAATATTTGGCGATATTGCCTCCAAAAATTTATTGGCTTTTATTAAATCGAATAGTTTATTAGCTCCCACCTCCGTTGCCTGGCCAGAAGCACCTAAATACATTGATGCGGCCTTGTTAAAAATTTCTATAAAATCTTTCATGTTTTGATTTGGGAGTTGCTTAATTGAGTTAAAATTTATCTGTGCTTCGATAAAAGAATCTTTTTTCTGAAACAATTCCACGATTTTTCTTTTAAACTCTGTATAATTCTTTTCCTCATTTAGCGTCTGGTCAGATACTAATTTCTCACGGGCCGTACCCACAAATTTAGCTTTTAATATCTGTAATTTAAAATCCTCTTCTACGTGGACCCGATCCAATAATTCATCGAATTCTTTCAAATAAAATAACACATTGCTAATCTTTTTTACGTCAAAGGGAACAATCAATGATAACATTTGCGACAAATTCGGTTTTAACGGGTCGTCCATTTTAATCTCTAACGTTTTAGATTTCAATTTTGATTTATTTCTTGTTACTACCCCTGGCTTAGATTGATTTTGTAAACTTTTCCTTCCTCTTCTCCTCGGCATATATTGTCCTAATTGACATTCATTACCCTTATATTATATATTTTTACACAAATAACTTTGCAATACTTAACTCCTGAATAAAATTTACTATCACACACACAAGAAAATATAAATATATATATATACACTGTCCCTCAATACCAAAATACAATCAAATTCAAAATAAATGTATAAAGTACACATAGAAAATCAGTACCAAATTATTAATTTTCTAAACTGCCCTTTCTTCGTCTTATTATTATTATTTTATTTCATTTGTAATACTACTCCCGCTGTTTTCTTTTGCGGCATAAAATTGGTCTTATAAATTCACATAAAATACTTCTTTTTTTGTTCAATAACATGGAAAATGCCATGTACCCCCAAAATATAATCCTTGCAATAAAATACCACACATAAATTCAATGAGATGCAAAATCTATTTTAAAATTCTTTCAAATTTTTCAAATATGTCATATAATTTGAAATCTTATTTCATAATATTACTCTTAAAACCTTTCCACACACAATTATAAGATTGATTGTTTCCAATTTAAAACACAATATCATCAGTATAATCATACTTAAACATATGTATTTATTTTTAGTATAACACATCAAAAAATAGTCATTTTGGACGAATGAGTCAGAAAAGTTGTAGCACACTCCATTGGCACCAAGTTTTACTTTTAAAATTTAATTTAACATTAAAAACCATGAATAGCGCGTAGAATTTTGAGTAAAACTAACTCTATGAATTACTATTAACTTTTTATACCAAAAACAATATTATTAACCTCCGGAACTGATCCGAAAAGGTCACGGTACCAGATAGGATTCTAGGGGCCTATGCTGGACAGAACTGAGCTCCTGTAACGGAAATCTTTATTTCGACATGTTAGCATAACCCAAATCCTAGAATGAATTATGTTAGTCACTCCTAATCACTTTAATTCAGAGTATTCATAGTGTAAACTCATGCATTTTTTTTACATCTAATACAAAAATAACAGTGATCGTTCGTTTCAATCCTGGTTAATCCCTTCGATATGAGTGAGGCAACTGCCTTCCTTACCAAATTGCGTTGTGAATATTTTTGAAGACGGAATTAACTTATGGATCGTAAATAAAACATAACTCTAAATTAGATCATAATAGAATTAAATAAAGTAAGACTCATGTTCGAAAAGATACTAACAATTCTTTAACAACTAACATATAAATTTATTTACAATTATCTTACAAATTGTTGGTGCGTCATAAGACACATTATTTTCAATATAGATAACACAAAAAAAAACAAAACAAAATAAAACACTATTAATTCTACTTGTGTAATTATTGTTTTTAATACTATGATTGAATACCAATTGGAGCGTGCAGAACCCCCTACTTGGCATTTTGCCCTACACATTTTGGGAAACAATATGAATTATAAGAAAACCGTACCTTCATATTCTTTTGTGCCCCGCACTCAGTTAAGGCTCGCATTCGAAAACATCACAGGCGGTCACACATCAATACTGGCGGACATCACATTCGGATCCTCGGCTATCACACATCATTACTGGCGGACATCATTTTCGGATCACAGGCTATCACACATCATTACTGGCGGACATCATTTTCGGATCACAGGCTATCACACATCATTACTGGCGGACATCATTTTCGGATCACAGGCTATCACACATCATCAGTGGCGGACTTCCCATTCGGATCATCGGCGATGTTGGTAGGTCTTCCTTGGAATTAATCACGTTTTTTCTTCTAACACATCTTCGCCTCTCGGAGCGAACTTTTCATCTCAACTTTTTTGAGGAAAAAAAAAAGTCTATATTCTTTTTTTCTTTTTTTTTATGGCGGGCGTGGCTAATCAATCTGCCCGAAAAAAATGACCATTCAGTCTCTCGCCCGGCCTGTTCCTGAAAAAAGATTCGTTGGCTCCTTCTTCGAGCGTGGGGGGCTGGCCCCTCTTGTCTGCAACGCACTCCCAGCCGGAAAAATGACCGGTAGCCTCAACTAGAGAAACGTGTGGGGTCTCGCTTAATTGGCTTGTAAATCTACCAATAAACCATTCTTGACGTAAATGTCAAGCGATTGTTACGCGAGAGCCCAACTGGTGCCTTCTAGATACCATCTGAGATAGGGGTCTGCCTTGCTCCTGACATGAATAGCGTTAAACATACACTAGTATTTACAACCACTATACAAAAACATCAAAGGATACAATATGTATAATATACCATTTATATATATGTATCTATAAATCACGGAAGATTGCTGGATGCTTATGTTTCCAGCACTTATACTATTATATTTATACACTAAGAGTTTCGAGATGATTCCTCATGTATTTTTCTAGATATTTAGTAAAATGTCTAAAATCCAAGTGTCCCATAATCAATGGCAATATAGTGTATACAGGGTGTCACTAAACAAATGGTATATACGCTAGGAGGTGATAGAACACATCAAGACGAGTAATAGTAAATAGGAAACCAAGGGTTCCAAACGTTTTCCAAAGGAAATAGCCGCCATTAAAGTTTGGGGTCCAAAATTTCAAATACACATAAAAAACGGAAAATTGGTCGATTGATTTGCGGTTTTCACTAAAATTATTCTTTATGTTGGTATTTTCTTGAAAATAAATTATAAAGATAAATTTCGAAAAATGCCGATAGAGGGCGCTTTATACTTTAAAGTAATGAAAAACTATTTTTTGCCGTGATTTTTTGCATCTCCTTAAATGGTTTCGTAAGCTTAGACTTAAACTTAAATTTTGAGCCCAAAATCTGAATAGTTGGAAGCGGTTAAGTAGCACAAACTTAACTGTGTTCAGAGGGTTTAAATTTCAAATGATTATAAAAAACGGAAAAATTGGTCGATTGATTTGCGGTTTTCACTAAAATTATTCTTTATGTCGGTATTTTATTGAAAATGATAATATGATTGATAATGATAAAGATAAATTTCGAAAAAATGCCGATAGAGGGCGCTTTAAACTTTGGAGTAATGAACAACTACTTTTTGCGTTATTTTTTGAATCTGACTAAATGTTTTCGTAAACTTAGACTTAAACTTAAATTTTGAGCTAAAAATCTGAATAGTTGGGCGTGGTTAAGTAGCACAAACTGAACTGTGTTCAGAGGGTTCAAATTTCAAATGATAATAAAAAACGGAAAATTTGGTGGATTCGTTTGCGGTTTAAAATAAAACTATTCTTTATGTCAGTATCTTCTTGAAAATGAATTTTAAAGATAAATTTCAAAAAATTCCGTTAGAGGGCGCCTTAAACTTCAGAGTAACCAACAACAAATTTTAACCGTTATTTTTGTATATAATTAAATGCTTTCAAAAACTTGTTAAATGTTTTCGAAATCTTAGATTTAAACTTAAATTTTGAACTCAAATTCTGAATCGTTGGGAGGGGTTAAGAAGCGCAAACTGAAGTGTGTTCAGGAGTTGAAATTTAACCCCCCCCCCCCTCGAACACAGTTCACTTTTGCGCTACTTAAACACTCGCAATAACTCAGAATTTGAGCTCAAAATTTAAATCTAAGCATTTGAAAGCATTTAATGAGATTTTAAAAAATAACGGTTAAAAATAGTTGTACGCTACTCCAATGTATAAGGTGCCCTCTATCGGTATTTTGTGAAATTTATCTTTAAAATTTATTTTCAAGAAAACACTGATTTAAAGAGTAGTTTTATCAAAAACCGCAAACGAATCGAATAATTTTTCCGTTTTTTTTATAGTTTTCCGTTTCGTTTGAAATTTAAACCGTCTGAACGCAGTTCAGTTTGTGCTATTTAACCACTCAGGGGCGTAAACCATCTTTGTTGCGTAGGGGGGTGTAGAATCATAAATTTCCGACTCCAAGAAGGAAAATTTCCGAGTACTAAGAAAAATAAAATACCGACTATTATATACATACGTATGTGCATGTATGTGGATATACACGTGTAATGTCATGTATTAAATTCTCTGGAATCTTGGCGGTTTATGAAAGATTGTGCTTTTTGTAGTCGCCAAATCCAGTCAACTTGCGTGAAACTCTTGATAATAGCTGATATCAGAGAATTTAAATTGAAAACACAAGGTGGTTGTTTTGAAGTCATACTACTAATCTATACGATCAGAGCTTAAGTGAAGCAAGGCAGTGGATTAGATAATCCTGTGATTTCTCCATCAGAAACGGAGCCAGTTTGTTGTTCTAAGTCAGTTATTCATCAACATTAAAATGAGTCTTACATATGAAAAAATTCGTTAAGCCTTCATTCTTTGAGATAAATCTCTATGTCATACTATATGACTTACAAAAGAAAATTTTAAAAAATACAAGAGTCGTAGACAAAAGATAATATAGATCGAAATACTTAAAACAAAACAGAAATCTAAAAGACTCCAAAGTCACTGCATCTGTTTTTTGTTAGATTTGAAGACGAGGAGAAATATCGACGTAGTACAGAAACGAGCCAATCAGTGAAAGGAGCACTTTTAGAGTTGGGCAGCTAAGCTAATGACTCGAGAGGAGAGCGGCCTAAGGAGCCCATACCTCGTAGCGTGGTGTTTTCGAAGTAAAAAGCCTAGCACTGAAAAGACGTGGTAACATAGATCCATGAAATTAAGATTGGAAATTTTAAAAAAAGCAAAATGGCTTTTCAAACATTCGAAAATAAAAACTAGCTTCTCTCAGAATATTATAGATTGGGCGACTGATAAAATTTATAAAGGACTAAAAACTTTAGATTTGATAAGATATTTATTAACATGTTCGCTGCCATTCACGCGCCATCGCGTGATATGGCGACAACGTGAAGGGGCCACTCACGCGCCAGCGCGTGATGTGGGGTGATGTCTAACAGCCAGTCACGCGCTGGCGCGGAAAATCTTTCACTGATTCTTTGTTATAAAAAGTAAATCGGTTTCTGGGAAAAACCCACTTCTACAATGCGGCATTAACCATCATCACATTTTCACGTAAGCGGCAGTGAACGTGCTAATATAACCGTTTTAAAATTAAAGGAAACTCAATCGAAGCAACTATTAGGTATTATTAAGAAATGGAGAAATAAATAATATGCCAGAAATTTAGAATAATTTAGATAAATATTGCGAAATGAAATGTAACACACACACACACACACACACACATACATATATACTGGCAGCCATCGCCCGCTACGCTAGTCGGTTTTTCTAAAAGATTATTGAATCAAATGAAATATAATGCAGATAAAATAAAACTGCATTTTCTTAACATCTAATTAATTATCCATTATTATTGTTTTATTCGTATAATTTTACATTATCCCCTTCAAAGTCGATGTTGGCGATAAAATAGACAAAATAGCTTTAAAATCTCTGAAGTACTGTAATTAACAATTTTTTAGTAGGTTTGTTACACTGAATTTCCCGCTCCTACCCTAAAATTTGTGCTTAGATATGTTGAAACGACCTAAAACTTACCATTATCCCGTTAAACATTATTACTTGAGAATTTCCAAAATCAATAAAATATATATTTAAGAACGTATTAGTAGATTAGTTATTCTGAAGCTCATCATTAATCTAAAACAGAAATATTGCGAAATGATCTAAGAGTTTCAATTACCCCCCCCCCCTCCCCTTTTAATCCTCTTAAAGGCAGGAGAATTTCTAAAATCTCTGGAATGCATCTTAAATTACTTTTAAATTAACTTGTTATCTTGAATTTCATGCCCCTACCTAAAACTGCTGCAGGATCTGGCAAAATGTTTTAGAATTTTTTACTCCCATTAACTCACTTAGAGGGCAATTTCTGAAGTTCTGAAATACGTGCTTATTTTTTTAGTGGTTTTATTTTCATTAATTCCACATTTCTACCTAAAACAGCTGATGAGATATACCAAATATTAAAAAATTTCTCGACCTCCTTTACCTTTAAAGGGGAAGAATTTCTTATATACTTAAATACGTTATTAATTATTTGTTCAGCAGATTTACTTTCTTTAACTTCACGTTAATACCTAAAAACGACTATAGAAATATGGCTAGTTGATCTATAAAACGATGTCTCAAAAAAAAAAAAAAAAAACAGAATCACGCAACTTGCATTGCATTTTTTGTTTTTTTGCATTTAGAAGGTGGCATAATTGATGCAGAAAATATTGAATTATTAAATGCATAAAAAATATTCTCAGCAGTAGCAAAATATAATGGTTAACGATTTCATGCTATATGATTATAAGCTAGAATACTAATGGTTTAAGCAGAAAAGAGTTAAATATTAAGAAAATTGGTTGTAGGGGATTCGTAGGGATGCCCATCGTGGCGCAAGCGTCGTTTTGTTTAGTAACTGATACTTGGAAAGGGTTCCAGCCGTCTGAGTATGCCAGAGAATTATCTGGAAAAGAAAACAATGTTCTATCTCTTTAATTTTTAACGATGAGTTAAAATCTTTTTAGTTTTTCTTTTATGAGTAAAATTGAAATTCCATTGCTCGAAGACTACTTTAAAGACAAAAAATTGTCTTTTTTTTTTAAAGTTTATAATTCTTTCTAATGACATACTATCTGCTTAAAAATTTGGTGTCATCTCTGTTTTTTTTTTTTTTTTTTTTTTTTTTTTTTTTTGACTAAACAAAATGCAGTTATAATAATATGAAAAAAACATTCGAATAGCAATTGATTAAGAAAAAAGAAAACGAACGAATTATTTCTGATAGAAATAAAATCATAAAGATTGAGAAATATCCAGATTAATTCGAGGTAAATATTCAAAGTATTTGGGTGTTTTCAATTTTCATCCATCTATTTTGATTAAAATTACACAAAGTAAACAAAATTTACATTAAAAATAGTTAGTAGAAAAAATAAAACCATAATTATTTTCGATTAAAATTAAATTGGTGTAACTTGGAAAACATCTAGAGTGATAAGAAAAAGCACTAAATATTTGCAATTCATTTTTGAATTTTCATTAGACATTAGAAGAAAATTACATCTAAATTCAGCAATTTCTAACTAAATTTAAAGTTAGAGAAAAAGTAGAAGTTTTATCACTTCAATCAGCATATCTTAAAATTTCCACACCAAAGTAAAAATTTTTCGACAATACAGCAGAATCTCGATATTTCGTCGTCACAGTGCACAAAACAAATTCAGAATAACAAGGTTTTTGATCAAAATATGCAGGTTTTGTATAATATTAACAACGCTGCGATATGTATCTAAGTATTTTTTCGTCATATCGAAGTTTTTTAGTTCACAATATCCGACAAGTCAAAGCTTATCTGTATAATTTTATCAAAAGAAAAAAAAAAAAAATCTGAAATATTTCCGACTAAGAACAAATTTGTATAAGTTTTCTTTGTTCAAAATTGTTTTTTTTTATTTCTAATTAAGAACTACAATAAAAAAATTTCTCCAATTCATAAGTTTTTACAATTTAATATATATATTGTTTTCGGCTAAACGTACATTTTTCCGATCAAACGGAAATTTTTCCAACTGACTTTTTCATTTTTCCAATTTGTAAGTCCTCATAAGTAAGTATCATTTTCCCGACTAAACATACATTCCCTATCAAACGGGAATTTTTCCGACTAATTTTTTCGTTTTTCCAATTTGTAAGTCATAGTAAATAACTTTTTTCGGACTAAAAGAACATTTTTCCAATTTGTAAGTCCTTATTGTTAAATGCCATTTTTAAGACTTAAACATACATTTTCCCTATCGAACGGAATTTTTCCGACTGATTTTTTCAATTTTCAATTTCTAAGTCTTTATAGTACATAACATTTTTACGACTTAACGGACATTTTCCCGACTGATTTTTTTCGTTTATAAGTTTTTATAGATAAATACCATTTTTTTCCACCTAAACATGCATTTTTCCTAGCGAACGAGAATTTTTTTGTCTGATTTTTTCGTTTTTCCAATTTGTAAGTTATTATAGTAAATAACTTTTTTTCCGACTAAACGGACATTTTTTCCAATTTGTAAGTCCTTATAGGTAAATACCGTTTTTAAGACTAAACATGCATTTTCCCTATCGAACGGGAATTTTTCCGATTGATCTTTTCATTTTTCCAATTTCTAAGTCTTTATATTACATAACGATTTTACGACTAAACGGACATTTTCCCGACTGATTTTTTTCGTTTTTCCAATTTATAAGTCTTTATAGATAACTACCATTTTTTCTCCCAACTAAATGTATTGTTTTACCGATAAACACGAAATTTTCCGACTGATTTTCTCAAGGGGGGATGCCGCACCCCCCCATACCCCCCCCGGGATTTACGCCCCTGTAACCACTCCCAACTATTCAGATTTTGAGCTCAAAATTTATGTTTAAATCTAAGCCTACGAAACCCTTTAATGAGATGCAAAAAATAACAGTAAAAATAGGATTAGGATGGATTATTTCGTTAATCCAAAGTCTAAAGCGCCCTCTATCGGCATTTTTAAAAATTTATCTTTATAATTCATTTTCAATAAAATACCGACATAAAGAATAGTTTTAGTGAAAACCGCAAATCAATCAACCAATTTTTCCGTTTTTTTTTTTTTTTTTTTTTTTTTTTTTTTTTTTTAATGATTTGAAATTTAAACCCTCTGAACACAGTTAAGTTTGTGCTACTTAACCGCTTCCAACTATTCAGATTTTGAGCTCAAAATTTAAGTTTAAGTCTAAGCTTACGAAACCATTTAATAAGATGCAAAAAATCACGACAAAAAATAGCTTTTCATTACTTCAAAGTCTAAAGCGCTCTCTATCGGCATTTTTCGAAATTTCTCTTTATAATTTATTTTCAAGAAAATACTAACATAAAGAATAATTTTAGTGAAAACCGCAAATCAATCGACCAATTTTTCCGTTTTTTATGTGTATTTGAAATTTTGGACCCCAAATATTAATGGCGGCTATCTCCTTTGGAAAACGTTTGGGACCCTTGGTTTCCTATTTACTATTACTCGTCTTTATGTGTTCTATCACCCCCTAGCGTATATAGCATTTGTTTAGGGACACCCTGTATATATATATATATATATATATATATATATATATATATAACCATACATATATATATATAGAACCATTAGATAATACTACAAATCAACATCAATTACTGTAAAGACTTGTTAATGCCAAATTATATCATACAGAGGAGTTGTCAGAATTAGAAATAAAATTGGAAATGTGGGATTTAGCTCGTTATCAAGGGCAATACTAAATAGCCACATTAATTGCGATTAATTTCTGAATGGAAATCAGGATAGACCTAAAAATAATTTCCATATTGCCCGATTAATCGCAAATGAGAACTATGTCAAAGAAAAATATTAAAAAAATAACAAGACCATAAAAGAACTATCAATATAATAATTGCAACAGAAAAACTATTTCAAAGAAATAATATTAGAAAAATAATTAAACTGTAATTGAATATTGAGAAAGACAAACCTACATTCATCAATCGCCACCACAACTTCCATTGAGAACAGGAAAAAGAAAATAATAACATAATTGAACTAACATTGATTAAACTTAATTGAAAAATAATGTCATATGGAAACAATTAGACAAATTAAATCATACAATAGGTTAAATTACAAATATCGATCTCGACCACGTGACAGCAATACAACTTTGCACTCAGTCACATTAGACAGCTAATATGCAAGTTAAAGTAGTAAAAGTAGAATACAAATAGTTTTTATTAATAATCGATATTTAAATAACTATTATCAAAAATAATTAATTACAAAACATAAGTAGACAAATTTTTTTTAACATTATAAAAATAGTTAAACTATTTAATACTAATTACATGTTTAAATTATAATTATAGAATTAATTGAATCGATTGATATCGATAAATTTGTACATGTGAGATAGATAAATGCAGATTAAGTACTAAAGCATTAGTGTCGCCATCTATAGTTGTTAAACAGAATTAAATAATGCAAAAAATTATTTAACTATAAAAACAAAATCTTACAAATTACGATATTTATATTTAATACAGGGTTGGAAAAAACATTTCGTTTTTTTTAAAGAAACATAAAACGGTATTTTTATTTGTTTAAAATAGGTTTTTTGGGGGACATCTGACTTGTCATGCGATAACTAACGTATTTATGAACCGAGTTGAATGAAACTTGGTATGTAAATAGCACATACAAATGTATCGACCGAGTTCGTTGGCCAGCATCATCCGACATTTTGTTTCAAAATGGCGGCCATTTTAAATTTTAAAAAAATTTTAAAATTTAAAATTCAATGCGAAAATTTAAAAGTTGAAAAATATTTTTCTTTTACGTGTTAGAACTTAGCACAACGATTCCAGAACACATTTTATTTTGTCTATATCTTAAAAAAATGATTGAATTATAGCACTTTGAATTTTTCTTATGGCTGACATTTTGAAACGATCTGTTTTTTGTCACGTCATAACACGCGTATTTATGAACCGATTTGAATTAAACTTGGTATGTACATAGTACATACAAATGTCTCAACCGAGTTCGTTGCCCAGCATCATCCGCCATTTTGTTTCAAAATGGCGGCCATTTTAAATTAAAAAAATTTTAATTTAAAATTAAATCTGAAAAATTTAAAAGTTGAAAAATATTTTTCCTTTACGTATTAGAACTTAAAACAGTGATTCTAGAACACTTTTTATTTTGTCTATATCTTAAACAATTATTGAGTTATAGCACTTTGAATTTTTTTATGGCTGACATTTTGAAACGATCTGATTTTTGTCAAGTGATAACACGCGTATTTATGAATCGATTTGGATGTAACTTGGTGTGTACATAGTATATACTAAGTCCTGAATCGTGTTCAATACTCAGTTCCATCCGCCATCTTATTTCAAAATGGCGGTCATTTAAAATTTTTTATAAATTTAAAATTTAAAATTAGGTACAAGAAAGTAAGATATTGAAAAGATTTTTCTCTTATGCATTTGAACTTGATACAAAGATTCCAGAGCATGTTTTGTTTCGTCCGTATCTTAAAAAATGGCTGAGTTATCGCATTTTTAATTTCTAGTGTTGCTCATATCTTGAAATGTTCTGATTTTCGTCACGTGATAACACGCGTATTTATAAACTGATTTTGATATAACTCCGTATGCACATAGTACATAGCAATGCCTTGACCACGTTCACTGTCCAACTTCTTCCGTCCTCTTGTTTCAAAATGGAAGCCATTTAAGTTTGTCAAAAATCTTTTAAATGTATAATGATGTACAAACAAAAAATTAGAAATTGAAAAAAGGTTCTTTAAAGTATTTATCTTAATAATGAATTCAGGAGTATTTTTTGCTTTGTCTTTAACTTAAAAATCCCCTGAGCAGTTTGAGTTTCTAACGGGGGTGACATTAAAAAAAATCAATTTGCCCTCGACAGCCCTCGTATATATTAATCGATTTCAATATGAGTGTGCATGTGCACCTGAATTAAGATTTCGACCAAGCACATAATCAGGTTCCACTAATTTGAGCTTAGTATTTTTGAATAATATAACTTAATTTAAAATAAATAAACAAATATATAAGTATATGAAAGCTACCTCTTCCTCCCAGCACTGACTATCATTATGGACTATCATTAACCGGATCGGCCTAGGTCCCGACTAGTCAAGGTAATCCAAGCTCTACTATATGTATTGCTGAATACAAAAATATAAATGAAAAACTTCCTAGATTGTTAACAAAAGTTAAATTATTATTATCATCAAAAGTACGAATTTTTCGTTTAAAATTAAAACACTCGGGTAAAAATGTGAAATCACATACAAACGAAATAAATAAGAAATCATTTGGACTTACTCTTATAAAAGCCTTGAAACATTTTATATACAGCAGATACAAATTAAAATTGTTGTCTTCGTAAAAAGAAGGAACTCATAAAATATTTATAATTAGTAGAAATGATAATTATAATGCAAAATTTGCAAAATCTTAAATTCCGTTTTTTCATAGTCAAATTCTTTCTTTAAAAGTTCATTGTAGCATTGTTCTTACGGTTACTGTCTGATTAATCCTATGAATTTTGTAAAAAATACATTAAACAGACGAATAATAATTAAAAAGATCTTATTTCGATATTTTAAAATAGAATTACTAGATCAGAAAAAAAAATAACTCTTTATATCTGTGGTCATTGGACAGTTGTCGAAAAATGGAGAACTTCATCTCTGTAACTCTGAAATATCCTTCCGGTCTATCATAATACAGGTGGTTTTTTTATTCCCATAGCAACATCAAGATATATAAAAGTTATTTTTACAACCAATCAGCAAGAATACGTCTGATGAAGCTAAACAATATTATTCATCAATCTCTTTATCATTCCAATAGTCGAAAAGTTTATTTTATTTTAACTTACACAACAGAATTTGAAAACTAGTCAAAACAAACAGGCATGTATTTCCTTTTAATGATTCGCAGCTGTTATGTGTGGTTTAAACATAGATGATTTAAATCTAAGTAAGAACACAAAATAAAGGAACAGCATACTTGCCAAGAATAAATTTTGTATAAAATTGAAATTTCTTCATATCCTTTTTCGTTCCATCTGAACACGATGCTGTACTAAATATTAGTTTTCTTTATTTAAATTGAATGTATTTGCATGGAGTGAAATTAATTAGTCAAACTACAATTTTTGAAATACGTACCTTATAAAATAAATTTTACTTTGTTCATTATTTTCTATTTTTGGCATTTTTTGAAAAAATGTAATAATTATTCCATATACTCTCAAAAACGTTTCACGAAAATTAAATATACAGGCAATAAATTGCAGGAACGCACATGTTACGAAACGGAATTTTTTATTACTTGAGGAAATTTTGGTGTTTTGATTGTAGAATTTCAAAAAAATTAGAGATTCGGTTCACGAGCTCCGTAAACTGAACAGTCCTTTGATTAAACAAAAATGCAACTTTAGATATGGGAGGATTTCAGGTTGTTTTAGCATTAGATTGATGAATTTTCTGTTTTTTCGAGAAAATGTGTAAATTAAAGTAGATTTTTTTAGGTACAGTAGTAATAATAAAAACAATGAGAAAAACATTTTCAATTTTCATTTTGCTTTAGAGTGTATATTGATCGAATGCAAAAAGGGTGCTGTTTTAAATTTTGATACGTACACAATTTAAATCAGAAATAAATAAATAAATACAAAATTTTCAAATTAGAAATAAAAGATAAATGTAAATGAAGTAAAAACTTGTAAAATAGATGGAAATCTAAAAATGTGTTGTTTTAATATCAGCAAAAAGCGACCCACAATTAAAAATGTATCACCGATCCGAACCATAGGTTATACAATAGGTCTATCCAACCGCGGGTTAGAAGGAAGAGGTGAGCCAAAATTTCTCGCCCTGAGTCCGTCCCGACAATGCCGAAATATCCTTGTGATTTGAAGAGACTTTTCTATTATTTTAAAGAATCTATGCTTTCTTATTGGATATTTTTCGAAAATTGTGATCTTAGATTTCTGGTTTTTACGTATATTTAGATAAAAGGGATTTATAATTTCCGTTTTTAATACGATAAAGTACTAAGCAGCACAGCTGCTAGAACATCCATGCAATTTGACGAACATATTGCTTTAGGTGTGTGTATTTCAGGTAACTGGTGTTATTTCTGTATTTCTTGAGAGGGGGGAGGGAGAAATGGCTAAGTTAAAGCGCATAAAAACAAAATTTAAAGCAAATTTTTCTGTTTTAACGGATTATAATCAAGGGGAAAAATTTAAAATTTAAAAATTAGTTAATTCTACATCCATTCAACCTGAACTAGCTTTAAAAAGTAGACCCGAACTCGACAAACTTCGACCTAAAGGTATTCAATTCGAACCCCATTCCAACTCGAAATGAAAAGGAAAATTCCATCTTGTAAAGCAATAATGGAAAAAGAGTCTACAATAATACCTCCAATATCAATTATATTTTTTTATGTAGAAAAATTAATGTATCTGTATATGCACTCATTGACATTCAAATAATAAAATTTTACATTTTAAAATATATTTCGGCGATACTTTCAAAAATGAAGTAGAATCGAACCCATACGCTAAAACAATTAAAATTAACCCGACTCGAAAAATAGAAGTCAATCCGAACCTCGAAAAAAATATTAACTTTTGCCAGATCCGATTCAAGTCGCCAGTCGAATTGGATTTAATTTCCCAAAGTGATGCAGGACTCTACCCGAAACGCATGAGTCCAATATCTCCCCATTTCAATCTGAACCCGAAATATTTCAACCTCAACTAGACCCAATCGTAACTGACGAAAAAATATAGCCATACTATAATGCAATTATGTAAAAATATATCTTACAATAATATACCTCCAGTATAAGTTTTAACTTTTAAGTAAAAAATCAGTAAATATAATCTCATTAACATTCAATATATAGTTTTTCACCTTAAAATAAATTTTGCAAATTCTTTCGAAAAATAGAAGTTAATCCGAACCTGGAAAAAATATTAACTTTAGCCAGATCCGACTTAAATCGCCAGTCGAATTGGATTTAATTTCCCAAAGTGATGAAGGACTCTACCCGAAACGCGATCTGAGCCCGATATCTCCACATTTCGATCTGAACCCGAAATATTCGCCTATTCGATTAACCTTGAATCAAGAATCATAAGTGTCAACATGCAACCCGAACCTGAAACAATTAAAGTAAACCTAACTGGAATCCGGCCCACAACGACAAAAGATTAAACTCAACTCGATCTAATCCAGATTACGAGTTGTGTTAGCTTCAGTTTGCCCATCAAAGACAGCCTCGTCAAAACTTCAGTATAAATTTTATCTTTTTTGTTAAAAAATAATCATGTACAGAGTCATTCATGTATCATCCTGTTCCTGTGTAGTCATCTATATAGATTTTTATTTTAAGAAATTCGGATGTTTTATTTTTTCGAAAGATCGGGTTCATTTGAACTCAATCTGAACCCAAAAGAATTAATTTTAAAACAAAAACAAACACACACACACACAAAAAAAAAACTGTACATTTTGACCTAACTTGATGGGACCGAAATTTAAGAGTCAAAATATTTTCCCCGGCGATATTGAATTTTGACCCCGATGGGGGAGCCAGGTATGCCCGACGGGGGGGGCATATGCCCGCCGGTCCCCCCTCTGGCGCCGCCCTTGAAAGCCACTCGGAATCACATAGGAATGTAACGTTGAAAATGTCTTTTTAGCGAGCTGTGGTTAAAAGAAGCAGGTAAAAAAGCAACAGAAACATGTAGTGAAACAGCAACACGTTAATGTGGTAAAAAACAATTTAATTAAAGGTTTTACTAGAAAAGGTGTCCAAAATTACGACCAGAAGTAATCGGGCATGCTTGACAGCAGCGTCGCATGCAATTCCTCAGGCTTTCATAGATTCCTGGCATCTTGGATTGCTTTCTGGCAGCTACAGAAGTTCGATCCGAGAGGTCTTCCACTGACGGTACGGGAGTCTCATACATTCAACTTTTCATTTGACCCCAGCAGAAGAAGTCCATACAGATTCAGATTCAGATTGAGCCAGGTGGGGGGGGGGGCTACCAATTGATTTGAGCTCAACTAGCCCCACCCAGAAATGTATATTTAAAAAATACAGAACAATTATACAGTAATAAAATAAAAGTAGGTAACAAAAAGTAATTGATATAATGAAGTAGGTGCGCCGTTCTGTCAGGCCAACGAACCGGGCCACCATTACCTTTCCACCGCTGTCCATATGTTACGTTGAGGTGTCTGCGAACATCATTGGTAAAATGCGGAGGAGCCCTATCGTGCTATAGAGTGGCGCAACGAAAGAGGAACATGTGCTTTAAACCAGAGTTCGACAGAATGTGTTGTAGAAATATTAAGATACTTTTTTCTCTGCTTCTTTTAACCCTAATTCGTAAAAAAGGCATTTCCGACGTTACATGATAATATGATTCCGAGTGATCTTTGCATCCCTAAACTTCCTGGAAGTATGTTTGTGTGGTAGTAAAACACCCAGGAGTAATGACATTGAAATTTCGGAGATGTGTCGGAAGCGCCCTCTATGAAAAAATGAGGACACCAATGCTGTACGTCATTTTGAATAAAATTATTACCAAGGGAATGGCCTACACGCAAACCGCAACAAAATCGATTAGTTTGTCAAATGTTTATGAGCGTTCAAAATCCACTCGTCTGTTCACAGTTCAGTTTTCGCTAGTTACCAGATAACGATGTTTCCGATTTTGGGCTTAAAATTTAAGTTAACCCTTTCAGACCCGACTTTAATGCTCTGAATTAAAAAAAATACCACGTTAAAATATCATAATACTGTCCTAATAAACATGTTTAAGGAACAAATTAAGAAAAAAGTAATTATTTTAAAAAATAGGAAAATGTCCACTGGAATGGACAACCGGTCAATGAGGTTGCAGAAGTCAAATATTCAGCGCTTGAACTTCTCTTACGATTTTTGTTCTAAGTATCAATTTATTTACTTAACAATGCTAGATAAAGAAGCTATAACACAAAAAATGTTTCAAAAAGTTTATACTATAGTAATTTTATTGTATATTTGGAGGTATACAGTAATAATACACAGTTTTGCAAAGCATTTTCACATATTCCTAATTTTGTATACAAAGGAAATGAGTTTTACCTTATTTCACATGGAAATTAAAAAAAACAATTTCTGCCCCTGGTGAAGCATAAATGCACTTTACATTTATTGCAGTAGATATGGGTACCACTGCAATATTATAACAATAATATAACGGACAATGTTGTTCCAAATTTTCATCTGTTGTTTCGTTTGTAAACTCCAAATCTTTAGTTTTGAATGATTTTCGTCTCCAACTGATATCTTTTTTCGTTGTAAGAAAAAATGATGAATCTGAATCAACCTCTAAAACTTCATCATCGGAACTTTCAGATGAATCAGGGGCACCTACATATGTAAAAGTCAGTATTCAGTAATAATAATTTTGTATAATATAAAGGTTAAATTAATTATTGGAAAATATTTCCGAAAATTTTAACATAATTTACTTTCAGAAACAGATTTATTATAACTATCAATAAAGCAATCATCATCAGAATCCAATTCTTCAATATCTGATATTTCTGCACTAGTGATGCACTCCAAAACTTCTTCCAAATCTTTAGAATTTTTCAAATTATATTTTTCTAAAAAAAATTAATATTTAATCCTCCTAATAATTTATTGTTGTTTTAAAAATAATTCAAATGTTTAAAATAAATTAAATTACAAAAACATTATAACTCAACTATCTAAAGAATCACAACCACCTGTACCGTATGTCCATTGTAATGGACATGTCATTTTGCTCTCATTTTGGCTGAACTATAACCGGTAATTAAATAAAACTATTTCCAATCTTAAGATGAACTTACAAACATTATATAAAAAAATCACTGACACATTAGAAGGAATTATCCATAAAAATCAAAACAAAAAGAATACTCACGTTTTTGCATACCAAAGCCTGACGCCATTTTCAAAAAAACAAGCTGTAAAGATCTGTTGACTGTTGCCAAACCAAAAACCACAAAGATGTCAAAAAGATTAGTTATTCATCTATTCATGGAGCAAGTTTTAACTCTCTTCAGCTATAGGATTAAAAGAGATAAGGTTTTAAAATGTATGTCCATTGTAATGGACACCAGGTCAGAAAGGGTTAAAGTCTAAATCTTACAAGGAAGGTCTCCATACGGGCATACTCAGAAAAATCTGAAAAAAATACAGAATGTTCTTCTCATATAGTTATATATGTTTATAAAAAATTTTCCGGCGGAACCTCCTTATAACGTCCGTAAAAAAATAATAAAAATTTCGTTTATTAGGCGATTTATCTCCGGTTGGCGAAATAACGAAATTTTGACAAATACGCTTTTACGCTTCGAATACTTTTTAAAGAAAAAACTTTCTATGTTCAATTTATTTAAATAAGTTTAGTTTAAGTAATTTTAGTTTTGCATTTTTACTTTACTTTAAGTGTAATTTTGTCATATACGTTTATATGTACTTATAACAAAATGAAATTATTATATTTTATCATTTAAAACACAATTAAAATTGATTAAAATTGTTCCAAATTGAAAAATGCACTGTTAAAAATCTGCTACATTTTGTTGCAACGCACTCCCTTGCTTGTATAGAAAACGGTTACTTGGCCGTGAAATGGAGCTTTCTCATTGGTTGGAATAGAGATATTATATACAAGCGGTGGAGTGCGTTGCAACAAAATGCAGCAGATTTTTAACAGTGTATGACACGGTCAATTCACCGTGCTATGGAGCATTCTCATTGGTCAGAAGAGAGATATTCTATAAAAGTAGTGGAGTGATGTTGCAGTAAATGCTGCAGATTTTTAACAGTGAAGTCAATTAAAATCAATCTTCAGATTCGTTAAAATCGTCTGCTTTTGGCGAGGAAATGCACTGCTCGCCACATCCCGCGTCGCTTTCAGCTTTTCACGCCAAATATTCCAAACTATTTTATTTTTTTACATATCTAATAATGTAATTCCGCCGCTAATTTTCACTGATCCTTTATTACCTACATGAGTAGTTTAATTCGTATTTTTTTCAAAAAATTCTGAGTATGCCCCCAATGGAGACCTTCCTTGTTAGACTAATTTCAACCCCGTGCACAAAATAAGGGTATAAAGTAGCTGTTCGTTACACTAAAGTCTAAAGCACTCTCTATCGACAATTTTTGAACGTAACCGTTAAAAATTTTTTACAAACAAATCGTGATATAAAGAATGATTTTAGCGAAAACCGCAAACAAATCCACCCTTTTTTCCGTTTTGTATATTCGTTTGAAGTTTTGCACCTTTAACTTTAATGGCCCCTAACTCCTACGGAAGACGTTTACGCCCCATGGTTTCCTATTTAATAATGATTGTCTTCATGTCTACTATCACTCCTCAAAGTTTGTCGGTCTGGTAGCGAAACACCCTGTATATACAGGGTGATTCCGAATTTTTTTTACAATAAAAGAGGGGTGATAGTACACATCAAGACAAACAATATTAAATAGGAGACCAAGGGTCAAAAACGTTTTCCTAAAGAAATAGCCGCCATTAAAGTTTAGGGACCAAAATTTCAAATAAACATAAAAAACGGAAAAATCGGTCGATTGATTTGCGGTTTTCACTAAAATTATTCTTTATGTCGGCATTTTCTTGAAATTAAATTATAAAGATAAATTTCAAAAAATGCGATAGAGGGCGCTTTAGACTTTGGAGTAACGATCAACTATTTTTTGCCGGTATTTTTTGTATCTCGTTAAATGTTTTCGTAAGCTTAGAGTCAAACTTAAATTTTGAGCTCAAAATCTGTAGTTGGGAGTAGTTAAGTAACACAAACTGAGCTGTGTTCAGAGGGTTCAAATTTCAAATGATTATAAAAAACGGAAAAATTGGTCGATTGATTTGCGGTTTTCCCTAAAACTATTCTTTATTTTGGTATTTTCGTGAAAATAAATTATAAAGATAAATTTCAAAAAATGCCAATAGAGGGCGCTTTAGACTTTGGAGTAACGAAACACTCTTTTTTGGCGTTAGTTTTTGCATCTTATTAAATGCTTTCGTAAGCTTAGACTTGAACTTAAATTTTGAGCTCAAAATCTGAATAGCTGGGAGTGGTTAGTAGACAAACTTAGCTGTGTCCAGAGGGTTCAAATTTCAAATAATTGTAAAAAAGGAAAAATTGGTCGATTTGTTTGCGGTTTTTGCTAAAACTAATTTTTAAAACAGCAGTTTTCTTGATCAATTAGTGTTTTCTTGAAAATAATTTTTAAAGATAAATTTTGTAGAGGGCGCTTTGACTTTGGAGTAGCGTACAACTATTTTTAACTGTTATTTTTTTTTAAAATCTCATTAAATGCTTTCAAATGCATAGACTTAAATTTTGGGCTGAAATTCTGAATCGTTGGGAGTGTTTAAGTAGCGAAAAATTGAATTGTGCTCGAGGAGGAAAGAGGGTTAAATTTTAACTCCTGAACACACTTCAGTTTACGCTTCTTAACTCCTCATAACGATTCAGGATTTGAGCTCAAAATTTAAGTTTCAATCTCTGCTTCCGAGAACATTTAAAATGCTTTTGCAAGCATTTAATTAGAACCAAAAAATAATGGTTAAAATGAATTGTTGGTTACTCTGAAGTTTAAGGCGCCCTCTAACGGAATTTTTTGAGATTTATCTTTAAAAATTATTTTCTAGAAGATACTGACTTAAAGAATAGTTTTATTTTAAACCGAAAACGAATCGACCAATTTTTCCATTTTCTATAATTACTTTAAATTTGAACCTCCCCCTCCCCCTTGAACACTGTTTAGTTTGTGCTACTTAACCACTCCCTACTATTCAGATTTTCAGCTCAAAAATTATGTTTAAGTCTAACCTTCCTAAATCATTTAAAGAGATGCAAACAATAACGGCAAAAAATAGTTGTTCGTTACTCCAAAGTCTAAAGCGCCCTCTATCGGCATTTTTTGAACTTTATCTTTATAATTTATTTTCACGAAAATACCTAAATAAAGAATAGTTTTAGTGAAAACCGCAAATCAATCGACCAACTTTTCCGTTTTTTATAATCATTTGAAATTTGAACCCTCTGAACACAGCTGAGTTTGTGTTACTTAACCACTCCCAACTGCAGATTTTGAGCTCAAAATTTAAGTTTGAGTGTAAACTTGCGAAAACATTTAATGAAATGCAAAACATACCGGCAAAAAATATTTGTTCGTTACTCCAAAATCTAAAGCGCCCTCTATCGGCATTTTTTGAAATTTATCTTTATAATTTAATTTCAAGAAAATGCCGACATAAAGAATAATTTTAGTGAAAACCGCAAATCAATCGACCGATTTTTCCGTTTTTTATGTTTATTTGAAATTTTGGTCCCTAAACTTTAATGGCGGCTATCTCCTTAGGAAAACGTTTTGGACCCTTGGTCTCCTATTTAATATTGTTTGTCTTGATGTGTACTATCTCCCCTCTTTTATTGTAAAAAAAATTTGGAATCACCCTGTATATATATATATATACATATAGATCTCACTTTCTTATGGACACGATAACTTCTATAATTCTGCTCCAATTTCTTCCAAACTGATACATAAAATCAAGGGGTATCGTTAATGGGCGAAATCGGTCCAAGGGGTGGAAATAGGGAGAGTTTCTGTGAAAATCGAAAGACGCCATAACTTCTTAATTAAAACAGATATCGAATCGGTTTAAAGTTTATATTACTTCTTAAAAATGGGGCAAAAGTTTATTTATGACAGATGTATGATAAATTTAGAAATGGGATCAAGGGGCGGAAAAACATGGTTTTGGGGAGAAAAAAATTCATAACTTCGTCAATTCTCAAGATAGCAAATCCAACTAAATTTTGTATAAATTTTCGTAATATTATCTAAAACATTCGTATTTACAATTTTTTATAGGACTATTTCTTACCGCAAAAAAAGAGGGGGTGAAAAAAAAACAAAAATCTATAACTTCGTCAATTATTAAACTATAAAATATAATTTCATTTATTTTACATCTTCTCAATAATATCTACAACTTTTATATCGACAAGTTTTTCTGAGGACCAATTCGCATAGCAAAAATATATTAAACAAAAATAGGAGTTGGAGAAAAAACGTCAAATCCAAACTGCTTATATTCTGACTCATTTTTAAATTAATTTTTGATTTTAAACACATCCAAATGCAGATTCTCTTGTTTAGAAACTGTGTAATGTGACTCATTGATCGATGTTTTGATAAAGACATAATATATTTCAAAAAAGGCTGCCAAAAAGGGTATTTTGAACAGAATTTCCCGAATTGATAGTGATTGAAAATATCAAGAAGTATTCAAATAACAAATTGCGTTTTTTCTAACTCATTTTTAAATCCATTTTTGCTATCAAACGCATCCAATTTACAGGTCCTCTTATTTAGCAAATATATATTGTGACGCATTGGTTAGTTTTTTGATACAGGCAGGATATATATAACAAAGGCCGTCGAAATGCGTATCTTGAACAGAATTTCCCGAAGCGATCGTGATTGAAAATTGAAGCATTGATATATAAAACTGAGTTTTTTCTGACTCATTTTTAAATTCAGTTTTGCTCTCAAACGCATCCAATTGACAGGTTCTCTAATTTAGGGGGTGTATAATGGGCCGTATTGGTCAGTGTTTTGATAAAGGCTGAATATATTTTTTAAAATGCTGTCAAATTGGGCACTTCACAAAAAAATTTCCCGACGCGATCATGATTAAAGCATTGAGGATGTATTCAAATAAAAAATTGGGTATTTTATAACTCATTTTAAAATTCAATTTGCTCTCAAATGCAATCAATTGACAGTTTTTTGTTATTTAGAAACTATGTACTGTGCCGTATTGGACATTTTTTAATAAAGTGAAAATATATTTCAAAATATGTTGTCAAAATGAGCATTTGAACCGAATTTAGCTTAAGGTGATTCTGCTAAATTCAGTTTTTACAGAAAAATAAAAATAGAAATTTTTCAAAAGCGGCCAAATAAAGTTGTTAAACTTGGCTCATCTGTAATCAATTTTTTGTTGTTGTTGTTGAAATTAGCACTCGTCGAAATCTACCTCCGCCTATAGGCCAAGCCGAAAGGAATTTTTTTATTTTAACGTTCTGTAGAGGTGACCCACATACATTATGAATGACATATTTTATTGAAACCACTGTCAGCCGCAATAACTGCCTCTACAGACCGTCAAAAGACTGCCGGTAATAATACTACTGACTGCAAGTAATAATCTGATGAGTGTTGGGAATACTTCCCAGTGCATACACAAAGGCTGCCTTGAGAGCCGCAATATTGTTAGGTTGATGATTATTGGAGTCCCTCTCAACTACGCCACATACGTAATTGGCTATTCGGTTAATATCTGGGTATCTTCGGGAGACGGCAAAAGGAGAATGAGATCGTCATGAATACTTTTACAACCCATTTTTGAATTTAATGGGCTGTATGCGATAGTTAAGAGTTTTTTTAAGGCGCACGTGGACTCTCATTTTTTTTTTCTTTTGAACTGATTTGCTTGAAAACGAAATATGTGATTACAACTGTAGTTATTAGAAAAAAGCTTACATTTTAAGGAAAAATATTAATTACTTTGGTGATTATTAATTATTAATTATTGAAATAATTAATTGGAAATGTCCATGCACATTTCTTTTGCATTGAAAATAATAATTTTTATTTATGGGATACCCTTCAGACCTAAGAGTAAAATTAAGTTGAAATTCTAAACTTAAATACAAAATAAAAATTATTATTAATAATAATAACTCAAAGAACCAATTTTTATAGTGAAAAAACACTGTAAATCTTTCTTTCGATAAAGAATTTACAGCCGATGAGATCCGAAGTACTATTATTTTAACTAAAATTGCTTCTATGTACTATAAGGTAATTACATAACAAATTTTGAAGAACTCAAAAAATTAGGGATGCGCATGAAACATTTTGAAAATTGACATTATCCCCAAATTTTCATTTTGAGAAAATCCACTTTTAATTTAGAACTATTAGTATTTCAATAAAAAAAGAACATTAAATACCATATAATTAATGAATATTACTTATGATACACACACACCACACACACACAAATATATATATAATGATAAAAAACTAAACCCCTTTTTAAAACCCAAATTTAAAATTAAAAAGTTTAAAGTTCCAAATTAATATTTTTTAACTTTAACTCTAATGCTTAAAAATTATTTTGCCCCTGATAAATTTCTTCCCCAGCCTAACATTTATTACTTTCGGATATAATTTTTGGATGCTCTTTAAGATTAAATTTGTTAATCTAAGTGCTTTTTGCAGCGATTTGTTGTTAGGGCCTCATACGTTACCTACCTGGGTATTGTGGTGGCTTTGACCACATATCAATGAAAAGCTAATGAACCAGTTAAATTAAATGTTACTCCCAAATTCACAACTGTGCCCCCTGCAGGAAAATATTACAATCTACAACATATTACAAAGAACTCGCGCGAAAAACGAGAGATTTTGCAGTTTTGAGATGCCTGCTAAAACTACGGTCATATAATTCCCCATAATCGATACATCTGGCTAGTGACGGGCGATAACGAGAAGTTTTTCTCGATTTTCTCGATTGTATGAACATCTCGATAATTTTCGATTGTGTAAAATTTTTCTCGATGACTCCAGTTTGCAATTGCTTTTATACCATACAGGATTCAATTATATCAAGAGTCTACTACAGGTGAATGTGTCGGTGTTAATAAAGACAGGATGGATTCACTCGCTAGTGAGACCCTCCTTTCATTGGTGTCTCTAATTTATACGCAATCTTGTAATATGAAATCTCGAATTGGGTCCTCGTTGTACACGGCATCATATACCAAACGCGGTGTGCAAGCACAGCAAAATCTTGTAAACAAACAAAAAAAAAAAAAATCGAATTGAACGAATAACCGAACGTAATCTCGAATTGGACATTAAATTTTGAAAACTGCCCCCCCCCAAGGTAACGCAGTGGGGGGGGGATATATAAAATCGAGGTGCATAAGATCAATAAGTGGTCACATGCCAAACAACAACTTCCTGCCTTTCTAAATTCTATGTATATTATAAATATTATTTAATGCAAAATCCGTAAAAAAAAAAAAAATAAATAAAAAAAATAAAAAATAAAATAAAATAAAATAAAATTGGGATTGCCGACAGAAGTCAAAACTTGAATAATTACGTGTGTGTTTTTTTAATCGTCAGGAAATATTTTATTGTGCAGGAAATACAAGGACCAAATAACCGCGGTATATTAACGCCTACACGCAAGAGGAGGCCAGAGTCCCAGCAGTGGTGAACAATATTTATATGATGCAGATGTCATACACGCACCACATTGGCACGATGTTTTCCAGATGCCGATTTAGCAAAAACTTCGAAGAAGTTTGAGTAATTTAACTTTCAACCCATGATGGGTCCGTAACGTGACCCAGATTGACGGGAGAAACTTGTTTATGCTAAATTGGTAATTTATGAAGCATAAGCTTTCAATAGACATATTACATCAAAAAATGAAAAATGCCCCCCCTCCCCCCTTCCCCCCCCAAAAAAACCCGGTGGTATGGGGAAAACCGTAAAACTGCAAAAAAAAGCGGCGACGGAAAGTTAGCTATGCTATATTTTTTCTCGCTGCGGTAGCTCCCATACAAGCAAAGTTATAGCCTTTTAAAAATTGAAATGAAGTGAAGAAATGAGCAAAATTATGTTGGTGAATAACCAACAGGGGGGGGGGGGGTCAATAGCACTGCTTGTGCCATATAGCTTAAACTCTTAAGTTAAAATTGGTAGAGAAAAAAATGAACACTATTATAAAGTGTATGTTGGGGGGGGGGGGTGGGGGTCAAGCCCCTCACCTTTGGAAGAGGTCCTCAAAGAGGGAACTTTAAAACAATGTGCTTAGGTTACAGTAACAATGTGACTAGTTCAATGGGTTTTTTTTCCATCTCAAAAAAATTTCCAGTACGCCTAAGGACGTTTTCAATTAAAATGATATTTGATCTAAAATGATAAAAACGCAAAAAGCTTCGAAAACTGCTAGCCCCCCCCCCCCGCCCACCGTGGCACAGTGGAGCGTTTTAACGATCTAGGTGGACAAAATTATTTCGTTGTAGTTTAATTAATTTTTGCTTATTTTTCGAATGTATCTCTAATTAAATAGTAATAAGTGTTTGGTTTATTTAACAATCTCTCAAAATAAATGAATAATGAATTATAAAAAATGCGTTAAACATACTTATGTTTTGCCCATCATACGTAGTACAGGGTAAATTTTGCAATCGTTTTTAAAAACGAAAAAAATTGAGGGATTTACATGTTTTAGACACGGGTGATTTCGAAAAACATATTTTTAGAAAAAAATTGCTGTCCGTCCGTCTATGTGTCTGTCTGTCTGTATGTCTGTCTGTGTATCTGTAAACGCTCTATCTCCCGAACAAACTGAGATAGAGATTTGAAATTTTGTATGTAATTAGTATGTAAGAATGGAACGAAGTCTATTTAATATCAGTAAACTCGAATATCCGGAACAAATTTTTTCGGACTCTCGAAAAATTTGTTCTGATGGAAGGTGTATAAAAATGTTTGAATTTTTTCTTAAGAAATGGGCGTAAAAGGCAAAAAAAAATGTGCATAAAGAGCGAAGTTAATTGGATTATTAGCTGTTGAGATATTTCTTATCCTGTTTTCCGCATTCTTCGATTTTTCATGAGCCTGTATTTCATTCAAATTTCAATTCAAAGATATATTTTAATTGGAAATGAGATGCTTAATCCGATGCAATAAACTGTTAATTAATGTAATTATTATTTTTGGAGTTATAGGGATGTTTCTTTTAAGCAATGTGGTACTACTTGTGTAGTTTGGCGTTTTTATATAATTTGTCAAAATTGGTTCATAAACAAATCATTAATAGAGCATCACTATATATATTTAAAATGTTTAGATTATGTTTTGGAATTGCGATGCGTTTTATAAATAGTTTACACAAGTTTGATTTCCTTACATTTTATTCATATCCATGATAGGTAAGTATTACAGTGGCCCTCGACGACTAGTTTTACAATTATATAAAAAACAATTTAATGCATACACATAAGTTAACATTCGTTTCTTTTTTATTTTTGTCTAATCAGAATTGCTCTAGAAATTTGTGTACTCATCCTAAAAAATAATAATTTTAAAATAAAATTCCATAAAAAACCTTGTTTTGCGTGAATTTATAAAAAATATAAATGCTAAACAAATTATTTTCGGTTGAAAAAATACTGTGTGAATATCAGTATTCAAAATTTTATTCAGTTTGAAATAAATTTTCGGCTTATAGACGGTAATATCTCCGAATTTTTTTATGTTGCCCCGCAAAAGAAATATAATTACTACGTGTTTTATTTTCAATTTAAAAATAATATTATGTACATCACTAATTTATTGTAATTTTCTGGCTATTTCATTAAAATTTCTGCTTACTGGCAACAATCTTTCCGCGATCATTTCTGTGGCCCTGTAAAGAATTCGTAATTTCTACGTTTGTCAAATAATAGTTTAATCGAATTGTCATCAGAAAATTACATGTTAGCAAAGTTTCAGACCAATCAGATGATTGAAAATGGTTTAAAACTGTTTCGAAAGTTTTGAACTCCTTTTTGTGTGGCCCTGTAAAAAAAATCATAACAGCTACATTCCATAAACTATAATAATACTAGTATATAACCCCTGTCAAAAATGACAGGATGTTAACTAAACATTCAATTTTCGATATAGTTCAACAAATTTAAATGGACAAAACATTAAAAAAAAAACCCATGTACAAAAGTTTCTGTGAAATGTGTTATCAATGAATTTCTAGCACATCACATTGTTAATCATAATGTTACATAAGCAAAATCAAATTGAGTTTCACAAATAGTTTAACGATTACACTAACGATTAAAATTATGTTATTTTAAGTAATTGTTTAGGTTAATAGTACAATGGTAGGGATGAACCTGTGACCCACGATGGGTTATGTAAGTATGTGGTCTGCAAATTTCTTAAATTTATAATTTTAAAAAATTGCAGATTTTGTCATGGATGGCAGAAAAAAAAATCATGAATTTCGACATTTTCTCTCATGGAAAAATTGTAAGTTTTATCGAGCCAGTTAAAAATTATGAATTTTGTTATATAGATAACCAATACCATAGCTATTTATATAGGAAATTCTTAAGTTGAGAATTTTGTCAGTCACTGTTTTAAAAATATTTTAAATATCATCGATCATGCACACAGAGGACATGAATTTGGTCAATTGCATACAGATAAAAAATGTGAATTTTACTTATCATGCACAGAGAAAATATGAATTTCGTTGATCAAGAACATGAAATTCGTGAGATTTGTTGACTGCCTGTAGAAAAATTCCAAATGTTGTCGACTGAGTGTCAAAAAGTCTTGAAAAACTACCCTCCTTTTAAAATCATGTTTGTTATTTGAAAAAAAAAATACAGTAAGGGCCATCATGTACATAAGTTGATGAAAAAGAGCCGCTGGATATATTAATTAATTAAAAAGGGCTGCCAAGCTTGTGGTAAGTCAACACTTAATACTATATAAGTTAGTTTTTTATGATGAAGTTTTGCAGTGATATTTATAAATTAAAGAGTTAGCCAAAAAATATGACAGCAAATTCATGCTTATGAATTGTATATAGCTTTTCCATGAATAAATCAAAATTATTGTAAATTTGCATATTGGCAAGCATCTATTTAATAGTAGAAGATAAATTTTAATATCTGTTGAGTAACAAAGCATTCCAGTAATAAAATAAAACTTTGATTAAAAAAAAAAAAAGGAAAGATAGCATACCAAAAATTACAGAACTTTAGGTGCAATTAGATAATTTATTCTATTGGTAATATAATAGCAACAAAACTTTTCTAAAAAAGAATCTCTAGAAAATTATATTTTTTTTTGTAAACACACTACTATCTGACAAAGTTTACATTCAACATAATACTGGCTATGAAGAAAAAAATTACCTTTTAGTATAAAGTTCAGCAAAAATATTAAACAAAATCAAAATATTAACACATCAAATACAAAAGAAAATTCATGCAGCTATACCATAAATAATAACAAATATATTGTAAACTTGATTAATGCAAGTATCTATTCCTCATATGACACCTTTTCCATAAATAAAGACAAAAATATTGTAAATTTGAATATTGGCAAGTATATATTTTTTAACTAATAGTAGAATATAAATTTTAACATTTCTTGAATGGAAAAGTGTTGCAACAATGAAATAATACTATATATTCATGAGATTTGTTGACTGCCTGTAGAAAAATTCCAAATGTTGTCGACTGAGTGCCAAAAAGTCTTGAAAAACTACCCTCCTTTTGAAATCATGTTTGTTATTTGAAAAAAAGAAAAAAAATACAGTAAGGGCCATCATGTACATAAGTTGATGAAAAAGAGCCGCTGGATACATTAATAAAAAAGGGCTGCCAAGCACTATGGCATGCCAAGCTTGTGGTAAGTCAACACTTACTACTATATAAGTTAGTTTTTTATGATGAAGTTTTGCAGTGATATTTATAAATTAAAGAGTTAGCCAAAAAATATGACAGCAAATTCATGCTTATGAATTGTTTATAGCTTTTCCATCAATAAATCAAAATTATTGTAAATTTGCATATTGGCAAGCATCTGTTTAATAGTTAATAGTAGAAAACAAATTTTAATGTATCTTGAGTAACAAAGCATTCCAGTAATAAAATAAAACTTTGATTAAAAAAAGGAAAAAAAAAAAGATAACACATCAAAAATTACAGAACTTTAGGTGCAATTAAAGAACGTATTCCATTTGTAATACAATTACAACAAATATTTTCTCGAAAAGAATCTCTAGAAACATTATATTTTTTTGTAAACACACTACTATCTGATAAAGTTTACATTTAACATAATACTGGCTATGAAAAAAAAATTATCCTTTAGTATAAAGTTCAGCATTAATATTAAACAAAATCAAAATATTAACACATCAAATACAACAGAAAATTGCACGCAGCTTTACCATAAATAATAACAAATATACTATAAACTTGATTAATGCAAGTATCTATTTCTCATAAAATATCTTTTCCATAAATAAAGACAAAAATATTTTTTATTTGAATATTGGCAAGTATATATTTTTAAATTAATAGAAGAATATAAATTTTAACATTTCTTGAATGGCAAAGTGTTGCAACAATTAAATAATACTATATATATATAAATTAGAAAAAAAGAAAAAGAAAGATAGCTTATCAAAAATAACAGAAATTTAGGTGCAATTAAAACACTTATTCCATTACTAATACAATAGATGCAAAACTTTTTTAGAAAATAATCTCTAGAAAAATGATATTTTTTTGTAAACACTCTATTATCAGTGTTTTCATTTAACATGATATAGGTTAGGAAAAAGAAAAATTATCTTTTAGTGTAAAGTTCAGCAGAAACTTTAAACAAAATTAAAATGTTAGCACATCAAATATGACAAAAAATTGTATGTACCTTTACCTCAAATAATAACAAATATATTGTAAATTTGACTATTGCAAGTATCTGTTTCTCATACAATAGTATAAGAGAGTTCAATTTAAATGTTTTTCGAATAGCAAAGTTTTCATAATGACGAAATATTAAACAAATAGCAGAACCTTTCAAAAGCCACAAAAATTTAGATGCAATAAAAACACTTTTTTCATTAATAATAGAATACTTACTAACACTGTAGTGCTATTTATTCATACAAATTATTGGCATATGTATTTTTCTTAGAAAAGAATCTCTGGAAAAACTATATTTTTTGTGAACACCCTACTATCAGATAAAAGTTGCCCTTGCAGGTTTGTATTACGGATAAATACTTTTAATTTACTTTGTTCTTTGCATCTTGACAGTCCAACATAAAGTTGACCATGTGAAAAGACAGCCTCCTCTAAATGCAGACCAACACTGTTGAATGTTTGTCCCTGTGATTTATGAATAGTCATTGCAAAAGCAATGATAATGCGAAATGGACACTGCCTACGAATAAGTTTAAACGGAAGATTGGTATCACTTGGCGTAAGATCATTTCTTGGTATAAAAACTCTATCATTTTTATTAGCACCAGTTAAGATCTCACAATCCAGAAAATGCCGATGTAGACCTCGAATGATTAATCTAGTGCCATTGCACAAACCATTTTTGGGATTCAGGTTCCTAAGAAGCATCACAATAGCACCAACTTTTAACGTTAATTTATGGGGAGGCATTCCAGAAGGAGTTTGTTCATTTAAAAATTCCTGAGAAAAGTTTGTCTCACCTTCTGATGAATCTGACTCGAATGAATCTGCACTGTAAAATTCAAATGCGGTTCCAGGAATAAGATTCAGAACTTCATTGTTCAGTTTCATGGCATCCTTGTTAGTAGTTGTCAAAATAATTTTTGAGGAAAGTTCCTGAATGTAGTTTGTATCAATTTCATTTCCATAAATTTCTGAAACGATTGAATCACTACATAGCATGTTGGATGGAATTTGCACAATATCACTCGATAAATTTTGGACAGATAAAGTTTTCCCTTCACCAATATCTAAAAGCCATTGATTGAACTCATTTTGGCCTTCAGAACGCATATTTTGTGACAGTTTCAAATGAAAAAATTTTTCCCAAAGTGGACTCGTCTTAATGCAAACTTCAATTACATGAGTTTTTGTCCCTCGTGTAACGACTGGCAATGTTTGACGAAAATCACCTCCCAACAACATAACTTTATTGCCAAATGGATTTTCATTTCCCATCAGCTCTCTTAACAGAGCATCTATGCAACGCAAAGCATGAACTGTCATCATTGTAGCTTCATCAATAATGATAAGCTTTGCTTGACGGATAGTTGTTGCTTCATCTGATGTAACACGCATTGAAGATGTTGACGTTTCCAAAATTGGAACCGGTAGTTTAAAACCACTGTGAACAGTCCTTCCTCCTTTTAACAAAACGGCAGCAATGCCAGTAGTAGCATAAGGAAGAAGAATTTCAGCACGTCCCCGTATAAAAGCCAAAAGAGTGTTATATAGATACGTTTTACCTGATCCACCTGGACCATCCAAATAGAAACATCGTGGAGTTATTTGCTCATCATCAATTGCTTCTATAATTTTTGTAAAAGCTTCTTTTTGCTGCAAGTTCAATGATGCAATTTTTTCAATAGCATCAGAGGCTTCACTAACATGGTTGTACAGTAAAACTGGACCTTGATAATCCAATGGATTGGGTGTTGGCAAATTAAATGTACTTAAGGTAACACCATGGCTCTTGAATAATGCTTGAATACTGTGTAAAGCATGTTGTTGTGCTATAAAATCATTAAAATTCATCCTAAAATCCTCACATAAAGAATCATTAAATTTTTCCCACAATTCAAGAGGATTAGATGGATTACAAAAAAGACAAATGAAAGCAAATACTTGCCTAAGCTGTGCAGGCATTTGGAAAACACAGGCTTCTGATAGACATCTGTCCCATTCCTGATCATCAGCCAAGAGCTGCCTTTGACGGGCTGCTTCAAGGAATGTAGGTAAGATAACACCCTCAAAAGTTCGTAAGTATTCAAAGCTGGTTGCTCCAGGAATTTTAAGCAAAAGTAGACGAAGACAGTAACGTTCAATGTCTTTTGGAGAAACAGAAAACATTCTAGCCAAAATTTTATTTCCTCCACGTTTTCGTGGTTTCCAAACACCTTTTTCAAACACATAATGAAGAGGTATTTCCGCATATAAATATTGCTTTGCATTTACATCTGAAAGATTCAATTTAAACCAAGCTGTAAGAGTTGAGTCACAATTTTGATTAAGTGCTGTATTTTCCATACCTTGTTGAAAATAAACCATTTGTTGATAAGGCAAATGGATGGCAAGTCTTATTATAGTATGTGATTTATCATGCATTTTGAATTCTAGGAGACGCCACATTGCTTCAGGTGCACTAACATATCTGACATTCACATGATTTGAAATTTCGTCATGTAGAAATTCTTGTTGATTGTTGTTTTCATGAATGACAACATTGGCAGAATCATAACCTTTATAAATATATTTATAAATGTATTTGACAGATTTGATACTGGTGCAAGCTTCAATATTAATGTGAGAGTCATATTTAAGTAAGAGTGTTGGATTGTATGGCACAACCCAACGATTATCAACAGGTATTCCATTAATAACTATACAATTATCTTCACGGCGTTGTTAAAATGGGTAGCCATCAACATTGACTCGTGTTTCAGGCTGGAATGTTTTGGGAAAATTCTTGCTACATTTACCGTTTTCCATGCAAGGAGAATTCGGGTTAAGAGTTCCACATGGGCCATGTATCATTGTCCTTGAGACTATTTCATGTAATCGAGGATGATGAACTGAAAGCTCGGCCACTATGACTCGATCAATTTGAGAAGGATCATGGAATTTGAATTCTTGCTCAAGCATCAAAAGAATATGAGCATGAGGTAACCCACGTTTTTGAAAGTCAATCGTGTACACATATGCAACACATTTTCCAAAGAGCTCCCCTGTTGTGATATCATTTAATAGTGCTTGTAATTTTATATGAAATACGCGAGATACTAAATCTGGCCTATCACATGGTGTCTGTCCATCCGGCAAGTTATTCAAAATTTCAGGCCACTTGGGATTACATGTAAAAGTACAAAAAATGTCTGGCTTACCAAATTTTGTGACAATTGCCATGGCATCATGATACCTTGCCCGCATATTTCGAGGAGAGCCTTGAAAGGAAGATGGCAGTATAACTGCTCTTCCAGCTGGTAAATTTGCATTTTCTGCTGCTTGACAAACATAATCCACAAGTCCAGCATATTGTTCACAACATAATTTTGATTGTTACTGCCTGATAAAATTTAGATTGTTCGCTTCAACTTGAAGATATGAGTCAATAATCCACTGTTGAGTAAGTGGTCCTCCATACAAAATAGGGTTGAATTCGCCATGCCGAATAGCAGTTTGTGCTACTTTATACTGAAGCATCGATACGTTTTTTCTTAAACCTTCAACAGATCCAGGATATCGTTCAAGCACTAAATTCGGTTGCCAGCCAGGTTCACCATATGGGTAAAAAATTGCATAAGTCATCGGATCCAAGTTTGGACTCAAAATATTCAAATGAACAAAATTATTAGAGCTGTTCTCAGGAGTTCGAGGATAAATTCTTATGTCCCTTTCAAATGGTGGTTCTCCATCTTCGTTTTGAAATACCATAGCAACTTCATTTGCTGTTGGCAAATTGTATAGCCTTTGATCAGAGTGCCTATCTCTACGCAAGAACATGTGCACATTTGGTACAGGAAGATTATTTCTTGCTGCTTGATCATGACTCTGTCTTTCAATTTCGTACATCATTTTGTATGCTTGGGCATATGGGTTAATTTCCTGCATCATGAGATCCAACTGCCTCAAAATATGACGCAAGCACTTTTCATTTTGTGGAATGTTTAAGCGTTCTTGAATAGCCTGGCTTGTATTAAGAACATATAACTGGGCAAATTTTCTTTGTTCACCTTGTTGAGGGTGTAAGTGAGAAGGGAGATGATAAATTTGTCCTTGCACCCGAAAACAGTAAGGTCCACGACCTGGAACACTTGCTGCTAATTTTGCACCCATCGAAGCAAAAGATATAGCACTGTTGTAGCAGCGAATATTTTCATGAAAATTTCTGTAATCAGGTGAATTTGGGTTGCTCATAATGTCTTGCAAAAATGATGGAAAAGTTCGACGTGCAGGAAGTTTAACTTTACCTTTATGACAACAGCTATTAAAACTTCCGCGACTTAATCTTTCTGATGGAAAATGAAGTGCTTGACAGTATTGGCAAATAGCTTCTAAAGAACCACAACTGTGGCTTTCAATATCACCTTCAATTTCAGAAACACTTAGTCCTCTCTGGTTTGGTTCGGGGTTTATTTGAATAGCTTCATTTTCGATTTGTTGACTGGCTCTGATCTCAGCTCGTTGACTTCGAAGATTTTCGCGATTTTCTTCCCTTAAACGATCCAATGTTGCTTGTGATTGTCGAGCAAGCCATCTCGATTTTCTTTCGCGAGCTAATCGCCGTCTACGTTCAATCGGCGTTTCGTTATTTTCATCAGGCATTGCTAAAATTATCGTGAAATTACAGAAACAACGATTTACTTGAAAATATATAAACCTACCGCGTGTTCAAAAAGATCAACAAACACACGTGCGTTCTAAAGTACAAATAATTTTGATTGAACGATTCTCAAACGTGATTGATTCACTACATTTTTTGCGAGAAGAATACCACGATTCAGGTTACTTTCGCTGATAGCGAAACGTGACTAACCAATCAGAATTCTGCATTTTAAGAAACAGTGAAAAGTTCTTAAAAATGCATGCTTCTGATTTAGATCTCTATTAATTATTAGCAAAGTGAAATGTAATTTCCGAAAATATCACATTAACTTTTTGATATGCCGAACATTAACTCGTGTTTATTACAAAGTTCAATTCTTTATATTATTTGCCAATAGATGATTGCAAAAAGAGTTTTTGACAGTTTTAAACAAAATCAAATTATTTAAAGAGTTTAATATGATTTTACAAATATTTTAAGAACAGAATTAGATAATTGACGTGTATTCTTTTTTTTAATAATGCGTTCAAAGAGTCATTCATTTGTTTCAAGATTTGGAAAATCTGAATGGCAACAGAGTTCGTTTGTTTATATCGTAATCTGATGTTTACAATTACTTATTTTTAATTTGGAGCCTAATACATTATAATTGGATATGATATACATGTTTTATAGAAAAATATGCTGTTTAAACGTTATTTTAAGTAAAAGAAATTATCTTTTAGCTGTCATATGTCTGCATTTGTTTTCCATTAAGCCTAAGGTATCGTATTGCTAGGGTCCATTCACAGATAGGAGTGGCGAATCCTGGAACCGTTCCACACACCTCTCCAGAACGCATTTTATTATAAGTAGATTGCATTGGAAACATAGCTACATAATAATATTGCATTGGAAACATAGCTGCATATACAAAAAAAGCTCCAACTCTATTAAATAACTGGAAGGTGGTTAAAATTAACTTTCAAAATTTAAACTAAACTTTTGTGTAGCCCTGTATAAAAAGCGTAACTTCTACACTCCTCAAATTATAATAATATTTAATAGTCTTTAAAACTACACATATATTTAAAGATTCAGGTCATTCCGATAATTAAAAGTGGTTTAATATTGACCTGCAAATTTTGAGCTAAACATGCATACTTAAACTGCAAGTACATATTAAGCTTGTTTATTAATAATAACTTATTTATCTGCAGCCATCTGCAGCAGATATTTTTAGTTTCCAATACTATAGGAATTGCATTTTCATTTAAAAAAATGCTTATTGGTGAACACTGCTGTGCACTTTGTTAAAAGTCAAGAGAAAGATTGCAAAAAACAAAATGATTCATTCAAAATCACAACCTCTAAAAAAACCAATTAACAGGTTTAACACTAGAAATACCGAGGCGGGTCATCCGTGACCCAAGACGTGGTTTTTCGCCCGTATCACTGTTGCTTTTCAAAGCAAAACTTTGAAATTGATTGGCTTTTCCTAAATACTTAGTATAATGCTTTAGCATGAATTTAGTTGAAATTGGACGAAAACTTTTTTATATACACATCTTTATACCTAGAATTACCATGCTGGGTCATCGCTGACCCGAACAAAAAAACTGCATTTTTCATTTATTTCAACAAGGATTTCAACTCTGTATTTTTCAATAAAATAAGAATAGTATACGCATATGTTCCACATTTAATTTTCACAAAAGAGGGAAAATAATGTGTGTATGCACAGGCGCGGGGGAAAGGGCATGATAACATTTCTGTTATGCATTTGGAAGGTAAACATGTGAGTTTTTATGTTATTTCAAACTACTGTAAGGATGATGAAAATTGTTGTTTTTTTATTTTATACCTTAGAAGGTAACTAAAAAGAATATTTTGCCTCTCATAAACCACATGGAGAAAAAAATTGTTTCTTGCATTTGACTTTTGCACATTTATAGTGATGGCATCACTACGGAGGTTTCTTGAATAAGAAAATTTTAAAATTGTAACGTGAATTGTCTTGACAATTTTGACATAAATGATGAAACCATTTTTCTTAAAAATGACAATAAAATTTCATTGTTCAAATCTAATACATGTAGCATCAAGCTGGATGAAAGTGGCCAAAAAAATGTTGTGGAAAAAATTAAGAAACACAAATAAATTGTAAGTATTTTGCAGAAAATTAAATATAAAAGAAATAACTTTTTCAAAATAATTATAAAAATTGAGATAGATGCAAAATAAATCACTCTTCGAAGCGATTCGGAACATTAAACTATATAGACGGTAGATCACCAATATTCAATATCTTCTGACTTATGCAAAATCTGATTGAAGATCCACTGATGATAACTTATTTTATTTAGACGTAGAGACGTGAGAAGGTAGTTTTTAAAGACACAACAGATTCTAATATAAGTAGAAAAGTCTACTTGCTAAAATTATAAGTAAAAGCATTGTCCGTTATAAGTAAAAGTCCGTCCACACACCAGCATTGAAATTTCAAACAAATGAAAAATGTTGCCACATAAAGCAATGCTAAGACAAAAAAACTAGCACTGTTTGCAGAAACTGCTTATAACTTGTGTGTGCATTACGTACAGAAAAAAAAGAAAAAGAAATAAACCATGGCATTTTGTATGAATTGATCGGACAGTAAACTGTATAAAACGTAAAAGTGTAAGTTTAAAAAAATCACGAGTATATATATATATATATTATATATATATTTAAATTTATTGTATTTGAATATCTAATTGATCTGTAGGAACATTATTACTAAATTTAAATACATAAATCATATGTATATATAGTGATGCACAACCTTTTTACCAGAAAATCGTTTGCCACCAGAATATTTGAAAAGTGTAGTTTCTTTACCTTAATAGCAAAGTTTCTGTCATTATTATAAGGAAAATTATTCTGCATAAAAATAGTGGTATCATTGTGGCCCGCGGGCCACAGGTTGTGCACCCCTGAAGTATTAAAAAAATATCAAAATCTCACTCCAATTTTTTTTTATTTGAAATGAAAAAAAAATCCTTTGTAGTATTTACTCTCGAGATTCCATATTATGTAATAGTCTAAATGCTAGATTGTATTAACTATTAATTAAAAATGATTGTACTTATCGTCAACAATTATTGTGTGTCTTTATTTTCCATATAAAACAAGAATAGCACCTTAAAAAGCCATGGGTCAGATGTGACCCACCGTGGTATTTCTAGGTATACAAGAAACGCGGTAATTCTAGTGTTAACAGGGCTTACTTTAAACCAAAATAGTAGTTTAAATCTTAGCTTGACAATAATGTGTCATACGTCCAGTAAACTCGTTGTTTAAAATTAAACAGAATATCAACAATGTGGTTTTGAACTTATGGCAGACTGGAACACCCACAGTAATTTTTTTCAAACCAACTAGGGAAAAGCTAACTTTACAGTCGCAGTTAATCGACACCACGAATTTTTTCGACAAAATTCCTTCGGACCTCAATAAATTAGACATTCAGCTATTAATATACGCAGTTTCGTTAAATTCCGAGACAATCAGAAATTTGGATTTTGTCCACCTAGTTTATCAAAACGCCCCACTGTGCGGGAACCAAATTCGGAAGGAAGGGGTAAGAAAGCATCATAATATGAAATAGTAATTCGAGATCTTCAAGATGATATACAATATGACGGGTTTAAAAAAGTGAAAACTGTCCCCTCACCTGTCCCCTGTCAGTCCACCCTTTCACCCCCAATTTCCTGCAGCAGACATTTTATTTTTTTTACATTTGACAAATAATATTTACCGAATAATTCGATGAAAAAAAAACACTTAAATTGATAGGTATTGTAGAAATCGCTACAGTTTTAAACATATGTTCGTCCTCTCTCCAGCCCCCTCTTTGAAATTTTTTTAAAAATAAATAATATTTATGGGTACGTGACAGCATGGTAAGACTAAAATACCAGAAACTTTGAAAATTAGGTCTTCATTTCACAAGTTATTGTCATATTCTCATGCTTCTTTCTGTACCTCGTTTTTCGAAAAAACTTTCATTTCACAAAGCTTCATCGACAAAACGCTCCTTGATAAAGCGAGAACGAAAGTCATCCTTATTGAAAAAGGCATTCATCAGCAAACCACAAGCTTCTCGAAATGCCGCTTTTATCAAGGTTAAATTTCATCTCGAAGTTACAAGTCCTTCGATAAACCTATTTCAATCGAGGTTAATTTTCATCGCGAAGAAATGATTTTTTCGAAATGCCTGACTTTATCGGGATGAGATTTGCTGAAATGAGAGGCATATACGAAATCTCTTTTAATCATTCTTTCATATTATGAATCTTTCTACTTTTGAAGTTGAATTTTAAGGCGCGAGAGGAGGGGAGGGGGAGGGGGAGAGGGGAGTGATGAGGGGGCGAATTTTTTAAATCGTAGCTATTTCGACAATATATGTTATTTTTGGTGTGGATTTTTTATGTTATTAAATATAGAGATTTTAAAGTGGGGGCTGCATCATTTTTAGGTGTATTCTAGGAAAAATAAGGGAACCCACGGGTGACATGTAAATTTCAACCTCTTTTTTGGACCCGTCATGTTATATATATATCATCGGAATTTTTTCGCACCTCTCTTTCATTTTACGAATATTTCTCCTCCTGGAGTTTAATTTCAGGAGGAAGGGGGGGGGGAGAGAAAGAGATAAGAGGGTGATTTTTTTAAATCGTAGCTATTCCGATAATAAATATCATTTTAGATGTGGAGGTATCTTTTATGGAACTCTTCTGTAAATATAACTTATTAAATATAAAGATTTTAAAGTTGGGGGTGCGTCATTTTTAGGTGTATTCTTGGAAAAACGAGTGAATCCACAGGTGACATGTAAATTTCAACCTCTTTTTTGGACCCGTCATGTTATATATATATCATCGTAATTTTTTCGCACCTCTCTTTCATTTTACGAATATTTCTCCTCCTGAAGTTGAATTTCAGGAGGGGGAGGAGGAGCGATAACAGGGTGATTTTTTTTTTAAATCTTAGCTATTTCGACAATGAATATCATTTTAGATGTGGTTTTCAGAGGAGTACCGGTAAATATTATTTCATAGATACAAACGTTTAAAATGGGGACTGCGTGATTTCCTGGTGCATTCTGGGAAGAAAAAGTAACATTACGGCCACGGGTGAGGAGTAAATTTCAAAAAATTTTTGGATCCGTCATGTGATATGTCATAGGAAAGGTTTCGGAATACTCTTTCATATTATGGACATTTCTCTTCCTGCAGTTTAATTTCAGGATGGGGGAGCGACGGGGAGTAAATTTTTTTCACTCTTTTTTCTCACTATTTCGAGAATAACTATCATTTTAGAAGTGGTTTCTTGATGGAACCTTCTAATAAAAATTGCTAATTGGAAACATTTTAAAGTGAGGGATGCGTGATTTCCGGATGAATTCTGTTAAGAAAAAGTAAACCTGCGGGTGAGGAGTAAATTCCAAACTTTTTTGGACCCTTCACGTGATTGATTATTGGAATGTTTTTCGAACCACTCTTTCACATTATTCTCCTCCTGGGGTTGAATTTCCGCAGGGGGGAGGAGAGCGATGAGGGGTGAATTTTTTAAATCGTAGCTATTTTAAGAATAAATTTCATTTTAAATACGATTTTTTGATGGAGCCCTTTGTTAAAAATATTTTATTAAATATAAACATTTTAAAGCGAGGCTGCGTGATTTCTGGATGTATTCAGGGTAGAAAAAAAATAGTGGAGTATTGAGGAATAAATTTGAAGCTTTTTATGGACCCGTTATATGATATATCAACGGAAAGTTTTCAAACCTCTCTTTCATATTATGAATCTTTCTTCTCTTTTCCTCAATTTGGCCTCCTTACAGAAGCGCTTTTCAAACTTTTTTTAAATCATTTCGTCTTTGTGAATTCAGATCTGATTTTTTTATGAAGACTTCCAATATATAATTTATAATGTATGAAAAATTCACAAACTGTGAGGACAGGCTGTATTCCGGGTGTTGCAATATTTGGAATTCTAAGGGGAGTGTTTTTATATCTTTTGTTGTCTCCTCTTTCGTGATATATCATTAGAAAGCTCTGTAATTGCCATTTTATTTTATATACCTCCCGCGCTCATTCCTCCTCACTTTGCCCCCGCGGGAAACTAATAAATTTAACCGACACCCATCATGCGATGTATTGTTGGAAAGCCTAATGACCATTTACTCATATTATGCATTTTCATTGCTCCTGCACTTCTTTGCCCCCCCCCTTCCCCCCCGAATGGTCCTTTTAATGAATTTCAATAGAGAGTTTTCTAATAATGGGAGAATTGTAGATCGTATCTCAATAAAAATCAATAAAAGATTTTGATCACTTTTAATATCCTTTTAGTTCATGTTCTTTCACTAGGAGTGCTTTTGATTATTTTTTCTTTGGCCATTTTGCTACTCGCGACTTTACAACTTTTTGAAACCAAGGAACGCCGTTACATGACTTTTCTACTATTGCGGCTCCATTATAACATACTTTTGGTTTGTTGTTTTTTAAATTAATTTTTTTCAGTTACCATGTATTTTTTTAATTATGCTTTTTAAACATGCACTAACAAAGATTTTAATAATCGATTGTAAAAACATATTGATTGTAGGTTCTCAAAATTAATTGATGACTTTATCGAATGTGCTTTTTTACGATTACGATTTTTATCGAATAGGAAATTTTCGAGAATCTCCCATGACTAATCCGGGACCTCCGATCGCTCTCACGAATCATTCTGTATGATGAGCGGCCAAATAAAGGAGTTCGATTCAACAAGCGGTTCCTGAGTCATCTTTTTATGCCACGGTTCATGACATCCATGAAGACGTTACATATATACATGCATGTAATAAAATTTTAATAAATATCTAAAAAAAACCCTCATTTTTATTTTAAAAAATATTAATCGCTTTACGAGATATTTTCGCAGCAATGCTGCGTTTCGGTTGATCACAAAACAAAAGTGCTCCATGCGCATTCCTTTCACATATATTATGGTGATTTTGATTTATGAGATAACTTTCAGGCCTAAGAATAAAACATGGTAAGAATTGTAAATATATATAGAAAATAAAAATTAATAATAATAATAATAATAATAATAATAATAATAAAGTTTTTCCTCGTGCAAAAACACTATAAATTATCTTTTGATAAATAATTTACAACCTATGAATTTTGAAGTACAATAAATGTAACTAATATTGCTTTTGTTTACTATGAGGTAATTGCATAACAAATTTTGAAGAATACAGAAAATTAGGGATGAGCATGGAATATTTTGAAATTTTACTTTATTCGAAAATTTTCCTTTTAAGAAAACCAAGTTATTTGAAGTATTGGTATGTCAATATTCATGAACTTTAATTAAAATATGTGTGTATACAATAAAAATTTACCGTAATTTCGGGTGTATAAGCCGCGGATCAAACAATTCTTTTTGGATCCAGAAATCTTATTTAGTGACTGAAGACAAATATTTACGGCGATCTAACTAGTTATATTTGTTTCTTAAAAAATTCTGGGTCGAAAAAGAATTGTTTGATCTGCGGCTTATACACCCGAAATTACGGTAATAATAAATATGTAAAAAAACCCACTTTTACCATAAAAATACTCCTCGCTTTACGAGATACTTTCGCAGTAACGCTGCATTTTGTTGAGCGCAACAATAGTGTTCCAAGCGCATTACTTTCACGTATCCCACGTATCCACAACACAACTCGAGGTATCGATAAGTCAAACTGTTACCAATTACGATTCATAAATAAAGACTAAGAGTTAATTAGGTCAAAAAATTTCGATTGAAAACATTTGTAAACAAAGTACAAACACATTGTAATCAAAGCTCAGCTGATCAGCGCGCGGCCCTTTAAATTTTATAAAAACATTAATAAAATCCATAAAAATCATGCGATTGCGAATGTAATTAAATTCGGTCCGAATTTAATTAAATTTTGAAATTCATTTTTTTAAACAAACAATCTTAAAATCACGGACAACGTTGAGGTCTTCAGATAGTAATATTAAACTTCATAAATTCGAGAAATCAATACATTTGGTCAAAAACTTTTAGAGGTATTAAGTAATGCATAGTTAACTACTTTACATAGTTTATTTAATCAAAAAAAACAGTTGATTAAGTAAACTATTCTGATTGTAGATATTTTAAATGTTACACTGTTAAACTCACAAGTTTTTGTTGCATAGTCACTTCTACGCTTTTATAGAAAACAATTACTTAACGATATTATGGAGCATTTTCATTGGTCAGAATAGAGATAGTCTATACAGAACTAATATATTTTGAAGTGCGGTTATGAAACAGTTAGGTTACGCTTAGATTACAGTTAGGTTAATATAAAGATATAATCAAGTTACTTTTAGTTTACGAATAGATTATGGTTAAGTTACGGTTATGATAGAATTAAGAATCACCCAGAATCAAGGGACTTGTGATTAAATGGTAAACAGATTTTTTAATTTTTTTTTCTCAGTGAGATGACCATTAGTAAGAAAGAAATCCAAAATATTAATGCTGTAGGACCATTAGTTTTAATTTGGTGGGGGGTCGAAGGTCAGTGCCCCGCTTGAAAAATTTAAATTTTATGTTTTGCTTTGTATTTCTCATAGAAGTTGTCCAATGAAGTTGTCCCACAAAACCAAATTTCATGGTTGTATTATATGAGGTTCGCCCTTTGCTGTTTAAGAATAAAAATTATAGGATATGTGTAAATAAGTGAGCTAGGGGGCTTCAAAAATTAATTTTTTTTCGAAATTTCATTAAATGTTTAATGTTTGTAGCTCTTTGCATTAAAATCATCCCATCATTTTTAACTGCTATATGCTTTCCTATAGAGAAATGGAACACAGAAAAGTAGGTCCTTCCATCGGCAGACTTTAATGCATTCCAAAATTTTATGCCAAATTTTAAAAAAAAAACGTATTTTTGCTTAGTTTAAATGAGGTATAACAAACATGCTTTAAAGTCAGAAGTCTGTAAATAATAATAGAAATGTCAAATAACTATTCACCTTTTAAAATCGCCAAACATATTCAATGGCACTAAAGCTGTTTACATTAGGGTAATGGAAAATGTATTTAAAAATATTCTGTAAATGGCCATAGCATTCATTTACTGACAAGAATAAAAGCACTTCACAATTATTTTTGAAATGCATATATTTTATTATTCTAACACCAATTGTGTTATTTATTGTACAGTAATAAATATTTTTAAATTATTTTCCTATAGGGAGTGAAGAGGAGAGAAAAGTGAATTGATCTTCAATGATGTGAAAAGAAGTACATATTTTATTCTAACATCAATTGTATTATTTATCTTTAACAATAAATATTTTTAATATGTTTTTATTAGAAGCAGTGAAGTGAAGAGAAGAGAAAAATGAATTCATGTATTCATACATAATAGAATTCGTAAAAAAAAAAAAAAAAAAAAAAGTTTTTAATGATTAATGGTGTAGCCTGTTGTTACCTACATAGATTACTACATCTAAAGTTACTAGCCTATAAATACAGTTAATAAAATTAATATTAGAAATTTGAAATTGTATTTTAGTTAACATCCATAATTGAAAAGTATCACGTTTCTTTAGATGTTCCATATTTTTGCGAGCAAACTTTTCATTAGTTTCATAGTGGATGCTTTTACATTTGTCCAAATGAGTTTCTCAACGATTTTCATCTTCTTTTTATCGACTTGAGTGATATTTTTGTTTTAGGTGATTGCTAAATTTCTTTCCAAAGATTTTAAATTTCATATCGGATTACTTTAGTTAAGGCAACGGCATTATTCATGAAGTATCATGGCACAATTCGGCGATAATTTCTTCAGGCACACTATTCTAATTATCTAATTGAAATCCGGAACATTATAAAACAGAAAATAAAAATTTAATTATTTGATTTAAAATATGTTAAACGAAAGAAATATAATAAATATTTCTGGTAGATTAAAAATATCAAACCTTTTAAATTCGTTAAGTTCATCTTTTTCATTCATTATTATAAATTCATTGAAAAAAATTTGACGATCATTCAATATTTTTGAAACATAGCAATAAAAGCACAAGAAATACCAACAGCTACCTAATGGGTGAAGGTGTCACCATTTTGTAACAATACCTCACAATAATTTCGAGTATTCGTTATATCACAGTTACGTTTCTTCTCGAACCTGAAACAATCCTTATTAATGCTGAACTTTTCTGTTATTACATATTGGTTATTATATTTAAACTTTCTTAGACTTATTTCTACATATAGCGTAACTTCAAACCTTGTAATTGTCTAGAAAAGAAACTGAATTATTGGAGAAGGATTCGGAGTACTCTGGTATTATTGCAGCATTTGTAAAGTTAACTACTGATTTTAAAATCATTCATGGATAAAATTAAAGAAATAAATTTTTATTTGTTTTATCTTGAATATAAGAATAAAAAAGGAGCAAATTATTATATTTCCCGAGCATTAACCCCTTGAAGGGTGGTTAGATAAAATATATCTCAATATATTAATTTTAATTACGAACTTCCACATTGACACCAGAATTTAGAAATGAAAATTTTACTGTATCAAGTATGCGAAGTACATCGCATACATATAAATAGAGATTCATTGATAAAATAAATATATTACAGCCTTTGGCGATTCTTTAATAATAAAAAGTATAAATATAAAAAAGCTATAAAAGAATTTTTTGGTCAGAACTCCTCCATATGAAACATTTTTTTCCCACGCCGAATTAAAAAACTATATAGAAATTTGCGACTGAACCGGGCTATGATTTAAACAATTTTCCAGACCGGTCCGGGTTATGATGTTGACATTTTTTCAGGCCACACCGAACTTTTTCCCCTATGGGTCGGTTTGGGACCTGACCTAGATATTTTCACCCGGGCAGACGTCTGGTATACAAATTTAGCGTAAAAACTATACGTTGCTATTTTATGTCCCAAGAAAAAGCGCTATCTTAAACCGATTTTTATTAAATTGCAATTTGTGAATGCTCCCTAACAAGCGTTGAAATTGAGTGAAGAAATCACAATTTAGAGGCAAGGAAAAGTGGTGTAAGTCAGAAATTTTTGAGGATTTTGGGATTTAATATCTCTGTGGGATTTTTAAATACGGAGAAGAAATTTGTTTTGTTCGATTTAGGAATGGATAAGGAATAATTTCCTAATTGGGAATTTTGCCCTATGGGGGCCGTATAAAAATTTAATTTTCGTATTTTTTCAAATAAGCCCCCCATGGAGTTGCAACTTATCGTATCAGAAATTTCAGCTTTTTTTTTATGAATTTTTGCAATTGGAAGTATGGGTTTAGGGGCAATATTTGAGGAGATAGCCTATTATTTCGATATTTATGACTCAACCTGTATACAAATTTTCATATATTTAAAATAGTGTGACATCAATATAAATATATGCAAATGATTTATCCTCATCGGCCTTAATGGAACTGAATTCTTTTGAGCGCCCTTGTAAAAGGACCGTTAATACTACACACCTTATTTTAAATATCGAACATGCCATCATAAGCACCAATAACGTATAACAATTTCATGGCAATCTGACGATATTTACGCTAGTTAGAGCATGGACAGATGGACAGAAACACAAACCGAATTCATGAACACTTTTCAACTATGTTGGAAAGTAACAAATTTAACGTAAAAAAATTAAGGGTTTCCTGAACTATCTTCCATAAGTGACACTGCTTCTACAAGTAATGCAATAGCTATAGTATGCATATAACTTTTCGACTGAAAATTAAAATTACGTCAAAACTCCCCGTATGATTTGTAGTTGCTAGGCTACCTAAAATCATCTATTTTTTGAAAAATTTTGCATGTTAAACTGAAAAACGGAAACTTCAGCCAATCTGGTTGATATGCTATTTTACTCTATATCAGACATAATACCGCGACTGCTCTCACAAGGGAACCACTTTTGGTGTTGCTCGCTAAGATGTATCACGAAAAACTTTTTTTTTGAAATTCAAAATTTTAACTTGATAAAAAGTTGTTACTATAATCACATATTTACCCCCAAAAATATTTTTGAAATTGAAAAATATTTAGGTCTCCCGGAATGAGAATGAAATTTAAACTTCTTGGCCTAAAATGTAGTTTTTTCATGTTTTTTAAATATATGAATATAAAGTAATTGTTTTTTAAAAAGTAGAAAAACACAAAGTTTAGATAGACATTTGACATTTAAAAAAATTTCGTTTCTGTCATTAATTTTATAAGTCTCCCGGATTTTAATTAAAAATCTCATTATTTTAACAAATATCCAAGATTTTCAGTTTATTTTGTTGATTGTTTTAAATTTGTTACAGGTAATTTTTTACCTCTACAAACCTCCAGATATCATACAAATAAAATGCATATGAATTTTTAATTAGTTTATTAGTCTAATTTGTTTTGACTCATGACATTAGAAACAATTTTTTTAAATATCACACGCACATACAAAAATAAAAGTAAAACTTTGAAAATTTAATAATTAAATGAAAAAGGTTACAAATACAATACAATTAAACATTGAATTCGAAAAGCACTATATCAAAATGAAACTCGATCTCACTGTCTGTTTATCTTGATGGTTTTAGGTAGTGCTATGAAAGTGTAAGCAGCTTTTTCAACTTGCAACCAAAGTTCTTGTTTAGGCCGGTTGAAATACATAATTTATATTGCAGTTAATTGCAAATATGCTTATTAAACAAAAGATATTAAATAAAGTTTATTACTATTATAATAAAAATACTGAAATATTGCTATAGAGAAAAGTTTTACTTGTTCTTTATTCTTGAACTGCTGTAGTTGCAGATATGAAGTGACACTTCGATTCAAATTTTGGAATTTATTTTCTATGCAGCAATCTTTACCTAATTAAGCCATTTCGACTTTTGTGTGCTTAGAAAAACCTGTTTAGACACTGATGCAACTTCCTTTAGAATTTTTTTAATTGTCTGTGTGTATGAAAAAATTTTAAATTTATTTCTATCACTAGTTCCAGAATTAGCAATCAACTCAATATATCGTTTGCTCATGTTAGTCATAAGAGGTTGTTCCGGTTCCGTTACCATAGTAGATTGCCAATGAATAAGACCGATGTAGTTTTCTGCCTCATAAGTAACTTGTGGTGGTTTTAAAACTCTTTTTTCATAGAATTCGGTTTGTCAAGCTTTTTCTATCTTTTACCATGCCAGAGATCTCATAAGTTTTCGAGAATCAGACAACATTCACAGATGGAAATATTCTGGATGTATCGAAAAGGCTTTCTCTAGAGCTGATTGAACAACAATCTTAAATTCATCTTCTATGTACTTGATATACTGTACGATTTAAAAAAGTGTTATGATAAAAAAATAATACTAAGCTGACGTTTTTTATTAAACCATGAGGGGCATAAACTCTGTCAAATTGAACTGGTTTTTTCAATTGTGGAGTTTGAACAATTGATGCAATATTCTGTTTGCAATTGTCAGGCACCTTGCATGAGGAAAGTTTCCAGGTATTCCGCTTGAAAATTTTGGTAATTCTGCTGTCAGTACTGTTTGATTACATAATTTTGATCCATGTTCAAATCTTTCTTATTAACCTCCGGAAAAAGACTATCTATTTTGATTTATTCAACGATAGGTAATTTTTGACAGTTTATTAAACTTTTACTTATAGACCACAGAAATACATTAGACCGTCTAAGACAAAAAAAATTTCCTAAGAAGTAATTCATTTAAATGAAGCAAACAAATTACTCATGTACTGTTCGCTTTAAAACACACTAATTCAATACAATTTATCCATTAGAGACACCATTACATGTTGCCTATACTACACCCAAGAGTTTTAATAGTTGTCACATGAATACAGTAACATTTCATGTATTTTAGTATTGATGATACTATGTCTTTCCCAGAACGTCTGTCTGGAGTTACATAACCAAAATATGCTGGACATCCTTTTTATATATCCATGAAGATAGCTTATCAAGATAAAGAGACACTGAAATCGAGATTTCCTTTGAAAAATAATCTTCTAATTCAATGTTTAACTATTCTATTTGTAACTTTTTTCATTTAAATCGTAAACTTTTTAAGCTTTACTTTTATTTATGTGTGTGTGTCTGAGATTTTAAAAATTGTTTCTAATGTCATAAGCCAAAACAAATTAGACTAATAAACTAATTAAAATTAATATACATTTCATTTGCATATCTAGGGGTTTGCAGATGTAAAGAATTATCTGTAACAAATTTAAAACCATCAACAAAGTAAAGTGAAAATCTTGGATATTTGGTAAATTAATGAAATTTTTAATTCGATTCCGGGAGACTTATAAAATTAATGACAGAAATTTTTTTTTTGAATTTCAAATGCTTATCTAAACTTTATGTTTTTGTAGTTTTCAAAATACAATTACTTTATATTCATATATTTAAAAAATATGAAAAAAGTATTTTATGCCAAAAAGTTTAAATTTCATCCTCATTTCGGGAGACTAAATATTTTTCAATTTCAAAAATATTTTGGGGGGTAAATATGTGATCATAGTAAAAACTTTTTGTTAACTTAAAATTTTGAATTACAAAAAAAAAAAAACGTTTTTCGTGATACACCCTATTGCTCACATCTAGCATCGAGACTTGGTACATTTTAACCCTTTCATTCCCAGTGAGTCCAAATGGCATCACGATATTCCTTATTTATTTTTCTATATTTAAATCTGATATTCCAAATTCATACCAGAAAATTAAAATATAAGTACTTGTTTTTCTTAATACCAAACATTTCATACTTAAATAAACTATAATTTACCATTGAAATTTTCTGGTGTGATTTCAGATTCTCTAAACAACGGAATTTTTAGAACGTATTCTACCATGGGAATGAAAGGGTTAAAGCCCTATAATAGAAAGATAATCGAAAAAAAATTATTGACAATCGAAAAAAACATTCCAATAAAGTTTTTTTTCTGCATACCTTTCTGAAAATACTGTTTTCCAGGCTACTTATCAGACTATTAAAATAGTTTTTTTTAAGGAAAAGAATTTATAAATTAGTTAGTAATAAATATAAAATATAGAAAAAAGTTTTAAAATTCCTTCAAAAACCAACGAATTTGGTTTTGAAATATTATATTCACACTTTATATAACATTATATTCACACATTTGGCGAGGAAAATTTGGCGTTTTCTCAAAATTAGTTTTCCAGCAATCCTAGCCGAATGTTGTAGCCCCAAAATAAGGCAAACGAAAACCCTGTAGCACCATATTTGGTGAGGTAACTCCATTTTGACGTGAAATAAACAAATAAAAATCCAATAATGAAAAATATAAAGTTTAAACAAATACATAAAATATGATTTTAACAGAGAATTTTTATCAGTTCTCTAACTTTTATGTATAGGGCTTCAAAATGCACCAGGTCTCCATGGTAAGTGCGATCAACAGAAACACTTGTTCCCTTGTCAGTATTAAAATAGGGTAATAGACACACTGAGCACACACAGCTCCAAATCACAGTGAAAAAATATGTTTTACTTCACAAATATTGCATCTCATTTTCTTCTTTGCAGCAGAGCCATTACTGTTGCCGCCAGATGCCCGGATTTAAGAAGGTTATGCCAATTTTCAGTGGCGATCAGACCTCTATTACACAACTACTGGGCAGGTCACTAAAAGTCCCAATTTTTCAGGATGCACGAAATCTTTCCCATTTCTGGTAATACCGTGCTGTTTGCTAGTTTGCATTGATTGGAACTTTATACGGTAAAATTTGTGAAGGCAAAACTTATCTACAAAGAAAAAAAATTCCGTCTTTTCCAAATTAATGCCATAAAATGTTCTAGCTTAGACGAAAATCTGTCTAAAACGAAATCATTTTCGCTTCCATTTTCACAAGATTTACTGTACTTTCTTCAGAAAAATCTCTGTAAATGAAACCTATTTATAACGGAATTCTCCTTAGAAATTAAAAATTTTATTGTCTGTCTGATGGGAATATTACAAATTATGTGGTAAATTAGAAATTTGTTTCAGTCCTTAACGAGTAAATTTCCACAAAGTTTATTTAGTATAATAACATCTACTATGGCGAATTAGAAAGGAAATAGAAATTGCCGTTTTAAACAAGTTTTCGTGTTAGCAGATGTATTTGTTAAGTATATTCTACCGTTTGGACAGTAAAATTTTAATATTTAAGTCAAGATTTCATAATAGACAGGTTCGGCTTTCACACAATTTTCTGTATTTTCTGTCCCAATTTAGAAGCTGCTTTCCTCACATTTTTGCCTCCCTGTCTCCATTTTCGTGATACTGCACTTGGCAACATTAGACGGTAATGTCGAGATTTTTAATTTTATTTATTTTTTATCTATAAAAAAATCGCCCTTCACGATAAGGAATAATTTGCAACCGGCAAGTCACTCCGACATGAACCTTTTATAATGTGTTCTAGCTTTTCTTCGAATTTTCGAAAAGCCTAATATGTTTAAATTTTTGTTATGCAATTTTGCCGTCTCAATCTAACAACTAATATTTATCTGAAAATTTTTATTAGTAGAGACTAGGGCATATGTGAATATGGGGCGCATGTGAATATCGCATTTTTTCCCTAGTTATTATATCATTCTTTAAATGAAAAAAAAAATACGTTGACAGCACCTGTTATGTTAAAAATATGTTAAACTATGTTAAAATATGTTTATGCTGACATATGTTAAAAAATTTTGAAGCTCTTTGAAGTTTGTCCTCGGTAGCCAAAATACTGTTGATAGATCTTACAAGTAAAACCTGGTTTAATCTTGCTAAGTGAATAGCTTTATTTATTTATGCTTTTACACTGGTTTCCAAAAATTAAGGAAAAATCACAAAAATAGCGTTAACTAGTTCATAAAGAAAGCAATAAGTATGAAATTTGGATATATTGTTAAATAAAAGTTGTTGAATAAAAATACCAAATGCAAATTAGTGGTGCTGCAATCGCACTGTGTAATCCGTGAGGCACATAAAAATGCACGTTAGAGAGTAAGGCTGCAATAGTCGCTGTGATAGTGATATTATAAATCTAGGATAGCCAATTCATTACAATGACCTCGAGGCATCATTTGCCCACAGAACTGCGATTTAGAGCTATTAGGAGATTGGAGGCAGGACAAAGTCAGGCAGAGGTGGCTAGATGGTTAAATGTGAGTCCTTCGGTGGTTCATAGGCTTTGGCAACAATTTCAAACTACTGGTTCGGGTTCAAAAAGGTTCAGCCAAGGACGGCCAAGGGTTTCGACAAGCGCCGATGACCGATATGTGTGTCGGTTCTATTCCTTCGGTTATGTGTCCGAAGGAATAGAACCGCCACACCATCTCAGCTTAGATCCTGCCTTGCTGCAGCTACTAGAAGGTTGGTGTCACTGTCTACTGTGCGTAGAAGGCTTCACGAAGGTGGACTTTACGCGAGGCGACCAATAATTTGTGTGCCGCTCACCTCACGTCACCGGAGAGAACGTTTGATGTGGGCACGTCAACATGGTCAATCAATGGAGACGTGTTCTATTCACGGATGAGTCCCGGTTTAGCCTCAAAAGCGATAGTAGGCGTTGTTTGATTGGGAGAGAGCAGGGAATACGCTATCATCCATCAAACATTCGTGAAAGAGATTCATACGGAGGAGGCAGTGTCTGCGTTTGGGATGGTATCTTTTTGGGTGGACGCACAGACCTCCATGTCTTTCCACATGGAACCGTAAATGCTCATGTCTATAGAGATGACATCCTTAATGTTTATGTGCGACCTTATGCCGGTGAAATAGGTAATGATTTCCTGTTACAGGACGACAACGCTAGACCGCACAGAGCTCGCATCGTGGAAGATTATATTCATCACCAGACAATTCAGCGCATGGAAAGGCCAGCTCGATCACCGGACTTGAATGACTTCGAGCATGTTTGGGATGCTTTAGAAAGACGTGTCGCTGCTCTCAATCCCCCTCCTCTGACCCTTGGCACGCTTACAACTACTTTGGAAGAGCAATGGCTCTTATTTCCCAGCGAACTCATCGACCGCATAATTGACAGTATGACACATCGCTGTATGTGCTGTATTGCTACTAGGGGTGATCATACGGCATATTAAAGGTACTTTTCCTATACCAAACTGGCAAACTGATTTCGTTATTTTTATAATTATGCTATTTTTTGAAACGCCATAATTGTCTGGTAATTTCTTTTCGTGTTATTTTATACCTTACTATGCGATGTATATTGTGGCTGGGTTTCATTAAAATCTACATGCAATATTTTGAATTATCGCTATTTTTGTGATTTTTCCTTAATTTTTGGAAACCAGTGTACTTGAATTGTACAGTTTTACACATACAGTCACCGCAAAAAAAAATCTTGACATTTGCGATTTCAGAAGTTTTGTTAAATATCTAGAAATATACACGAGTAATGACTCTGAAACTCCAGATGTATAAACAAAACAGTACAGGCCATATGTTTTCAAGAAGACTTTTTTCCAAAATTGAATAGGAGACCGTCAACAAATTGAAAAAGAATGAATATATTTTGAATAACCCTGTCAAAACTAATGTAGCAAAAGCGTTCAAACGGCACATTACGATTAAGTGGTTTATGGTAATAAACTGTGTTCATTTTTATGCCGATAGCACGTATACCCGTAGAGAAATTAAGGTTTTTATAAAAACGGTAACAAATATTTTCCAAGTTTTTTGCTTATAATTTGCAGAGTTCTTAATAAAAAACAATGTTCTTTTCAGAAAATATGAGAAACGCCATCGAACCCTGTAATCAAAATTAAAAAATATTAATAATTGTATGAAAAATGAGCAGGTTTACTAAAAAAATTTTCATTGCGCATGCGTCAACTCTATAAAATTTCATTTGCATTTTCTGTTAGCTGAATGTGTAGAGCAACATTTGTTAAAGTTTCAAAATCATACCTGGAAAATTCTGAAAATTATCGCCGAAAGAATAAGATCAAAATCCAATATTACCAAAATGAAACAAAAAAAATGAGGGGCTGTATCCATATTTTATTGATTAGTGTCTACACAATACTGCACATACTACTATATTTGGATACAGCTCCTCATCTTTTTGCCTCATTTTGGGAATAAGGGATTTTGATCGTATTTTATCGACGATAATTTTCAGAATTTTCAAGGTATGATTTTGAAACTTTGACAAAAGTTGTTCTATACATTTAGCAAACAAATGAAATGCAAATGAAATTTTTATAGAGTTAACGCTTGCGCAGCGAAAATTTATTTAGTAAACCTGCTCATTTTTCATACAATTATTAATATTTTTTAATTTTGATTACAGAGCATTATGTACAATGTCGTTTCTCATATTTTCTGAAAAGAACATTGTATTTTATTTAGAATTCTGCAAATTATAAGTAAAAAACTTGGCAAAATTTGGGACCGTTTTTATAAAAACTTTAATTTCTCTACAAGTATACATGCTATCGGCATAAAAATAAACACAGTTTATTACCATAATCCACTTAACCTTCCTACCCTATTCAAATCTGAATCTTTTATTTAACTTCCTTTATGAAAAAAGTTTTGGTTCGAATCGTATAAAACAAATTATAGTTATGGGTCGATTAGTCCCATTCAGGGTAGGAAGGTTAATCATAATCTGCTGTTTGAACACTTTTGCTACATTAGTTTTGACCAGTGTTGGGCAGAATCTAATTACAAAGTAATGAAATTACAGATTAAAATACATTATAATCTCCTCTCAGTGTAATTAATTAACAGGGAAGAATTACAAAGTAATTTTAAATACGTTTTTGGAATGCATAATTTGATTATCGTGTAATGGAATTACAATTCAATTCTCATTTTATCATTTAAAATGTAATTAGATTAATTTGTATTTAGATTACAAGACGATTCAGATTACATTCTTAATTATATAATTAAATTAACCTTAAATGGATTACGAGATGATTCAGATTATATTTTTAATTATATAATCCAAGTAACCTGAATTTCATTACAAGAAAATTCCGATTATATTTTTAATTGTGTTGTGCACTTAACGTGTAATTGATTATTAGAAATTCTAAATACAGCTTTAAAAATATAATTTAGATTAAATTCTAATGTATTACAAATAAATGTAAATTACGTTTGTACACAATACAATTTTTACACGCGTAATTTAATACAAGTAAATCTAAATTAAATTATATGAAATGTATTTAAATTAAATTGCAATTAATTACGAGTTCATTGTAACTGCTTTTTGTAAATTGATATAAAAGTTACTTGTAATTCATTGGAAGTTAAACCGAATTACGTCTAAGAGTGTAACTAAATTTATAAGTTACTACTTGTATTTTAGCAAGTATTGATTTATAATGTTATTAAAACGTAATGGAATTTTTTAAATGGAATTGTATATTTACGATTTATCTGGCTGGGGGGGGGGGGAAATTTCGTATTATGTATGTGTTGGGGTATAGATGTAAATCTCAGCGTAGTAATTTATAGACATAATATACAATTTCTTATTGTTAGTACTGACAAATGTGACGGTAAAAAATGTGTTGCAAATTTTGAAAACTTTGTGTGATGTTAGGACAATGGGGTAAAATATTTTCTCAATTTCAGGTGGAAGGAATATTAGATTATTTTTACAAGTATGTTAGAAATACAGCAAGGAACTTTAACAATTTTAAATATTGAGGCTGACATAGAAGTAAAGTCGAGGGGGGGGGGGGTGTTCTGAAAACCATTTTTAAATGATACAGTCAGTTAAGAATGATTTTTGTACCGATCCGTGATTGAAATAACAGTAAAATACTTTTATTTTTATTTACTTTTTTTAAGCTATAGTATAGCTTTTATCGCGAGCTTTGAGCGCGATTTCTAGACCGAATCTAGAAATTCCGTAACGAGAAAAAAAAAACTAACATTTCCGTAATAAGGAAAAAACCTAACACTCCGGTTAACGTCGTTCTCATATAACTCGCGCATATAATGCATATAACTCGCGAGCTAAGTTTCGTAGCGTGGCCAAATTTTGTTTGGTAATTTATTATGAGACAGTGTTACTTTTGGTGACAGGAGACCCCCACGGTGAGGGTCGAAAAAATTAAAATGCAACTCGCGATCTAATTTTCGTAGCGCGGCCAAATTTTGTTTGGTAATTTATTATGAGACATTGTTAATTTTTGGTGACAGGAGACCCTCCACGGTAAGGATCGAAAAATTTAAAATGCTTATAACTCGCGATCTAATTTTCGTAGCGCTTCAAATTTTGTTTGGTAATTTATTATGAGAGAGTGTTAATTTTTGGTGACAGCAGACCCCCCATGTGGAGGGTCGAAAAATTTAAAATGCTTATAACTCGCGATCTAATTTTCGTAGCGCGGCCAAATTTCGTTTGGTAATTTATTATGAGACAGTCTTAATTTTTGGTGACAGGAACCCCCCCCCCCACGGTGAGGGTCGAAAAATTTAAAATGCTTATAACTCACGATCTAATTTTCGTAGCGCGGCCAAATTTTGTTTGGTAATTTATTATGAGACAGTGTTAATTTTTGTGACAGGAACCCCCCCCCCCCCACGGTGAGGGTCGAAAAATTTAAAATGCTTATAACTCGCGATCTAATTTTCGTAGCGCGGCCAAATTTTGTTTGGTAATTTATTATGAGACAGTGTTAATTTTTGGTGACAGGAGACCCCCCCCCCACGGTGAGGGTCGAAAAATTTAAAATGCTTATAACTCGTGGTCTAATTTTCATAGTGCGGCCAAATTTTATTTGGTAATTTATGATGAGACAGTGTTAATTTTTGGTGACAGGAACCCCCCCCCCCACGGTGAGAGTCGAAAAATTTAAAATACTTATAACTCGTGATCTAATTTTCTTAACGCGGCCAAATTTTGTTTTGTAGTTTATTACGAGACAGTATTAATTTTTGTGACAGGAGACCCCCCCCCCACGGTGAGGGTCGAAAAAATTAAAATGCAACTCGCGATCTAATTTTCGTAGCGCGGCCAAATTTTGTTTGGTAATTTATTATGAGACAGTGTTAATTTTTGGTGACAGGAGACCCCCCCCCCCACGGTGAGGGTCGAAAAATTTAAAATGCTTATAACTCCCAATCTAATTTTCGTAGCGCGGCCAAATTTTGTTTGGTAATTTATTATGAGACATTGTTAATTTTTGGTGACAGGAGACCCTCCACGGTAAGGATCGAAAAATTTAAAATGCTTATAACTCGCGATCTAATTTTCGTAGCGCTTCAAATTTTGTTTGGTAATTTATTATGAGAGAGTGTTAATTTTTGGTGACAGCAGACCCCCCATGTGGAGGGTCGAAAAATTTAAAATGCTTATAACTCGCGATCTAATTTTCGTAGCGCGGCCAAATTTCGTTTGGTAATTTATTATGAGACAGTGTTAATTTTTGGTGACAGGAACCCCCCCCCCCCACGGTGAGGGTCGAAAAATTTAAAATGCTTATAACTCGCGATCTAATTTTCGTAGCGCGGCCAAATTTTGTTTGGTAATTTATTATGAGACAGTGTTGATTTTTAGTGACAGGAGAACCCCCACGGTGAGAGTCGAAAAATTTAAAATGCTTATAACTCGTGATCTAATTTTCGTAGCGCGGCCAAATTTTGTTTTGTAGTTTATTATGAGACAGTGTTAATTTTTGGTGACAGGAGACCCCCCCACGGTGAGGGTCGAAAAATTTAAAATGCTTATAACTCGTGGTCTAATTTTCATAGTGCGGCCAAATTTTATTTGGTAATTTATGATGAGACAGTGTTAATTTTTGGTGACAGGAACCCCCCCCCCCCCCCACGGTGAGAGTCGAAAAATTTAAAATACTTATAACTCGTGATCTAATTTTCTTAACGCGGCCAAATTTTGTTTTGTAGTTTATTATGAGACAGTGTTAATTTTTGTGACAGGAGACCCCCCCCCCCACGGTGAGGGTCGAAAAGTTTAAAATGCTTATAACTCGCAATCTAATTTTCATAGCTTGGCCAAATTTTGTTTGGTAATTTATTATGAGACAGTGTTACTCTTGGTGACAGGAGTCCCTCCACGGTGAGGGTCGAAAATTTTAAAATGCTTATAATTCGCGATCTAATTCTCGTAGCGCGGCCAAATTTTGTTTGGTAATTTATTAAGCTATTGCATAGCTTTTATCGCGGGCTTTGAGCGCGGCAACCGAATCTAGAAATTCCGTAACTAGAAAAAACCTAACACTCCGGCTAACTACTTTTCAGTTTGGCAGACTTCAGCACGGTATCCTTCGGTAGACTTCGGCAGACATTGACGCGGTATTTTTCAGATATTTAGAGGATATCAAGTTTTAAACTTATGTTTCTTATTTCAGTTACCATAAACCTATAGTTTTAATGATAAAAATTCCTGATTAACCTACATGTATTGTAAGATAATAAAAATATTTTAAACGATATTAACTTCTCATTTATTCAATAAAAGAATTTTTTTTCCTTATCGGTCATCACGCTCAAAATGTGTAGCTTGAAATTATGTCAAAGAAAAAGAAAAAACTTGAATTAATATCGAAGACACAAAAAACTGCATAAATAAAAAATATATAAATAACTATAATTGCATAAGTTGATAAAAAATGCTATGCAATTGCTTTACCGCGGTAGTCCCCGAGTGCCACACGTAATTTTTACCAAGACATGGTTGTAACTGTAATGCAGAAGGTTACAATTTTCATTTCTTTGCGGTAATGCTGTAACTGTGAAATATTAATTGCAAATACTTTTAATGCGAATGTTATTTTAATTCCGGGTCGTGACTGACGTAGCCTGGCGTTCTTATAGAGGTCTGTATGGGCCAAAATGTCCAGGCTCAGACTCTGCAATCCAATTTCTATCTTAACCAAGGTCGCTAAAAGAGAAAAAAATCATCTGATCCAATACCGATAACCTGACCCAAAACAGATCAACACCCTCCGCCCCCCTCCCCCCAAAAAAATGTCAATCCATATCTGAAGGTGGTTACAATAAGTATCCCATGTAATTGTACAAATATTTTACATTTTTGTTTTAGCAGAAAACACATGTATAATGCATACTCGGCAATATTCAAACATATAGTACTTCATATGAAAAATAGTCTGACCTTTTGAAAAATTTATTCAGCAACCAGTCTATATTCGAAACGAACGTGTCAAAACTCAAAATAAAAAAATCCCGTATCCGAAACGTTTAAAATAAACCCGATCCGAAACGTTTAAAATAAACCCGATCCGCAACCAATAAATTCAACTCGAACCCAAAAATTACATTTGAGGTCAAACTGAGACTTACCGAACTCGGCACAAACATTTTTTTTTGACCAGAAATTGAAATGAAAGAAAATGAATTCCTATATTTTAATGGAATTATAAAGTGTGGTTTGTAGATATATCTTTAAATCAATGTTATCTTTTATATAGAAAAATAAATATCTAATATATACTCCTTAGTGCAGAACCTCTAAATAAAGTCATTTCGGGACATCTAAATTTTTCTCTTCTTTGAAAACGTTCGGTTTTCAAAGGAAAAAGAATGCCGATTGAAAAGAATTCACTAAATAGAGGTGTCCATTATTTAGGAGTATTCGCATAAAGAGTTTACACTACGTGTTATTACTTTTGAATAGCGAACGAAATTCATGCATTTGACATGACGAGTTCTATTATATAAATAAAAGTTTTCGCTATTTGCAGACGTCTGTCATAGATCTTTCACTATATATAAAGTTATTATAGGAAAAATATTTAGACTTTTTTCTGAAAAAGGGAATCAAACCCAGAGGTGTCGCGATAGGGGATTAGCGGGGGAGTCTCCCCCCGCCCCAAATTATCTGAAATTAGGAAATTATAGATTTTTGAAAAAAAAATTCTTATTTAAAATAGTAAAAAAGTATGTTTTTTATTGTTTTGCTAACTACATTATAATCGCTACATATCACACGTTGTATATATCATTTCACTTGGTAAACAGAGTAATTTGTTTCCAGTTGGGAAAATTTTGAATCCTGTAGTTACGTCCTTGATTAAACCCAAATCCGACTCTCAAGTGTTAAATCCAAACCGGAACAAATCCGAACTCGAAACCTATCTGGCCCAAACTCGGCCCGCAGCATAACGCATAAATTTATCCGACCCACAGCAAAAAAGTTCGAATAAACCCGATCCGCAGTAAAAAAAAAAAATATTGTTAAAAATAGTAAAGAAGTGTGAAATTTGTATTGTTTTGCTGACTACATTATAATCACTACATATCACACGTTGCATATAGCATTTCACTTCGAAAATAGGATAATTTGTTTCAAGTTGGGAAAATTTTGAATCCTTCCTCCCCCCCCCCCTAAAAATATCTGTAGTTACGTCCTTGAATAACCCGAATCCGACTCTCAAGTGTTAAACCCAATCCGGAACAATTCCGAACTCGAAATAATGTAAGTCAACCTGGCCCTAACCCGCCCGCAGCAAAAAGTATAAATCTATCCGACCTACAGGAAAAAAGTTCAAAAGAACCCGATCCGCAGTAAAAGATATCTCCCCCTATCCGAAATTTCTATTCAATCCGAATGTAAAGTCTGTGATGTCTCAGATGTGAAACCAAATCCAAACTTGAAATAATGTTAGTCAACCTGATTCAAACAAGAACCACAGCAAAATAAAAAAAGAAAAAAAAAAAAAAAATCAACACGACATGAACCACAGCAAAAAAATAGAAATAAACCGAACCCGCAATGAAAAACATTACCTCCTACCTGAGTCTTCAAATTTTTACATTAATCTCCCTGGAGGTTTCTCTAGATTAGCCTTTGATATAAATAGCATCAGAGAAAAGAACCGCTAAGATTATCTAACTACTGTTTCTAAGAACAGCACTTAAAAAAACTTCATTTTTCAAATATCCGTCGAAAAATTTTGGTTTGACTCCTAAGCCTATAGTATTGTTCTGACCCGAACCTGAAAATTTCATTGGAAGCTAAGCCAAAACCCATCCAAAAATTTTTCGTTGACCTTCGTCGAAACTCGAAACCGAAATGAGGAAAAAATAATCCACATTTTAATGGAACTGCATAAAATATAGTATACATTTATACCTTTAATAGCAAATTTATCTTTTATTTAGAAAAAGTAAAAGTCTAATGTAAACTCTTTAATATTCAAGTAATTGTAGATTCTCTAAACAACGGAAGCAGATTAATGGGGTGTCTAAATTGTTGAAAAGTGTTCGCTAAATAGAAGTGTCTACGATTCGAGAGAATTTGCATGAAGATTTTAATGTAAATATTTTTCTTACGAATAGCAATTTTCAATGTAAAAGTTTAAAAATATTCATAATTAATTATTTGGAACTGTCTGTCATGGCTCTTTTAGTGTATATAGTTTTTATGGAGCAAAATATTTAGACTTTCATTTAAAAAACCGGATCAATTTCTTGCAAAACTGAAAACCTAATCTGAAACCGATCCAAACCCGAAATAATTAAAATAAATTTGACCCAAATCCAACGCGTAGCTAAAAAGTAGAACTCCACTCGGTTCGCAACAAATTTGTAAAAATCATTCCGACCAACAGCAAAAAAATAGAAGTCAACCGGACTCAAAACCAACCAGCAGTAATGAAATAGACCCAAAACAAAAAAGTAGAAATCAACAAAACCCAAATCGACCCACAGCAACACAGTAGAAGTGAACTGGACCCAAACCCGACCCACAACGAAAAAAATTAACCTCGACCCAACCCAAATTGAAAAAAAAAAATTCCACGTCTGAGCTGCGCGTCCGATTGGAACCTCGAAATTTCTGATATCACCCTATCTCCCTTGAGGACCCTCCGGACCTGCCATTGATTAAAATAAAATACGTTACACAAGATTTCCCCTTTTTTACGACTGTAAAAAGTGTATTCTTTCCCTTAAAAGTAATAAATATTAAAAATATTTCTTTAAAATTTTAAACAAGTTGATCAACAGTTTTAAAGTTACTAATCTTTAACTTTCTAACTTTAAGTTCTGCTTATTTGTGATAAAAACTGTTTTTCGAACTTAAAACTCTAAATTGTCAGATATTTTACACTTGTATAACAAAAGGAGATACGTCACAGTCTCCTGACCAGGCCGTAAACATGTACTAGCAAATTATTATTTAAGATTTTATTATTTGTTTGCTGTTTTAACTGAAAAATACGTAAAAAGAACGCATTTATTTTTTTTACTATTTTGCTATAAAAAAAAGGACCAACAAACAAACAAACAAACAAACCAATCCACCAAACAATCAACAAACCAACCAACCAACAAATCAACAAACAAAAGAACCAATAACAAAACAACCAACAAAACAGCAAACAAAACAACCAACTAACCAACAAACAAACAAACAAACGCATTCTCCCTCCCTTTTAAATTTCGAATTTTTAAGGAAATGCTAGAGATTATTTACATTTTATGAGTAATTACCATTCTAAATTTCATGTTTTTAGCCCCTTCAATAAGAACGCTTTTTTAGAAGGCTTTTTGCTCCTGCATTCTCTTTGGATTTGTGGCATCCACATAAGATACAACCTATGCTTGTTTCCGGGCGAACACAATGATTTTGGTACCAATACTTTTGAAATCAGTTCGGTAGTTCCGGAGATTATCCCTTACAAACATTGGAATTGTCCGTGCAAACCAGCCAACCAACCAATCAATCAACACCAAACCAACCAACCAACAATCAAATAAACAAACAAATAAACCAACCAATCAATCAACAAACGAACAAACAAACAAACCAAGCACGCAGGCATCCCCCCCCCCTTTCTAATTTTCGAATTTTTAAGAAAATGCTAGAGATCATTGACATTTTATAAGTAATTAGAATGCTAAATTTCATGCTTATAGTCCCTTCAGTAACACAAAAATCGTATTTTTAGAACTCTTTTTGGTCCTGTACCCCCTTTGAATTTGTGGTATCGACATAAGATACAGCCTATGTTTGATTCGGAACGAACACCATAATTTTGGTACTGTTACTTTTGAAACCAATTCGGTAGTTTCGGAGATTATCCCTTATAAACAAACAAACAAACTTTTTCTCGTTATAATATAGGTATAGACTAAAATAAGATGGGCTTCTATAGAAAATCGAGATACCCCCTCTCCCTTGAAACGATTGCGTTTACTATACGAAATTTGTTTAGTTTGACAATTTAAATCCGAGTTCACTTTTGGGTTTTTAAAACCTTTTATTTGCTCTATACTAAAATTTACCGGTCTTTGGCAACCCCCCCCCCCATCTTCATAAATTTTGCCTTTATCATATAAAGTATGAGTGTCTTACGATAAATAAAGTTTTAGTTATACGTTTTTAAGTTACCAGCTCTTTATATTTAAGATACACTAAAATATTTGGGAGGGCGGAGAGGGCAGAGTTTCAGTAAAAAATTAGTGGGTTATCCAGTTTAAAATTCTCAGTTATAAAATTTAAATAGTCACTGTAATATTTAACACCAGATATCATCCTCATTATAATATCATTGTAACCCAGATTTCTTAGTTATCATTAAAAGAATATAATCATAAATAAGCCTCAAGTACGAATGGAATAAAACCTAATTAGAAAATTTTCTGTTTCCATTGCACATTAATTGTAACTAAAATTTCTAGTTACCATTACAACAACGCAACGGTAATAATAATCATAAATACATTTAAAATCAAATATATAAATCTAAAATAACATTCGCATTAAAAGCATTTGTAATTAAAATTTCACAGTTACAGCATTTCCGCAAAGCAATGAAAATCGTAACCTTCTGCGTTACGAAAAAGTAGAAATCAATAAAACCCAAACCGACCCTCAGCAACAAAGTAGAAGTGAACTGGATCCAAATCCGGCCCAAAACTTAAAACCATGTCTTAATGAAAAATACGTGTGGCATTCGGGGACTGCCACGGTAAAGCTATTGCATAGCATTTTTTATTAACTTATGCAATTAAAATTATTTATATATTTTTTATTTAAGCAGTTTTTTTGTCTTTTATATTAATTCAAGTTTTTTTCTTTTTCTTTGATGTTAATTCAAGTTACACTTTTTGAGCTTGATGATCGATAAGATAATATTTTTTTTTACTTTTATTGAATAAATGAGAAGTTAATATCGTTTAAAATATTTTTATTATATTACAATACATGTAGGTTAATCAGGAATTTTTATTATTGAAAATATAGGTTCATGGTAACTGAAATAAGAAACATAAGTTTGAGACTTGATATCCTCTAAATATCTGAAAAATACCGCGTCAATGTCTGCCGAAGTCTACCGAAGGATACCGTGCCGAAGTCTGCCGAACTAAAACGACGTTAGCCGGAGTGTTAGGTTTTTTCTAGTTACGGAATTTCTCGATTCGGTCTCCGCGCTCAAAGCCCTCGATAAAAGCTATGCAATAGCTTAATAAATTACCAAACAAAATTTGGCCGCGCTACGAGAATTAGATTGCGCGTTATAGCACTTTAAATTTTTCGACCCTCATTGTGGGGGGTCTCCTGTCACCAGAAATTAACACTGTCTCATAATAAATTACCAAACAAAATTTGGCCGCGCTATGAAAATTAGATCGCGAGTAATAAGCATTTTAAATTTTTCGATCCTCACCGTGGGGGGTCTCCTGTCACCAAAAATTAACACTGTCTCATAATAAATAACCAAACAAAATTTGGCAGCCCTACGAAACTTAGATCGCGAAATATAAGCATTTTAAGTTTTTCGCCCCTCACCGTGGGGAGTCTCCTGTCACCAAAAATCAACACTGTCTCATAATAAATTACCAAACAAAATTTGGCCGCGCTACGAATATTAGATCGAGTGTTATAAGCATTTTAATTCTGACACTTTCTTTTTCTTGTTCAACAATTGCGCAATTTTCTTGTTAAAATGCTGATTTTTATTCGTAAATATTACTGTTCAGTCACGTAACTTTTTTTTTTTTTTTTTTTTTTTTTTTTTTTTTTTTTTTTTAACATCGAGATCCTAACAAGGAAGGTCTCCATACGGGCATAAAAATCTGAAAAAATTACAGAATGTTCTTCTCATATAGTTATATATGTTTATAAAAAAAATTCGGCGGAACCTCCTTATAACGTCCGTAAAAAAATAATAAAAATTTCGTTCATTTGGCGATTTATCTCCGGTTGGCGAAAAAACGAAATTTTGAAAAATACGCTTTTACGCTTCGAATACTTTTTAAAGAAAAAAATTTCTATGTTCAATTTATTTAAATAAGTTTAGTTTAAGTAATTTTAGTTTTGCATTTTTACTTTAAGTGTAATTTTGTCATATACGTTTATATGTACTTATAACAAAATTAAATTAATATATTTTATCATTTAAAACACAATTTAAATTGATTAAAATGTTTCAAATTGAAAGATACACTGTTAAAAATCTGCTGCATTTTGTTGCAACGTCACTCCACTACTTTTATAGAATATCTCTCTTCTGACCAATGAGAATGCTCCATAGCACGGTGAATTGACCGTTCCTTGCTTGTATAGAAAACGGCTACTTGGCCGTGAAATGGAGCTTTCTCATTGGTTGGATTAGAGACATTATATACAAGCGGTGGAGTGCGTTGCAACAAAATGCAGCAGATTTTTAACAGTGTATGACACGGTCAATTCGCTGTGCTATGGAGCATTCTCATTGGTCAGAAGAGAGATATTCTATAAAAGTAGTGGAGTGACGTTGCTGTAAAAGCTGCAGATTTTTAACAGTGAAGTCAATTAAAATCAATTTTCAGATTCGTTAAAATCGTCTGCTTTTGGCGAGGAAATGCACTGCTCGCCAAATCCCGCGTCGCTTTCAGCTTTTCACGCCAATTATTCCAAACTATTTTATTTTTTTACATATCTAATAATGTAATTCCGCCGCTAATTTTCACTGATCCTTTATTACTTACATGAGTAGTTTAATTCGTATTTTTTTCAAAAAATTCTGAGTATGCCCCCAATGGAGACCTTCCTTGTAAGTGTAACATTTTGATTTTGAAACAAATTATATCACTCCTAGATCCGACTATACCTTGATTAAAATCGATAATCAATGATTAGGTAAAAGGTTAATATATAGTTATGTAGTTTCAGAACCATAGAACAAAATTAAGAATATTTCAATCAAAACATGTGTAATGTTCAACCTGTGGATAAAATCTTAACCGTAACCTAATTGTACTTTAATCGCAAGCTATCTGTAACCTAACTGCAACTTAACCTGAGCCAAACTTAAATATATCATAAATGTAACCTAACCGTCGCCTTATCATAACTTATCCGTTTTTTGACAGTAACCTAACTGCAACTTACTTTAACCTAACTGTAACCTAATCATTACCTAACTAGAACGTAACCGGAATTCAAATATAACGTAAGACTAACCGTAACATAATTGCAACCTGACTATAATCCAAATGTAACATAACTGTTCCCTAACCGTAGCCAAATTCTAAAATTAACACTATTTTTAAACTAACAATTCTAACCGCGTACGTGCTACAAAGTACTTTAGTTCCACTTTTCATCGCAACGGGGCGCAGTATGATTTGTACGAAAATCCTATATGGATCACAGCCACCTGCGGTCGGATATAATAGACGTGCAATGCACGATTTGCAGAATGCTACAGTTTCACTTTCCATCGCCAGAATGAGCATTCTTTCGCAAACAAACCTAAATCCGAACGATAATCCGATTTACATTCTTTCCGTAGATATATTACCCAACGGGATGGGGATACAAATAGCAATTTAGGAAATTTGTTGAAATTTCTATTCAGAACTAATGATAACCACCACGCAATGAAGAGTCCAATATTAATCAATAAGGATCTCCTACACTGCTGCTGAATGCTCTGTCAAATATGTTAGTTCAATTTTTCACCTCCAGGAGCACCTTAATAAACCTATACCGAAGGAAACTCCAGTATTAAGCATATTCGTACATATATTAGTCGAGAGGGTGGGAAAATCTAATTAGAATTTAAGAAATTTAGTGAAATTATTGTTCGGAAATAATCACTAATTATAAATCAAGGATGAAATGTGTTTTGTACGAATGTCCTACACATATTCCCACTACCTGTAGCACTGTATGGCAGGTGTGTGTTAAAATCGGAACAATTTTTAGTGTTCAAAATGTTTAAAAGCGAAAAAAAAGAACAATGAAAAAATGTGAACACATTCCAACTCATTCACATTGGAAATTTGAACATTTCCAATGTGAAAAATCCAACACATTCAGAATAATGTAAAAAAACTGCACCGTTTAAAAAATTAAAATATTACGTCTCATTTCACCATGTGAAAATATTAAGCATTTCAAAACCAAATTTCAGCTCTGCCCATCTACATTCGGAAAATGATCCGAGAATTTTAGCAGCCCTGTATATGATACATTGATAGGTACATAATAACAACATGCATTCCAAAATTTAATCCATTGAACAGATACACAAATTTCAATTAAAAATTCCCCTTCAGCAATATCCTCTAATGAGGAGAATGGTAGGCAAATACTTTTGTGCTGCCCTGTATATGATGTACAGAATTTATATGTAAAGAGTAATATAAAAAAAAGTAATTACATTTAAAAGCGCATGCCGAATTTTAAAGCGTACTCTCCTGCAATTATTAAACAAAGACAGTACTGTAACCATTTCTTTTGTGTGTCCCTGTAAATTTATTTAAAAAATGCTATAAATGCTTTGTTTTAAAGTAACCGTAGTTGAATTCATTGATTTATGTTAGTTTGAATACATTAGAAATAGCGGAATGTCCTTAAAGTATGCTCCAAACGATTTTTACCCATATACCATAATGTAATCGAACTCTTTTGAATGTCCCTGTAAATGAATCATTAGTCATACATACTTCATATGGAATACCAAACATGCTTTGGTGACCCTAAATATGCTTTATCAATTGCATGAAAATGCGACTATAAATATAGTCGGAGTTTCATGCAATTGATGAGGCTTATTTAGGGACACCAAATGCGGGAGTTAGAGCGTGAACAGACGGACGGACCGACAAACCAAATGCATAAGCACTTTTCGATTTTCTTGGAAAGTGCTAAAAAGACAGATGTTTCTTAAACTACGATAATATACTATAATCACGATGTAAAAACACTCGACAACCGCTTCCAAGTCGCCCAATGCTCCTTTATCTTTAGAAACATCCGAAAACAATTTATTTTCCATTTACATTTTATTTAATATATAAAGCATTTCAAAACCGAATTTCAGCTGTTCCCATTTACATTCGGAAAATTATTCGATTTTTTTAGCAACCCTGTATATGATATAGAGATTTGTATGTAATAACAATATGCATTTCAAAATTTAATTCATTTAAGTGGTATATATATTTCTGAAATTTAGCCTTCAGCAATTTCCTCTGATAAAGAAAATGGTATGCGAATACTTTTGTGCAGCCCTGTATATCAAATATATATTTTATGTATAAAGAGTATTATGCAAAAAACTAATTAATTTTAAAAGTATGTACCGAATTTTATTACGTACTCTCCTGCAATTATTACGCAAATACAGTACTGTAGCTAATTTATTTTGTGTGTCTCTGTAAATTAATAAAAATTACTGTGATTTGTGTGTTTAATTTAATCGTGGTGAAAGCAGGTGATTTATATCCGTTTCAATACATTTGAAATAGCGTGATCGCATTAAAATACTCGCCAAACAATTTTTCCGCATATACCGTAATGTAATCGATTTCTTTTGAGTGTGTCTGTAAATGAACCAATATTCGTACATATATCATATGCAATACCAAACATGCTTTAGTGATCCTAATAAGCTTTATCAATTGAGTATTTACAGGAGTTACAGTGTGGACAGACGGGCAGACAAACCGAATGCATAAGTACTCTTCAACTTTGTGCTAAAAAACACTTCTGAGATAAAAAGAAAATATATCATTAATATTATCGAAAATGAGAGTTTAAATTATATTTAAAATATTGCTACTCGCAATAGCAACATAAAGCAATCGAATGCAAGGAATTTTTTTTGTCAATTTCTAATTTTTAGTGGTAAAGGGTCAATAAGATCTTTTCTTATCTTTTATTTAACATTTAAAAACCATATGTCTTGCTATTTAAACAAATCAGTTTCAACTACGCAATTATTACCGCTCAACCAATAAAAGTTGAGGAAAAAACAGCAAGACGAACAACATGAATTCCAGGTTGTGAAAATCGTTATTAGGTTCTGACGTCATTTGAACTAATCCATTCTCTTAAACATTCATTATTATTAAATGTGTTTTAAATGCAAGTGTTTTAACTCCGTGCTAAAATGTAAAATTTAGGTGAAAAAACAGTCACTTTTGAAAGATTAAGCACTCAAATTCGTTTATTCATTCCTATGTCAGTTTTTAAATTATTTTTGTGAAAATTTTATACCATTGATCAACCGAAAGCAAGCGGAAAAAATAAACGTGTTTTTATTAGTGACTCTGTATGAACCAACCAACCGAAAATGAGCGCATAAAAAATGCGATGCAAAAGGGGGGGGGGTCATATTTTTGATGAGAGTGAGCTTCAAATTTTAATTAATTACTCAGTTAATAATTGGAATTTCGAAATTCTGAAGCTCAGGTACATCAAGAGAGATTTGGGGCTACTCTCAAAAAAATTTTGAGCCTCGTACATTCTGTAGATTTTATTAGCCATCGCACACACACACACACACACACACAGAGCGTTTTTTTCTTTTATTAGTATAGATTGAATGCATACATCTGACGTGTGTGCTTGATACCAAATGTCTTTCATAAACTGTTGTAGATGTGAAGGCGTAGTTTTCCATGCATTGTGTGTAATAAAGACTTTTCCATAGCCTAAAATGTTACTTTTTAATTATTTATACAAATTGTTTAATATTAATTTATATTGGTAGTACTTATAACATGCATGTATGATTGTGTATGATTATTATTTTAAAAATCATAAGAAAAGTGATATAAAACAATATTTACAAAAACATAAAACAATATTTTGCTGTGTTGGATTTAAAAAAAATCACTTAAATTTGATTTAAATAAAAAAAAATCCGATTAAAATAAAAAATTGATTATTTTGATTTTTATTAAAAATATATAAACAAATCACGAACCCTAGTGTTTTTGGAGTTTTACGATAAATTTGGATTCTTTATCTAAATAAGTGTTTTCATTCTTCACCATTTTTGATTGATCTACCTCATGAGCCCTAAGATGTCCCTAATAATAAAAAATGTTATATCAGCGATTTTATTAATTTCATACCTATTTGAAATATTCATGTTGCTGGCGTTCGGGCGGTCATGATATTTCATTAAGTATTGGTAATATTACTCGTACAATTTATTTAATAATTAATAATTAAGACTCTCCGACAATTTTAGAATTGCTACAATTTGTAAAAATACTGTAAAGTTACTAAGTTTTTTCTAGTAGATTTGTATTCCAAGAACTTTTCATGCAACGGTAGCAACAAAAACTCATGTAACCTTCCTCGGTTACATGAGTTTATGCTGCTACCGTTACATGAAAAGTTCTTGGAATACAAATCTTCTAGAAAAATTTTAGTAACTTTACAGATTTTTTTTTACAGTGCACCACTTTTTTGAAATAATTGCTAAAATTATATATATTGTTCTTAAATAAAGGTCCCATGCAAACATAAATTATCTCCCACACACCCCTTTTACTCGTATACGTATATTTCGAGAACTCCTTTTATCTTTCTCCCTATAAATATGCATATCAGTCTGCACCGGTATACATAGATAAATATAATTTCAAATTTACGTTATCATTACTTAAAATTTTACGCATATAAAAGTATTAGATGCACTAGTTTAGAAGAGAACGAATGTCAGCCGATTCCTCTTTTTACTCTCAAAATAAAAAACAGAGAGAAAACTCAAAGTTTTTCAGTGATTTCTCCCTGACAAATGTGATTGTTTGGCGCATCTGATTCTGTAGTTGGCGGCATGCGTTTGGCGAAGTGCTGAATAATAACATCTTCTGTTAGTGCCATGACTGCACTGGAAACTCGGTGGACGTCTGCCCGGTTACTCTACACGGAAATTTTCGTATCACACGTTCGCTGAGCAAACAATAACCGTTTGCAGTGCGGATGCCTGCTAAGTTAAGAGCTTGCTAAAACATTAAAATTTAAATACGTATTCCGTCTTGTAAAATGTATGATACTGAAAGATTTTCTGTAACGTGAGTTTGTGATATGATACTCGTATTCAATTTTAACTGGAGATATATTAGACTTTTTCTCCGCAGGCCGAAATATACTGGCCTGTTAGTGAACGGAAGAGTGCGAAGTTTTATTAATAAAAACAATAAATATAATATACTCTTATAGAACACTTACACAAACTTTTGGCTTACTATCACTAATAAAAACTGAAAAAATAAAGGCGATGAATCGAATTTCGAGTTTTTGGCCGTAGACTTGTAACAAACGGTCGAAGACTGCTCCAACTATAAAGAACAGTTTTTTCTCCAAATAAGCCCATCTTCTTCAGACAATGTGCTCTGGTGCTGCGGCCTGAAGTGCTGGTTGCTGAAGAAGTAGGTAGGTTCACAAACTCATCTTCTTTATCATCAGCCTTCCAGATTAGGTCCGTTTAGCACCAAGTTTTGTTACATAATTTCGCGCCATAAATTAAGGATAAATAAGTCATATAAAAAGAGAATCATTAGACATCCCATTTTTAATACCTTAACGTTAGTCTACTCTCTAAGTTTCAACTTCATCTACAGCATTATTTACACTTTTCATATGTTTCAAATAAATATATTATACATTAATTAATTAATATATCATTTATAGACTGAAAATGTTAAATTCCTATTTTTTTAATACCCCAGCATTACCATGTATTCTAAATTTCTTCTTCTAATTCAAAACTTTAATTTTCCCTTTATTTTGAAAAGAAAGAGAAAAATAAGTTACCATAAAATCAAGAATCGTAACTTTAAAATCCTTATTTTTATCATCTAAACTATATCGTTTACGCTATTTCTTTTCTCTTTTTTAAATATTTATGCTTTTTGTAATTTTCAAATTGGAAATTAAGTCATAAAACATTAAAATCGCAAATTTTTATCAAAAAAAAAAAATACGCTAAATTTTTTTTTTCAATATTCATATATTTCTTAATTTTAAAAATAGACTAAAATGTACATATCATAAAAATAAAATCAGAATTTAAAAATAATATATTTCCCGTTCAAAAAAAAAAAAAAAAAAAAAAAAAAAAGCATTATTCAGCAAAATTTAGCATTTACTCTAATTTTTGTTTTCGATTTAATTTCAATATTTACATTTTTAAAACTAAATTAGAAAATAAGTCGTCAAAACTCATATTTGAAAAATATTATATTTTCACTCATTTAACCTTATGATACTCACAAATTTGCCACTCGAATACTTTTATATAAATTTTACTTATTTTTCAAATTAAATAAGAAACAAGCCATAAAAAATCATTCTTACAGAAAACATTAAAAATCTTCTATAAAAACTTAAATTTTATAAAACTCCATTTATCAGTTTCTAATTTCACATTTTTCTTTGCAATATTTATTTTATTAAACTAGATATGTTAAATTATATAAAATTATTGACTATGTTCCTAAAATAAAAACCGCATTTTAAAATCATTAAAAAAAACTGTGTTTAGAATCGTAAACTATTTAATGTACTACATTTTTTTTCTTTCAATTATAATTTTCTTTAAAATTTATTTATAATTTTTTTCCGGTGTACATATTTTATTTTACATCGCTTTACATATTTTACACATTTATTTAAACAACTTTTCAATTTTATAGATCTTATTATGCCTCTTTCTTTTTTCACTCACTACCTTTTTTCCCCGGAATTTAAATAGTATATTATCAATCTCTGCTTATTTATTTTCTAAAAATCACCAGACATTCATTTTATTTTAACCTTAGTGTAATCTCTTCATGTTGTAATTCATCTCAGTTTTTTTTTTCCGGAATTTCGTACTTAATTATCGATTTCTGCTTTTTTATTTTCTAAAAATCACGATTCCTTCAGTTCATTTTAACCTTTGTGTAATACCTAAATGTTGTAGTTCATCTGAGTTTTTTTTTTTTTTTTTTGGTAATTTAGTATTTAATTATTAATCTCTGCTTATTTATTTTCTAAAAATCACGACTCATTCAGTTCATTTTAACAATAATGTAATACCCTACATGTTGTAATTCAACAGAGTTTTTTTATTTATTTATATTGAACGAGATGAAATTCGAATAAATTAAGTTAAATTAAAAGTAATTGATTAATGTAAAACGTATATCAAAATATTGATTATTCTGTTGCTTGCAGTTAAGTTTTTCTACAATTTGCATGTTTTTGCATCACATAAAAATAAATTAAATTTGATAAGATATACTCTGTTGATAACTCAAATAACCACTATACGTATTCTGTAAAAACGAACTAAATAAATATATTTGTTTGTAGTACTTGGGAATTATTTAAATTAATTGTATTTAAAATAAATTTAAGTTAATATTTAAAAGTTACGCGTCCTAATTCCGCAAAACATTTTCTTATAAGAAAACGTCGAACATGTTAATTTGCAGAGCTTTTAATTTATTATAAGTATTTAAATAATATTTTAATTAAGATTTCTAATTAAAATATGCATATTCGAGCGCAATCTTGCCTTGAGTATTCCAAATGAGAAAACGAATAGCTATATAAATGAATAAGAAAAGAAAAAATCACCAGAATGAGAAAAATACATATATAATTGTTTCAAGCTACTGAGGGGACAGTATAGCTATTTATTTTGAAGAGAAATTTGCTTTTCTCGGTAAAAACAATATCTGACCGAAAAAAAACCAAGCTTATCTACACTGTAAAAAAAAAAAGGGTCGATCTACTAAAAAAACTTTAGTGATCCTTGTAATTACTAAAAAAAATTAGTAATCTTAGTCGGTTACTAGAAAATCTGTAAGAATTACTAGAAAAAAGTTAGCAATGGATAGAGTTAATAGTTTTACATTTTCAATATCTATTACTAAAACTCACTTGCTGTGGCCTTGATAGCATAGTGGTTATCGTAACGGGCTCCAGGCTAAAATATCCCGGGTTCGATACCGGACACCGTAGAGAATTCATTTATAAAATACATCATTATACGCCATACACTAATGTATAAATTCATAAATAATTATTAATATTTTCCTTCACTGGATATACATCTTCAATTAGTTAAATAATGCACACTTCTAAGTGTTTCAAACTCTTTTTTAAATTAAATCTAAAATCAAATAATTACGAGACTTTTCAATATAGTAGCATTTTTTTTTCAAAATTAATCGTAAATTGAATAATTTTGAAAAATTATGCACGCAATACAAATTTCTCAACAATGTGGTGCTAAAACACTGGATGGCGATATGAATGAAGCAAACTTTTCTGGTATGGTTTTAAAAAGAGACTGGTTTCGAGCGTAATAACTCAAAATTTCCTTCATCATTCGATGCATCTGCGAGAGAGGAAACAGTGTTTAATTTTTTTAAATGTATGCGGATGTTTATCGTAATGACGATCATTAAATATCTGCACAATCATCTAACCAAATTTTTAAAGTCATGTGTGTTTAAGATTTATTTTAACTGTTAGAAATGTATTAGATAATTGAATGCACATTTTCCTTCTTTACTTTCCATTTACTCATATATTTTATACAATATATATTTTAATGCATATGAAACGTTTATAAACAGTAAGAATCTTTTCTCAAAAGTATTATTTAAAACAGCTTATTGTATCAATGTAATGCATTTCATCATGCTCAGTTAATTTTATACATTATATCAACATATATAATATTACGTTATGCTAACACCTATGAGTGAATATTTATGCGTGGATTCAAAAATGCAAATTTGTAAGGTAACTTTAAAGGTTACGTAATCGTTTCAAAATTACGTATCCGCGTAAACAGGTTTTTAAGGTCAAAACCGAAACCGAATTTCGACGATCTTCCTGTTTTCGGACGAAAACGAAAAAGTCCAAAAACAAATTATTTAAGTAATTAATACATATATAAATATTAATTAATTATACGTATTAGAAAACAATGCATAATATTAATGAAACTATTATTTTAACACAATCAAACTGATAGGAAAAGTTATCATACAAAATTAATATTTCCAACTGAGTGAAAAAAAAATACCAGCCAGGGAATCGAATCAAGATTTTGTTTACGGAGGAAATGTTTTCACCATTTTAAGCTAACCGGTGAGCATATTTCGTTCTGATGACCTTAATGGTAATAACATCTGGTGTCTCATTTAGATAGCTAGACAGAATAAAATGCAAGTAAAGTAGCTCCATATAAACGACGGATACGCAGATAAACTATTATTGTAATGCAATCAAACTGTTTAGTAAAGTTATCATCCGAAATGAAAATTTCAAACTGAGCGAAAAATTAGCCAGCCCGGAATTGAACCCAAATCCTTCGCTTACGGGGAAGAAACACCTTAGCGGTTTCAAACTAAAATTTTCTTAATACTATTATGTCTGAAGCTTTTATTGAGTACGTGAAAAATTTTAATCATATATGAATCCCTTGCTTTTTAATTTGCGTCCACGTCTTGAGTCAATCATGACTGATAATTATAAACAATGAAGTTCATAGCATAAATAGCCCCATTTAAGCCGATACAGCTCAAAATAGATGAGTAATGTTGAAAATTTCGGAAGCAAGAAAAGGGATTTCTGAAATACAAATAGTTTCAGTCAAGTTCCATCCATTGGAATTTTCAGTAGCATTGTCACCGGAAACGAATTTTTGGCGAAACTCAGATTTTGAACTAAAAACGAAACCGGGACCGAATTTTCAGTGGATCTCTATTTTAACATTCATTGTCTTCAATGGGTTTTTACCAATATTAAAATAATATGCCTTAAAATCAAATTTTGTACTCGATTACTATGCAAATATTTTTTACGAAGTTTTTAATTTACGTAAAAAAAAATTATAACAGTAGCTTAAGCAATTTCATCGTAATTAATTTATCGTATATTGTACAAAATTTACGAAATGCTTGGATAAAATTAAAAAAAAATAATTTGAATTTTTTTCGTCTTTTTTTGAATTTCGGTTAAAGTAAATGTGTTGAAATTTCAATTTGAAATATGTTTCCGTTATATATATATATATATATATATATATATATATATATATATATATATATAATATTTTGAATAAAAGAAAGGTAATTTGTTTATAGTAATGATGTGCACTTAACCATATTTGTTATGCTACTCTGTTATTTTTTTCCTGTAAAATTACTGAAATTACTCTATTATCTTAAGCCTTATGTAAAATTACAGATATTAGAAAAATCGATTTTTTGTTAAATAATAGAGAAGTTATTCCGTAAATTTTGAATAGACTCTGTAAATTAACATCGTTAAAAATACACAAGACTCTGTAAATTTACTCTTAATGATAATAATTTAATCTAGTTTTTAAAATTAGTGAATCGCTGAATTTTTAGTGAGCTTCAAAGATTTTGAGTTTTCCGCGCAAATTTGAACTGTTCTATCATTCAGCTTTTGGAAAATTTGTTTCTTGCCGTCCTTAGATTTGTACCCGATACCTCTTAACAGTTAACAGCGGAATAACGGGACTTACTGCCTGAACTATAGGGGCGATTACTATTGAGTATAAAGTATGTCTTTTATCATTCAGCGGAGAAAAATGTCCTCTAAATCTGATGAGATGATTTTCCTTTTCTAAATTATTCTACGTTTAAAAAAAATGTTCAAACTAAATGTTCTTCTTTAATATTTCTAATAAAATAGAAAAATAATTTTATAAGTGTGTATTTTAAATTACAAGTTTTGACAAAATAAAAAATACCTTTAAATAAAGACACAGAAATCCCAGCAGGGATTTAGATGTAAGATAACGGAAATGTCTGTAAAATGATGACGAAGAAACTCAATCGAATGCATTTAACCGAGAACTATAAGTAAATATACAGAATATCTCTCTTTTTTTCTATGTTTTAACCTCTGCAGTCCTGATATCGGAAATACTAAAGAACACCGTTTAAATTAATTTAAATCCTTCTAGAATTGTCAAAATTATTTCTAGACCTTTTTAATAAATGCATGCATATCATAAGAATTTATATATAGACTTCTGCATCTTTGGAGATGTTTCATAATAATTTTAAACTAGTTTTTTCTGGTCGTTCGTAAAATTTGTCTCAGCATTCAGGAGATTAACAAAAAATTTGAAAACCGTATATGTAATGATAAAGAAACCTCTTACATCTACGATATTTTAGAATGATATTATTATTTTTGGCCTTTGAAAGATTACCTTTAATTTGATTTATTCTAAGAATATTGTTATATTTTATCACCTTTATAAACAGCTTTCTTATTAATGTGTTTAACATTCTAGAAAAAAATTAAGAAAACCACCGAGAAAGTCAATTAAGAAAATACCTTTATAAAGAATAACAAGCTGGAAATTGCACGTGATGCTTAGCAAATGAGGTGCGTTCGTACGATAAGTTTAAAAAATAGTCAGATCTTGCTGTTATCATAGATAGTACTTCGGATACAGTATAGTGATCAAAATCTTTTTTGTCTTCCTGTAATATATAATAATTAATTTGTTTAAACTTCAGCAACGTATATCATATTCATAATATCTGAAATAATTTAATATAATTAAAACACGCCCCAAACAATGTTTCTTCGTATAGCGTTATGTAGTGGAATACTTTTGTGTGGACCTGTAATTTAATAATAAATATTCTTTGCATCACAGATTGTACAGAATGTATATTTTAGTTATATACAATACTTCATAGGTTCATGTCAATTCTATTATATTCGAAAGAGTGTAACACCATTAAAATGCATTTGAAACATTTTCCCCCATTGACCGTAATGTAACGATCTATTGGGGTAGTTGATTACTATGGGGGTACCGACCTATGTCAATTCTATTGTATTCGAAAGAGTGTAACACCATTAAAATGCATTTGAAACATTTTCCCCCATTGACCGTAATGTAACGACCTATGGGGGTAGTTGATTACTATGGGGATACCGACTATGGGGATACCGATCTATGCTTCAGATTTTCATAAAATTTGAAAAGACTCGACAAAATTATGTAATAATTATATATTTTAAATTTAAAATGATTAAAATGCATTTGAAACATTTTCCCCATTGACCTTAATGTAACGGAATATTTTGATTGTCCCTGTACTTGATCTATGCATTCGATTTTCATAAAATTTGAAATGACTCGACAAAATTATATAATAATTATATATTTTAAATTTCAAACGATTCGGTTGGGTAATTTTTACGTTGTTATATGCGGGCAGACAGACGGACGGACTGAACGACAACTATAGGTGCTACGTATTTACATAATTACGAACCCACCTAAAATTGGATTATGCTTTTGATACCGTAATTTGGGGACACATGGACGCAGGTAAGGTCTGCTTACACCGAAATTTAAAAAAAAAATCCCTGTCGGCTTGGCCTATAGGCGGAGGTAGATTTCGAAGAGTGCTCATTTCAACAACAACAAAAATTTTGATTAGAAATAAAACCAGTTCAACAAATTTATTTGGCCGCTTTTGAAGAACTTTTAATTTCATTTTTTTGAAAGCACTGGTTTTATCAGAATCATCTTAAGCGAAATTCGGCTCAAATGCCCATTTTGACAACATATTTTTAAATATATTCTGACTTTATTAAAAAATCCGACCAATACGACACATTATATAGTTCCCAAATAAGAAAAAATTGTCAATTGAATGCGTTTGGAAGCAAAATTGAATTTAAAAATGACTCATAAATTAACCAGTTTATACATCCTCAATTCTTTAATCATGATCGCTTCGGGAAATTTTGTGTCAAGTGCGCAATTTGACAGCTTTTTTTTTTTTTTTTTTTTTTTTTTTTTTTTTTTAAATAAATATATTTAGCCTTTATCGAAAAACTGACCAATATGGCACATCATACACTTCCTAAATAAGAGGACCTGTAAAATGGATGCGTTTGAGAGCAAAAATGGATTTAAAATGAGTCAAAAAAAAAAAAAAAAAAAAAAAAAAAAAAGGCAATTTGTTACTTGAATACTCGATCACGATCGCTTCAGGAAATTCTGCTCAAAATGGCGGTTTTCAAAATATTTTTTTAAATTATTCTATTTTTATCAAACAACTGGCTCACACTATACAGTTCCAAAATAAGAAAACCTGTTAATTGTATGCATTTGAGGGCAAAAATGGATTTAAAAATGAGTCAGAAAGTAAGTAGTTTCTTGTTTTAATACTTCCTCAATTTTTTAATCACGATCGCTTCAGGAAATTCTCCTCAAAAAGGCTATTTTCAAAGCCTTTTTTGAAATATATTCTATCTTTATCTAAAAACTGGCTAATACATCACATTATATAGTTCCCAAATAAGAGAACTTGTCATTTGGATGCTTTTAAAATAAAAAATGTATTTAAAAATGAGTCATTATATAAGCAATTTTGATTTGAGATTTTTTTTCTTAAACTCCTATTTTTGTTTAGTTTATTTTAGTTACAAGGATTGGTCCTATAAAAGACTTGCCTGTGTAAAAGTTAAAGATATTATTGAGAAGATGTAAAATAAGATTAATCCGATTTGATATCTTAAGAACTGACGAAGTTATGGATTTTTTATTCCCCCCCCCCCTTTTTTTTTTTTTGTTTTTCACAGTAAGAATTAGTCCTATCAAAAACTTGTCAATACAAAAGTTTTAGATAATATTAAGAACATTCGTAAAAAAAATATATATATATATATATACATATTTGGTTTTTATAGTTTAAGAATTGACGAAGTTAAGAATTATTTTCTCCCAAAAAACCAATTTTTTTCGCCCCTTGAGCCCATTTTAAATTTTATCAAATATCTATCATGGATAAACTTTTTGCCCATTTCGTTGAAGTAATATGAACTTTAAACTGATTCAATATCTATTTTTGTTAAGAAGTTATGTGTTTCTTTCTGTTTTCACAAAAACCCTCCCTATAACCACTCTCCTGATCCGATTTTGCCCACGAACTTAGCCGAGATTTTATGCCCCTTGATTTTATTTAAAAGTTTGAAGGAGATCTGAGCAGAATTATGGAAGTTATCGTGTCCAGAAGAAAGTGATATATATAGATATAGATGTAGATATACAGTGTGATTCTAAATTGTTTTTACAAAAAAGAGGGGTGTTAGTACACATCAATTCATACAATATTAAATTGGAAAACAAGGGTTTCGTTTTCCGAACGTTTTCCGAAGAAGATATGTGCCATGAAAGTTGAAACATAAAAAACGGAAAAATTAGTCGATTGATTTGCGGTTTTCACTAAAACTGTTCTTTATGTCGGTATATTCTTGAAAATAAATTATAAAGATAAAGTTAAAAAAAAATGCCGATAGAGGGCGATTTTGACTTTGCAATAACGAACAACAATTTTTTGCCGTTATTTTTGGCATCTCATTAATTGTTTTCGGAAGCTTAGACTTAAACTCAAATTTTGAACTCAAAATCTGAATGATTGGGATTTGTTAAGTAGCGCAAACTGATCTGTGTTCAGAGGGAGAGGGAGGAGGATCAAATTTCATATGAATATAAAAAAAGGAAATATTGGTTAATTCGTGTGCAGATTTCGCTAGAAACTGTTCTTTAAATCAGTATTTTCTTGAATTTTAAAGATAAATTTCAGAAAATGCTGATAGAGGGCGTTTTAGACTTTGGACAACAGCTATTTTTAACCGTTATTTTTTTTTTAAATCTCATTAAATGCTTTCAAATGCTTAGACTTAAGCATATTTTTTGAGCTCAAATTCTGAATCGTTGGGAGTGGTTAAATAGCGCAAACTGAGCTGTATTCGGAAGTTGAAATTTGCTTCCGAATACAGCCCCCCCCCCTTCTGAACACAGTTCAGTTTGCTCTTCTTAACCCCTAACAACAATTCAGAATTTGAGCTCAAAATTTAAGTCTAAGTTTTTGCAAGCATTTAATTAGATACAAAAAACGGTTAAAAATAGTTGTTGGTTGCTCTAAAGCTTAAGGCGCTCTCTAACGGAATCTTTTTTGAAATGTATCTTTAAAATTTATTTTCAAGGAAATACCAACATAAAGAATAGTTTTGGCGAAAACTGCAAACGAATCGGCTAAATTTTCCGTTTTTTATAATCATTTGAAATTTAAACCTCCCCTCCCCCTTTGAACACAGTTCTGTTTGCACTACTTAACCACTCCCAACGATTCAGATTTTGAGCTCGAAATTTAAGTTTATGTCTAAGCTTCTAAAAAAAATTAATGAAATGCAAAAAATAACGGCAAAAAATAGCTGTTCGTAAATAGAGTTTCGTTACTCCAAAGTCTAAAGCGCCCTCTATTGTGCTTTTTGAAATTTATATTTATAATCGGTTTTTAAGACAATCTTGACATAAAGAATAGTTTTGTGAAAACCGCAAATGAATCGACCAATTTTTCCGTTATTTATGATTATTCGAAATTTTGGACCCTAAACTTCAATGGCGGCTAACTCAATCAAAAAACGTTTGTGACCCTTGGTTTCCTATTTAATATTGTTTGTCTTAATGCGTACAATCACCCCTTGTTTTTTTTTTTTTTTTTTTTTTTTTTTTTTTTGTAAAAACAATTTAGAATCACCCTGTATAGATATATAATCTTTTTTACTGATGGTAGTTTTGGGATCTTGGGCTCATGATCGGTGTAGATCTGCAAAAAAAAAAAAAAAAAAAAAAAAAAAAAAAACTTCAGAAATTCCAACATGGATGGGAACGCAATAGGTAATATTTCATGCGAAATCTACCTAAAAATGTTTTAAATCAATCTTGGGTGTACTGTGCCAATAGTTGGTGTTGCTACCTGTACATTATCAGTGAATCACGTCGATATACTTAAAGCTGCAGATCCAGAACTGACAAAAACACTTTGTTTTATTTTTTGTCGAAATAGGACCCCAGGATATAAGTAAATCCAATTTATTATATATTAAAATATCAATTTCCATGCAATTATCTCTTTTGAAAATTATCTCTTTTTGAAGATCCTCATCATTTGATTTGCTACTATTTGCGAAATGTTTAACATATTTATTTGTTTTTACAATTTTTTTCGAGTACATTACATTACACAAAACATATGAATACAGACATCCATTGATAATAAATATAAAACAATTAAAACACAATTAAAAGCAGACGTTTCGACTGTATTTCATAGTTCTCATCAGTACTAGCACATATGCACAAAACATACTAGAACCACAATATTTAAAATAAATTAACACTACAGTCTAAAAAGTATCGCATTTTCAACAGAAACTGGAGTGTTTTATTAATTGGAGATTCAGTCAGAACGGGCGACCAATTCTGAAGGAAGACAATGTTAAAAATCTACACCATTTACTGCATCGTTACTCCAGCGCTTTTATAGAATATCTGTATTCTGACTCATGAGAATGCTCCATAATTCACTGAAGTAAACGTTTTCTATAAAAGCGGTGAAGAGACGATGCCGCAAATGATACCGATTTTTAACAGTATAATGTATACAGAGCAATTAGATTTCACAACTTGGAAATTCTCAGGGTCGGAAAATTAACATCCTTGAGAATTACTATTTTTTTCCGAAATAATACTACAATAAGGCAAATATTTAAATTCAAAATTGGCAACACATTCATTTCATTCCGACTATATTTTCGACTTTGAGAATTTGCAAGTTGTAAAAGGGCCCACAGTGGCCGAATGCACTGTTAAAAATCTGAACATTTGCTGCAAAGTCACTGCACCACTTTTCTAGAATATCTCTATTTTGACCAATAAGAATGCTTCATAAGATAGTGAAGTAAAATTTTTTCTTTAAAAGTGGTGGGAAAAGGATGCAGTAAATTGTACAGATTTTTAACAGTGTGGTTATGACAAGATACCACAACACTAATCACTCGAGAGCGTAGGTGGGATGTACAATCGACTCCTGCTGGCTCCGTGGTACATTCTTTGTGGAGATCCCAGCTGAAATTCTCTATTGTTGTAAATTTCCTTGTGCTATCCGGTCCCTGTATATTGACGATGACTTATAAGCGAGCACCTGATGTCAAGCACACAAGTCGGCTTTATAGGTTTTCAGTTCTAAAATCTAATACTATAGTAGCGTTTTCCTTGAAGGTTGGTTGACTGTTCTGTTTGAATCGTCAATTAATGAAGCTTTAACCTATGTTACGGCGGAATATACTATCTCTCTAAAACTATAGTTTTTATTGTTGTTGTTCTAGTGTGTTTTCTTATTATATATGAATACTGATGAAGACTAAGGGATGTAGTCGAAACGCCTAATATTAATTGTTTTTACAATTTTTATCATAGTAATAATTTTTTATATAATATTTTTTGTATAAATAATGATTTTCTAGATGTAATTGTGGATGTATCTTTGAATATTACATTTACAATTCCAATGATTTACTAATATTTTTATAATTTTAATATTTTAATATTTTAATATAATAGCCAATGGCTATTTATTATTTTTTATTCAATATTTTAATAATGTAAAAATCTCATTATTTCTATTAATAATAGGACAAACTTCAACGGGCTAGTTAAATGAAAAGAAACTTTAAGAAAATCATTTACTGTAGTTTTCATTTTTAATGCTTTAAAAATTCCTTTTGTTTCTAACACGTCCTAAAAATATTGCTAGGATAATCATTGTATTATGTATTGTTATTTTTAATTAGTTTGCTAACAATAGACTACCATATTTACTCCATCTAATAAACTAAATTAAGCTTCGCGTTCAATGAAAAATAAATATAATTGATTATGATACTTAAAAAAAAAGAGCTTACTCTTCTGATTTCATGTTATGTCATCATCAAATGAAAACTGAAAAATTCGAATTTTAACTACTAGTTTGCTTGATAAAGTTGTAAGACAATCTGCATTTATGTTTGACAGCTATTCAATAAAATGTAATTTAGAAAATGCATTTTGTTTTTGTTTACAACAAGTGACTGATTATCAAAACTCTAGTTTTGTTTAGAAAGCTATTGGAATTGTAAAATCTATTGATTATTATTAGTTTGTAGTATAAATTTTACTTAAGTTTTCCTTTAAAAATTAAACTTTATTGAGGATATTTAAAGTTTGAGAATATTATTTAATAGCTTAAATTTATCACAATTATATATTTAATACAATATGCAATGCTTATTGTAATTTTATATTATGGAAAGTTCTTTTTCCGTGTTACCAATTCTTATGTTTGAATTTTAAAATGTAAGCACTTTATAAACTACAATTTAGCATCCGCGACTACACTGTTAAAACTAATGGTGACACATTGCACCTTTTAGGGGTGAAAGGCTTGTCTCACTGGTGACACCCCTAGAGGAGCTAAAATGGCACCCTTAACTAGGGTGAAAGGATGGCACCCCTAATCCAGGGTGTTTCAGGGGGTGAAAGGACGGCACCTCAGAGAAGAATAATGGCACCCCTTATCCACAGTGTTCAATAGAGTGAAACGATGGCACCACAGGGGAGAATAATCTCACCCTTTATCCAGGGTGCCCCCAGAGGTGAAATGATGGCATCTCAGGGGAGAGTAATGGCACCCCTTAACCAGGGTGCCCCAGGGGGTGAAAAGATGGCGCCTCAGGGGAGAGTAATGGCACCCCTTATCCAGGGTGCCCCAGAGGGTGAAAGGATCGCATCTGAGGGGAGAGTAATGGCACCCCTCATCCAGGGTACCTTAAGGGGTGAAAGAATGGCATCTCATGGGAGAATAATGATACCACTTATCCAGAGTGCCCCAGAGGGTGAACGGATGAAACACATAATCCAGTGTGCCCTGTGGCATCCTACAAGCAATAGCACTCACAATCTATGGCCCACAGTTGCAACCCCCCTCCCCCCACCCTGCTTGTCAAGAAATTTTATTGGTTTGAATCATGAAATACAAAGTGTTTACCCATTTTTAGATTGAATTCTGCAGAGAAAATTATCATTATCAGTCAATATTTTGAGTCTTTTTTTTCTTTTAGATTGATGGAATATTATATTTTTAAACTCATTATCAGATGTCCAAAGAAAAATTGTAGCATATTTTTGTAACTCAGAGAGGGATAATATGAACTACAAAAATAATCATAGAAAGACAGAGAATTCAAATTGTACTTTCATTTACATGGAGAGTATTTTAAGAAAAATTCAAAATTTTAACTTTTATACAGTCTTTGCATTTCAAAATCACCAATCATAAGTCATCACTATTGCATTGTTAGTCATACCCAAAAGGTTTTGTTAGAATAAATCGCAAAATTTACACAACCTCTACACCTATTTTCTGCCTCTAAAAATCACTGAGTTAGAGTCAAATATTGTGACTTTGTCATGCAATTTGAAGCCTGATTTTCAATTTTATGTTTTGAAGTTCTTGTAAAATGAAATAAATAATGATTTTTGACTGTCTCTATCTCATATGTTTGGATCAATCTTTTTGGGTATGTTTAAGAAAGGGTCAGTAAATATTTTTGTGATTGGGCATTTTTAGATGCAGGAACATTATAAAAATTTGATGTTTTTTGACTCCCAAAATAAGAGAAAGTACAAATTGAATTACTATCTTCATATGAATATTTTTATAATTTTCTTATATTTTCAGAAGTAATCCGTAACCATCTTTTTTGACACATAGTATATTGCTTGACATGTATTTTCATTATTTTATATACAGGGCAACTGAAAAGTATGGGGACACAGAAAAATGCTATATCCTGTAAAATATATGCCATAATTTAATAATAAAAAAGTAAAAGAAATAACAATATTTTAACAAATTGTTCACTGGCTTGATATTTATTTTTTACACAAGTTTGAAAACGAAAAATCACCGAATTGACAGTCCGCTGCAGATAATTCTGATTTAAATCATTCTATGCCTTGATAATTTCGCATCACATACAATGCAAACTGGGGAGTTTCTATTTCTAGCTTTTCTACAGAAGTCAAGTGAGTTAAGATCTGATTGTTCGAAGGCAATACACCTGTTATTAAATATCTACGCAGATGGGTGTTGAAGATCAATGTTGTTTTTGCTCCATGTGAAGGCCGCAATACGGCTGGAAGTTCCATTAAAATTATTTTGCTTCCATGAGGCGAACACTTCGTTGAACATATTAGTTACTGATCATTTTGACGGTCGTGAACTTTTCGGAGGATTAAGATTTTCATATAATAGAAGAAATGCTACAAAATTTTAAAATAAGCGTTTCTCAGATTTTAGTTGTGAAATATTAATGTCAAACAACGCACCGATATTTTTTCAGCTACGCTGCTGTATCTAATTAAAAAAATGTAAAACACAAATTAGAAAAGAATATGTAATAAATGCTGTGTAACTTTTAAATTAGTAAAAATACTTCATATTCTTTAAAATTCTTCCAGAAAGTTAGCCATCAAGCTATGAAATGAATTATAGAAAATAAGTTCATTTTATAGTTGTGGTAAAATCACAGATGAAATAGAGTAAAAAAAAATCATTTTTACAATATATGTAGTACTTACATTTATAGTGAACTTATGCAAATCCATATTTTATAGCATATATCCACACAGGATTAGAAATTAAGAACTGTATGTAAGGTGTCAAAATAATGCCTACAATTTTTTTTTGATGTGCCAACTGCATTTCATATTTTCTTATTTCTTTTCACAACCATGTTAATACTAATAATATTGCATTGCATATTTAATTTTAATGTATTGAAGGGAAGTGGGGAGGAAACTTTATATATTAAACACTTTTTCTTACTAAACAAAATAAAAACTGACTTTCCATAAGTATGAAACCTGATTAAACTACAATATTTGGATTCTGGAAAAACTTATTCTTTTTATAAAGCTAATATGCGTACAAAACAGATAATCAAGCAAATATGTCCACAGAGAGAAAATATGAGCTTTAGATATAACTAGGGATAAGCTAATTTTTAAAAAATCCGAGACTAACAGTACATCAGAAAATAAAAAGTTAGCAAATAAATGAATCTTTGGTTGCCAATTACGGTGTGGCATTTAAAACATTTCCAAATCACACTTTTTTTTGTTTGTTTGTTTGAGGAAGGGAATACAAAAATTTTAAAACGATTTTAATACAGTTTCTTATTTTAGGAACATATAAGGATGCAGAAATATCTCATAATAAAAGAAAATCTTGTTTACAGGGGTGTAATATCCAAGGACCAGTTTTATCAGTCATTGGTGAAATTGAAGTTAACTTAGAGGTTATTGAAAGGTTCAAAATTCTTAAGACATGTGCTAATGTCATGGTGCAGAGGGAGGGGGATGTATGCTAAAATACAAATGAAAGCATTTGCTAAACAAAAATTAAAGTTAAAGAAAGCTAGTTATCAAGATTTGACGACTAGGAATAATTTTTCTATAATTTAGTTTCATTTGACGGCTAACGGCTGCTGATTTCTAGTCCTGTATCCACATCAAAAAACTTTCTGCCAAATTGTTTTTGTGTTTTGACTTATTGCATCTGAAATTTTAATCTAAAGAGTAATTATAATGAAAGGAATAAAACACTGAATTAAAAAAAAAAAAACCTTTTAGTTCAAATAATCTTTTTATTGTAAACACCAAGAATATATTAAATGTTATTAAACAAAGACGTAACATTATGTGGAACTGATGACACTGAGAAAATTTTGAAGACATAAGTATCTAATAAAAATGATAAAAATTTAAATTGGCTTTTGCTATAGTTAACGTTAAACAACCAAAATAATGCATACCACAAAGTAACTAAGCTTATAAAATTATCAGTTTTGGTAATTAACTGTTTATATAAAATTAATACATAGCATGAGTAATTTAACAAGTTGCTTGAGTTGCGGAGCACAGTAACAGGTTGAAACACAGAAATTTCTGCACCTTCTTCATGATAAAGAGTCGGAAACTTTTCTTGTATCAATCATGGTAATGTAAGTACTATAAATGTAAGTTCATTATCTGAAATAATAATAATAACACATTAAGGAAAACACACAACAAGACAGTCGAATTAAAATGTAACATCAAAGTACAGAAAAAATCATAGATGAACAAAAAAAGAAAGAATAAAATTTAAATAAAATTTAAATTATAGCTCACAAGGCTATCAAAGCCTGACAGCTAATGTGCCCGCAGGTTCTGTATGTAACGTGATAACTCTTTATATAAATATCAGATTTGCTTCAAATTTTATATGTGGGTTCATTCTGATAAGGTTCTTCACTGATTAGCATTGGAGGTTCATTGGTTAAATATGAAGGGGGGGAGAAGAGAGTGAAACCATCCTTAATTTATATAAATATGCAGAAATCATGCAGAATTATCACATTTTCTTCAAATTTTGTTAATAGGTTCACTCTGATAAGGCACTTCCCTGATTAGTTTTAGGGGCTCATTGGTTAAGTATAAAGAGGGATGGCAGTTAATCCACTGTCATATAACTTACAGTTGATTTATTTTATTTTTGGAAAGGCAATATTCTTTGAAATAAGAGTATAATATACAGTTGTATGTATAGCCTGCGAGCTCAATGCCATCAGTTTAACTGGGCACTTTCCTCTTTATTGCCTATTTTCGGACAGAACGAGAAAATTACATGACCAACTCATACTTGTCATTCAGATATTCTTTTCCTGTATTATCATTAAGAGTTACAAACTATTTACATTATTAACCATATTTACAAAACATATCTTGCAACAAAGTGTCTATTCCAGATTAGCAACGAATTTCCCTAACATGTACAGGTATTCCATACCAGTAATAATAATAAAAAAAAATGAGGAATTTTATTTAAATTTATTAGTTATAATTTATTAGCCCCTATTATGTATCCTATATTGACACTAATCAATGAATATATGGATACAACCCCTCGTGTTTTTCCTTCATTTTGGGAATAACGAATTTTCAACGTATTCTATTGACGATTATTTTCAAAATTTTCAAGATGTGATTTTGAGACTTTCACAAAAGTTGTTCTATACATTTGGCTAACATAATATGCAAATGAAATTTTGATATCTTTGACGCATGCGCAGTGAAAAATTATTTAGTAAACCTACTCAATATTGGAACAATTTTTATTATTTTTTAATTCTGATTACGTATTGTGTGCAATGTTGTTTGTCACATTTTCTGAAAAGAATGTTACTTTATATTAAGAACTCTCCAAATTATAAGCAAAAATCTTAAGTAAATTTTAGACTGTTTTTCGGATTCGTAGAAAACCTTAATTTTTCTACGAGTATACATGCTATCGACATAAAAATGAACGCAGTTTATTACAATAAGCCACTTAATCATAATCTACAGTTTGGGCGCTTTTGCTACATTAGTTTTGACAGGTTATTTATCCAAAAGATATCCAAAAGGTATTCATTCTTTTTTAATTTGTTGACGGTCCCCTATTGGAGTTTCTGAATAAAACCTTCAGGGAAATATATGACTTGTACTACACTATCTGGCCATTGATTATCGTCCACTTGCGATTTTAGACATTTTGTTAAATATCTAGAAAAATACATGAGGAATTATCCTGAAACTCTCAGTGTATACACATAATAGTACAGGTCATATATTTCCGTGAAGATTTTTTCCAGAAACCTTATAAGAGACCGTCAACAAATTAAAAAATAATGAATATCATTTGGATAACCCTGTCAAAACTAATGCAGCAGAAGCGCTAAAACTGTAGATTGTGATTAAGTGGCTTATTGTTATAAACTGTGTTCATTTTTATGTCGATAGTGCTAGGATGTAGGGAAATTTTTCAGATTATTTTTTTTTTCAGAAAAAAAATTCAGATCATTATTTTAAGAAAAATTAATTAATTAATACTCATTTCAAAAAAAAATAATAATAATTTTAATCTTCCATAATTTCATTAATATATCCTATAAATCCAGTATTTTCATTTAATACATCGCAGCTTCCCTATTTGACATAATAGCAATATACAAAATAATATTTTTCTAAATTATTTTATTATTAATTATTCATTCTTAAAATTATATTAATCAGTCCTAGTTTTAAATATAGATCATTATCATGTAATTGCCCAGTCTTTTAATCGTATAATACGTAATTTATGCTATTTCAAAATTTAAGATAATTTCCGTATTTTTTATGTGACGATCGCTAATTTTTCCTTTTTGAGCATCGCCATTTTCTTTACTGATACCTCCTAGATGCTGGACATGAGTCATCGGGGCTTAGAATGTTCTACGACATTCCGGAAGCGTCGTTTTGGTACAAATTTCCCGCTGAAATCTCAGCATCCATCCCTTGATGACGCATGTTTGTTCCAGATCATTCCTAGCGTCGGGTGATGCGAGATTCTGATTGGCTGAGCGCACGCGCGCTGCCGTGAGAGGGAGGAAGATTTTCTGATTTATTTGACACTTTGAGAGAGAGCAGCGTTAGCGAAAGACGTCCGTGGCCCGGCGCTGCCCTCTCGAGGGTTAGCGTCGGGACAGAAGAGTCTCCTTTTTTTAGGATTACGCGACAAAAGAATGATTCTAACAAGCGCCTTGCTGAGGGGCATCTGACAGATAGATCTTTTTTTGTTAAGTTTTGAGAGAATAAGATCTCTAATTGCGAATGTTGCAGCAATGTTATTATCCTTTTTAAAAGCCCCCGCACTGTGTATTTTTATTGCATTTTTGGCATACAGTTTCCCTCCAACTCCAGTAAAAGACTTTAGTTATCGTAAATTCCATATGTACACAACAGGATTTACCAAAGTGTTAGTGTCTATCAGTGTGACGGTGCTAGTAGTCCCTCCAGCCAATTGAGGCTACGTAAATACCGGGAACTTCAAGAGCTGTCAACGTGATCTTGCTGCGGAATTTGATCGACGTACTTCATCCTTTCCGGCGGTAATGTGTAGAGAGTCATCGTGAGAACCAGCGACTCTTAGTCTCCAATTTGAAGTGTGGAGTTCTGCTATTGTGGAAAAGCCTTTGCCGTCTTCGATCATCGAAAATCTTCATAGATTAAACTGTTCCCGTAGTGCACATAATTTGGACTGTCTACCCGATCTACATGACAAGAGACTTTCCTCTTATCGGAACTGTATGATGATTCAGCACCTCAAAATCCAATAATGTATTTTTTTTCTTTCAAAGTTAGTACGTGGCCACGGTAAAATATATTCATCATTATAATTAATAAATCTTAAGTTGCTGCAAATAAGTGTCTTCCTTTCTCCATGTGCTTTTTTTTGGCACAACGCAATGTCGCACTTACGTTCACGCGCTGCTGGTTGTATTTGAGGAGTTGTTTACCGGTAATATTATTGTTTTGGGCCGACTTGTTCGTTTCCACAAGTTTTGGCTGCCAAATATTGCTTGGATAGCGATTCCCCAAATACAACGTATAGCAGATAGCATGTATACTCGTAGATAAATTAAGGTTTTTATAAAAATACTCCCCATTTTTCCAAGATTTTTGCTTATAATTTGCAGAGTTCTTAATATAAAATTAGTTCTTAATATTAGTTCTCAATATTATGTGCAATGTTGTTTGTCACATTTTCAGAAAATATTATTTTATATTAAGAACTCTGCAAATTATAAGCAAAAATCTTGGAAAAATTTGGAAGTATTTTTATAAAAACCTTCATTTCTCTACGAGTATACATGCTACCGACATAAAAATGAACACAGTTTATAACAATAAGCCACTTAATCACAATCTACAGTTTGAGCGCTTTTGACGCATTAGTTTTGACAGGGTTATCCAAAAGATATTCATACATTTTTTAATTTGTTGGCGGTCCCCTATAAAGTTTCTGGAAAAAATCTTCACGGAAATAGAAGACCTGTACTGTATTGTTTATACACTGAGAGTTTCAGGATAATTCCTCATGTATTTTTCTAGATATCTTGCAAAATGTCTAAAATCGCAAGTGGACGATAATCAATGGCCAAGTAGTGTATTATATTTATACACTAAGATTTTCCGGATAATTCCTCATACATTTTTCTAGATATTTAACAAAATGTCTAAAATCGCAAGTGGACGGTCATCTCTGGCCATATAGTGCATATCAGGAGCTTTAAGGAACTGGCTAATTCTTTGCTATATGGGGGAAAGTCGGGTGGAATGGGACTGTAGATTTTTCTCTTTGTGCATTATTCTAAACATTTCATCGATCGCATACAAGATGAAGCAATGGTAATCCATTCTTCAGTTTACAAAAAATATTGATATGCATAGACTTGCAAATGTATGAAAGAAAAAATTATTTCAAAAATCCAATTTAAATTACATTTATTTGCACTCAATATATTAAAGGCTTATTTATCTATAAATGTAATAGTTTCCCTATTTATGGAACATTGTTATACTGTATATTATCCATAATTTAAACTAACCCTAAAGCAGCATTTTTGTTTGAACAAGAAGTTTAACACAAACAAGGAAGTGGCGAGGAATGGGACATGCCAGAAAAGTTATGAATGGGACGCGCCCAGTTCCTTTTTTTTAATTAATAATAATGCGAATTGCTAGCATGCAAATTTCTTAGAAGATAATATATTAATTGTAACATTGATAATATATGCATTCATACTTCAAAATGTAAATAAATTGATGATTATTTAAGGCGCAACTCTAGGCACAGAAAAAGACCCGGATGATAATGCAAAGTCTATGGGGGCGTTCTTTTCAAATATTTCGTCGAAATTTTAATATTTTTACGTGATTGTTTTGCACAAAATTGCTGAGGGTGATCCGCAACCGGCGTAGTTTTTACTTTTTCAGTTTTGGTTTCAGATTTTTTTTAAAAATTACTTTAACTTACGGAATTGGTTTAAACCGTTCTGAAATTGAAACTATCGTTATACAAAAAATATAAAAGCAAAATCGAAAAAATTAAAAACTAGGCCGGTTATGGATCATCCTCAGCTGTCTTGCTCAAAAGAATCATGTAAAAATATTAAAATTTGAGTTAGGTATTTCAAAAGAACGCTCCTACACACTTTTACATTATCATCTTTACATTCTGAGCCTAGTTTGGGGCCTTAATGACACCTATGACAGAGAATCCTGAATTTTCATTCCAGTCATGAAGATACTGGAATTTTATATTGTGGCATATACATTATCAACTTACAACCTTTGTTTGATTGTTTATATTACCGACACTATAGGTTATTTTGTGCCTTATAGCTTTTTTTTTATTATTGCTGTCCCATAACTCTTAATGAGGAGGTATGAGACACATTTTGAAACTTACGTTCTCTTTAAAATAAAATAGTATTTGCACGTTATGTTTCTATATTGTTCAGGGGGATTAATAAATAAAGAATACTGCCCAGTTAAACTGATGGCATTGAGCTTACAGGCTACAAATACTAATTGTACATTAAAGCCTTATATTTTCAAGGGTTAATTCCGTTCGAAAAAAATTAAGAAGGGGAAACAGCTCTCCCCTTTCCTCTTTTTTTATACTTAATCATTGAACCTCCTATACTATCAAAGACATGCTTTATCATATAAAAAATCTATATCCAAAATTCAGAGCAAATGAAATAATTCTTAATAAAAACCCATTTAGAATTTATATAATTTAAAAGGAGTTATCCCCCTCTTTTATACTTAACCATTAAACTTCCAAAACTATTTAGAGATTTGAACGAAATCTGAAAATTCTGCTTGAAAAACCCATTTATATAAATAAAGGGGGGGGGGCATTAGAACCCCTGTTTCCCCTATTTATACTTATTCAATGAACACCTAATAACAGTCACGGAATCGCCTCATCAGAATGATCCTAATCTAAATTTTGAACAAAAACTTAATTCTGCATGAAAATCCCATTTATATCAACTAAGGGGAGGGGCATCAGTCCCCCGTTCCCCCCTTATACATATCGAATTAACTCCAAAAACTAATCAGGGAAGCACCTTGTCAGGATATACCTACATACAAAATTTCAAGTGGATCGGATATTTTTTTCATGAGCTATCGCGTTACGCACGAACGTACATACAGAACGGAAGGGCACATAAGCTCTCAGGCTATGATAGCCTGTGAGATAAAAAGTGTTTTACCTTGCATGCTATAAATTGAATTTTTTTTGTATATATATATATAATTCTTACTTTTGTAAAAAAAGTCCCATACCACCCCACTCTCCCCAATAGAGATATTATATATTAATACACCAATTACACGAAAATAGAATTTTTATCAATAGTATTAAAATACAGTTTAAGGGCTAACAGTTTATTTTATATCCTTAGGTTTTTACCACGTTCTCCCCAGGTTTTTACCGGTAAAAAGCCAACCCTGTTTATTGGCCTTGTTTCAGAACGAGTGGAATGAAAGATTGTTAAAAATTATGTCATTAGAAAAATGTTTAAGATTTATAAATGACAGTGCAAAAATCGCCTTTAAAACACGAGATCATCATCACCTGCGGAAAATTTTCACATTTGTGTAAAATTACGATATAAGTTTTTATTCATTGTTATATTTTTTGAACACACACTATTTCTGTAAACTATTCTGAAAGTTCAGTGGAGTAAATACAGATTGTTTTCCTTTTATAATTTGAATGTTCATGACTACAAATTTGTCATATCGGATGATGTTGATGATTGTGAAAGGGGGGGGGGGGACTGATTACGGTCTAATCAAACTTAAATTACTATTATTGGAAAAAAAATATTTTATTTTATTCAACCATAAAATTCTGCTACTAAATAAAGTTTAATGCGAAAGAATACTTTCGAAAAAAAAATGGGTGTAAATCTGCATAGCCGATAATCAGAGCATAAGATTTATTAAATTCAATACCCTAACATTTTCTCACCTTTTTGAAAGAAAATGAAACCAAACGTATGAAAATATGAAGAATTGGGAGTAAGAAAACATAGTGGTAAACCCAAGATACCGCTAAATTCGGGTTTTGAGGCATTTCCCACCAAGGTAAGACTTGGCTGACTAATAACGTTTTAATTTGCAAATCGAGGTTTTTTCCATGATTTTTATACTTAAATGAGACTAAATGATTGTCCGTGCTACCGCGTCCCGATCTAATCTTATTATGAAGATTATTTTTCAAATAATGGTGGTTAATAAGGAAAATATTAATAATGAAAAACCTGTAAATAAGTTTTGATTACTTTAAGATTTGCAAGTATTCAATTGTCTTAAATGAAAAAATTACCCCCCCCCCTCTCAAATAAAGACAAATCAGGTATACTGAAACAATATTAGAGAAGTTACGCGAGGCTGCAATATGGTGTGAATTAGCCTTTACAGGAGGGGTTCGGATAGCATCTATCCGACAATATATGCAAAGCCGGCCAGATGCTGTCCGAGATCCCGTGTAAAGGTTCAAATTAAAACTTCGCGAATAAAATTAATTGCTTTTAACTGTATATAGACGCAAAAACATATTTTAACCTTAACTGCTCTGACAAAAATTGTTACATAACTACTGTGAGCTGTCTGTCAGACCATTTAATCTGAAGATGAATAAAATGTTACATAAATTCTCAGAATGCGATTTATGTATTAAACTTTATGTACAAGAATATCATAAATCAAAATCAGCTATTCAAAAGTATTTAGAGGTAGTAATAAGACTCCAAACTAAAAAAAATTGACCAGTATCTATAGTTAAACTAAAAATTACAAGTTAAACTGTGAAACTTGAAAAACCCACGGTGTCTGAGACCACTAACAGCAGTTAAGGGTTAAATCTAAACAGTTGAGTTTAAACACAAGGTAAAATAGTCATAGAATATTCCGATTGCAACAAGATTCGTCTATAATAACTGATTTGTAATGAAAAAATACGTAAATATTTTTACAATATTTCATTTCGCTCTTTCTAATTATGCGCCTTTAGGATTCCCGTGCCTAGAGCAGTTTGATCCAACTGCTCCTCGGTAGCTAAGGCCTAGATAAATCATTTAAAAATATTGACAGGTAAACGAGAAATTGTAAAATAACTATCTCATAGGTTTAACATTAGCAAGCGGGTATTTTGGTGAGAGTGTAGCTTGTAGATTCACATAATAAACTTAACAATCAATCATACTAACAAAAAAAATCTAATTTACTGTTTTTTTATGACATTACTTATAGGGATGTACGATAAATTAACGTAACAATAAAATAAAATAAAATAAAGTTAAATCTTACCTTTAATCAGACTTTGCCCGGTTCACTGGTCAAGCAAATCGGATCGTTAAGTCCTCATTGTTGTTTCATTGTAGCTCAGTGGTTAGTCCTCAATTAATATCGCCAATTTACACACTGGCATGTTTTGATTTGCTCACACCCGTAAACTTTACTTGCCGACACCGAAAGCAGAAAGACACGCGTCATAGCGCATGCGCAAGTTGCCAGTCACCCGATGAGGTGGTTACGAAGTGCATGGCACCTTATTTAGCTCCCATCATCCAGTAACAGAGCTGTCGTCACCCCAACCGCATATTCAAGCTCCTATGACACCCTAGGGTTCCAAATGGCACCGCCTTTTCACCTCCGGGTCCCAAATGGCACCGGTTTGTCACCTTTATTTTTAACAGTGTAATGAATGCTTTTCAAACTTTAAATCACAACTATTTTAATCAAGGACCGTATTAATTTAAACATTATAATAGAAAACCAAAATTTTACTTTCCTTAATGTTATTCTCATTTTCACAGAAATAGTACTTTCGCAATTCCTTCTGGATTCGCGCCATGCCCGATACATTAAATATTCTGATGCTATTTTATTTTAAGTAAGCTGCAATCAAATGATGAACACTTTTTATTCTTCTTTTTGACAACATATTTCACGATATTATTAGGATCTCTCCTACATTTTAAGCATAGAACATAATATTTTTAAGCTTCATTTTTAAGCTCACATTTTCAACATACGGTGGTTCATACACAAAAAAATTATATCTAAGTGATTTCACTTCACTTCAGAAATGGAAAGTGCCAAAACTTGGAGCGACATCTATATTTTATTTTAATTTACACACATTTTCGGCACTCCCCACCTGATAATTTTCACAATTATCACCTTATGTTACATATACAATTTCTTACCTTTAAGAAAATATGAGAAAATCATTAAATAAACAATATTAATATAAGTTGAAAATATATGTTTCTTACCAATATGTACAACATAACATACCTGGCCAGGATTTTTGCAAGAACTTTTATAGAATAACATAATAGATGCAATAATAATAATGTAATAATAAATAAATCAGTATTTACAGTATAAAATAAATATTAAAATTATAATAAAAATATAATGCAATAAAAAATATTAATGGTAATTACATATTTACATAAAAATATTTACATAAACCTAATACTAAATTGAAATGTTATATGCACAGAAAATTTTATTTACAAATTATATAATTAATCAGCAATTTCAAAAGGATATATAAGTTGAATGGGTCGTCTTAAATTTCCTTTTTTGGTCTTGACGACACAAGATCTGACTAGTCCATCACGACCTCTGTTGACCTCAATAATTCGTCCTAAGTTCCATAAGAATTTTGACTTACTTACACCTTCAATTAAAACAATGTCATTAATTTTTAAGTCTCTCTGAGCATTAGGAGTTCCGAAGGAATGCAGACTTTTTGTTGCAAGTAAATACTCAGTCTTCCATTTCTCCCAAATCTGGCTCAAAAGTTTTGTTTGATACACTTTCCTTTTAATTAAACTAGTCCTAGTTACAGAGGTATTGAACAGTTCGTTAAAATTAAAAGGATATTCTACTTTGTGTCCAGCGAGCAAGAAATGCGCAGGTGTTAATGGTTCAGGTTCAGCGTAGTCATCATAAACGTACGTCAGAGGCCTATGGTTGAGTACATTTTCTACCTCAACAAGCACAGTCATAAGCTCTTCGAAAGTTAGTAAAGCTTTTCCTAAGATTTTTCTTAAAGGGTCCTTAACGCTTTTCATGAGCCTCTCATAAAAGCCTCCCCACCATGGGGCAAGCTCAACTATGAACTCCCATGTTATTTTTTCAGAAGATATAAAATCTTGAAAATCTTGGTGCTTAATTATGTCAAAGAAATATTGAATTTCTTTATTAGCACATTTAAACGTTTTGGCATTGTCAGAGTAGAATATACGGCAGTTTCCTCTTCGGCTAAGAAAACGCCTAAGTGCCAAAATAAATTTGTTAGTTGACAAATCTGAAACTAGTTCCAGGTGGACAGCACGAGTGACAGCGCAAGTGAAGAGGACTATGTAAGCCTTGTCGGTGTTATCCCCATTTTTTACATAAACAGGACCGGTGAAATCCACGCCAGAAACGGAAAATGCAGGTGTTTCTGAGATCCGATCTCTAGGAAGTTGTGCCGTCATTTGTTTTGCTGGCTTCACTGCATATTTTCAACACACGAGGCATTTGTTGATGGCCTTTTTTACAGTTTGCCTCCCCTTGGGAATCCAATAATTTTGCCGCAATTTACATAGTGTAGCAGCAACCCCACCATGAAGCATTTTGTTGTGCTCGTGTAATATTAGCAATTCTGTAAATCGCGATTCCTTTGGAAGGAGGATTGGATGCTTTTCTCCGTAGGTATAATTACTCTCGTTTATTCTTCCCTTTATTCTTAACATATCATTCTCATCAAGAAACGGTGCTAACGATAGTATGCTAGACTGTTTTTGAAGCTCACTCTTTGATTTTAGTGAATTTATGTCTGATTTATAAAACTGTTTCTGGATTGCCTTAATGCAGACTATTTCTGCTTCTTGGATTTCATCAGCAGATAAGGGACCATCGTCCACAGGTAATTTTCTTATTTTCCTTATAAAGCGTTTAACCCATGCAATTAGTCGAAGTAATTTTAGCATGCTACTAACATTTTCTGAAAGTTTCACCAACTCATTATTTTCAGTAATGCAGTTATTAATTAGGATATTTTTCCTACGTTCTAATATGTTGTCATTATCTGAAACACTTTTCGATTGTACAGGCCATTCTGAGGAATTTGGCAACCAAGGTGGTCCAAACCACCATAATGGATTATCTTTCAAAAATTTCAATTTTAAACCCCTGGTTAATAAGTCGGCTGGGTTATCTTTACCTGCGCAATGATTCCAATTTCTCGGATCAGATAATTTTTGTATTTCTATGACTCTGTTACATACGAATGGTTTCCAGTCTTTTGCTGAACTTTTGATCCAGCTTAAAACAATTTTCGAGTCTGTCCAAAAAAAATGCATTATCACAATAGTTATGAAATATTTCATTCAAACACTTATAGATCTTCACTGCTACAACTGCTCCCATTAACTCCAGACGAGGTAATGTTAGACTTTTAAGAGGAGCAACGCGTGATTTTGACATTATAAGAGAAGTTTTTGCTTCGCCGTTTTTGTTCATATATTTAAAGTATGCTAAAGCTCCATATGCTTTATCACTAGCATCGCAAAATATATGCACAGTTACATCTGTTGGATTTGCACCTCCCATAAAATATCTTCTATCTATTGATATGTTTTTTAAATCTTGAACTTCCACTAACCAATTTCGAAATTCACTATCTAGATCTGCAGGAAGTTTTTCGTCCCATTCCAGCCCGTTAAGCCATATTTTTTGCATTAACAACTTAATTCTGATGATAAAGGGGGCTACATATCCAGCGGGATCATAGATTTTGGCAGCAGTACGCAGGACTGATCTTTTAGTGGCCAAATTAGTGTTGGTTGAAATATCTTGCAATTCTGATGAATCAATTTTTATAATGTCTTTATTTGTATCCCATTCCAGTCCCAATAACATAGACCGCTCAGATGGGTTATCTAACATACCGTTTTGTTTCCACATATCTTTTAATTCTTTAGAATTTGAATTAAATTTGCGCAAGTTCATACTAGCGTCCTTAAGTATAATACTAGCATTGGATGAAAGCTTATAAGCATTTTCCGCTGTATCTGCTCCGGCATACAGATCATCAACATACATAGAGTTATTTAACATCTCAAAAACCTCAGGATAAAATTCATTATATTTTTTAACATGTGCTTTAATTGTGGCTGCTAAGACAAAAGCGCTACACCGAATTCCAAATGGTAAACGTGTCATATTCATTATCTTAAAATATTTAGAGTCATCATTATTAAACCAAAGAAATTTTAAGTATTTTCTATCTTCCTTCGCTATTTCTATCATTAAGTATGCTTTCTCAATGTCGGAAGAAAAAGCAATTTCATATGTTCGGAATTTAAGTATCATATTTAATAAATTAGGATTTAAATTTGGACCTGCGACTAAAAGATCATTTAAAGATTTCGCATGATTTTCCTTTGAGGACGCATCAAAAACTATCCTTACGCGCGTAGTTTCTTTATCTGGTCTAAAAACAGCCTTATGTGGCATATAGTATCCAGACAATAATGCATCATTTTTACATTCTTCTACAATTCCTTCACGGAGCTGCTCATCGATAACTTTCTTATATTCAGCGCATATTGCTTTATTTTTATTCAATTTTTCCTTCAAATTATCGAACCGCTTTTTAGCAATGCAAAAATTATTATTAATTTCACGTGGACTCGAATCCCAAATCAGATTAGTTATGTACCTGTTATTTTTGTATTGCAATTTCCTCTCAAAATCTTCTATTAACAGTTTGTCTCTTTGGGATAATTCGTCACTTTCGTCCGAAATACCAATAGAATCAATTTCCCAAAATATTCTTAAATCATTTATTTCAACTGCATTTTTCATTACCGCAATATTTTGAGAACAACTGTTTCCATTATCTAAAAGTATTCTAGTTAATTTTGAATTTTGATTAGAACTTGCAATAACCTTACACGTTTGTAAATAAACATTTTTAGAACATGTCATGTTATTATTACAATGTGAAACAGAACTAACAATTTCGGAACTAGAATTGTTTACATTTACTGTCGCCTCAAATCCAGAATTAGGAGACTCAGAATTTTGTTGCGTATTGCTTATTCTATCATCTTGAGTAGTATTTAACCCTCTGCTGTTTTTTGTACAAATAGAACCATGGTGATATTGATTTTTACACTTAAAGCAAGATAATTTACTTCTACACCTTTTGCTGACGTGAAAAAATTTAAAGCATTTAAAACAACGATTAGAATTTTTCAATATTTTGAATTTTTCTTGCGGCGGCAGACTACATTTGAATGAGTCATGGGGAGCAGAACAAAATATACAGGATAGAATTTGTGCATTCAAAGCGCTCGCAGAATTTGAACCTTTGAAATAATTTTTATTACTTTGCTTCTCGGGAGGACCTGTATACTTTCGTTTAGTTTCTTTAAAATGACTTAGCATAAGGGAAGATTCCCGACACTCAATTTCAATTTTTAAATATCGCAAAAGTTCCAAAACATTAAATTCATTTTCATCTGATTTCTCCAAACGTTTTCTATTAAAATTTAGAGCGAGATCATCTGGAATTAATCTAATCAGAATGGGATATAAAAGATGACCGTACATTTCCGTCGTTACATTTAACGATTCTAAACTTCGAATTTGAATTTCTACTATGTCATATAATTTTCTCAACTCAAAAATTTTTGTTGAGTCCTTGACGGGATTAAGATTTAACAACTTTGACATATGCCCGTTAACCACTAATTCTTGTCTCCCAAACCTTTGTTCTAATAACTTTATTGCTTTTTCATAATTTTCCTCTGACAAAGCGAAACCATTCACAACATTGAACGCGACCCCTCCCAAAAGAGTCTTTAAATATGAAAATTTATCTATTTTAGACAAAGTTTCGTTTTTATCAATCGAGTTTGAAACTGATTCCAAAACTCCATCCACAAACACGGATCACCGTAATATTTTGCAATCGCGATCTTAGGCAATTTTACTGTTACATTATTAAATTTTAAATTATTATTTCCCGTATTTGCAAATGATTCATTTGAATTATTAGATATAACCCTCTGAGATGTACTATCGGGACTGGAAAGAGTATTTTGTTTAGAATAATTATTAACTTTTATTATCGCATTAATTTTACTAATCCAGCTTGTTATTTTCTGATTATATTCAATAGCGTTTTGAACCTCATTTTCAAAGTCTTTTTCTTCATTAATTGCATTTTTTATTTCATTATCAAGAAGTTTTAATTCTTTACTCATCTGATCTAAATATAAAATAATTTCCTCTAATGAGGTTTCTGAAGAATTTTCCAAATTTTCACTTTCGATTTTATTTATATATTTAGTTACCGCTGTTCTTAAAATAGCTCTTTCTTTTTTCAGCTTTGCTAAATCATTCATGTTTAATTATCAATAATATCAGAATAAGAACTATTCAAAATCAATTTAAACATTAAATCATACAAATTTCTTTCTTATCACAATTAATATGTGACTTTCACTTTCAATAATAAATAATCAGAATTGTTCGAAATAAACAGTTGAAACAAGTTGTTCAAATTAAAATAAACATTTTCCTTTTTCAAGAATCATCAAATAGTTTTTTTTTCATTACTTTAGGAATAAATGTTTTTTACTGAAAAATAGTAAAATAGCTTACTTCTTCCCAGCCGATGCACCATTTCGCAATTCCTTCTGGATTCGCGCCATGCCCGATACATTAAATATTCTGATGCTATTTTATTTTAAGTAAGCTGCAATCAAATGATGAACACTTTTTATTCTTCTTTTTGACAACATATTTCACGATATTATTAGGATCTCTCCTACATTTTAAGCATAGAACATAATATTTTTAAGCTTCATTTTTAAGCTCACATTTTCAACATACGGTGGTTCATACACAAAAAAATTATATCTAAGTGATTTCACTTCACTTCAGAAATGGGAAGTGCCAAAACTTGGAGCGACATCTATATTTTATTTTAATTTACACACATTTTCGACAAGTACTTTGTGAAAAATAGTACTTTCTAAAATATTCGAAAATTTGTTGAACTAAAATTATGAAATTACCTTTATGTTATACAAAGGTGAATTTCTAAATAATGCAAGATAACTATATTTGATACCAAAATAAACATGCCTTCTCTAAAATTATTAATATATGAATTAAAAAAATACTACGTATACGAAATAAATTAGTCGTTGGGGGCCACCGTAATACTTACCCATCATGAATATGCATACAGTAAAATATGAAAATAAAACACAAGTAAACTGTTTATTAAATGCATTCCAATTCCAAAATAAATTTTAAACGTATATTTAAATATTTTTAATACATACACTGTAAAAAAAAAAAAAAAAAAAAAAAAAAAAAATCTGTGAAGGTACTAAACATTTTCTAGGAAACTGGGATTCCAAGAACTTTTCATGTAACGATAACAGGAAAAATTCATGTAATCGATTCTGAAACTTGAATTTTTGCTGTTACCGTTACAGGAAAAGTTCTTGGAATCCCATTTTCCTAGGAAAGGTTTAGTACCTTTGCAGATTTTTTTTTACAATGTAGTAATGCTCTATTACAGAATTTAGGTACTACTTGACTATCCAATCGACCCATTTCGATAAATTATATAAATCGCCAAACTATTCGTAAATTGTACAAATTGGCATAATTTTTATTTGAAATAACCAAAGAACAAATCAATTAGTTAAAGATTAATAAAAATACAAATTTAACGTGAAATTAAAAATCAGTTATAATATACAAACACATAAAACATATTTAATATGAAGTGCATGTGACGTTTACTATAATCCATTATATGCATTTAGTCTTACAGTTTGCCAATAATTGCTTTGGTCTACGTAATAATCAAGTAGTATAAAAAAAACACCTTTATAACTCCAAAAATGATAAACCGATTAACTAACAGTTTATTTGACTCGGATGAATTGTCTCATTTCCAATTAAAATATATATTTCAATTGTAATTTGAATGAAATACAGGGTCATGAAAAATAAAAGAGTGTGGAAAACAGGATTATGACTATATCGACAACTAATTATCCGATCAATTTAATTCTTTATGCGAAATTTATATTTTGTTATTGTCTTTTACAACCACTACTTCAAATAAAAAAAATTGAAAATTTTTACATGCCTTCAAACAGAACAAACATTTTGAGAGGCCGAAAAAAATAATTCCTTATAATCGAGGATACTGATATTCAGTAAGCTCTTTCCCATTATCGCATACTAAGTACACACGGAATTTTAAGTCAAATCTCAATTTGTTCGGGAGATAGAGCGTTTACAGACCGACAGACGAACAAATAGACAGATTGAAAGACTGACGGACGACAAAAATTTTTTCTAAAAATATGTTTTTCGGAATATCCAGTGTCTGAAATGTGTAAATCCGTCAATTTTTTTTTTCGATTTTCAAATCGATTGCAAGATTTACACTATACTACGTATGAAGGATAAGTAAAGCTGAACATATCAAAGAATACTTCAAAATATTTTTAAGTGTGTGAGTTCTAACAGATTTCCTTTTTAGAGTTCCATGCAAAAAAAGTAAAAACGGAACCCTTATAATATCACACTTTCGTCTGTCTGTTCGTCTGTCACAGCCAATTTATTCTTAAACTGCGGTATAGTGAATGTTTAAATTGGCTGAAGCAATAAATGTTATTAACTTACATAGATATATAATTAACTATTCACAAATATATTTAGGGAAAATGTAGCGGAATTTCTTATGTTACTTGAAAAAAAATATTATTTGTAGATCGTGTGGGGTATTGCGCGAAAGCTTTCGTAACACAGAACTCAAAAATGCATTTCTTTAATTTTAGGTATTATATTTTTACAGATATTGTTGAAAATGTAATGCAAAAATATGTACCGCGCCTCTATTTTCCAATCTACTGAAAATAGAATTATCAAAAAATTAGGGATAGTAGAAGTTAGTATAAACCTTGCAGTAAAACTGTAGCGATTACCCCAGGTTACATAGTTTTTGAGAAAATCGCACTTTTCAATTACACAAATTTGGATTTGCAGGCCTTCAACAAAACAGTTGAGGAGCGCTGGAGGTACCTAATCATTGCAGAAGTATAAAAGAATGATTGATAATGATTTTCGAAAGAAATTGTCAGTTATTAGCCGGGATATTAGCCCTTAAGGCACAAACGCTTTGGATATACATAGACACGGGCGGCATACTCTGTGCACCATCGGCCTTTAAAACTTATATTATAATAACTTGTATGATCGGCCTTTAAAACGTTTAATGATATATTTGTGTAATGCGATGCTTGAAAAGAGTATAAAAGCGATATACATTAAACTGTTAAAAACAGACTAATTTAATTAGAATTAATCACATAAATACTACGGGATTTGCGACTACATTGCACTGAGTGACTCTATCTGTACTTCACTCACGTCTTTAAAGGTTAATAGAGGGATAAACGTGGCACAGATTAAGGCAGCGTTGCAACTGATGACTCCTCTCGAAGTGCGCTAGGCACAGTATCCAGTTTAAACTGTAAACAAGGGTTTTGTTTTACGTACACTGTAAAAAGAAAATATAATTAAAACGGTGAATTTGAGTTTTATTAAATGCCAAATGAATTTAAAATATGCACTACTTTTATTGTGAACATTAAATTATGTTCATCGTAAAAAGATTAGGATACACTTTTAAAAATAAATCTGTGAATTTACGGTGAAACTACTGGCAGCAAATTAGCCGAACTTTTACCGTTCCGTTAGTAGATTTTCCGTTGTGGGAAATACAAGAAAGGAAAACTCCGTTTGAAGAAGCAGTAACTTTCTGTTACAAAGTTTGATTTTTAATGATAATAATTTAATATAATTTTTAAAATTAATGAATCGACTAATCGTCAAAGAGTTCGAAAGACCGAGTGATTTTAAGCTGCTGTATTATTTTACTTAATTATTATCATTATTATTTTGTATAATTTACTCCACGCCGTCCAGAGGATCGAACTCGGGACCGTTTGACAGCGAAACGAATCCTTACTAACGGACCAAAGCTGCTGAACCCGGTTTGTACAAAGTATGTCTTTTATGGGTTAGTGAGAAAACCTGTTGTGCTTTTTAAAGATTTCCTTTCAAATATATTCCTTAGAATATTTGTAAACGGTTTATTTTATTTTATTTTAGACTGATAAATAATACTTATTATTTTTTTAAATCGATTTTAATTTTTTAAATAGTTTAAGTAAAAAAAATCATTGTTTAAAATTACTGTTTTTTTTTTAATAAATGAATGAAAAACACTTTTTATTAATTTTTTACAAAAATAACGTTATAGACAATTTTTTGAAATTGTCGTACACTATTTATTTATTTTTTGGCTAATTAATTAAAAGATTTTTTTAATAAGAAATAAGAAAAAATAAACAGAAAAAATGTAATTTAAAAAGGATTTTTTATGTTTTCATTAGTTCATGGCGCCAGTGGGATCCGAACCCACAATCTACGCGCGCAGGCGTGTGGTGCCTTGACCACTCGGATATGGAGCCTCCCACACAACGGCGTGTCTCCGTTTTTTGTTTTTATTTCCATCCGTTTCGTTATTTTCAGGAAACATGGCAGAATTTTCTGATTTTTAACGGAAAATGCCCTTTTCTTGTGAAACGGGAATTTTTCTGTGAAATTCAAGAAAAAATATTCGTGAATTTCAGAATTTTTTTAACAGTGTAAGATTAAAAAAAGGGTGTTACACAACAGCAATATTTGATAATATTTAGGCCTCATATCTCTCTGAATTTTCAGATTATATTCAGGTATACTTTCCAGCATACAAAGTTATATCCAATCTTACGTTGTGTAGTTTTTTACAAAGTCTTATTATTCTTTTAGCAAAGATTTTTTTTTAATAATAAAGTTATTAATTAATAGGTTTATTGAACGGAAACCTTAGTGTGCGAGTTATATTCACATTTGACCGTTTATTTGTTTTAATTCAAATATATTTATAAATTAAATTTAGAGAATTCTTGTTCAATTAATAATACTTATTCAGTCAGAGTACCGAGACATTTACTACAGGACACAGTTGAAACTTGAAATTTTTTTTAACAGTGTGCTAAATTCCAATGATAGTTTAAAATTAGATCCTTTCAAACTCTTGGATATCGTGACTTTGTTCACCTTTCTTCTAAAATAAAGATGGTTTAATTTTACGCATGAGCAGATTTACCCATTTTGATCTTAAATTGTAGGTGCATGTTTTAACATGAACAGACAAAATATACGGTTTTCCAACAACAGTAGATAAAAAAGGGAGTTCTATGCCATCGGGGCATTCTGTTCAAGTGAAGGTCATTACGGCGGAGGATATGGGGAGATTCATGGCAGCGCCTGCTTCGTTTTTTTGTATTTATGTCGGCCAATTATCTACACTGTGGGATATAGGCCCTAAGGGGTGGGATGCCCTCCGTGGGGGGTCTTTCTAAGAAAACCTAACCCGTATTTACGCAAGGTTCGAAGAAAAATACGGAAAACTGCGAACGGTTAGGCCGACGATCGAGTTGTGGTTCGAACCCAGCACCTACCGTCTACCAGTTTGGAGGTCAGAACCTCGCGGCCACTGGTGGGGCTCACCTGCTTCGAAGGCGATGTGAAGGTCATAGCGGTGGAGGAATTTTTTATCTTATAAGACGGGGATAAATTGACGAGGGGGGGGGTAAATTTTCTGCAAACTATAGTCTGAGGTGGAATATTTTATGCAAGCGTGTGGTAGGTTTTTTGCCGGTGGTATATTTTAGTATTACGCACATTTACATTCGATGAAAGTATGCTTTATTATGTTTCTTTAATATACGAAGGTACTTAAAATAATTAAAACTAAATTACATAATTTCATTTTAAATTACATATTTTATACACATTAATTTTTGTTTAACAACAGTGCTTTAAATTTTGAATTCCAATTTAGAATGCATTTTTTTTATAGATTTTAGTTTAAATTGGAAAATACCGGGTGATCCAAAAGTCAGGACGAACTTTAAAAATGAAAAATTCGAAAACGGATCAAGATACAAAGATACAGTTTACACCAAACGGATGGAAAAGAAATCGGGTTTTGTGTAGTAGCAAAAAAAAAAAAAAAAAAAGTTATATTGGAATTTGTTGAGGTACCCTTGCAACAGCCAAAATTGACAGTGGCTTCGTTGCTGTTTCCATAATAAGTCCATTTTTTTTCGAGGAAGGTCACACAGATGGGTTTCACACTCTGTGAGTTTTGGTTTTTGAGATTCTTGAAGCCAAAAACGTACCGCAAGCAACCGACATCACCAACAGCACTGAAAGATGACATCCGCCAAAACGTGTATGCCATAACGCAAGAAATGCCACTAAATGCTGCAAACGGTGTTTGCCCCGTCTCGCATCTGCACTTCTCATTGATGGACATCATATTGAACATTTACTCCAGTTCTAATTAACTGTAACTAAGCTGACTTGTAAATTGTCAAAATTTTTTCATTTCTAAATCATCCTTTAGTGCAATAAAACACTATAGAGACATCTGTTGGTCGCCAACTGAACTATTTTTTTCATTGCCACACAAAACCCGATTTCTTTTGCATCCGTTTGGTGCAAACCGTATCTTTTTATCTTGATCCGTTTTCGAATTATTCATTATTAAAGTACTTCCTAAATTTTGGATCACCCGGTATATTTATAATAATACAATGAAAATAATTTCTTAGTCACGTCATGTAAAGACAGAAATCAGTGCATATATCGGGCGATTTAATCTTCCTTTTTCAGACAAAAAGACGAGATATCATTACAAAAACAGAAGCCAAACCCTAAAAACATAAAAAAGGTTTAAAAAGACATTTTGATTTTGTAATAGAGCGAATGTTTCGCAAGAATGAAGATTAGACTACTAAAGAAATTAATATAATTGTCGTGTATTTTGTGCCAGTATTTTGAATATTCGACTAGAGAAATTTAAAGTATTCAAAACGTTTCATGATTCTTTTAAAAAAAATTCCACTCAAGAATAAAAACAAATAAATAATAAAAAATAGTCTTCCATAATTTATGATATATTTTTCAACATTCCAACGAGGTTCACGCTTTATTTTCTATTGTCTGATGCCCAAATATTTGTAAAAAAACGCATTTTATTGCTATTAAAGTGTGATTTGCATAATGATCATAAATGAACTGTGATATTTTTTGAACATTCAACGCATGTTAAATGATGTTAGAGACTTTATATTAGAGAGAAGCTCATATCGACTCCAGTAAAATACCACGTTAAAAATTACCTAAAAATAGAAAAATAATAATTGTAAACTAGTTTATACAAAGACGGTTTGTTGACATTAATGTGCTTCAGAATTTGAATGCAGTGTCGACAATATGTTTCAACAGATAAAGAAACAGACTTCAGGCAACATTTCCGAGTTTGCTTGAATGATAAGCTGAAAATGTCATATATGAATAATCCTAACTAAAAAACAAGACAATGATTGTATACAAAAATTATGCTATACGAATATTAAACATAAATTTTAAAAAGCTCTAACTTTAGGAAAATACTATAGAAATTAATATTCAATTATTTGAAAGTAAATAATATATTTATTACTTCATAACAGTCTTTAGTAAATTAATTTTGTTACAAACAATATTAATTATTAAATTGCGTGAGAAACTCTTCTAATCAATCTTTCTCCTTTCACTGAAAAAGCAGAATATTTTATGTTTAAATATTTATTAAGACAGCAATAATAAGTATATGTATCCTAAATTCGTGAAAATATTTGACAGTAGTAAATGAAGAGTAACATATGAATGCAGGCTTTGATCAGTAAAAACTGTTTTCTAAATTTTATATGATATTTAACTTTCTTCTCAAAGTAAAAAAAAAAACATTTTTGAAGTGGTTTCCAAGATAGAATGAGGGACAAAGCTAAAAGTTTGTTTTTTAACACTTGCAATCGCTAAATGTAATATAGTTGCATATAATTTAATTTTACAGATATATACAATCTCAGCAAAAAAAAAAAAAAAAAAATCTTCACACTTGCGATTTTGGACGTTTTGTTAAATATCTAGAAATATACATAAGGAATGATTATGAAACTCCAGATATGTAAACAAAATAGAACACGTCATATATTTTCACGAAGAGTTTTCCACGAAATCCAACAGGGGACCGTAAACAAATTGAATAAGAACGAAGATCTTTTGGATAACCCTGCCAAAACTAATAGAACAAAATTCAAACTACAGATGGGGGCGCTGATTAAGGTCCCACTGATTAAGGTCCCGGTACGTCATTTTGACGTCACAAGAAACCGGGATATAAATCCAGTGCTTGAGCATTTCACTTTTCACGAAACCCTGATTAACGTCCCACTGATATACATCCCGCTATCAGACCGGGACCTAAATCCAGTCACAGAGAATTTTACTTTCGTCGAGACCCTGATTAAGGTCCCACTGATTAAGATCCCCTATACGTCATTTTGACGTCACAAGAAACCGGGATATAAATCCAGTGCTTGAGCATTTCACTTTTCACGAAATCCTGATTAACGTCCCACTGATATACATCCCGCTATCAGACCGGGACCTAAATCCAGTCACAGAGAATTTTACTTTCGTCGAGACCTTGATTAAGGTCCCACTGATTAAGATCCCGCTATACGTCATTTTGCTGACGCCAGAGTAGATGGGACTTAAATCAGGGGGACTTAAATCCAGTGCTAAAGCATTTTACTTTTGACGAAATCCTGATTAACATCCCTATGATATATATCCCGGTACGCCATTTTGATGACGTCACAGTAGATTGAAACTTAAATCAGTGCTAGGAACACATTTGTTTTTTCGTCAGAATTCCTAATTTACGACCTCATGATATGTGCTCCCACATGCCATTTTTATTTCAAAACAAATGGGATTCATGTAGGATAGGTCACTAAATGTCTGTACATATTATCATTATTAATATAAAGTATTACTATTATTATTATTATTATTTTATTTTCTCTACCTCGTGATGTTGCATTATTTAGAATTTTATTCCAAACATGTAATTTATTTTATAAACGGACAATTTTTTCCAAATCATTTCTTTAAGGCAGAGAAGTCAAAGGATACGTAGTAATCTGAAAAGTTGTGATTTCGATTTAAAGCTATTGTGCTGAACTATATTACTGAGCTATTAATATTGCGCGAAATCAATTTGAATATACTCATATGATTTCATTAAATATTTTAGACACATATTTTAATGATTAAAAAAAGACGAAAACAGATTTTGCATTTGCTAAATTATGAAAAATATTTATATCTAAGATAAGATACTATAAGATTTTTGGTAAAATTAAAATTTAATAATAATTAAAAGTAAAACTTTGAAATCTTTAAACTGTTTAAAGATTTCCTATCCCGTTGTGAAAATTTAAGCTAAAAAAATTCATATTGTATTATGAAAATTGGTTAATAATAATTATTGTAAATTGCAATGTATTTGGGATGTTCAATATTCCTTTGGAAACATCACTAAAAGCACTGTTTACACTCTGATTAGTAATAAAAAGTTATTTGGCATATATTTGTCAGATTGAATCTTCATTCGCATTCTGAATGCCTGGATTTTAATAAAAAATACTTCTGTAATAACGAATTTTAGCCAGATAAGCTACAAGTAAAACAATTTTTTATTACGGTTGTTCGAAATCGAAAAGTGCCGATTTCTTAGAATTTATTTTTGAATTTATATTTAGTCTCAAATGCATGAGATTCGTCGTTATGATGCAACAATTACTTATGATTCAAGATTAGAAAAAAGAAAAATATATTCGATCCCAAATCACTTGAATATCCTTCAGTTCTGTATTACTGCGGTTTTTTTCTTTCTTTTTTTTTTTTTTTTTTTTTTTTTTTTTTAATTAGGGCAAGTGATATGAATTTGATTTGAAGGCTCAATGAAGAGCTAACATTTTTATAAACTGTTATATTTTACGTGCATTTTGAGGAGGTACTTTACAATTAAATTATTATGTAATATTAAATACTAAAATAAGTTAAAGAAGGATGTGTGCATAGTGAAAAACTGTATAAGCTGAAAATTTCATGGTTTGGGTTAAAAGAATAGTATACAATCATGGGAAATGAAAACAAAAAGTAAACACACCTACTTACGCTTCAATAAATTATCGTAGAAGAAAGTTATTGGTACCAAAGGATTGGAAATAAAGTCTACTTTTAAATCATGCATATAAAATTTGCTTAGGTGGGTGGGCATCTACATATTAAAATGAACAGAAACTTTATTTTTTTTCAATAGCAATAGCCAAATTTAACAACATATTTTAAATCTTTGGCTCAATTTATGCCTAGAAAAAAATGTATATTTTACTCAATTTAACGAAACATTTGGGATGGCAATAGTCGAATCCTATTAAGCCAGTGAAAGGGTCTTATTGGTAAAAAAATAATAGGCATTAATAGAAGAGATATATTTATTCTGTAGCATTTAATAATCGAGTACAGAACTTTAGTTTAAATACAATCTATAAATTACGCTCGTTTTAAAATAATTAATTTCTCGGAAAATAATTGTACGGAATTTATAAAAATTTGAATTTAGGATAATCGAAGGGAGTAAAATCTATTTATGGCGGCAAACTTGTGCATTGGTATTGAATTAAAGAATTTTATGTGAAAATGACTTCCTAAGCGATTTTTACATACATCATTCAAAAGTAGATTTTATTAATAATCTTTTGGTAACAGCAACTTTCTTCTAAAATAATTCATTGCACGGTTGATAGGGGATGTTTACTTTTTTTCCCCATGATTGTGCGTCGAAGGTTGAAAATATCTCAAACTTTATGAGAAGTATTTTTACCAATTTTTGGAGCGAAATATTATTCTTGTTATTTGCATCTGCATGTGTTTGTGAAGATTTCTATAGTATACATTTACTTTTGGATTTTCCCTGTTTCGCAAATTCGCATTTACATCTATAACTCTTTCAACCATAAACAAAATGGAGTGATAACTGAATGTTCTGTATAATAGTTCTATATTTCTAAATTTACTATTACGATAAAATATATTAACAGTTTATGCATCTTCACAAATTTTCTATCCAAAAAGAAAAAAAAAATCTGCAATTAAAATTGAAAAATTAAACTCTATCCCGGTTATAATTCAATCTCAGCTATTCTAAGCAAGATTAAAAAAGTCATTTAAAACTATTAATATGCATGTGAGAAAAAAAAAAAAGTAAAACCAGTTCCCATACATTTAACATTAGCGTTCCAATTTCTTCAGGTGACTGCTCAAGCTAATGTTAATCATATGGATTGTTGTTAACGTATTTCTTACTAGGATTTTAATTATTATTTTTCATAGATATTTTTTCCCTTTTTTGTATAAAATACTTGCGGTCGGTAAAATTTATTGTGTGTAAGGAGCGGGGGGAGGGAAGAGCCTTGATCCATGTTTACTCCTGGCATAAAAAAGATTTCGAACAAAAGATTTCAACAATTTATCACTTTAACATTTAACATACCTACAGTTTTTAATGATTATTTTCTTTTAACATTCATTTTTCTCAATGTGGCCTAGCAAGTGCCACCAGAGTCGTAACCTGCGAGTCAAGCCAGGGGGGGGGGGGGGGGGCTCTGAAATTTTTCTGGGGGCTAACATATTTTAACAATCCATATCTTAAGAAAACTAAATATAGCAAAAACTGATAAAATGGAACTGTCTATAGCGGAACCTGTCTAAAGTGAAACCTCTGTATAACGGAACTTTTCTACAAGGAAACAATTAGATACAAAATACTTCATGATCATCGGGAAATAAATATATATATATATATATTATTTCTTATTAAAAATAAAAACATTTTCAAAAACTATTGCAAATATAAAAAATATTTTTACATAATAATTAATAAGAAATTAAGAGCATGCCTATTTACCATGCGTATTATATTTATGTACGTTAATTTGACTTTTTGGTGTCTATGCAAGTGAAGCTAAGTTCAATATAAGTATCCAACAGATACCCATCCAATTATCAATGAGATTTTTTACGATTTAATATTTAGTTTAAAAAATTTAATTTTACCATTTTTGTAGCATTTTTTCTCATGTTATAAATGTTTATTTTCAAGTAAGATTAGCAACTATAGCTATGGTTAATATCAAATAGTGTGTTTACATTGGCCATTATGGAAAAAATATAGCAAAAAAAAAAAAAAAAAAAAAAAAAACACATAGATTTTAAAATATGAGATTCTATGTCAGAGTTGATGATATATAATATAAATATTGCAATAGTTTTTGCAGTCGGTTTTATTTTTTAGTAAAAGAATATACATACATATATATTTCATTTTTATTTTTAAAAGTTAACAGTTTTTGCATGATTGTTTTGGTTTAAATTACAGACTTAATGAAACTGAATTTATTATTCTTATTTTAATTTCATATGTTAAATATTTTTAACTAACAGTAAGTCGTGGTTTATTTAATTTTATTAATATTTAGTTTTCTGCTGAATTATTAGATCATTTTAAAGTCACGGCTGTTCCAAATACGATTTAATTTAGTGATGATATAAGTTTCTCTTTAAAACTAATCTTGCCTGACCTTATTTTATTAAAAATAGGATTTATAAAACCAACTACTTAACAATTAACAATAATTAAATTTACAATTCTGTGTATAATTATATAGTTTCAAACATGAATCATTATTTCAAATATATATTAATTTAATATTTTTGAAACATAACTTGACTTTGCCCTTTAGAGACAGGAGCCTTTAAAATTTTTTTTAATGTTTTGTCACCGGTTTTTAAAAAACATGAAATAGTGAAAGTGCTCGGATTTAATAAGGCAAATTTTACTGGTCGATATAAACAAGGATTCTGAGCACTTTTTGGCGTCATATACATGGGTCGCTCGTCCCCAAGGGATTAATAACAGTTTTGTTAAAAAAAATAACTGTGATTGTGATTTTAATTTTATATTATTCAATGCTGTTTTTTGCCGCATACGTTTTACTTGTTTTTCCTAAAATTTGTCCAACGTCACGTAAAAACAAATCAAAGTAAAGCACACTGACATAAACACCGATTTTCAATATGTGAACTAGAGGTCTGCACGGGCCGAAATTTCCAGGCCCGAGCCCGGGACGGCCCGAACGAAAAAAATATTGTCCCGGTCCGGTCCGGCCCGGCCCGAACGAAAAAAATATTGGCCCGATCCGACCCGGCCAGAAAGTTAAAATTTCGACCCGAGCTCGGCCCGGTCCGGAAAAAAAGTTAAAAAATCGGCCTGAACCCAGCCCGGCTCGGGTGATTTTCTATAGAACATTGATCTTTTCTCTAACGGAAGAGTTCAGACCACAAAAATTTATCTTAGTCTTTTTTTTTTCTTTCACATTTATAATCTCTATTTATGCTGAAGTGTCATAGGCTGCGATATTTACGTTTTTAATGAACCTTTGTTTGTTGTATGTATATGTTTCAGTTATCATTAGTATTATTAATACATTTAAAAAATTTCTAAAAATGTAAAATCTTCTAAGACATTGAAAAGAAAAAAATATGTTTCCTTCTTAACATATGTAAATCTTTAATGTAATGTTTTTCTCGCGTATTATTGTATTCATTTTGCATGAATGAACATTTTAAAAGAAATTTGCATTTTTCAGTTTAAACTAGAATTCCGTTATAATAATGTTTTTTTTTTTTTTTTTTTTTTTTCTTTCTTTTTTTTTTCTTATGAGTTTAATCCGGTTAATTCTATTTTAAGACGCCTAGTGATCTACGATTCTTTAAAAAGAAAAAATTCAAATGTTTAATTGTAGAATAATGACGACTTAAAAATATATGCCTATCTTGCAAAAATTTTTGGACCAAGCCAAACTTTACTAATTTATGAACAGATTTTTCCACATCAAAAAAGTATTTTCATACGGGAAAATTCAACAGGAACTGATTATTTTGGTCCTTGAAGACTAGGAAGAACGAAATCAGTCTCGGCTTCGTACGGAAAAAATAAGTTAGGCTCGGCCCGGCCCGATACTCCAGGAAAAAAAATGAAGGCAAGGCCCGAGCCCGGCCCGAAAAGATTAGTGACTAGGCCCGGCCGGCCCGGCCTGAATGCTGTTAATGGAAATCGGCCCGAACCCGGCCCGTGCAGATCTCTAAAGTGAACAACTATCATTAAATGTAAAATGACTGTTTATTATTAAGTGTTTTACCATTTCAATTGATCTTAAAAAATATTTTTCTTTCACCCGATAACGATAATATTCATGATGCATCCAAGAAATGATTTTCTTACCATTTGTTTAAAAATTTCATCTTCTCACATACAGACGCCTAAGAATTGAATACTGTTTCCCGTTTTCTTATAAATGCCATATACATAGCTGCCAACTTTTACGCATTTTTCCTACCAAAAAAATTTCATAATAAATATTTTCTTATTTAATCTTCGAAATCTTATGATTAAACAAATAGAAAATTTCTGTACAATTTTAGTGGTAGCAAAAATGCGTAAACGTTGGCAGCTATGGCCATATATCACGAGTTATAATCATTTACTACACGACGTCGAGCATTTTGTCATTAAATGCCATAAAAATCAACCGATGCCAAATCTGCCATCATTTTTTGACAGATAATTTTCCTGCTACAGAAAAATGTAAAATGCTGTTTGATTTCTTATAGTCTAAATACCTGCAAATATCTTTATAAATAAAATTATTTCAGGATTATGCCGAAAAGTGACTTTTTTAGATTGGAAAAAAAGCTTATAAAACACAATCACAGCTTTTTTTTTTGAGACTGAATAACCAAAATCCAAAATATCTGCTAATTTTATGCCTTTATAAATAAAACTTATGCTGCAAATGTGTTAAAATGTAGCGGATTTACACTACAAAATAAATTTAATGTACCATACACCAAATAATTGAAGATATTTTTGTTGTAATCTTATAATAAACTTAACCTTAATCATGCTTTTTTGCTTAATATGTTTAAAGTTATATGACAAATTGAAAAAAAGAAGTTTTCATTGAACACACACACACACACAAAATAAATAAATAAATAAATAAATAAATAAATAAATAAAAAAGATGAAAATTCAAAAGCAAAACAAATGAAAATACCCTTTTCCTACTTTCTTAATATATCCTTTCCAACCCCCATAAAATGAAACAATTACTGGCTTTCAATTATTTTTTTTTTATCCCACGTGTATAAATTGACATTTTTTATTTTTCTTATTTTCAAACATTCTAGTTTTCAAGTGATATTTCATCGTTAACTAAATCTACTAAAAACTACGTATTGTCAACAAGCAAACCATTAAAATTTAGAAACAGGTTTTTAATGTTTAAGTCAAGACATTGACCATTGCTTTACTAAGTATCGATCAACTTGAACAACATGTGTTCACTTCCATTCATCCGGTATAAGACCGTTACTTTGTAAATATAACGATGTACTAACACATGTGGTGACCAGTTAGTGCATCTGGACTTAATTTTTTTCAGGAGAAAGAAATGTTCCTTTAAAATATGTTTCGAGAATTGCAATTTACCGCTAGCAAGATAACAGGAAACAACTAATCTAATAGGGTTCCGGATACAAATTTTTTGGCGTATTCCCATTTTATTCAAAACAGTAAACACTCTAAAAAATTTCTTGCATTTTTTTTAAGGAAAGCTAAAATATGTATTTTGTTTAAAAAAAAAAAAAAATAGAAAGTAAAGAAATCGTTAGAGGAGGCTCTAGAGGACGATAGGAGGGGTTCGCCCCCTTCCTGCCCCCCGTCTGGTTACGGGCCTGAGTGCCACTTGTTAAAGATAGAAAAAACATTTTCGAATGTCATACTTAGCGTGTCATACACTTTAGCTTGTACTAAGTAATACAATCTTTCCTGAAATTTTAGCTTTGTCACATGTGCAAAAAACATGTGCTCGGAAATATGTTGCTAATTTAATGTCGGTGTAATCTTTTATTTCGGTTTTCAAAGGATTTAAGCATTAGAAATAAATCAATTTTGTTGCTTTATTAGAAGCAGAAGTTTAGTATAGCCTCAAAATTAACAAAGAAATAAAAGCTGTAGCTTATTTTTCTCTATTCTAAAAAAAGTAATTATTAATGCTGCCGTTCGTATTTTTTTCCCCGCTTATTTTTAAAAAACTATTAGATAGAAAATTGTGAAAAACGGTATAAGATTGGTAGAGAAAAATTAAATAAATTCGCTAAAGCTGATTTATTAGCTGATATTAAGCTGAGAATTATTTTAAGCGCTTCTTAAATTTGAAATTAGTCAAGGCATTAAAAAAAGGTTTCTAGGATCAAAAATTACGTATAACAATTTAATAATCTTTCACAGACCTGACAAGTTTGCGGTGTGGAAATATTTTTTTAATTTGACTAATTTTATTTTACTTTTTACTTTTTAAAATTTTTTATTTAAATATTCATTGATTAGAAAATTATTCTATATAGTTAAAAAGTCTTTTTTTACTATTGTTGCCAAATGTAACAAATCGGAATTTGTATGTCAAACGTAGCAAATTTGTTGATGCACTAGTTCGTGCTATAACTAGTTTTATAAATATTCAGATCTTGATGCAATAAGCTGTTGAATTCTTATGAAAAAATCCACGAACACGAAATGTATTACGATTATATATGTATTGAATTCAGCAATACAAAAAAAATAGGACTCCATTTAAAAAAACGTTATCACCATGGAAACTTAGAATCATTACCTATCATGGGGAATCTTTCAATTAATTACGTATGATAGGATTTAACAGAAGGAAAAAACTTTATTAAGATCTTTTCAAGTTTTCATTCGATTTTCATAAACTTTTACACGAATCAACAAATTGCTGCTGCTCTAAATTACATTTTAAACATATTGTTTGGGTTTTTAAAAACTATTATATGTGAACAGGCGAGCAAACAGAATGTGGATCATATGACGCCTTTAGCGACTATAGGTGCTACATAATTATATAATTACGAACGCACTTAAGGGTGTATTCTAATCTAAACTGCTTATTTTCTGATTTAGTTTTAAATTCAGTTTTGCTCTCAAATGCATCCAACTGCAAATTTCCTTATTTAGAGACTACACAATGTGACATGCTCTCAATTTATTGATAAATGTGGAAAGTATTGCAAAAAATGCCGCCAAAATTGGCGTTTTGAACCCAATTTTCGGAAGCTGGAGAAAAAAAAAAATGGTCATACTGAGAAAATAATTGTTTATAAATCAAATTCTAATGAATTGAGCTAAAAATGAAAGCACACTGCCTTTTATACATCTCTTCTATAATTAATTCAAGAAATTTTATGATTTTACTTTTAAAAATGAGTCTGAAAATGTCCCAGTAAATTTCGATCTGTTGAGATTGGAAAAATATTTTTTCGAATATACCATTAAATTTTACAATTCCAATACCACTTGACAAGTTACTTATTTTTTGTTTAAGAATAATAGCACAAATGATAGTGTTGCTCTTCAATTATTTAAAAAAAAAAAAAAAAAATACGAGTGAATATTAAAATAAAAAAAAGCTATAAAGCTATAGTTGAATTATTGTGTGCTATAAGACTTATAGTATAGAGAAATTTAATCAAATTTAAAATGATAGTTTAAAACGCATTGTTTTAAACAATTTTTTTCTCTGTTGTCTTTATGAAATTCCGAGAAGCCGCAACATTGTTTATATATCCATTTTAGGCGAGCTGAATTTTAAATATTTAATTGATCTTATTTAATCATCCACGAAAACAGCCGTTCTCTGTCGTGTCCATTTCTCTTACAAATGAAATGACGTGTTAAAGCTATTTATTTTAGATTTTTTCAATATGTGTTTTTTAGACGGATGTATTTTAAATGAAATGAGTGAAATGTTTACGTTTTAAATAAAATGAATGTGATAAGAATCATGGCTATCAGAACAATATTTATCGATTCATCACATGCGCACGAATAACATAAAAATACTGCTTTACCTTGCAATTGTTACAGCAGACTATCACTAAAATAGCTTATAAAATACATTGGTGTCCCCTCTCCAGAGAAAGACCGTTCCCAGGACTGAAAATAATGACAGAAATTTAAAATATCATGATAATATTTAGTATATATTTAAACTAAAATATTGTGATAATGAGAGATGTATTTACTGCTAGCTGTAACCACTGATCATGGTTGGAAAGTAGGTGTTTTTTTTTTTTTTTTTTTTTTTTTTTTTTTTTTTTTTTTTTTTTAATAATATGCATTGTATAATAGGTTTATGTTACCAAGCGTGGTTTAACAAATACTTAACTTTAAAAGGTTTTTTATATTGGTTTTATCTCTTTAAAGAAGTCCCATTCCATACTCGAGTCTTCAGCAAATGGGGTAAATTTGAACAAAGTTTTTTCGATTATCTTACGGCATTTTCTGGTTATACCAGTATCCTGCCAAAATGCATGCTAACGTTCTATTCATTACAATCCTGAATGTACAAAGTACTTTTTTCTGTCTCTCTTGTAATTACGTCAATGATTCTCTATTTATTCAAAGCTAATCTATTTTTTTTCTTTTTTTAAGAAATATTATTTAATCGTAACCTTGCAAAACGTAGCGAATATTTTAGCAATCTGTATAATTTGGTGAAATTGGTCGACAGAATAATTAAATAGTACTGGAAAAGCTCACATACTATATGAGCGAAGGCATGGGTTAAAGCTAGTGTATTATATAAATAAAAATATATAAATATAATACAAAATATAATAAAACTTTAATATGTAATTTTATAATAATAATAATTTTTATTATATAATGTATAAATTATTCTATGTAGTTAAAATTATTATTAATCAAATTATATATAATCTAAAAAAAATAAACACTATAAGAGATAGATTCGGAGTTTGTTGACACTCCCTCCATCCTCCAGAAGAAGAAGAACAAGGGAAACTGAATTAAAAAAAATACATTTAAATACCTAGTGTTTATATTCTAATTCTCCATATCTTCTAATTTTTTTTTTTCATTGAGGCAATGACACATTTTGAAATAATTTTTAAAGCTCCCCCCCCCCCCCACACACACACACTCAATCTCAGTCACGAGAGAGAAAAGGAGGTTCAATTTTCAAAAAATCAGCTCAATCTAGAATTTATTTTCTAAGATTAACCATGTACGAGGGTGGTTCAATAAGTATTGTCCCTAGTATAATATGAAGTGTTTTATTTCGATGGTTGATGTGAAATATCCAAACCCATTTTTTAAATGTCTATATGCTCGATTTCAGAACCGTAGCTGCTATATTCACATAGTTTTGGATTGAGCGATAAAAAGAAGGGGAGGGGGGGTGAAAGGCTGGTTTGGAGCTTATAGGAATAGCTTTCTGACAGTGGATCAGACGTGGCTGCTGTTGTTCGAATGCGAGTATAAATACATAAAATGCGAGATATAAATATATAAACAACTTGCCCACGAAAAAATTGAAATATTAATGTTAAACTTATTAGAACATTCTTCTTAAATACTAACTTAATAGCTTTTTTTTTTTCATTTTTTTGCTTAGAATAATTGAAGTTGAATTCTAACTGGGTATTTCAACTTACATTTTCGATTTTGATTGCTGATATTTATATAAACTTAATTTCACTTTTAGTACTGGTTTCAAAAGAAAATACATTGCAACGAAAAAAATCAAGCTCAGCTATGCTCAGAAAAAAAGTAAAACATATTAAAATGAAAACAAAAATTTAAAAAAAAAAAAGAAAGAAAAAGAAAAAAGAAAAGAAAAAACTTCTCTAGGTTTAACATTAGTTTGCTATTTTTATTTTTATTTTTTGGTATTTCATTTGCATGTGTACTTTTGTATTAAACGAAAAAAAAGTCATCATTTTGCCCTTCGCCTTTCATTGACCAGAACCCCCCCCCCATATGTTTCTACTCTGCATGCATAAAAAGAAAAACATAAAAACATATCTATATATAATCCGAGCCGAATTCGTTATTTAAAATTTATATTATATTTGAATATTAAAGAATAAAGATATGTTCTTATTTTTATATAAAACATTAAAATTGGTATAGGAGATGTAACTGAAGATCGCTTTTCATAATTGAAGATTTTTTGTTATTTCAGGTTGTGGTTCAAATCATTTTCTCGAGTTAGGATCAAGTTGTGGTTCCATCTTTCTATCTATCTATATCTATCTACCTATCTATATATATGTATACAGATATTATCCGATTCTGGTCAGGGGGATATAAATAGAATTTTCGGGCTCGAGTCGTATAGATTTTGACCAATGCAAGACTTTAGTTGTATCCCCTCCTCTTAAAATTTGACTTTCAATGTAAATTTTAAGTAAAAACAAAAAGTACAATAAAAATTCCATGGAAAATTATTTTATATTGTGGATAAATTTAAATTGTTACTGCCTAAAAATAAATAAATTACGCTCTTGCATATCAAAAATAATTATTTACAAAATTAATTTATTAATCTTTATATTTTTAAAATTATCCTCAATATCTGTTTGCTTTTAAAATTTTGGTTTATGTTTCTGCATAGCATTTTTCAGTATTTTATAAGTATCCTAACAAATAAAAAAATATATTGTTTTTATAAAAAATCTTTTTTATTATTATTTAAATCTGTTTTTATTTTTATTTATTTATTTATTTATTTAAATGCGTTTAAACACTGAAAATCTATCAAGAACTGCAGGTTTTTAAACGATTAATTTTTTAATTACTAATATAAGCTAGTAATAAAAAAATATCATTATTATTACAAATTAATGAAGACACGCAACATAGTTAGTACATTAAAATTTTCTAACATATATTTTTTAAATGTTTTGTACTGTATTTTTTGAAATGTATTATTGTGGAGATGAATGAATAAAAATCCTGTTTTAAATGATAAACATTTGGCCTAAATTAAAGTGACAATTACAACAAATGATTTAGCATATTACTTTTTTCACAAATAAATAAAAAAACAGTTTTAAATGAATCCAATCAAAATGAATTGTAATTAATAATTATAAGAAAAACGTAAGATGTGTCATAATGTTTTCTGACATAATTGGTTTCAATCATTAAATTAAAAAATAAAGAAAATTTGTTTTTATTTATTATTTGCGTTCAGTTGCATTCAACTAACATTTTTATTTTACAACATATATCCAACATACAGTACATAATTATCAACATATTTCCCAGAAACTACCCCTCTACCGGACATTCCTTCTGTCGAACGGGGAAAGCAAACATCTACCCCCCGAAAGGATTCCCTGAATGGACTCTGGACTGCTGCATCGCCTCCCTATTTTAACAACATTCATTAGCTATTCTCCACTGAATGAACTGTTTACCCTTTTCATACACTCAAGGAAGATTTTACTGCACGGTGGGTGTGTCGGGCTGTCAAGCGATCCTAACATCCAATCGTATCGTTTCAAAACAAAGAAATGGGATAGCTTTGTTGGATACCACGCAAAAATCTCAGATTTTCAACTGATAAATGGCAAGTGTAAGCTTTTAACTATTTTAAAATTAATAAACATTTATAATGCATTTTAATCATCATAAAGCACATTTTACACAGAAAAAAGGCGTCTAAAGCGAATCTAGGAAAAAAAGTGACCGGAAAAACAGTTATCGGAAAAAAAGTGACATAACCTCTTCAGTCCTGATGTCGCCTGGAGGCGACACTAAACAGACCTTATTAAAACTTTTATCACATTCAAAATTTTCATTCAAGATTTTTAAAAACTGGTTCCAATTATTGTTAATAGATGACAGCATATTGCAAAATGCTTTTTTTTTTACCAAAATAAATTTTATCGTTCAATTAGCGGTATGCAAAAATGGCATTGCCAAAAAGAAGGAAAAATAATCACTTGCGTACAGTTAATCTCTTTTATCTATTAATAATAATTTTGCTAAAATTTATTCAGCCTAAGATTTTATAATGTAAAGATTGTTCTTTTTAATGATACCATTTGTGTTAAGCTTTAACTGCTCTAAGCGTTAAAAAAAGCAAGGTCATTTTAGTGTCGCCTGTAGGAGACATCCGGTCATGCTCAAGTAAAACTGCATTTTCTGAAGTTGTTGGTAGAACTATTTTTTCTGAATTTAAATTCAGTATTTTTAAAAATATTTTCTTACCGTAAGATGAGATTACTTTGTGACAGATGAGTTAACGTTGTGACACATGGTCTAGTTTGGGTATTTTGAATCTCTCGCTCTGTTCTGTGTGGTAGGAAAGCAAACAGCAGTAATAACTCCCAGTACAGAATGCCACATAACCTAACAATTGTCTTCGGAAACTTTAACATGAAATATGCAAAGTAGACCAGGTGTCACAACGTAATCTCATCTTTGCGAAAATAGATACATTATTATTTCAAACAGTATTTTATAATTTCAATCATACGAGCTAATTATTTTCTTAATTTTTCAGTGTGAGATCAGTTTTAAATTAAATGTGGATTTTTAAAAATTATTTTGAGGTAAATTGAATATGTTTTAAAGTTCATTATTAAAAAAAAACTTAGAGAATGTAGAGTTTAAAATTTTTTTATAGCTTTTATGTAAAACAGTAAAAAATACTTAACTGAAAACAGTAGAGACTCCAAAAAGCCTTTTACTTACAGAATCTGAGATAATTTTTTTCCTTTTCAATTATAATGACCTATCTAAAATATCCTGGAGTACGGATGTAATGTTCGAAAGACACCCGCTTTCAAGATAACATGTCGAGTGATACTTACTTTTCAATCAGAGACAATTTAAAACAAAGCGACGATCTCACAGTAACCGATGAAGAAAAGTCTGAAGATAAATTTGGGAAAGCCAAATCTATTTTCCAAATTGTTGTATCAGGATGTCTGTTGAATAAAAAATTCCCAGCCGTAGCTATAGATGATCAAATTATTTCTTTTTATAACCATGCACAAGGAAGACGATTCATCAAAGGAAAATCAAATCCCTGTGTATTGAAGGTCTTTTATCCACAGATTCAGATGGTCTCCCATAAGACATTTTTATGTATCAATGTACAGGAGACAAAATAAATACGGATATAAATGAGAATGATGGAAAATATTTAGATACTAGTGAAAAAATAGTGCTTAAACTTACAGAGAATTTACTTCCAAGTTGTACCTTGTATATGGACAGATATTTTACATCAATTCCTTTATTAGACATTTATTATATATTATATAAAGCTGAATGTCAGGGAACAGGTACTCTACGAAAGAGTAACATACCCCCAAATGTAAATTTTAAATTTGACTCTGATATGAAAAAGCTTGGACGGGGTTCAGTTGACCAAAAAATTCGTAATGATGGACAAATTTGTATCATGAAATGATTTGATAACAAACCAGTTATACTTGCCTCATCAGCTGACGGTAAGCATCCTGAAGATATATGTAAGCGATGGTCGAAAAGGATAAAGAATATGCGTCAGTGAATCGTCCATCCATTATAAAAAAGTATAATGAATTTATGAGACGTGTTGATTTCTTTGACTGATATTTAAGCTATTATAGAATGCATGCGAGGACAAAAAATGGACCATAAGAGTCATTATGAATTTTTATTTTTATTTTGCCATAGCTGCCAGTTGGATAGAATATAGAGATCACCAAACGTTGCTCAATAGATCAAAGAAAGAAATATTAGATTATCTTGCATTTAGAATTCATCTACAAGAATATCTTTTCTATGGCATAGACGAATGCAGTGGCTCAGAGTATATTCCTAGTGAGCCATCACCACCACAGAAAAACAGATATAACCAAAGAATTTCCTTGTCATCCACTCCTTTGCGAAAAAGATAGGTTTCACATCTTCCTAAGATATCCAAACTATCCACCGATTTAAAAAAAAAAAAAAAGATATAGGATATGCCTGGTTGTAAATCCAATTCTACAAGGATTCGATAAACTGCATGTAATTTTTTTTTTTTTTTTTTTTTTTTTTTTTGTCTGCAAGAAGATTGGCAATGTCTCAAATTATTTCACGAAAGATAATATAAAAAAAAATGTTTTAAAAATTCTTACTGATATTTAGGAAAGTATCTGCAATAATTATATATATATTTTTTTAAATTTAAGTTTCAATTATTTCTAAAAGATTAGATAATTACAATTTAATTTTCAAACTATTATAAATAATGTTTCTGTACAATGAATTAACTATTTAATCTTAAAAAGATGTTCTGAATTATTATAAATGTGTACTATAACATAAAAATGCTATTTGATCGTAAAATAAATATAAATGTATACATAAATTTATACTTCGTATTTAACATATCGTACATCATTATGACCGGATGTCGCCTGTAGGAGACACTAATTTTCTAATTAAAAAAAAAATAAAAAAAATTTCAACATTTTTCCATTGTTTTTCAGAGTATTTAAAACCCATTTAACAAGAAATTTTTAAAATTTAAGACTCAAAGTTGGTTTTGGGACTGAGGAGGTTTAAACTACAAAAGCGGAAAAAAAGTGACACGGGAAAAAAGTTACCGGAAAAAAAGTGACAAGGAAAAAAAGTTACAGAAAAAAAGTGACAAGCAATACATTTTGGGGACTTATTATTGATTTTGATAATTCATTGGTTAAATGTAAAAGGGGGATCTGGAGGAGGCTCATGATTTAGGTAAATGGGTTTTTCATGCTAAATTAACTGTTTTGGTTCAGTTTTTGGATGTATGTTCATACTGAAAATTACGCTTGTCTGATCAGTTTTGTGAAGGAACGATTACCCTCCTCCTTCCATCCGCCCTAAATTAGATAAATGGGTTTTTAAGCAGAATTATCCAACGTGTGTCAAATTTTGGATATTGGTTCTTTCGGATAAGACTTATATATTATATTACATAAGGCTTATGATGCTTAAATAGATTCGGGAGTTTAATGCTTAAGCAAAGAGGGGGAACGGGGGAACAACCTCTCTTAAATTAAATTAATAGCTTTTTACGCAGAATTATCTGATTTGCTTGGAATTTTGGACATAAGTTCATTATGATAAGACATATCTCTGATTAGTCATGTGGTTCTTTTGCTTTTTAATAAAGGAAGGGCAGGCAATTATCTCGCCTCAAATTATATAAATCATTTTTATGCAGAATAATTCGATGTATTTGAAAATTTAAACATAGGTGAATCCCTGAATAGTTTTAAGGGTTTAATGACTAAGTATAGAAGGGGAATAGAATATAACCCCTTTAAATTTAATAAATTGCTTTTTATGCAAAATTATCGGATTTGCTTCAAATTTTGGATTATCGGTTCATTATGATAAGGCGTGTCTATGGGGTTCTTTTGTTAATTAAAAAAGGGGGGTGATTTCCCCCCCGTAAATTAGCTAAATTGTTTTTAATGCACACTTATCCGATGTATTTCATATTTTTGATATAAGTTCTTTATCATAAAGTGAATCCGGGAATAGGTCTAAGGGTTTAAGGCTGTTCATAAATCGAAAAGGGCAACTTTGTGACACATGATTTAACTTATTTTTATTCAGAAATGTATGAAAATAGCAGGTGTTGTTACCGAGAAACTGTTCATTGCACTCAATTTTCTGGTTTTTTTTTTTTTTTTTTTTTTTTTTTTTTTTTTTTTAAACATAATAGATCTTTCATAACAAGCCTTTGTGTAAAATTTTCGTCGATAATTTATTTCGATAGTAACATATTTTATTATTAAGAAAAGTTTTAGTATTTTTATTATTATTATTATTTGAATGCTTTATAATTGAACAATATTTAACACTGAACAATATCTTGAAAAAATAATATTTTATATTTAAAATACTTAACCTAAAATATTTTACATGCAATTATCAATTACATAAATTGAACTGATCTACAATTTTCGTTCCTTTTTTTCTACCATTATCAAGAATATAAATGTCTGTAAGAAAAAATAGCTTGTCATTCATTAGAAAAAAAAAATAAAAAAAAAAATAAAAAATAAAAACATTAGTATAACAGCTATAAAATAAATTACATTGATACCCATTATTTAATATTTGAAAAGATGTATAAAAATTTACAAGAAAATTCAATTAATAAAAAAATTATAAATAGTTAGTTGCATCAAATTTCAAATTTAGGATTTTAGAGAATGAGACAGATAAAAATAAAAGTCATAAGCTTTGAATGGTCGCGTAAATATTGTTACTTGAGGGGGGGGGGGAGGCAGAAAGAAAATATCAAATAACTATAAGTCAAAGTAAGTTCGAAATACATTTTTCACTGAGTTGTTATCTCAAAGATTTCTGAAATGGAAGGAGTTAATGACTTTAATCTAATTTTTAATTGAAATAAAATGGTAATCAGAGACATTGTTAAAAGTTGTTTTTTGTGATGAGTAGATACTCCTTAATTTATTTTGGAGGTAAAAATATGACATTATAAAAAGCACAAAAACAGAAAGGATGTCAGTGACCAATCCATGGATGGTTTCGAAGAAACGTCTTGAAAGAACTTTTATTGATGGAAGTCATTTTGTACAATTTTATTGATTTTTTAAAACAATTTCAGAAAAATGCCTAAAATTTTAATAAAAGTCTGAGTGATAAAATGACACTATATAGTGTAATAACAAAAAAAAAAAAAAAAAAAAAAAAAAAAAAAAAAGTTTAACATTCCTGCATGAAGCAGGGGAAAGGGATGCGCTTTTTTTTCTACTTTTCACATCTTAGCCATATTAATTTATTTCAACTTTTACCAATTTCCTTTGCCATACTTTCCATAGCATTTTGCATAAAGAATAATTGTAAATTAGTGAAGATACGCAATAACACATGATTAAATTAATAAAACACATTTTCATTTTTGATGATTGTAATTTACTTTCATAGTTTTCAAAAGTATATCTCAAGCAAATATCAAGGATTTAAAATAAAGCATTTTTAAATGGAATTTTATTTTTGAAAAAATATTAGCAATAGGAAACATTCAAAAGGGTGCCAAAAATCTGGTACAGCGCTGATCTATACGAATTGAAATTATATTCTTTTTAATTTTAAAGAAAACTAGTCGTTAGGGGCCACCATAATACTTACCCATCATGGATATGCGATAAATATATGAAAATAAAATATGTTTAAACTATTTACAAAATGCGTTGCAATTGCAAAACAAAGTTTAAGAGTATCTTTACATATTTTTAATACACATAGTAATGCTGTCGTCATGAATTGCTGATGAACCCATTTCGATAAATTAAATGAAACGCCAAACTACTCAAGTAGTACCGAACTGCATAAAAGAAACATTCTTATAATTCCAAAAATAAAAGCCATATTAACTAACAGTTTCTTTTACATCCATTCCTTAAAATAAAAAAAATCGAAAATTTTTATATACCTTTCATCAGAACGAATTTTTCGAGAGTCCGAAAAAAAAGTTCCGGATAATCGAGGTTACTGATATTCAATAGGCTTCGTCCCATTCTTACATACTAAGTACATACACAATTTCAAGTCTCTATCTCAATTTGTTCGGGAGATAGAGCGTTTACTGACACAGAGGCAGACGGACGGACGGACGGCAAATTTTTTTGTAAAAATATGTTTTTAGGAATCTCTAGTGTCTGAAACGTGTAAATCCGCTAAAAAAATTACTTCGATTTTCAAAACGATAGCAAAACTTACCCTATACTACGTATGATGGGTAAGTAAATTAATCAGTTTTATTCCCCTTTTCCACACAAAAAATGTGTTCCACTAATAATTATGAATTTTGAAAGAAAATCTTCATTAGTATATAATTTATAACTTATTAATTAGCATAAGTACAAAATATTTCTCATTCATTTTAATTGACGTTCTCATTGACGTCATTATTTATCGAGCTCCAATAGTTCCTGATATCCATGTCCCTTGTATTTTTAACCACTACTATAAAGTAGAGCCACTAGAATTATAAAGTACCTGTTTTATTTCAACAATGACGTCATATTTTTCCAAGTGAAATATTTCATTGAAAATATCATTTTCTATTGTCCTTTTCACTGCATACTTTACAAAATGAATATTTTAGTGCACTTTGCTGATGCATATAAATTTGAACAGGGTGTAATATCGTTGACAGGTGAATGAATATTTTAGTGCACTTTGTTGATGCATATAAATTTCAACAGGGTGTAATGTTGTTCACAGGGTGTAATATCGTTAAAATTCAATTGAAACGATTTTTTCACATAATGCCGTAATGTAAAGAAATTTTTGACAATCTCTAAAAACAAACTAATCATGGTAGAAACATCATTTTCAGTAGGTATACGTGTTAAGGTAAATGTTATTAAAGTACAAAAATTTCATGGCTACTCGGATTGCTATGAAATTTACTAAAGTTAGAAAGCGGCAAGATGGACAGACAAACCGAAGGCATAATAACTTTTCGACCTTCTTGGAAAGTGTTAAAAAATAGAGTGAAAAATATATTGATTAGTATTTATATTTTCCGCCTTTTTCCAAAAAAAAAGAAAAAAAAATCTTTTAATAATTATGAGTTTTGAATAAAAATTTTCATTTGTATGTAACTTATAACTTATTAATTAGTATAAGTAAAAAATTTGCTCATTCATTTTAAATCTGGCGTCATTATTTATCTAGCTCCATTAGCTACTGATATTCATGCCTCTTGTATTTTTAACGACTACTATAAGGTACCTCTTTTATTTCAACAATGACGTCACATTTTTCCATGTGAAATATTTCATTAATAATATTATTCCTTTTCATTCAATTTTTTATTTCTAATTATGCCACAATTTTTGACAGAAAAATTCTTGTTAATGAAACAAATATACATGTTTAATATATGACAAAAAATACTCTCTTTATTTCTTTTTAAAATATGACGTCATACTTATTTTCTTTTAATTTTTTTTAATTTTCATTTTTTTTTGCACGGAAATTGCTCAGTTGAAAATTTACTGACGCTGAGAAATTATCATTCCAAATTTCTATTTGGTTGACAACAAGAAAGGAAAATGGTTAAATTTTGCCTAAAAAATGCCTATTGATTCTGTAGGAAAAATAATGAAATTTTGAATTATTAAGGAAAATATTTGAATAAAATGAATAAAACATAGCCTATGTTCATTTCCGGGCTATAATTTATCTATAAGCAAAGCTTCAAAGTCATTAATCTATCCGTTTTGAAGCCAATTTCATTCCAACTTTCGGACACACTATCACATTTATAATATACTAGCAGCCCGCCCTCGCTTTGCTACGGGTAGAGCAAGTCGCCCAGTCTCGTGCCACTACTGACACCGGAAATTGTTACTCACACTTCATCCCATTAAATTCAACTACTAAAACATTACCCTTCTTTTAGGTAGTCGGGTAAAAAGTAGCCTATATGTTGATCTAAGGTCTCAGATACCTTCATACAAAATATCATAAAAATCGATACATCCGTTCTTGAGTTATAAATGGTGTAAGGAACCCGACTTTGTTTTATGTATACATATTATAATCAATAGTATTCGCAGAGCACGCGGTGTAAGGATTTTTTAAGGTCATTTTTATACACTTTGGGTTACATTATTGGCATTTTAGTAAGAATCCTTTTTTTTTTTTTTTTTTTTTTTTTTTTTTTTTTTTTTTTTAAATATATATAATATAGCCTATGTTCACCGGAAATAGTGAAATAGTGTAGCTTTCAGACGGTGAAAGAATTTTTCAAATCCGTCAAGTAGTTTAGGAGCCTATTCAATTCAAACAAACAAACAATCAAATAAATCTTTCCTCTTTATAATATTAATATAGACAAGGCAGAACCCGTCAAATTTTGACGAAAGAAAATGTTTAAGAAGGAACTGTTTCATTAAATTATAATAAACCTACAATTAATTAATTATAGTAAAAAATGCATTTTATATTGGTACGTCTAAGTCTTAAACAAACGATATTTATCGTCAAACTAACAAAATACTATTTCTATAAAACGCAGTTGTAGAAATTGTTAAAATTAAACTTTAATCGTATATGTAAGCAGTAAAAAATAATAAAGATATGTTATTATGATAAAGTTATTAATTAAAGTTCTAATGCTAGTATTCCAAAATGATAAAAAGCAAAATTTATTCAACTTTGACTCAATCACAGATTTTTTTTTTTTTTTTTTTTTTTTTTTTTGTGAAATCTAAGCCCGGCATCATTTTCACCATATCAAAATTTACAAATGTACATTTCACATCTGTATTCACGTTTAAAAAAAATTTGGCATTTTAATTTGATAATTTTGATTCAAAACTTGAAGTCTCGGTGCTATTAGCTGAAATAGATATTAAACTGTTGATATTATTTTACGTGTAAATCAAATTGTGTAAAGAAGTCAAAATTCACCGGGATTTATAACAGAAGATATTTAAATTTCTATTTTTTCCCTTTTAATGAGAAAATAGCAACATAAAGATACAGCACTCAATTTTTTCCCTTTTTTCCTTTGCTTCAAATAGAAATGGAGTACTCCTGTTGCCACAATTAGAAAGGAGTTATTAAAAGATACAAAAAAATTGATACTTCAAAAATAAATTAAGATACAACTTTCAAATAAATTTCATTTAAAAGTACATCTTTTTCACGATGGTGTAAAAATTGAAAATATGCAACATTAAGAAATTAAAAAAATTTTAGTAGCAAAAATTTCAATACCGAAATTCATTTAAAATTTGAAAGTTTTGCTATGCGCAAAATGACGTATGCGTTACGCACAGATACGTTTGGCCTTTATAATATAGATATAAGGATATAAGGATGTGATTTTTTTTAAATAAAACAAATTTCTAATAAAAGAGAACAAGATTCAAGAAAAATATGATGCCAAATTTCGTTTTTTCTTTTTTTTTCTTTTTTTTTTTTTTTTCGTCAAGACCTCTACACTAAAAAAGTACCAAAGAAACAATTTAAAAATTAAAAAATAATAATAACATGAAAATATGCACGATAATTCAGAAAAAAAAAAACATACAGTCGGCTCTCGTTAATTCGAACTCGTCGGGACCACAAGAAATGTTCGAATTATGGAAAGTATGAAATGAAAACATGCTTAATATGGTCCTCTTACAAAGGAATTAATGTTACAAGTGTTTTTTTTTTTTTTTTTTTTTTTTTTTTTTTTTTTTTTTTTTTTAACTTATTTCGTCTGTTATCATCAGAATATGACTTAATATTAAATTAGAATGTATAAATATGTAAACCAATTAAGTGATTAGAAGCAAGCACAATTGAAGAAAATTTTTAAGCGTCACTGATGGACAGACGAGGCACTAAGAAAGTGGATGGCAAATGTATGGGAAAGAAAGTTATTCAAATGGTCTGAAATTCGTGAGAAAGAAAGGAAGAATGAAAAATCGGAATTCTCGTTAGTTCGAACTAAACGAAGTCAAGATAAAATGAATTCGAATTAATGAAAATGTTTAACGTTATTTTGCCATTGAAAATTTCGGGACTTCATGTTTAGTTCGAATTAAGCGAAGATTCGAATTATCTGATTTCGAATTAACGAGAGTCGACTGTATTTTATGCAAAAGTTATATGTTTTCTTGAAAATATCTAAAAATTAATCATAACATAAAATATAAGGCTGCGGGCAAACAGCATTATTTTTTGTTACACTAAAAGAGCAATAAATCTTTCTTTGTTTCCGAACGGAACAAAAGCTTGGTAGTATTGAAACATCTTTAAATGATTTTTGAGGGACTGACTCTACCGAATTGACAAAGGAAGGGAAAGTTTATCTCCCCCATCTTCAGTCGTAAAGCTGTCAACTGATTTCGAGTTCGATTTCTGTCTTGAAGTTCAGATTCAGTGCACTGAAATAGCAATTTATAGGGGAGACTGGGGTACAATGGTCCACTTTTGTAAATTTTGACTGTTTATTCTTAAAGTATTGATTTTTTTCTTTTGATAAAGTACATGCATGTTACCTATACATTAAAGTTTATACTGCATCCACTCAAAAATAATAATTATGCATACTTTTTTTTATATATTTTTTTAAATAGCAAGTAACAAAGTGGACCATTGTACCCCAATGCCGGGGTACAATGGTCCACAGCATGGGGCTCTATGGACCACTTGTAATTTGAATAAAAATATATCAGTGTAGTTCATTTTTTAACAATAAGAAAGATAAACTATAACATATTTGTTTATTCACATTTTATTATTCATTTTTATTTGTTTATTCACATTTTATTATTAATTTTTATTTGTTTATTCACTCTTTTAGCTCTAACTAAAGTAACATTTTTTTTTCTTCATTTTTTTTATCATTAAGTCATTATACCGGTCGCAGATTGAACAATTAGGTTTATTATCTTCTACAATACATTTTAAAGCCTGTTCCACAACTTCATGTGGCACAGAACCTCTATTGATTTTCCTAGGCTTGTTTCTTGGCATTGCTAAAAGAAATATGAAAAATGATATATAATCTTTTTGTCCAATGATGCCACTTAAAGTTAAATATAAACCTTTATAATAAGAAATATATATATATCTAAATATATGACTAAGGAAAAAATATAATAAATTTTTCCTGTCTACTTTACATCATCTGTAATTTTTTTTTTATGAATTTTACCTTATTTAATTATTACATCCAGACAGAAACTGATAGGTAGATATATTTTTGTTTTTCTCATTTTATTATTTTATTTAAATATAACTCATTATGGATGCATGTATACATAAGTGCAGGAATATTAAATTAACAAATCATGTGAAATTTAAAAAAAAAAAAATCCTCAAATGCACAAAATGTTTTGTTTACTGATTTTGATGTTCAATTTGGGTTAATTTTTAAATTTGAAAGCTTTTATTATATAGATAAATATTTCAAAAATGCATTTCACAACATGAATCATTAATTAATTCACACACAGAAATAAAATAATTTATTAATTCTTAATTTGGGCTAATTTTTATGTTTGAAAGCATATATTCTGCAGATAAATGTTTCAAAAATGCATTACACAACATGAAACATTAATTAATCTACACACAGAAGTAAAATAATTTATTAATTCTGAATTTCAGATATAATATTTAACTTTTAAAAACATAAAATACAAAACTAGGGTACAATGGATCATGGTCCATTGTACCCCAGTTTCTGATGGCCCATTGTACCCCATATGGAAGTTTGACAAAAACTTGATGATAAAAAAAGAAATTTAGAATTCTATTATTTTAGCTATAATAAATATAATAATGTATTGTCTTACCTTTTTATTTTGTCACACAATATCTTTCAAATTACAAATCTGTAATAAATAAATGAAGATATATTTCACTGAAAATATTTACTTTTGCCTTACTCTTCCTGTGTCAAATCAATTATCAAGCATAAAATGGCTAAAATGTCAGCTATGCACATGGTTTCAAACTTCTTTTTACTACTTCATGACTGTCATCTATATACTAAAATATGAAGCTTTCAAAAACAGAATTAATATCAAAAATAGGGGGTGGACCATTGTACCCCGTGGTCCATTGTACCCCAGTCTCCCCTACATCAAAGCGCCGATAAGAAAGATCAAAAATAGCGACTCCTGACCGAAAGAAGTTAGTGCTATATGTGCCTGGCCCTTAAGCGTAAAATTTTAAAGTACAGTGTTTTCAGTATCGTAATTCTGAATGTTTCTGGTAAAGACGGAAATTTTTTTAACTAATGAAATAAAATGATAAATATAAATGATAAATAAAAAATGATAAATATTGTCTATATTCTATAACATCGTTATAAAGGCGCGAGAAGCTGGTGTATTTTAAAAATTATACATTTTCCAAGCTGATTTTAAAGTATGTAATTAATAGAAAGAAAGTTTTTTCATTATTATCCTAATAAATCATCAATGATGACATGAGAAATATATTCCAAATTAAAAGCACGAGGTCGGGAAAATAAAATAATAATAATAGTAATAGTAAACAATAATAATAGTAATACTTAATAATATTAATAATAATAATAATATGTTATAATACAGACATTTAGTGACCTTTCCTACATGAATCCCATTTGTTTTGAATAAAAATGGCATGTGGGAGCATATATCATGAGGTCGTAAATTAGGAATTCTTGCGAAAAAACAAATGTGTTCTAGCACTGATTTAAGTTTCAATCTACTGTGACGTCATCAAAATGGCGTACCGGGATATATATCAGGGGGATGTTAATCAGGATTTCGTCGAAAGTAAAATGCTTTAGCACCGGATTTAAGTCCCCCTGATTTAAATCCTCATCTACTCTGACGTCAGCAAAATGACGTATAGCGGGATCTTAATCAGTGGGACCTAAATCAGGGTCTCGACGAAAGTAAAATTCTCTGTGACTGGATTTAGGTCCCGGTCTGATAGCGGGATGTATATCAGTGGGACGTTAATCAGGATTTCGTGAAAAGTGAAATGCTCAAGCATTGGATTTATATCCCGGTTTCTTGTGACGTCAAAATGACGTATAGGGGATCTTAATCAGTGGGACCTTAATCAGGGTCTCGACGAAAGTAAAATTCTCTGTGACTGGATTTAGGTCCCGATCTGATAGCGGGATGTATATCAGTGGGACGTTAATCAGGATTTCGTGAAAAGTGAAATGCTCAAGTACTGGATTTATATCCCGGTTTCTTGTGACGTCAAAATGACGTACCGGGACCTTAATCAGTGGGACATTAATCAGGCGCCTCCTACAGATTATGATTAAGTGGCTTATTGTAATAAACTGTGTTAAATTTTTTTTTAAATATAGCATGTAAACTAGTAGATAAATTAAGGCTTTTATAAAAACGGTCCCAAATTTTTCCAAGTTTTTTGCTTATAATTTGCAGAGTTCTTCATAAAAAACCATGTTATTTACAGAAAATATGACAATCAACATTGTACATAACACACTGTAATCAGAATTTAAAAAATATTAAAACTTCTATGACCAATAATCAGGTTTATTAAATAATTTTCATGTTATATTCATAAAAACTAACACAGTATATATCATTAAGCCACTTAATCATAATCTGCAGTTTGAACTCTTTTGCTTCATTAGATTTGACAGGGTTATCCAAAAGATATTTCTTCTTTTCCAATTTGTTGACGGTCCTCTGTTGGATTTAGGGGGAAACTCTTCGCGAAAATACATGACGTGTATTATTTTGTTTATACACCTGGAGTTACAGAATAATTCCTTATGTTTATTTCTAGATAATTAACAAAATGTCCAAAGTCGCAAGTGTCTTTTTTTTTTTTTTTTTTTTTTTTGCTGAGACTGTATATCATGTTAGAAATTATGATATAGGAAACAAAAGTTCGAATTCAACCGGTTGTATTGATTAAGTAATACGCACGCAAAAGGTTTGCCTTTGGCTATAAGGTGATTGAAGCCGAAAACTTACAATTGCATTGAGTAAGAATTCTATTATCAAAAAATGATATTCAATAGATGTATTTTTTTACGGATCGTGACTATTTTTCCAGTTTATTTCTGAAACATTAATCGTAGATCCGACTTAATTAGCATGTCATGTTAATGGGCCGTTTTCCACACAAGCAGTGATGCGTTCAATTTGGTCGTACATGTTTATTTTTGAACGCCAGTGAAACTGTGTAAAAGCATTCGTAATAAGAATATAATTCTAGGGGTCCATTCCAGACACATCGGTTGGTATACCGGGCGTTTTCAGAAGTTTTAAAATATATAGAAAAAATACAGACAAATGTATCATCATTATTTAAAGGTGCGTAAATCATAAAATAGAAACATTTAAAAATACGTTGAAATCTTTTTAAACAAAATGTTTCCAGCTGAAATTTATTCGGTGATCATCAGTGAGAACTAGTTGTCGATGAACAGTGGTTTTCACTGATGAAGATTCTGTTAAAAATATTTTAATTTTAAAGAAATTTGATGTATTTTATAAATGTTTTTATATTATGTTTTATGCGCCTTTTAGTAATGCTGATTAATTTATTTAATTTTTTCTATAAATTTTAATTATTAATGAAGGTGAATTTTGCACTATAATTAGTAACTTTTTATTTAAAATTTACTTAACACTTAACATGAATACACTCTAAAATTCTTCTATTATTCCTTTTCTCAAGGTATCTTTTTAGCTGACAGCCTACGAATGGAAACTAGCGTCAAATCAAATATGTGTTTTTTTGTTGTTGTTACTGAATAAATAAAATAAATAAGTTTTTATAAACTTTAAAATATAAGTATGTCATTTACAGTTTTATATTGAGCCTTTTTTTTTAAAGTTTTATATAGTTTAATATAGGGCCTGTCTTATTGAGAATGTTTTCATTGATAGTTCTTATTCAAGATTTTTGATGGATATTAAATAAGACATAATCACTAGAAGTGATAAACAGCCAGATAAATTAACCGATACAATGTAATAGAAAAAACGAAATGCAATGATGAACGAAATGTGGGGTTGTATCCAAATATAGTAGTACGTGCCTTATTGTGTATTCTATATTGACACTAATCAATGGATAACGGATACAGCACCAGATCATTTTGCTTCAATTTGGGAATAACGGATTTTGGCTTATTCTATTGACGATCACTTTCAGAATTTTCGAGTTATGTTTTTGAGTCTTACACAAAAGTTGCTCTATACATTTAGCTAACACAATATGCAAATGAAATTTTGATAGCGTCCACGCATGCGCAATGAAAAATTATTTAGTAAACCTGCTTATTTTTCATACAATCTTTACTATTTTTTAATTCTGATTACAGGGTATTGTGTATAATGTTGTTTGTGATATTTTTGAAAAATACCATTATTTTATATTAAGAACTCTGCAAATTATAAGAAAAAAAAAATTGGAAAAATGTGGTACTGTTTTTTAATACCCTTAATTTCTCTGTGGGTATACATGTTATCCACACAAAAAACGCACATTATTACAATAAGCCACTTATTCATAATCTACAATTTGAAAGATTTTGCTTCATTTGATTCGACAAGGTTATCCAATAGATATTAATTCTTTTTCAATTTGTTGACGATCCCCTACGGTGTTTCTGGAAAAAAATATCTTCGCGGAAATGTATGACATATACTATTATATTTTCACATTTAGTGTTTCAGGATGACTTCTGACGTATTTTTATAGATATTTAACAAAATGTCTAGAATTGAAAGTGGCCGGTCTCCTTTGGCCATATAGTGTATATTATTGTATCTCAAATTTGCATAAAATAACCCAAAAAAGATTAATCCTGTATAAAAGTGAATACTCAAAAAAGACACAACAACTAGAAGAAAACGGAAGGCACTTTCTTAGTCAACGCAAGTAATTGGCCTTGAATCAACTAACCTAAGTTTTGGTTGGAAACCATTGTTGTACAGTGTTATATGAACAATAATACAGAAGTAAACGTCACCAGGCTTTGGCAATGTATTGCCAATTGTAGTAAGGATTCACTATCTTTTTAGTTTTGCATATTAATAGTAGTCAGGATTCTATTTTATGCTATTATAAGAAATAGACGTTTACTGCTTAGATAGATTTTTTAAAAAATCAGCTCGGAAATCAATTAGAAAAATGAAAAATTCTTAATATTTTGTTATAGTTTAAAATAAGTTTTATTTTAAAAGGCAATATTTGTTCTCTTCAGTGGCATAAAATTTGACATTAAGCAATTTTTAGAACAAATTTTATTTGGGATAAAGCAAAGGTGATAGTACAAGCTTTTGCCAATATTGTTAGACATAAGCGTAATGATGTACGTGTTTTTTTTTAAATATAATCAATGTACATTATAAGGTACCCTGGGGTAATAACGCCAGGCGGGGTAATAACGCCAAGTGCTTATATTTTGCATAATTATGAAATAATCAGGTAAATGACACCCATGTGCTCTGCGCAGAAGGGTTTTGAGTCATATAAATCGCAAAAAACAGTTTCAAGTTAATTTGTTTCATTTTTAGGTCTTATTGTTTTTACAAACAACTAAAATTAACGCTTGATCTAAAATTTGCGAGATACGTTTTGTATATGTGAAGACTATCTTTTTATCCAGAAATACTTTGTTAATTACATAAATTTGTAGTGCATTTCATGTACTTTTAAAATGTTGTTGAAGATTTTGGATATCTTCTCGAGATAATTTGTAATTTAAAATGTACTGCGCAATAACTAAACCGGGGTAATAACGCCAATCCTTGACATTAATACCCCGGTTGATTGCCTACAGTGGCCGAGCTACATCTTAAATACTGATTCAAATAAACACAGTTAAAACTGTGCAATGTTTCTCATATTTCTATTTAAACGGTCCTTTTTAAGCAAAAAGAAACTCATTGTCTGATATTCATTTGCCTCATCCCCCCCCCCCTCCCACACCACACCTTTATATTTCTTACACTTTCACAAAAATTGAACATTTCCAATATCTTAGAATGCAATTTGTTAATTTCTAAGTTTGTAGAGTTTGTATTTTTAGAATTGGGCTATCTACATGCAATTATTCCATCTTATTTCATAGTTTTGTTTGCATGGCGTTATTACCCATATAGGTGGGTAATAACGCCAAATAGCATGGGTCAAGAAAAACCGCCATTACATATTATGAATACATATCTGTTAAATTATTTTATTTTATATAGATAGTCAATGAGTTGTTGTATCAGATCCTATATTTGTTTGAAAAATACAATCTAAAACTAAGCCGTGAAAATTGATAGAACCTTAACGTGGCGTTATTACCCCAGGGTACCTTACATAGAATAAATTATGCATGTATATGTGGTTTATTTAGAATTCTAAAAACCCTGTTAAAAACTAACATAAAATTAATCTATATCTGAAACTTCAAAATCCGTATTCACAATTATTGTTACACAAAGTGATGCAGATTGTGAAATTCCATTAGAAGATGAAGTGCTGCAGCTTGCATATTGCTTTGTGTCATCTTTTTTTTTTTTTTTTTTTTACGCCAAAGAGTTTTCAAGTGGATCATTGCACAATAGATGAAGAATGATAAAACGATGGCAAATTCAGCTGCATGATTAATGATGAAATGTTCCGTTTACTTTACTTTTATCGTATATGCTAAATATTTCCGTCGCTGATGGCAGGTGTGAAAATTGAATTATGAAAATGCATATAGAAAGGAATCTTTAAGGATTTACGAATTAGCAATACGCATGATATAGCATTTTTTTTTTTTTTTTTTTTTTTTTTTTTATAAAATGAATGTAATTGTTAAAAAAATACATATATTTATGATTTACGATATAGCAATACGTATGATAAAGCAATTAATAAAAAAAATATGTAATTATTATAAAAAAAATACATATATTTTCTATTTTATCTAGTCGTTTTGTTATTCTCTTTAACTGTGTAAAGTGAAAATTGACAAAACAAAATGTTATTGAATTAATTGAACACATGTGTATACTTATGTAATCACTCATTTTGGCAAATTTTTGGATATGTGGTTTCTACTTAAACTAGAAGATGCTAAATATACATAATATGTTTTATAAGTAATATTTATTGTTATTAATTTCTAAACACTTAATTTTGACATTTACAAAAAACTTATAATCGTTGAAAGGAAAGTAATATTTATAATGTAATGTAAGAGAGATAATATAAGAAGAATGTAATAAAAGGAATTAACTTAAAAGAGATAAATTAAAAGGAAGCTATTACAAAATATATTGTAGTTATATTAAAACATTTTAATCAATATGATCCATTTAATATTAACCTGCCTGTAAGTTTGTTATTACTTTTTTATTCTGAAGTTAAAAGTGTTAATTTTAAAATCCGGTATAAAAATATTACCATTATTAATATTATTATTATTACTGTTTGCATTTTGCGCAAATTTTCATTTCATACATATCAAAGATTTTTTAGCTTGTTCGAATGATAATAAAGAAAATGTGAAAAAAAAATCATTATTTCCAATTCATATAAAATAAATTTATTCTAACACAGATTTTTAAATAATATCCATAGATTGAAATAAATCCAATTTTATCAATTAAACTATCTCCGTGCAGAACTAATGCATTTTTTCAAGACTTTTTTTTTCTTTTTTAAATAGGGTGCGAAAAGTACACAGAGCGAGAATTATGCGAATAGTTGCGATAATTGTTGATGTAGTTAAACTGTAAACTGATACAATTTAATAGGTACTTTTTTTTTCATTTTACTTTCAAACAAAAGTATGTATAACTCACGTACTTTTGTTTTAAAAAGTACTCTGTTTTTTGCTCTTGAGGAACAAAAAAAAACAGATTAGAAAAAATATATTAATTAAACATTTTGTGCATTGTAAAAAAATATTGATATTCAGCGCAAAAGATGGGGGCATCTAAGTTGCTTGTTTATCTCTAATACCGTTATAATCAATCCAAAAGAAGTGCATATATTCTGCGAAAAAAGGACTATTCGACGAATTGATCAGTATCATGTATTTGCTCAGACACAATTCCTGGCAACTTTAGCTGTACATTTACTTGCTCGGCCATTTCTTTACCTTCTGAAAATAGTTGCTCAAAAACTGCATTCACGTTTTTCTTCTCTCCAGTAATACTCTCATAGTGTTTTTCATCGCTTCCATTGCTTTCTTCAATACTATAGAAAAGTTTTTTTAAAAATAGTGTTCTACTGCTACTAAAAAGGGGAAAGAGAATTCTGTTTCTCTTTTACTCTGATCGAAAGGTAATTAAAATGACTTGAAATGTAATACGTAATTTTTACTAGAAAAAAAAGTTTTTTTTGTTTCTATACAATGATAAATTAAATTAACAATTTCAGAAAGAATGTGCCCGAACCCGAAGGCTATTATAAAAATCAAGCCCCGGTTTGGTGGGGGCCAATTTTGGGCTGATCCCGTCTCATCTGTACTTTTTGTCTGCGGATCCGCAAACTGTCGTCGAACATTATGCCTAAATAACTAAAATTCAGATTGGTCCGACGTCCAGTTACTCCCTTTATTAATTTTCAAATGAAGATGAACAAGTTAAATTACTTTTCCTAATTTGTTGATCAAAGGAAATATTGATGCATTATGCATTTTTATTAGATAATATTATTAAAGTAATAATTGTTTAAAATTTTGGATATATATATATTATATATATATCAAACACACAAACAAGAGTCTTTCCCCTGTATATTTTTTTTGTATATCACTAAAGTGATCGAAAAAAAGTTATGAATTAGCCCCACAAAAAAATTTCAAACTCCTTCACCGACTAGTTACAGCTCTGAACGCAAATAAAAAAAATAAAATAAAATTAGTACTAAACCATAGAAAAATATATTATTTAATATTCTTAAAATAAGTGTTTAATCAATCAATGCACAAGCTTTACAAATAAATGAATGTTATCGATATTTATACTAATTTTAATGCAGTAATCTTTATCTATACATATAATAAAACAGTAGGACCCGGTGTGTCTGTACATTGAAGATAATTGACAAAAATGGAGTCAGGGCGATAAAAGAAAACCAATGAAACACAAAAAAATTTTTTTTGAATTTTTTGTCTGTCTGTCTGTCTGTCTGTCTGTCTGTTTGTTCGAGGTTATCTTCGTAACTACTGAATGGATTTTTATGCGGTTTTCACTAATGAAGAATGCACACTCCCGGGCAGTGTATAGGCTTTGTTTCATCAAAATCGGACAACAGACAAAAAAGTAACAAAAAGAAACAAAAGAAACTATTAGGTGCGCTGCTCACGTTTTTTAGTACATAACGTTTTTTAGTACATATAAAATCCAATAGATGTCACTGTGCGATTTTAAAACGCGCTATCGTTATGTTTTCGCCAGTCTACTTAAGTATGAGAAAGTTTCAAGCTGGCTGTCGTTCCATGTGGTTTAGTCGGTAGAACGTCAGTGCGCCATACTGATGGCCCGGGTTCGATTCCCAGCATGGAATTTTTTTTCACTATGTTGGCATTAACGCCTATAAGCAATTAAAAGAATTTGAAATATTGTATTCAAGGCGAATTTTCTCTCTGGGAAAATTTCCTTGCATTAATATGTCAGTGTAATTTTTTTTCGATTTAATTTTTTTTTTTCGAAACTTTGTTTTTCTTAAAAAATTACAGTAAATATTTGATATTTCCCAACGTTTTTTGAATGATCGACTTGCTTTTTTTTTTTTTTAATGTATGTCTGAACCTTATCTAACTACTTCTTCAAGATTTCTTTAGATAAACCGACCAGCGTAGCGAGCGAAGGCCGCTAGTCTTATACTAATTGACTTATTTAAAACAATCCGTAACTTCAAGAGATATATTTGTAACTTTATAAGTGAATTTATATCTTAATTTATTGAATATATACATTATTCGAAAAATAGAACGTTTATTTAGATAGAATGACTTTTTTAAATAAAACCTACTAAAACGGCATGAGACGTGGAACAAAATTCCATTTTTCTGCATAACAAATACGCTCCTTAATACACAGTTCATGTACTACGTTCTTTTCTCCGGATCCACATAGCATAACCTGTGAAAACGGAATCTTTATGTAGCATAATACTGTGTTAAAACTAAATTTCCATGTCCTGGATAAATGACTGCTGTACATTTATATAATTGATATAGTGCTCAGCAAAAGTTTAAACATTGGTGTTATTTAACCTTTAAATAAAAAATACGGACTCTTGAGTTTTAAAATTGGCTATATTTATTTTTAAATATATTTAAAACATTTTAGAATAAAAATAATGGTTATAATATAAGATAATATTTAATTTAACCGAAAAGTTTAAAATTTGCATATTGCAAAAGTTTAGACACTTTTTTTGATTTTTTGCAACTCTTCATGAAAAAATGCAAATTTCTAAATTATGATGTCGTATGTCTGAAGTATTTAAGTATACCTCAATATAGCGTCAGTTTGTGAAGATGCTGCGAGCTAAAATATTCAGTTAGATGAGGTAATTGAAGTAGGAAAGCTGAAATGGAAAGGGGAGACTGTTGCTGAAATTTCAGCAGCAGGGAATCGCCCAAAGTGGTTTGTCTATGAAGTATAGTCTAAGAGTGATTCCTTCAAAACAAAATATAAATCTGGGAGACCTTGTATGACCTTAAAATGGGATGATAAAAAAATCCATAAACTGGCATTTACATAAATGATGATTGCTATTCACATTAAATTTAAGTCAGGACTTTCTGTGTCGACGGATATGATTAGTAGATAAATTAATGAAAGTATTAAATCAATTTACATGAAAATGACAAAACAATCAGCTTTAAAATCTCGATGCAAATTTGCGAGAATGCAATGAACTTGCACAGATATGTCATATAGCCACACTTCTTTTCAACCCTGAATTTAAAAATGAAATGTATGTTTAAAAAGAAAAAATATTTTTTTTTTATGGGGTCCCTCCGCCTCCCGCCACATCTCCTTATGTGGCGCCCCACTTTTTTTATCCAGATCTTCATTTTCTTTTCTTCATTTTTTTTCTTTTTCTGTTTTTTTTAATTTAATTTTCCTGTTTTAAATTTGATGATGACCATAAGCGAGACTTGTTATACCATCATCTAGAATAAATCGTTTGTCGTCAAACGGGCTGAGTGCTAGCTTCTGTTGCTGTATAGTGTACAATTGATGGTGATCTTGCTGGATTCTTTTGTTTATTGTACAGAGTGTTTTCAGGTGATGTATGCATTCGGAATATTGTGAGTGTTTTATTTTCTTTCGAACGATAGATGTAGGTACTCCTTTAGCTCTTTTTTTCTCTCCATCTTCTGATAGGATGCTGTACATTTTCGCTTTAAGGCCAACAAATTCAAAAATAGTTTTTCCATTCATCTCATCCTTAAATTTACCTATTGTTTTCTTATTTTTTACAGAGTAGAGGGGGTGGTTCTTAGGATAATCGGAGAAGTCGAATTCGTCTTGATGTTCTTGCATATCTTGTAGTATATTATCTGTTTGGATGTGGTAGGTGAGTGAGTCAGTGTCAGTGAAAAGCAGTTGAGCACGATCTTGATAATGTTTCTTAATTATGTTGTAATGGAATTTGTACATATGTAATTTAGCGAGATCTAGAATAGCGAACCCTACATAGATTGGACGATTCATAGTCAGAGTGGTTTTGACTCGTTCCACGGCTACCAGTCCCTCATTGAAAATCTTGAAGTTGTTAAATGCTGGAGATGCGACAAGTTTTTTTGACCTCTTCTCGTTGTTACACAACTCAATATTCCGTCTCAAGCGGAGATTCTCCATTGTTTTACCGAAAACTGAATTGTTCAACAATTTGAAGAAGTCTTTCTCGAAAGAACTGGTAGCTTGTTTCCTCTTATCAGTGTTGAATTCTATGTAGGGCTTTAGCCAAGGTGCTTGCCTAAATTTAATTATTCTGTGAATGTTAATGAGTTCGAGACCAAGTTGGAGATAGAGTTTCAAGTTTCTGTAGTGGACGATGTAGTGTTCTTTGTCTTTTAAATTCGGTGAGAGCTTCGAACTTCCTTTGTAGGGTCTGTTGTTTAATAAAGATTTTGTGTAAGGGGATAACATGTCTTCAGTGATGTGAATGTTTTCCGGAGCAAGTGGGTATTCGTTGTGGAGTAGATGAAGTTCTGGGGGGTAACGCAAGTCCACCTCCAGGACATAGCCGTAATCTGCATTATCTGGATGGGAAAGGATGCTGTTTATATCTGTTTCAGATGGTTGAATCCATTGAAACTCCCCAACAGGTAAGTATTCGGACATAGCCCAGCCATATAAGTTGTTAGCGTCCCAGTACATGATATGGCTTGTTTTATTATTTTTGTTATAATTAGGGACGTTGGGATTGTTCGCTTTTGCATATCGTTTGGTGATAGCACTCACCCCACCTCTTACACCCTTCTCAAAAAACAAGAGCATGTCAATGTCTGTGAGAAGTTCCAATTGTACCTGAGTCATTCTAAGACAAGCTTGCCATGCGAGTCCTGGAGATGTGAACATGTGTGTAGGATCAATTTTGTAATATTGTAGGCAAAGTTTTCTGAAGTTTTGGAAGATGTCAGCTAGAAGAAGGACATCACATTTAACATATAAATCGTGATATTCACCGAGATTTTGAATGTTAAAAGTTTCCCAAACATTTTGAGCATGTTCATAATCTTCTATGGAAATGGGTTCATCTGTTAAATCGTTATGAAATGATGAAGGTGGAGGGAGTTGTGTTTCATCAAATTTTTGGAAGTCTGTAAAATAGGTGTATGGGTATATCCCTTTTCGAGTGAGGAGTGAGAGGTCTGTATCTTTAGGGAAATTAGCTTTAAGGAGGTGAAAGTCTGTTGGTTGCAGATTAGCTGTTAATTTTTCAAGAGATGTAGGTAAAAATTGGAATGAGTCGAGAAATCTAAGTTTTATGGGACAGTCTTGTTTTTTAATAGTAAATGATATGTATTTTTCCATTGTATTTGCGATGACATCTATACCGTAACTTTTAAATTTTCCTAATTCCGTCATCAGATGGTGACCGTCGTAATGTTTTAGATTGTGAAAAATAACTGGGATGACTTTAGGTTGTTTATATTGTAGATTGCAATTCATATGGGCAGCACCACGGTATGCACCTGTTATATGATCATGTTCTCGGCATCGCTTGTTGCCTAAGGGCTGATCGCAGATGCAACACACAGTCGCTTCTCTAAAGGCTTTTTCTTGTTCTTTGGATGGTTTCAGAGGTTTGATGGTGATTAATGTTTCGGCTAACTCATCTCTCTCTTGAAAAATATTCTTCAAAAAATCTGATACGGCATCTTCTCCCCGATACGTTTTCATCTTCTTATATGTTTTCCCATCTTGATCAATTATTATGTAGGCATAGCCGCAAGGGATATGTTTTTGTGTGGGGATAGTATAGGAAGTGCTAGGATTAGGTTCTGTAGTGTGAATTGGGACGACAAGACTTTCAAAATCAGCTATGATGATGTAAGGTGTTAAGTGTTGGAAATGATATCCGTTAAATTTTAAAATATTTTTCTCTGGATCAGGCATCTTGATGTGTTGAGGAGCGTGTTCTGAGCAATATGGAAGGTGATTGTCTAGAAGTGTCTGGGTCTTAAAGCGATGGAGACATCGATAACAAAAATAGACTTCTCCGTTATGATTTGTGAGATGGGAAAAGAGTCTTGACATATTTTTTTATGTATATATAGTGGGTGTTCTTATCTTCATCCCCAATTAATAATAAATTAATCGCTTCTTGATGGGTTCGATTTGAGATGTGAAGCATTGCGAATTCATCTTCTTCCTCGTCATATGAATATACATTAATTCTTAAATTGTTTTTTTCTTCAATATCTTTAATTTTATGGTAGGGGACAGGGCAAGGAATATCATCAATGATTATTTCATGTTCGAAAGGCGTGTAGTTGGAAACACGTTCTGCATTTTTGTCTATTTTCTTTTTATGAGCTAGTAGGCACCAAATAAGACATTTATTATCGGTAAAGTTTTGAATATTAATAAGAGCTTCTTTTCTTTTTAATTTTTGAGGGGTTTCAATATAACTGCTTCCAACTAGCGGCTTGTAATGAGCTATGTATAGGTCTGTATGTATGATTTTCTCTAGCACCCAGCCCGACCCGAGTTGAACAAATTCTTCAAAATGAGTTTTAATTTTTTCTAAATTTTCTATGATGTGGTTTCTGACTGTTTCTTCAATATGTTCTGGACAGGGATCAGACCTAAAATACCCTAACATTGATTCAACTTCCTCATCTTCATTAAATCGAGTAAACTTGATGGTGTGGATAAGATGCCATTTAAGGGATTTCAATGTAATGAGAGAATTCAATATATGGTTTTGGATTTCTTCTATAATCTGGCTATTGAAAATGTCAATGTCATGAGCGTTTTCTTCTGTAGCTGGAATCGTAATTTTCTCAAATGTATTTAATGCTTTTTCACTGGATCTTTTTTTTGTGTTAACAGGTTTTGCTTTCTGTGGGGGGACTGTTTTTTTCGTTGTGTGGTGTGTACGTTTATGCTGAAGGAGATTACTTTTCTGCCTAAATGATTTAGAACATGCTTCACATTCATGAGAAGCAGATGAATTGGTGTGTTGTTCTTGATGTCTTCTAAGATCAGATTTACGAGTAAATGTAATTTGACACTCTTCGCAAGAAAACGATTTTTCATTGTTGTGAATCTTTAGATGTTGGTTTAAATTATCTTTTCTGCTAAAGGAGTCATTGCAGATTTTACACTTGAACTGTTTTTCACTCTTGTGTGTTTTCAGATGTCGATTTAAAGCATCTTTTCGGTTAAATGATTTTTCACATTGTTCACATTTAAAAAAAATTTCACTTTTGTGAGTCTTCATGTGACGATTTAAATGATATCGACGGTTAAAGGTTTTGCTGCAGATGGAACATTCCTGGAAGGAATAAAAGTGTTTTTGAGTATTGAGTATTTTTAACATGATTATTTTTTAATTAATTGCATATGGAACATTTCTGCAAGAAATAAAAGTGTTTTTGAATATTTAAATAGTTAATATATTTTTTTTAATTGATTTTTTTCTTTAATTTAGAAATAAAAGTGTTTTTGGTATTTAATGTGATTATTTTTAAATTCATTTGTAGTGTACTTTTTAACTAACAATTTAGAATTTTTGTACTTGTTTTTAATACTTAAAATCTAATTTGAGAGGTCCTAAAAATTTCCTACCTAACAGAGAGAAATTCGGGTGAGTTAGGCTTAACGCGCTGAAGTGTCTCGAGAGTACTGTTGGGTCAGTCATACCTCGATGTAAACTTCGAAATAGAAAACAGTACTAGCAGAATAAACTTCTCCTAATACTATCCCCAGCTAATCTCACCAAAGAGAGATAGGTTTTGAAAAAAATACTTACATGAGATGAAGCTTGCATCACTTCGCTACGACTCTCGATGGTTCCATCTTCTTTACTAACTTCAGGGTGTTCCTCATCAGATGCCTCGTTGTCGTGCCACCTGATGTGTCTTAAAAGATGACGTTTTTGTACAAAACGACATACACAAAGTGGGCAACTCTAAAAATAGATAAAAGAAAAAAACATAAAAAACACTATTTTTACAAATTAAAAAGAAATTTTTTCAAACTCATTTTTCTATTTAAAAAAACTTACTAAATATTTGTTATCATTTTTGATGAGGTTTGATCCACTGGGGCCAGCAACACCTTCCGAATCTCCTAATTTCCTTTTCTTAGAAAGTGGGGTGGTAGAATCCTGAAAAGAGATAAAAAAAGAACAAAAAAAAATTATTTCAACAAATTGTAACTAAAAGAAAATTTCAAATTAGTTTTCTATATAGATATTAAAGAAAAACTCTTACCGAAGAGTCTTCTACATTCACTCTTTTAGATGGCGTAGACGATGAAGAATCCTCCTGCTCAATTTTATTGCAAATTTCGTGTAATTCGGAAGGGGATATTCCAAAATCGAAAAAAATGTCATCCTATAAATAAATAAAAATAAATTAAGATATCTAATTATTTTCAATTTCATTTAAAAAAATGGTTACAGAGCTTTTTAAGAAAACGTAGAAAAAATATAAAATAAAGTTTACCTCTGATTGGGTGTGCAATTGAGATGACATTTTGCGTAATATAAGCTTAGAACTCTTCACTCAACAGAAAAAAGAAGCAGGTCTTTATGCTATCGAGACGAAAGCAGAATAAATTCTAGATATGCTTTGATTTCTTTCCGTAACACAAACCAAAATTCGCCACATACCCGGATATATGAACTGGGGTGATGTAATAAGTGAATGACCTCTTTTTCATCACCCCACGGAAGCAGATGTTTGCGTGGGGGAAAAGAACATCCTTCGCCTCTTGGCAGTGGGGGAGATTTTTTTTTTTTTCTTTTTTGCGAAGATGTGATTGAGCAACATTCGTTTGAGAAAAAATACACAGATTAAATATATAATATTTTCATTTATGAGATGAACTTTTCGTGTGTAGAATTGAAACAATTCTATTTTTTCTAAAATCAACTTTAGAAATGCTGTTAGCTAATTAATAATATTTTTAATGAAAGAAAGAAAAAATATTTACTTTTCATGCGTAAAATTTAAACAATTCTATTTTAAATATCTAAAATCAGTTTTAGAAATGATGTTAGCTAATTAATAATATTTTTAATGAAAGAAAGAAAAAATATTTACTTTTCATGTGTAAAATTTAAACAATTATATTTTTAATTTCTAAAATCAATTTTAGAAATGATATTAGTGAGTTTTAAAACAAAATTAAATAATATTAACAAATTTACTATACTTTTTAATGAAAGAATAGAGGAATTGTGTTTGAATAAATATTTTCATTTATATGATATTGAATTGGAATGTATTGGTCGTTTAGGAGAGGAAATGTCAGTTAAAGAGAGGTATTGTCTGAGTTGAGATGTGATTGATAATATTTTTAATTAGGGAAGGTTGTTCACCTATCCTGTTATAATAGAATATCCCTTTTTTCCACTAGGGGGCGCAGGAGGGCGGCGGTAAGATGGTGGGAGCAGGAGGGACCGCAGGCGGGGCAGCCGGAGGAGGCCCGGGGCAGCTGGAGGAGCAGGTGGGGTAGCCGGAGGAGCAGGTGGGGCAGCCGGAGGAGCAGGTGGGGCAGCCGGAGGAGCAGGCGGGACGGCCCCACAGCCCCACCTGCGCTTGAGCCCGTACTCTCCTTTTCCTACTACTTACCCCCAAATGACGCAGCATTTAGTTTCTTCGATGAAAAGTCACATTCTTGAACTAATTGCAGACAATGTAGGTGCAACTCGAATTTAATTTGAAATTATTTTTCTGTAAATATACAAATTGTCTATACTTTTGCCACAATGTTAATTTCGTTTTTTTTTTGTCATTATTTATTATGTAAAAGTTGTAAAAGTTGTTTATTATGTAAAAGTTTATTGTTTGTGAATAAAGGATAAGTCACAAGTAATGTATGACAGATTAATTACAAAAATTTGGTTCATACTTCTAAATATAGAAGCGTAATCGATCATTGTCTAAACTTTTGCTGAGCGCTGTAATACACCTGCTAAAATCTATATAGAACGGATTTTTTTTCCATCTTTAAAATTTCCTTTTAGCAATTTACAAGATACGTTTACGTACAACATTTGGAATTTTAAACGAATCTGGCTGTTTTATCCCGGTTAAAAATTTTTGATTTTGATTTTAAAAAAATGCGTTTAATATCAGAATTAGATACATTATTTTGCAATTAAATTTAAAAATAGTGGTAGAACCGTACGCATCCTGAGTTTTCTACTATAAAATAATACAGGAATTGTTATACTTTAAAATGTACTTACCATTATTCTTTTTCTCTCCCTTGTAAACTTTAGAAAAGTACAAACAAAATGAAAAACTCTAAAAAAGTTCTTAAGACTTTTCGACTGGTATTTGCAAACGAAACAGTGAAAGACTAACTAAGAGTAAATAATGAAAAGAGATTCGAATTCGTTGTCTTTACTTCTACCCACAACCATTTTAGCATATCAGTCTGCAGGTGCTAATGAGAAAAAAGGTCCATGTTATGATGCCCGAGTTGGCCAAGGCTCTGTAATGAATAAGAAATTCAAAATATTTTGTCGGAAAAACACTTCTTAGAAAAGATGCTTCACAAAAAATTTGGTCATTATTATCCAGCAAGCAGGTGCGTCAATCTTATTAGGGGGTAATCTTCTTGTAGCTTGCATATGAAATAATCGCCTGCCCTGGCCCTGTTTTAACATAGATAAGTAAGATAACTGCCATTTTTCATGCCAACATTCCATAGCTGCGAATTTTCTTTTTTTACTTTAGAAAAATAATGTAATTCATGAGCCCAAATATTTTCAAATCAACATACCTTTCATAAACTGAATTTATGAATAAAAATACTCGTGAAAAGGGAATCTGTATGTAACGCCGTTTATCTTAATTTGATTTTTTTTATTCCCGAAAAAGGTATGCAATGCAGTTATAACAGACCTGCCTAAAACGAAATTTTCGCCTGTCAATTAAATTTCCATATTACCAAGTTTTTACTGTAGTTTCAAATTATTTTTTCAAAATAATTTCTTAAATCAGACGATAAAACCACCCTTGTACTTCCAAATGTTGCAATTGAAGTACAGTGAATAAACATTATCTCTTAATTTTATAAACATTATAAAATTAAGAGACATCCGGAAACGTGAGGGATGAAATTTGTTTGCGTTTTATAATTAAATATATAAATATAGAGAACCTGATCAGACGGAATTGAAAGGTACGATGAAGTACATTTTAGACAACTTCAGTCTTAGGAAGTACAACATTTATTAAAAATATATCATATTCGTCATGCCAGAAAAAAAATACGTTCAAGACAGAATTCCATTAGAGACAAGTTTTGTTTTCACATAGTTTACAGCATATGTATTTCTACTTTCCTAAAAATGAGATTTAATATATTTTATAGATAAATAAACACACTGACGAAAATAAATTGTTTTCTGAGGTCTTATTGATTATTATTATGCTGTAGCTCGATGCTGATATCATTTGAACAGGAGGGACGCGAGATGATAGCAAAGCTTTTGGAATTTTGCAGAACAATGATAAATCATCTACGTTTCTTTAAAGCTCCAAACTTAAAGTATTTCTTAGGATTATTAAAAATATCGATGGTTGATAAAATAAAAGAAAACCTGCGGAAAAAACCTGTCTATAAAGGAATACTGTCTTAATTGGTAAGTTTTATGTCTCTAGTCAAAAGAATTTAAAATATTTAAAATAGTGAATAAGAAAGAAACTGCCTAAAGCGGAATTTTTCTTTACATTGGGTTTTAGCACTTTTTACTTACACTGCACATCCCTTTTTGAAGAATTCTAGGGAGGGGTCGTAACCCCCATGACTCCCCCCCTCGCATCCGCCACTGATGCTATACAGAGCCACACAAAGAATTAGATGCATGGTCACCTATGGATGATAATTTCTGGAAATGTGATTTCAGTAATTTTAAGAATATTTTAGGTTCAAATAATTTTTCGCAAAATAATGGCTTGTAATGAAGGTACTAGGTAAACTAAAGGACTGAGCAAAAGCATTCAAACATGTTTCCGTCTATTTGTATAAATTGCTGAAAGAGAAATTTCAACCCGCTAACCATTTTCTTACTGAACTAAATTTTCCCATTATATTGTGTATGCACTAAGAAAAAAAATATACGGCCTTCACCTTGGGTGAATTGTTAGTCACTTTCTGAATGCCTGAACTTGAAATAGAGATGGCCGAACCATGCGAATAGGGTAAACTACTAAGCGGAAGAGACGAAATGATCTAGAATTTCTAGTCTCTTGTTTTCTAGGTCACGAAACGATACTCAGTCGTTTATGTATTGAGAAATCGTCGCTTGATTTCGGAAATGATTTCATAAACTAGAATTATAGTTATTAAAAACAACCCCTTGTGTTCGTATCTATTAGCAGATATTTTTAAATACGTTTGACCACGAGAGTATAGGAAAATGATCTTGAATTCTAGTAGGAGACGCTAAAATTCTCTAGAAATGGGAATTAGAATTTATAAGGATGACATGGAACTATTTCTTCTAGATCCACAGTTTAGATTCTAGATGCCAGAACCATATTTTTTTCTCAATGTATCAACTGTTAGATCAAATGCAGGACAGTTCAAAAATATTGGAATACATTTTTGACTATGGACAGTAACACCTTATTTCCCTAAATACAGAAGTTTTGATGAATATTTTAGGGAACTTTCGGAAAGTGTTTCATAATCTACGCTTAACGCATGATTTTTCTTGCTTGTTTTTTTTTTTTTTTAAGTATTATTTGCCTTATTTAATGCAAAACGTTTACTTACTTCGGATGCAGCGGCCACTTCGTTACGAAATTTTTGGTATTAAAATGTCTATTTTTGAAAAAAAGAATCCTAATGCATACAAACACTTCATAAATACTATGGGATTCGCAATTAATTTGCGTTCAGTGGGTCACTCATTACGAGTATTGTGTATTTAAATTAAAAATCTATCTCGAAAAACGCGTCAACGACCAAAGCAGTTTTTGCAAATTTGCGAGCTCCTTTCTACACAAGCTAATATACGAAGTTTAAACATTGAACAACGGTTTTGTGTTAGCTACACTGGAAAAATTAAAGTTTATTACTATGATGAATTTAGTTTTATGAAATGCCAAATGATTCTTAACTATGCTTTACTAGTACCGACTTAAGTTCCTTATAAATATATAAGGATAAGATAAAAAAAAATGAGAACAGAATAGCAAGCAATAACAAAATAGCAATATACAGAATAGCAATATTTGATATTATGCAGGCTTCATATCTCTTTCAACTTTTATGGTATACCCAGTCATACTTTTTTAGTATATACAGTTATAACCAAACCTATTTTGTATAGTTTTTCACAAAGTCATTATTCTTTCAGGAACGATTTTCTTTTAATAATAGAGTTAACTTCTTCGAGATGAGAGCACTCTCTTTAAATGTTAACCTTTAACTACTGGTTTTTCAAAAAAGAAAATTTTCAGCACTTGAATTGCGAAAATGCTTCAATTAAATAAGGTAAATTTTACAATATAAAATAACTAGTGGGAAGGATAAAGAATTCTGAGCATTATAAGTGGCACGTAACACAAGTTCCTCGTCCCCAAGAGGTTAATAATACATATGTTTATTGTAAGGAAACCTTTGAGCGCCAGTAATACTCGCACTTGACCATTTATTTCTTTTAGCTTCTCTTGTAGAAAAGATTTTAAGTATAAACCACTGTTATTTATGTTGGTTTGATGTTAAATTTCAAGAATTTATTATTATTTTTTTAGATTTTTGAAATTTCGTTAGCCTTAACTATTATATCTGGCATGTCAAAATAGCTGAAATTCTTTTCAAATTTTAATATGACAAATCTTATATTTTATTGCTCAGTAAAACTGAGTATTTCTGATTAATTTCAAAAGAAATAGCAAAAATTTGTATCTTATATGGAAAATATATGAAATGCAATAATAATTATGCATATTACTTAAGTTTAATGTATATTTTACATTTAAATGTAAATTATTTTTGTCCTTGCAAAATCGAAAAAAAATCTCTTTTTCTTTTTCCTTTTTTTCTTTTATATACAACTGTAAAAATATGCCCTGAATTTTAGAGGTGTTACTCTGTGAATTTTTCTTGATTTAGCTGAACTTTTCCGTTTTAGATAAAACCTGGAACTTTTCCTTTAAATACCGGAAATTTTTATTTCTGGACAGTCGTCTAATTTAGAATTTCCGTTTAAAAAGAATTTGCAACTATTCCTGGAATTACCGGAATTGTTTATTCTAGGGCAGTCGACTAAACTGAACGTTTCCATTTAGGGGGGTAGAACGGAAAACCCTCAGTTTCGGTTTTTTCTTCGACGCCTTAGGTCGAACATAAAATCAGTCCGAGTTTCCGAGTACATTAACAAATTTGCTTGAAAACTGTAAACACAAACGCAACACGTGCATTACTTATAATATTAACTTTGAAGACCGAATTTGTTATACAGAAAAGAGGTTAGTTATTCAATTATAATTTTTATAATGAATATTATAAGTATTTTAAATAAACATTGGTTTGAATAAAAATTCTTAAATGCGGTTATTACGCGTTAGGTCTACTGAAATTTTGAAATACATATAGTATATAATCAAAACGATTATTGTAAAATAGGATTAAGATGACTAATTCTAAGATTCAGAAGTTAAAACTGATTTTCTGTGGATTTGTAGACAGAAATGCCCAAATGCAAAATATAAAACTAATTTAATGTTTTAGTCACTTGTAAAGGTATTTTAAGAAAAATTTTGAAAATATTTTTCGGAGACATTCATGAAAAAATATCAAAATTTATATTTAAGTGTCCCTTTCCGAGTGAATTAAGATATATTGATGTTGAATTCAGGGGGTGTCCGGGGGAGGGGCATTCCCTCGAGGAACAATAAGATGTGTCGCTTGGAAGATTTGAGATTTTAAGATTTTAATCTCAAATGTGCAATCCCCAAGAACTCTATAATACCCCTCCTTCCGAAGCCGCTAAAATCCCTCCCGGAGAAAAGTGTCTGAATTCCCCACTGGAGTATATTTACTTTTCCTTTATATGTATTAACTGCAAATTCTCTATTAATCTGAAAGAACTGGAGAGTGGAGTGAACTTTGACTGAGAGAGGCAGATACTTTGACAGTAGCAGTGTTGAATTCAGACACTTTTCTCCTGGAGGGACTTTTGTGTCTTCGAGGGGGGGGGGGAAGGGAATTGCCCTTTTGGATAATTGAGAACCCAAAATCTCAATTTTTCCTGGGGGAGGAATTTCACTGCTCTGGAAGGATGTTCCCCCTGGGCTATTCCCTTGAATTTAACACTGAACAGTAGTATTTTCTTTTTATTTTGTCATTCTAAGCATTTCATCAATCGCACACAAGATGAAACAATGGTAGCCGAATCTTCAGATGAAGAAACATTGGTATGTATAAGCTCGCAATTGTTTAAAAGAAAAGAATATTTCAAGAAACAAGAATAAATTTGCTTCATATACTTTTTATACATTTTGTATATAATGACTTATTTATGCTTAGATGTATTCGTTTTCCTATTTATGAAACATCATACTGTAAATTATCCATTTTTTAAAATAAGTCTAAAATCAACATTTTTGTTTATACAAAAAGTGTAACATAAAACATGGAAGTGGTGAGGAATAGGACATGTCAAATTCTTTTTTTTTTTTCTTTTTTAATAAGATGAATTTTCATTCCAGTCATGAAGATGCTGGGATTTTACATCATGGTACATACTACATAATCAACCTGCAATCTTTGTTTGATTGTGTATCTAGCCGACACTATACTATTTGTGCCTTATAGCATTGTTTATTCCTATACCATACCTTCCTGTATGTGGGGAGGAATGGGACACATTTTGAAACGTGCGCTTTCTTTAATTATAAAATAGCTTACGCTTGCTATGTTTCTATATTGTTCAGGGATTTTAAAAAGTGTTTTACCTTGCACTCTATAAATAGAAATTTTTGTTTTTGTATCAAACAAAGTTTATTATCTTACTTTATAAAAAGTGTCCCATACCACCCCACTCTCCCCTATATTATTAACTAAACATGCTAAAATATATTTATTTCTGACAATTGCTCAAGTCTTTCTATTAAAAAATTAACCTATAACTAATGTTAGCGGTCTGACCGCACAGTTTTTAAAGTTTCACAGTTTAACTTGTAATTTTTAGTTTAATTATCGATACTGGTGGAATTTTGTTTTGTTTGGAGCCTTATTACTATTTCTAGAGACTTTTAAATAGCTGAATTTTCTTTATAATAGTCAGATACATAAAGTTTAATACCTAAATAGTATTCTGAGAATTAATGTAATATTTCATTTATCTTTAAATTAAGCGGTCTGAGAGACCGCTCACAGTAGTTATGTGACAAATCTTTTCGCAGCAGTTAACAGTGAATATTTTTGAAGTAAAATTTCTTAAGTTGTAATTTCTCAAATGTTTGTATGAATATGTCGAATCAAAATTAAATTTTCGAATTGCTATTTCTTGAAAGTAAAATTTATAAATTATTGTTATCGTTATTTTAAATGAATTAGAACTGAAAATTGAATTTTCTATTTAGTTTTCAGAAAACGGTTAGATTTATTTATTTATTTTCCCTAGTGGCTTTTTAATTATTGTTGAATAAACTTAAAATTAAATATTTTTAAATAGTATCTAAATATATTTGTATATATATATATTTATTTTATAACATTGATTATATTTTTGTTTAGCGAACTGTTTTTTCTAGTCACCATATGGCTTTAATGTTCTGAGATCTATAAAAATGTTTATTGCAGAAGTATTAAAGCCCAGCTACTCTATAAAATCACTGTTTTAGAGGATCCATAACTTTCCATGGCTTCCAATGATTCCAAATATACATGTAAATAAAATGCTTTATTTTATATATTTATTTAGATTGGTAACAAGAGTTACTATTGAAGTTTTACAGTGTGCAAAGGTAGAATTATTAATCGTGAATAATTAGGAAAAATGTTAAACTTCTGAATTTTCTGTGAAGAAAAATACTCCTAATTTTAGAGGTTTTGTCAAAAAAGAGAAGCAAGTATTAAATGTTATTTTCAAGGTGCTATGTAGTTGCTAATCTTTTTGTCCTTTTTCAAGTTACCTAGCTATAATGAAAGCTATAATGAAAGTGGAAATGAGTTGAATGAAATGTGTCTAATTTGTATATTATTATTCACATTTTTTAAATAAAAATTATCTTCAACTATTTTTTTTTAAATAAAAAGATTGGCAGGTAGATATTTTTATGTGAAGTTTTAAATTACATTGACACAAAGGGCATGTCTAAAATATCATTATGGCGCATATTAAAAAAAATATTTAAACGGATTATGACATCGCAACGATAAAGATTCTTCCCTCCAAGATTAAATAAAAGGAACAAAAACAATAGCCTACATATACATATATACAAAAAGTCTTTATTATCATCAAGTTTGTAAAAGTTAAATATCTCGGATGTTTTAAGCTTATATACACAAATTCTATAGACATTTAAGAAGTACATATATATAAGTATAGTATTCTATAGACATTAAGAAGTACTTTTACAACATAAATAGAGTGACTCATTATTAAATTAAAGACTTGAAAATTTAAAAAATTGTGCATAAAAACGTAAATTTATAGTCAGAAGTGATGATATATTGATTTTCAGAGCTATTAGGGAGTATTAAATGTTTTACTTTCTACCTGGCAGTGCAACTTAGCAATAATGCAACATTTATTTTATTCTCGATCTTTATTTAAAAAAAAAATGCATACAATTTTTAATATAGACAACCTAATTTCTTTTCTATGTAAAATCATTTTACTAATTACATACTGAAATTTTATTTTTTTATGTTTAAGTTTGATTAAAGTGGATGTAAAATTGTTTTTTCAGTCTCATTCACTGCGCATAAGACGGTAGCATAACTATTTGTTCAAGAGCCGCCAAAAACATTGATAATGATGTAAAAGTAATGTAGTTTGAACATACATTTTATTTGTAAGCTATTTCTTTATCTATTGAAAATTTAAATTTAAACTATAAAAATTTTTAAAATTTCATTTTTTATTGAAAAATGACTAATTTTAAATAAAGATATTATAAATTGCTTACAAATGAAGTATACATTCAAGATACATTAGTTAAACATTATTATCCGCATTTTTTTTTGGGGGGGGGGAGGGGGTTGAACCAATAGTTTTGCCACAGTCTTGCTCGCAGTGGATGCAAGTCAAAAACCAATTTTCAGATTTTTACCCTAAGGGGTTAAGAAGGGCACGGCACTTTTGAAAATGGAAAAAAAAACTGATATCAATGTATTTTTTTTTCTTGAAAATTATTGAAGCAATTTAATATATATCATTTTATTATATTGGCAGCAATTATAAATATAAATATTTGTTTATTTAATTAGCATTATTAAATTTTCAGTAAATAAGAAAGACCTAAATATAGCAAATTATAATAACGCAAAAAATATTACCAGTAACAAGTGATAAACCAGTATGAAGTGGAATGCAAATTACATCTCTAATTCCCTCATCGATGTTAAACATATCTGTGTGCAGTACTTATCTCCATAGGTAATGCATATTTTACAGTGTGCAAAGTTATTTCTTTAAGCATCAATTTTTTGTGTGAAAATATTTGTTAAATATATATTTAATTTTATTTCTTACTTTGTTTTGCGAAGTACCAACACTTAAATTATATTAAGTATATATTTCAGAATTATTTTGATATTTTGATAACTAAAAAACAAATCATATAACAGTACACAGAAAAAATGAATTAAAAATAATAGTTTGCTATTTTTAAAAATATATGCAGGCATTAATCCTCTCCCCTCCTCATACGTATAACATTAGAATTTGAGATTTCACTATCTCAGTGTGAGACAAATTTTGAACGGATAATTGAATATGGCTGAAAATAACCGGGATAAAACTGAAGATAACAGTTTGCAAAATGAAAAAAACATAGGTTTAAACCTGAAAGCAACAGTTTCTAAAATGGAACATTTCAGTTTCTAAAACGAAACATTTCAATTTTCAAAACAGAATAATTTCTTTTTCAAAATGGTATATTTCAGTTTCCAAAACGGAACATTTCAGATTCCATAACGGAACATTCCAGTTTCTATAACGTAGCATTTCAATTTCCAAAATAGAACATTTCAGTTTCCAAAACGGAATACTTCATTTTCCAAAAACGGAATACTTCATTTTACAAAAACGGAACATTTCAGTTTCGAAAACGGAAAAGACATAAAAGTAAATTTTACATGAAAAAATGGAGCAGATACGGCAACTTTGCTGCCAGTACGTTTTCCGTTTTTTCAAGGAAATTTTTTTTTACAGTGTATATATATATAGCTAATTACATCCTTTTCTAGAACGTATTTTCTTTCGTAAATAATCTGATACCGTGTCTCTTTTTTTTATTCTGAAGCTGAAAATTAATTAAAAATCAAATTTAGCATCTTTAAGGATGTACTTTAAATAACAGATAGCTATTTGATGTTCTTAAATATATTTATTTTTTCAATTTAATAGTTTTTTAATTTTTCATTATAAATGAAGCACATTTTCGTATCTTAAAAAAAAATCTCTATGGAGTTGGTTAAATAAAAAAAGCAACCTACTTTAAGTTCCAGGTCATAAATTTATGAATATCTAACCTTTTCGTTAATATTCTTGATTAAGTGATCCTAATAGCGTGAATTTTCTAGTCATTCTTGTCTTTACCAGAGAGATATCGCTTTCTTCTTTGCCAATTTCCTTGTTTGAATTATTTTAATGGTGTTCAGAATTTTAATAACTCCCATTAACCGATGAAAAGTGTGACATTGAAAACCTTCTTCCGAAGTACTTTCTTTTTATTACTATTCCGAGCATACTAAATAGATATGTAAAACAGATGTACTTGTCATAAGAATAGGGTTACCATCACCTGTAAAAGGTAACCCATTATCCGAACAGCATTGTGAATTGTCTGGGGTTTTTTCAATACTGAAATCTTGATTGTCACCTTTATTTTTTAGTAGTAAATTTTTTTTATTGTATGCTAGATTAAGTAAGACGAATATTACATTTTTTCAAAAAATAAAAACTGGTAACAAACAAGCAATTTGCATTAAACTAAAGAATAGTAACCAATATAAATGGTTTAATGTTCCCTTTTTACTTTTCTGTTAATTACAGAAGATATATCATGCTTTTTGAACGTTTATACATAATTTTAGATTTATGATTGTCACATTCAGTTAAACTGATGTAGTTCAGATTTTGTAGTTTAAGAGTATAGATGTCAACAACTGTTAATTATTTCGGATTCTGATCCCAGACAAGCATGATTCAAGCCGGAAATATAGACATAAGGAAATGTATCTTCTTTCGATAGAGGTCATTTTTGATTTTATTTGAAATTTTTGATGAAATAAAATTTTAGGTTGGAAACATATTCGTCTTGAATTAGAATCTGTATTAATTAAGAGATGTTGGTATATACATTTTAGAACACATGTTAATACTAGTTTGTTGCTATATTTCTGGCACCAGATTCAAACCTATGATAAGCATGAACTGTTCTTTGATTGATAGTACTGACCTGCTTACTGATGGTATATGACTGAGTCTTTAAAATGGCATGAATTTTGGACAATTGAGTTAGAGCGCTTAATAATATAAAGATGCATGAGAGTTTACATGCCTGTATTGTATCAATGCAGTATCTACACTCTTAAAACTGTGCCTCTGATATGAGAGGCAAATTCGGAATTTTTTTGCCTCTGAATATTGAGAGGCACATGGTGCCTTTGAAATTAAGAGGCACACTGTTAAAACTGTGCCTCTGATATAAGAGGTACATTTTTTATTTTTGTGCCTCTGAATATTTAGAGGCACACGGTGCCCTTGAAATTAAAAGGCACAATCTTTAAACAGTGCCTCTGATATAAGAGGTACATTTTTAACTTTTGTGCCTCTGAATATTAAGAGGCACACACTGCTTTTGAAATTAAGAGGCACATTATGTGCCTTTGAAAGTCTATTTTGTGCCTCTTAGTAAAAGTGGCACTTTTTTTTATTCTTATACATTTTTACTTTCCAGTAAAAATAACTCAAGTCAAACATTATTAAAATTTATACTGGGTGCCTTCCTTTATTAAATAATTTATTAATCATTATATAGTTTTAAAGGTATGGTTCCAACAACAAAAATGTTTCAAGGATTGTCCTCCATCAATGATTTTTTAGGATAAAATAATTATTACATCTTAAAGTTTATACATCTCTTCCCGATATAAATTATATTTTGAAAAAATTTCTCCACCCTCTAATAATAATAAAAAGGGTTCCTTTTTCTGATAACAGAAATATTCAGTGCTAAATGATTACTTTGAATTTTCAGTGTTCCCTGGCTTTAACCTCTTCAGTCCCTGAGTACCCAAATGGGTACATCAGTTTTGTGCCATTTTATTAATGATACTCAAATATAAATGAAATTTCGATATAAGAATAATATGTTTGGAATTCTAAGATTCGAGCTAATGAAAATAAAACAAAAATCTTGCTCTGAAGTCAAACGAGAGAAGAAATAATTCAGTAATAATTAAAAATACTGTAATAATCGCCAGTAGTGAAGAGGTCAGAAGCAAAATTTCCTGCACCAGAAAATGCTGAAAATTCAAAATAACCTAACTTTGTATGTTTTGTTCATAAACAGCGGAATATGCTCAGTCGAAAATTTTTCTTGCTTCCATATTATTTTGAGTTTGAAATATTTAATATTCTTTCTAGCAATGTCAAATGATACTTTTCAAAGTTTATTTATGATTATTTTTCTAATTTTTAAAGTTTAATAATAGAAAAAAAATGACTTGTGTTTGCTTTAATCTGAAAATATTAATATTCAAAAAATCTAAATCTTTTAAAAAGTGACATTTGATAATGCTAGAAATAATGATATTGTTTATGTTTAGCTAAAAAAGAAATACAGAAATTTAAGCTCTGACACCAATTAAAAAAAAATAATAAATAATGAATGATCTTACTAGAAGTTATAAATCAAAATTTAGTTTGACACTTAGCAAATAAAAAATTATATCTTTTCCCCAAAAATAATGAAATTTTTTTGCATTTTGTATTTTATAGAAATTAGAAATCTCACAGGCAGTAGTTTACATTTTGTTTAAAAGGTTTCTTGTTTCCAATAAAGGGATAAAAAATGGATATCTTTTTTCAATAATTTAATAAAAATATGCCAGAAATAAAATTCTTAGCTGAAAATATGTTTTTTCAACTAAAAATTAACTTTTTTTTTTTTTTTTTTGTTAATTTTTTAGTTTGAACATGTGAGAAATGAAGAATAATATTTCAACAATAAACTATTCTTAAATATACATACTAAATTAAATATAATTATTTAATATTCTCGTAAAATAAAACAAATTGAGGCAAATACTACTTTTAATTTATAGTTCTAGACAGTTTATTTTGTTTTTCATCATTTTATTAAAGTAAAGCACTTCTCAGAAGATACTACCAAAGTTAACATTTAAAATGAGTTTTAGCCACAATAAGATTATTGTAATGCAGTAAACAATTAACTTAGTAATAAATAATGTGCTACATTACAAAAAAAAAAAAACTCAATTAATATCTCTAAATATCATTCATGTTGATATAGAGCTACTTTGTTCAATGGAAAACATAAAATTTTTTGAGTACAAATTTAAGCCAATGTTAAATAAAATAAACAAAATAGCATTGCTAATTAACTACTTAATACATAGAAATTAGACAAGAATAATACTTGGATTTAACACATAAGTAGGGAAAGTGGAAAAGTAAACAATAACGATGATTTGGATAAAGCCAACAATATTTATTTGCTTAATTTGTGTTGGATGTTAAATAGTATTTTTTACATTCTTTGACTTTATCTTTTCTCCCCCCCTCTCATGTTATTTAATCATTAAAAAACAATATTCTGAAACAGAAAAAAGAACAGATAAACTTTAATTATTCTTGTTAATGCTGATGCCTAAGAACTTAAAAAATAAATAAATAAAAATACAATATATATGAAAATAAAAATACAGGACACATAAATATACAAATATATTTTATTGTAAAATATACACTTCATTCATTAAATTAATTCTATGCTGTAAGAATATTTAAATTTAAACTGTAATATACAACATAATAATGAAACAGTTACACATTCTAAAACAGAATTATCTTCTAAATATTTGGTCCGAAGAGTAGTTAGTTGCCATTTGAAAAATAAATTGAGGAGCATATCCTAGAGAGAAATTGATAAGAAAAATAATTAAATGCTTAATATTTGTTCATAAATAAATTCAAATACATGTTTTAAAAAAAATTGTATTTGCTACAATAAACTCCCGATTATCTGGTAGCAGCAGATGGGCACAGTGGATAATAAAAAAGCTTGATAGGGATGAGTTCTGTAAATATCCTTATCATGCCATCATGCTTCTGTTAAAAACACATTTTTGATACAAAAACTTATTCCTATTCATGTTTTCTGACTTGTTTCATAAAAACAGTCGCTCATATAAAATCATGTACCCTGTATATGAATACAGTGTATATAGTTTTAAATTAAACAAATCCTTGATGTAAAAAGCCTAACTAAAAAACAATGTAAATTTATTTTATTGACCCATGATTAGAATTAAAATATATAATTACATACAAAAGTCAAGATTAAAAACTAATACAAATAATAATTAATTATTGATAAATGACTGCTTTTATATTTTAGCAGTCTTATTAAGAACACATGCAATATAGAAGGATTACAGATGATAGAAAACATCCATATCCATCACCAGGGAAGGTTTTTTGACATCAAAAAAGGGTTTGTGACATGACAAGGGTTTAAAACGTCAAAAACCCAGAGTCACAATCTGCTGCAGTGCACTAGAGTTTGTTCAGGAAACAAATTTTAAAACTAGCTTCTATTGCCATACTTCATGTTGAAATTTAATTATATTATGGGTAATTAGCAATGTCTTAAAATATTTTTAATTAATAAAAATTAAGGTAAAAATAACAAATTCCAAATCCCAGAAATTTATCTCAAAATGGACATGCAGAAATATTTGCACAAAATTATGTTTAAACATTTTGTTTATTTATTGTTATTATTATTTTAATATTTGTAAAAAAATCTAAAGTTATTTAGTATGCATTTTGACATAGCTATATTTATAAGGAACAAGTTAAGTGTTATAAATGCAGGATTTTCAAAAGTGTTATACTTAATATACGTGTTTATTTATTTATTTATTTATTTATTTATTTTTTTTTATGCTTTACACATTATATACATAATATCTAGTAGGTTAATTTGAATTTAAATACAATGCATGCTATGATTATTATCTATCTTTATAAACCATTTTTATATCAATCCCCCCCCCCCAAAGCAGACAAACTAATAGTATCAAGAATACAAATAATGTTTACTTTAAAGTAAGGTAAGAAAAATCAAATAGCGAGGTAAATAATAGAAGTTCTCAGATTGGGAATGACTGATGAATGCTCAACCTGATTAAAAGAATTTTCTTCAAAAGTGTGTAAAGTTCAGAAAATGTTAATATTTATCCTTAAAAATGTCTAATCTTGAATATTATTTTAACTATACACTAAGTTAGGTTATAAATAAATTTCTTAATAATATAATATCCCAGCAGATTTTGAATAACACATTAAAATTTATTAAATAAAGTTACAAAAGATAAGTTTTCCAAAGTCTAAGATTTTGTTTACTCTTCAAAATATGTTTCTTCAAAAATTTAAATTTATTTTTTCTACAACATATTTAGAAACATTTTCTTTATTAAAAGCAAATAAATTTTACTTATTAAATATAAATATAGATAGATACATACATATGTAAATAAATATAGATTTTTGGCCATGGTTAAAGCCATCAAAAACTGTTGCATGTCAGAAACTTACCAAGCCTGTCAAACACCACCTTAAATCTATTCACAATTTTAATAGAGAATTTATCTTAACAACTTTAGATAGTTGAAAAGCTACTGGATATAATTAGGTGTAAAAAAATTAAAGTTAAAGAAATATGACTGAAATTACATCAACTTGGGGACATTAAAATCTCATTACATAACAATCAACCTTTTAAAAAAACATATTTAATAAACTAAATAAAATATATAACACTTAATATGACGTGTTTTGATTTTAGGTAGTAATTATATAATTTCTTTAATAAAGGAAAATATATTTGTTTTAGAAAATAAAAACTGAAAGGTTGACAGCTATTGTTATCTTGAGTTAAGTTTTTAAAGAAATACTTTCAAAAGATTTAGTTATTTATAAGAGCAGTTAGCATGTTTATTGTAAATATTTCCTTCCTTTTAAATCAATGTACCATTAAATTAAATCATCTGTTTGAAAATAAATTGAATTTATACTGAATAAGCACATTAAAAAAAGACTGTCTGATAAAGATAAGAAAAAATTCAAAAGGTAATTTCTACCACTTGTGTTTTTCCTGGTATATGCAACTTCTTGAGTGATGCAATCAAAGCCCTGTTGTCGCATATGGCTGATTTTCTATTTAGGTATCGTGAATTTTCACCAATAAATTTTAGTAGTTATTTTTACTTTATACGATGATAGAAAATCCATAAATAAAATAAAATAGTTATTCATAATTTTCTGTTTTGAATTCAATATTTTTAAACAAAAAATCTGCCAGATGCTAAAGCAGTGGAGCACATTATTCTATGGTTACAACCTAACTTTAAAACATCATGGCCATAGTTATGTATAAAACTTCTTTTAATTTCTCATGCTAATTTCAACAAAAATATCAGTAAAAGATTCATACAGATTTCGCTCAATTACAACACTACCTAATCCTACAATATTACAGCACCCATTTAAACATACATTGAATGAGGAGAAAACATTGTAATAAATCAATAACCAACCTTCTCAAAAAAATAATATGCATAAATAATGTAATATTGTGATGCAATTGTGAATGGAAACTTTTCTGACAAAGTGAAAAGGTGCCCAGGAAAGAGTTAAATAAAAGATATTTGACTTAAATTTCCAAATTTTGCCTCTTGAGTTACCTGTACTGACAATAAGTTGACACATTTGACTCAAACTTAATAACCTTATTGGAAATAGTATCAGATCTGACATGTAAACAACTCGACAGACTATATCATAGATAATGAAACTTGTTAAAAAATAGATGCTACTGGCAATAAAGTTATCACAAAGAAATTTTTGTCGACTAGCTGTCAGTCTAGGTATGTCAAGATTTTGAAAATAATTGTACATGTCTTACGTTCAACTATCAACCTAAATACTTTTCCCTGCAGATCGAAAAATTTTAATTTGTACATTTTTACCAATGAATTTAAAAAGAAAATTTAAGAATGTAAAATGATATTGTTTCATATAATTTATTATTTTTATGAAATATATATTAGAGCTTGATATGAAATTTTAAAATGAGTTTACCTAATTTTCATGGATTTCCATTAATATAAACAGGTGAGCTAATTTAGTGAGTAACACTTGATAAACATAGAAAAATCAAGTTTAACTTTGCCTTACTACAGTTCTTTAGGCTATCCATAATAGCTTAATTACCACTAGGTGTAATTTTAAGTTTTAATTTATAACATATTGTAATGCAATTAAATGCTTTAAACTTGCAAGAGTAGCAATTTAGCTAAACGAAAACCTATCAATTGCACAGATTTTTGGAATACATCTTGTAGTATCATAGCTAAATTTTTGCAAATTTGATATTTCCACTGATTCGTGTTGGTGGTGTGTGTGTGTGTGTGGCGGGGGGAATTATAGTATGTTGTTTAAAGAAAAAAATATAATTCAGGAAGAAATTTCTTAATTTTCTTTAGCGTTTTACTTCTCCAATTAAATTTTCTTTGACATTCTGAAATTACACACCACTTTGGTGGAATAAGGGCACCTGTTCTGTGCTTAGTGCACCAATAGAAATTTTGTTCATACTAATCAAGGAATCATTAAAAAAATATATATAAAAAACAAAAAATACTGTACAAAAAAAGTGATATCTAATGACATTGATTACATGAATTATAATTTATGTATATAATGTAATCATGATATGTTTATAATAAATTTTACATGTCTTGAGAAATTTTCCATTTTGAATGAATGTGTGTGAATGAGATGGTTATCTCATTATTTTTCTGGTATCTAAAATAATATTTAATAGTTACAAATTTTAAGATGTGAACACAGAGCCTAATATAGTTGAATTATGAATTCAGCAGTATGCAACAGCAACATGAAATTAACATTAGAACAGATATATTCAGCACTAAATGCAGATAAATTTTAATATACCATTGTTATTGCACTCCATGTAGCTCTGTTTAGTTGTATCAGTTTCCTTAATTCCAGGAATTTGTTAGACATTGAATATCCAGTTTCTCTTGAATTTTCTTCATGTCACCGATTAAAGAAGTAACTCGTCTGTCGACTTCCATATCCAGCTGAAAGTAATTAAGAGAGTTATTAAAAAGTGAATCATCTGTTTTCAGTATTAAAATCACATGCTTATGATCTATAAAACAACAGACATACAGTAAATTCTGTCCAAAACATATCTAGCCCATAGAAATTTTCTGCCATAGATGATATTCTGCTTCTGACAGAACTTACTGTATCAAAAATCATTCAGCATGACTTTAAATCCTTTCTGTGTCAGACAAATTGCCATCTAACATAGTTTACTCTATGTAAACACAAATATAGTAGAGACATAAAATTATTTCCCCATTTGTAACTAAAGTTCAAAATCAACAGTCAGCAGGAAGCTGATCAATCAATTTTCAGAAATCCTGTCTTGGAACTTTTGATGAAATTTGTCGTTTTTCTTGCGAGCTTTCGATATAACTTGTAGTTTTATCAAATGTATCTTTTTTTTTGTGATTTTTTAGAAAAATTGGTCATTTTTTTCACTATTTTTATGCGAATTTTACCTTTAACTGTGATCTTTTGATGAAATGTGCCTTTTTTTCCCATCCTTTGAAAAAATTTCTTGTTTTGCACAATCTATTTACCAAAATTTGTGCTTTTTGAAGTACTTAGACCGTGTTTTTGCGATTTTTTGATGAAATTCACATGTTTTATGATACCTGGACCAAATTTTTTCTTTTCTCGTGGTCTTTTGGTGAAATTTATCGTTTTTCTTGCAAGCTTTCGATGTAATTTGCCGTTTTATCAAATTTATCTTTATTTTGTGATTTTTCTGCAAAATTGGTCATTTTTTTCACTATCTTTATGCGAATTTTACCTTTAATTGTGATCTTTTGATGAAATGTGCCTTTTCCCCCCCCATTCTTTCAAGAAATTTCTTGTTTTGCACAATCTATTTACCAAAATTTGTGTTTTTTGAGGTACCTAGACTGTGTTTTTGCGATCTTTTGAGAAAAATTCACGTTTTTTATGATACCTGGACCAAATTTGTTCTTTTCTTGTGGTCTTTTGGTGGAATTTGTTGTTTTTCTTGCAAGCTTTGGATGTAGTTTGCCGTTTTATCAAACTTATCTTTATTTTGTGATTTTTTTGCAAAATTGGTCGGTTTTTTTCGCTATTTTTATGCGAATTTTACCTTTAATTGTGATCTTTTGATGAAATGTGCCTTTTTTCCCCGTACTTTGAAGAGATTTTTTGTTTTGCACAATCTATTTAACAAAATTTGTGTTTTTTGAGGTACCTAGACTGTGTTTTTGTGATCTTTTGATGAAATTTGCGTTTTTATGGTATGTGGCAAAAATTCGTCGTTTTGTCAAGGTGTTTTGGTGAAATCGGTTGTTTTTCGGGGACTTTTGATGAAATTTGTCGTTTTTCTTGCGAGCTTTCAATGTAACTTGTCGTTTTATAAAATTTATGTTTTTTTTGTAATTTTTTTTGAAAAATTGGTCATTTTTTTCGCTATTTCTATGCAAATTTTACCTTTAATTGTGATCTTTTGATGAAATGTGCCTTTTTCTACCACCCTTTGAAGAAATTTCTGGTTTTGCACAATCTATATACTAAAATTTGTGTTTTTTGAAGTACCTAGACTGTGTTTTTGCGATCTTTTGATGAAATTCGCGTTTTTTATGATACCTGGACCAAATTTGTTCGTTTCTCGTGGTCTTTTGGTGAAATTTTTCATTTTTCTTGCAAGCTTTCGATGTAATTTGCCGTTTTATCAAATCTATCTTTATTTTGTGATTTTTTTGCAAAATTGGTCGCTTTTTTCGCTATCTTTATGCGAATTTTACTTTTAATTGTGACCTTTTGATGAAATGTGCCTTTTTTCCCCCATTCTTTCAAGAAATTTCTTGTTTTGCACAATCTATTTACCAAAATTTGTGTTTTTTGAGGTACCTAGACTGTGTTTTTGCGATCTTTTTATGAAATTCACGTTTTTTAAGATACCTGGACCAATTTTGTTCTTTTCTCATGGTCTTTTGTTGGAATTTGTTGTTTTTTATGCAAGCTTTGGATGTAGTTTGCTGTTTTATCAAATTTATCTTTATTTTGTGATTTTTTTTGAAAAATTGGTCGCTTTTTTTGCTATTTTTATGCGAATTTTACCTTCAATTGTGATCTTTTGATGAAATGTGCCTTTTTCCCACCATTCTTTCAAGAAATTTCTTGTTTTGCACAATCTATTTACCAAAATTTGTGTCTTTTGAGGTACCTAGACTGTTTTTGCGATCTTTTTATGAAATTTGTGTTTTTTATGATATGTGGCAAAAATTTGTCGTTTTGTCAAGGTGTTTTGGTGAAATTTGTTATTTTTCTTGCAAGCTTTCGATGTAATTTGCCGTTTTATCAAATTTATCTTTTTTTATGATTTTTTTGAAAAGTTGGTCATTTTTTTCACTATCTTTATGCAAATTTTACCTTTAATTGTGATCTTTTGATGAAATGTGCCTTTTCCCCCCCATTCTTTGAAAAAATTTCTTGTTTTGCACAATCTATTTACCAAAATTTGTGCCTTTGATGTACCTAGACTGTGTTTTAGCGATCTTTTTATGAAATTTGTGTTTTTTATGACATGTGGCAAAAATCCGTTGTTTTGTCAAGGTCTTTTGGTGAAATTTGTCATTTTTCTTGCAAGCTTTCGATGTAATTTGCCGTTTTATAAAATCTATCTTTATTTTGTGATTTTTTTTGCAAAATTGGTCATTTTTTTTCGCTATCTTTATGCGAATTTTACCTTTAATTGTGACCTTTTGATGAAATGTGCCTTTTTTCTCCCATTATTAGAAGAAATTTCTGGTTTTGCACAATCTATTTACCAAAATTTGTGTTTTTTGAGGTACCTCGACTGTGTTTTTGCGATCTTTTGATGAAATTCACGTTTTTTATGATACCTGGACCAAATTTGTTCTTTTCTCGTGGACTTTTGGTGAAATTTGTTATTTTCCTTGCAAGCTTTCGATGTATTTTGGAATTTTATCAAATTTATCTTTAATTTGATTTTTTTTTTTGCAAAATTGGTCATTTTTTTCACTATCTTTATGAGAATTTTACCTTTAATTGTGATCTTTTGATGAAATGTGCCTTTTTCCCCCCATTCTTTCAAGAAATTTCTTGTTTTGCACAATCTATTTACCAAAATTTGTGTTTTTTGAGGTACCTAGACTGTGTTTTTGCGATCTTTTTATGAAATTCACGTTTTTTAAGATACCTGGGCCAATTTTGTTCTTTTCTCAGGGTCTTTTGGTGGAATTTGTTGTTTTTTATGCAAGCTTTGGATGCAGTTTGCTGTTTTATAAAATTTATCTTTATTTTGTGATTTTTTTGCAAAATTGGTCGCTTTTTTTGCTATTTTTATGCGAATTTTACCTTCAATTGTGATCTTTTGATGAAATGTGCCTTTTTCCCCCATTCTTTCAAGAAATTTTTTGTTTTGCACAATCTATTTACCAAAATTTGTGTCTTTTGAGGTACCTAGACTGTGTTTTTGCTATCTTTTTATGAAATTTGTGTTTTTTATGATATGTGGCAAAAATTTGTCGTTTTGTCAAGGTGTTTTGGTGAAATTTGTTATTTTTCTTGCAAGCTTTCGATGTAATTTGCCGTTTTATCAAATTTATCTTTTTTATGATTTTTTTGAAAAATTGGTCATTTTTTTCGCTATCTTTGTGCAAATTTTACCTTTAATTGTGATCTTTTGATGAAATGTGCCTTTTCCCCCCCCATTCTTTGAAAAAATTTCTTGTTTTGCACAATCTATTTACCAAAATTTGTGTTTTTTGAGGTACCTAGACTGTGTTTTTGCAATCTTTTGATGAAATTCACATTTTTTATGACACCTGGACCAAATTTGTTCTTTTCTCCTGGTCTTTTGGTGAAATTTGTCGTTTTTCTTGCAAGGTTTCGGTGTAATTTGCGTTTTATCAAATTTATCTTTATTTTGTGATTTTTTTTTTGCAAAATTGGTCATTTTGTTTGCTATCTTTATGCGAATTTTACCTTTAATTGTGATCTTTTGATGAAATGTGCCTTTTTTCCCCATCTTTTGAAGAAATTTCTTGTTTTGCACAATCTATTTACCAAAACTTATGGTTTTTGAGGTACCTAGATTGTATTTTTGCGATCTTTTGATGAAATTCACGTTTTTTATGATATGTGGACAAAATTCGTCATTTTCTCAAGGTCTTTTGGTGAAATTGGTCGTTTTTTGGGATCTTTTGATGAAACTTGTCGTTTTTCTTAAGAGCTTTCGATGTAACTTGCCGTTTTATCAAATTTATCTTTTTTTTGTGATTTTTTTGAAAAATTGGTCATTTTTTCGATATTTTTATGCAAATTTTACCTTTAATTGAGATCTTTTGTTGAAATGTGCCTTTTTTCCCATCTTTTGAAGAAATTTCTTGTTTTGCACAACCTATTTACCAAAATTTTTGTTTTTTGAGGTACCTAGACTGTGTTTTCACGGTCTTTTGATGAAATTTGCGTTTGTTATGATATCTGGGCAAAATTAGTCGTTTTCTCAAGGTCTTTAAATGAAATTGGTTGTTTTTCGTGGTCTTTTGATGAAACTCATTGTTTTTCTTGTGATCTTTCTATGTAATTTGCCATTTTATCCAATTTAAAGTTTTTTTGTGAGATTGGCTGTTTTTTTCACTATCTTTTTTGCAAATTTTACCTTTAATTGCAATCTTTTGACAAAAGTGCCTTTTTTCCCATCTTTTGATCAAATTTGCCATTTCTCGTAATCTATTTACCCAAATTTGTGTGTTTTGAAGTACCTAGACTGTGTTTTTGGGATCTTTTGATGAAATTCGCATTTTTTATGTTATGCAGACAGAATTCGTCGTTTTCTCAAGGTCTTTTGGTGAAATCTGTCGTTTTCTCGATGTCTTTTGATGAAATTTGTCTTTTTTTTTTTTTTTTTTGCAATCTTTTGATGTAATTTACCATTTTATCAAATTTATCCTTTTTTTCGTGATTTTTTTTGCGAAATTTGTTGTTTTTTTCACTACATCTCCTCCCTCCCTCAGAGCATTGAAATGTCTCCTCCTGAAATTTTTGGGATTTCAATGGTCAGAAAGTACAATGTCCCCCCCCCCCCCCCAGATCATAGAAGTTACTCTTTGAGAAAAATGTTTGAATACAGCACTAGTTGCAGTACTTTTACAAAAACAAAACAAAACAAAAAAAACAGTACTTTTACAAAATATATATATAGCAGCGTTTTTTTACACACTGACCATTAGATTCATTTGTTGACATATGTGACCAGGCCCAGTAGCAGAAAGTTCTTCACGTGTCTGTGAAGAATACTTCAGCAACAAAAAATAATCTGCGGCAAAATATTTTTAGAACTGAACCGTTTATTAATCAAACAATTGTTTACCTATTAACGTTTTTAAGCATTTTATAAATTTTAATAAATAATAATCTTAACTTTTTGTATTAAGTAATAAAGAGCTAAACATAATACGAAGTAATACAAAAATTTTATATAAAAGAATCTGCAAAAGAGAAAGAAAATCTGTCACGCCCGTCTCGAGCTTTCTACTACTGGGTGACGAGGTTCTTAATAAATAATTAATACTTAGTTTTTCCATCTTTTGAAAGAATATAAAAATTTAAACAAAATAATTATATAATTTTTCTCAAAAAAATATTTGTCTATTATTATTATCAGTTTCAAATATAGTTTAGTATTTGCTACTAATAAGAAAATGACATTAAGTACTAATTTCATCATAATCCCAGTAAAAAAATTTTGTGCCAATTAGAAAAAAGGTAAAATTGATATGTGACCCAAGATTGAGCAAAGCTTATTATTAAAAGAAATTGCAATAACCAGTATAACCCATAAAATAAGCAAAATTTGCATTTTGAAAGAAAACTACAATAAAGGTAGAAACAATGAAAATTTTAGCAACTGTTTTTAAGCTCATATATTTGTTAAAAGTATTAGATTAGTCTTCAGCATACATCAAACATATATTATATCTAATGTTGCTACACACAAATGTGGCACTACTTTAAAATCTATTTTTAAAAATTTTAAACTTTGGTGTGTCTGCAGAGAAGGTTTGGGGGGGGGGGGGAGTGCTAAATTACCAAGTGATTATTTATTTACCAATATAAAAAAAGAATTTAAACAGGGAGGGAAAATTTCCAGACAAACTCCAAGAAAATAGAGTAATTTTTGCTTTCTACTCATTCCTAGAAACCTCCATTTTCCTTTTTTTCCAGGGGTTTTAAAGGAATGATAGACCATCTACTGTACACTTAGTTAAAATGTAAAATACAAAAATTTTCCATTCTCGATACAGTTAGACCAAATGAGGAAGGAAAGGGGGGGGGGGGGAAATGATCAATTGTCACTAAGTGACATTTGTGATAAACTTTTGGTGATCCTTTGAAAAAAACTGAATCTTGTATTTTACTATAATTAATATTTTTTTTTTTTTTTAATCTAAGAAATTTTTATACCCATAAAGTTTTAGATGTTCAATTTTGAAATTTTACATTAGCAGGCTAGAATATTTACATTAATTGATATTATTACTAATTACGCTAATTAAAAAATAAATGCCTATGAAAAAGCAAACAAATATTTTAATTTAGTTTTCAATAACATATAACAGAACAATTTCATCTGACACAGCAATTAAAATTATGTACAGTTTCAGCCTCAAATAAATAGTCATGCAATAACATCAGCAAAATAAAAAAATCATGAAGTTATAAACAAAAATGAACAAATATGCTAAAACTGTGTGCTTACATAAATAATCTTCAATTACTTTATAATTACTTTTGTTACAATCAAAAAAGTTTTAAAGATTTTTGTTTTCATTAAATAAAATGCATTTTATGTTATAAAATGGAAGTTCTCTGATTATTAAAAGAAAAATACGGATATGTATGTACAATAAAGTCATACTAGTCCTCCACAGGATTAAAACTTATGAATTTGGTGATTTGCAAGGTCTGCGGTTGGCGATTGCTAATTTCGATAAATAATTCTTATTACAACTAAAAAAAATTAAGGAATTTTAACACTTACAGATTTTATGTATTTTGAGAAGGAGATGAAGCATATTTTCCTTTTTCTTGGAGGGATGAAGCAATTTGCTTTCCTTTTCTAATTAGGAAGAAGGAGCGACAGGGGTGCCCAGAGAGGGGTTTGGTGATGCAAGATGCATCATACATTTTAGTTTTGGGGGGGAATTTGAGAAAAAGTACATTTTGGGGGAGAGGGGGGGGAGATTTTAAATTCTTAATATATATATATATATATATATATATATATATATATATACACAGTCGTCCCCGCATAAACGAATATCGACGGTTCCAGAGAAAATATTCGATTAAGCAGGGTATTTGATTAAACGGGAAGGCATATAAATGTAATATTTAAGGTGCAATAAAATGAACATAATTATTAAATGTAGTATATTTAGTTACCAGAGTAAGAAAATCGTTAAAAACTTTAATAGAATAATACAAACTGAAATAAAAACAAAATGACATGTAAATACGCAATAGTTCAATGACAGTAAACACATGAATTTTGTTTACATTGCATTTAATGCAGATCATGTGAATTGGATCCAAACTTTGTTATTAAAATTTAATTTACGTAATTTATACAGATTTAAAAAAGTAGATGAAAACGGTTTATGTGAAATTTTAGAGTAAAAAAATGGACGAGATTTTTTTCGAATGGTATCATAATTACCATCTTGAACCTCTAAATGACAACACATTATTATTGAAGGGTTACTTCGAGGATTTGCTTGTTAATGCTAATGCTATAGAAAAATTTATAAAGATATCTCTTTTGCATTTCAATATTTTTAAATGATCTTTTTTTGCAATGGATAGCTGAAATCAATCTGTACAAAAGGCGTCGTCGTTTTTAACTTTTTCCATTTTTATCACGGATATTTTTAATGAGGATGATTTCTGTTTCCAGACCGGTTTTGAAAATGAAAGTGTCTCCATTAAAAATAATTGTAAAAAAAATCGAAAAAGTGAAAAAGAAGTCTTTTGACAAACAAAAGTAAACAAAATACAAAATCGATCGAAATTCCTCTCCAATTTATGTCACCATTTTTGAAATTAATTCGCAAAAATGAACAAGGAAGGGTACTCCCTTGACCAGTACTTATACACCTGCCAGGCGAAATCCATGCTGGGAGTTCTGGAAATTTGTTTTCTGTGTAACAACGGAAAATGACAAAAAGTGTGGAGGAAATTCCAATTGAAACATGTTTTTCACGCCCATTTTTGAAATTGTCTCACTCATTTGTTATTCGATTAAGCGAGGACATTTCATGAAAAGTATTCGGTTAAGCGGGGAAAAATAACATTAGCCCAATGGGATTAAATTCGGTTCCGGAGGATTTTATTCGAATAAGCGGGGTTTTCGATTATCCGTAACCCGATTAAGTGGGGAGGACTGTATATGTGTATATATATATATATATATATATTTTTTTTTTTTTTTTTTTTTTTTTTTACTGTAAAAAAAAAAAAAAAAAAAAAAAAAAAAAAAAAACCTTGATTCTTTTAATATCACTTTTAAATTTTTTCAACATTGAATTTTCAGAAATGTTCCTGTGTTTTCTTTCTTTAAATTCTAGATAAGGGCAATAAGAACTCATTCCGCTATGCTCAACTCGCTATCTATTGAATGTGCAGTATATTATAAGTAGAATATATTTTATAATTCATATTCTGTTTAGCGGGGGGGGGGGGGGATCAATGTTAAAGTATGAAGATTTCTTTTGGGGGGGAGGGATTTTGCGTCATTAGATTTATGGGGGGGGGGGGATGGTCACCACTGAGGAGCGATATTGTCTAAACATTTTAAACAAGAAGCAGAAATATACTGAAATGCGAAAGATTATGTGCCTGAAATGTAGGCATAGTAGTCAGTGTTGAATTAAAGGGGTGACCCAAGGGGGACTACCCCAAAGCATTGAAAGGTCTCCCCCAGAAATTTTGTGATTTCAATGGCCAAAAGTGCAATGCCCCCCCCCCCCCCCTGGAGTGACAGAATTCCTTACTCAAGAAAATTGTTTGGATTCAACATCAACACTGTAGTACTTTTACAAATAAATAAATAAAATAGCAGTTTTTCACCAAACACTGACCATATTTTGAAAGAATATAAAGTTTTAAACAAAATAATTACATAATTTTTGTCACAAAATATTTGTTTATTATTATTATCCTCACCAGTTTGAAATACAGCTTAGTATTAGTTAGTACTAATTTTATCATAATCCCAGTAACAATTTTCTGTGCCAATCAGCAAAAAGGAAAAAATTGATATGCGATCCAAGAATGAGCAAAGCTTATTATCAAAAGAAATTGCAATAATCAGTATAACTCCATAAAATAAGTAAAACTTGCATTCTGAAAGAAAATTACAATAAAGGTAGAAACAATGTAAATTTTAGCAATTATTTTTAAGCCCATAATTTTTTTTAACTATTAGATTAATCTTCAAGGTGTAAAATTAATCTGCAGTCGTGTTACACTGTTTATGCTATTTTGGGACTATAATTAACAAAAAATAAATCCACATATTTTATAATTTGTATCATTTATCGATTTTGTCCAATAAAAACTAAGAAACTACATTTTTTTCTTTAACTTTTAATTAGAAAAATGCAGCATACAATTTTTTAGAAAATAAAATAGTATTCAAAATTGTAAGTTTTAAGCATCATAAAAAGTAGAAATACTCAAGAATGTTGTGAATTATAAATAAATATATAAATAAGGCCTGGCCTTGGAACATTAATCTGGACTGAAGTATGAAAATATCTATGTATATATCTTCTCTGAAGATTTTCAGCGCAATAAAAATATATACATACAATCCATACACAGAGATGATAAGCAAACAAATGGTACGGTACAGCTGCCCTTTTTAAAAATATTAAGATATAATAATCTGAAAAACTTATGACCAACTGCATACAATTGCTCCCTTCCTAATCTTGAGTGTCCCCATGTATATGGAATACATTTTCAAAACACAATACATTGTTTTTTGAGTAGGTAATTTTTATATTATGTAAACAATCATATTAGAGAACAGAAATACAAGTGAAATGTACTTACTTATTCAAGACTCATCTTTCCTTCCAGTACGGGCGACTGGTGGGATGTTTTGAGCTACAAAAACATTGATTTACTCTATTTTATTAAACTTAATTCCTATATTATAAAGAAGATATAGCTGCGTACGACGCTGCATCATCAACAGCGTACGACGCCATGAAAATCCCGATCTACCGCCAAAACACATCCAGATGCATGACGGTAAACTTTTCGTTGCGCATGCGTATTTGCCACCGTACTGCTTCTCGCTTTGACAGGGAATTTTGAAAGGTACAGAAATGGAACTCCGTGCCTCTAACAATTTTTAAAGGCACAAATCGAACTTCGTGCCTCTGACAAATTTCACTTTCGTATTGGTGACTCTCATTTTGTCGTGGCTTGACGTTTTTCTGGAAAATCAGAGGCACTTTTTCTATGTGCCTCTCATATCAAAATAATAGAAGGCACGATATGCTTGTGCCTTTTATATGAGGGGTACAGTTTTAAGAGTGTAGAGCTAATGTTTTGGTGTATATTCTTAAATGTCTTAAAAGCCATTTTGATAGAATTCAATATATGATTACAAGATATTTTTGTTAGTTTCATACAGCTTTTATAAGTGTTCATTGTATGTGCCGCACAGAACATTTTTTTTTCTTTCCACAGATGGTCAACGGAATTCAAAAGGCTGGAAATCTCCGAATTTTGATCTTCATGTAGAAGTTTACGGATAATGTTATTTTCCAAATTAGAGATCAATTATATCATGTAAATGAGTAAATTTCAGATGTTTTTGTAAGAGGAATTTTTCTATTGCGATTGCAATGCATAATTTATTTAGAAAGTTCCTACAGCAAGATTCGATTACAAAAACGAGATTCGACAAACAATATAATATCTGCGATAACTAACCATTGAAACAACAAAAAGTCCACTTGCCACTTCTGCATTTAAATCTCTGCCTAAAAAAAATTACTTTGCTTATGTGATATTCCAAAATAAGGGATGTCTGGTAAAATGTTATCCAGTTTTCTTCGCACAGGATTATTTGCAACCATAAACCGAATAATATGCATTATGTTAAACGATTGACATTTGGCTTAAAATTCATTTCACAGTATAAATCGATGATGATTAAACAGTTTGTCCCCAAAGCTAAAATAATATTACGAATACTCATTCATTGGTTTAAAACAGACAAAATAATACCATAAATGACAGTAAAAAGAATTTGTTTGTAAATTGATACTTTAGGGATCCAGTAATCCCTAAGTTCACAAATACGGATCTAAAATTACAAATTTCATTAAAACATCAATTTTATTATTACTAAATTAAAATCACTCAAAAAATCACAAATTCGCTTTAAACCAGTCAATGTTACACAAATCTTGAAAACATTTCCTTAAAATAGTAAAGGATTTAAGTTAAATATGTAGAAAATTTCTCAATTTGATGGCCGCAAGGTCTTGAAGCATAGATGCCAACCTGCAGCTTTTTATCAATGAAAGAAACATACTTTGAACCAGAAATTTATTTAGTGAACGATATCCAATAGATTGCAAGTTAGAACAATATTTAATACAAGATACATTTAATTAATACAATTTTCCGGTTCTAAATAAGTTTACTTGATTTATAAAAAGCCGGAGGTTCGGAAGTATGCTTGAAGGGATTTTCGTACTCAGATGAACATTTATTTTATTAGAAAATCAGCAAAGATGTATGGCTATTTATTTATTTATTTATTTATTTTTGCTTTTAAAGCCCAAAACATTCAGCTATTAAGAAATGAAGCATAAATGTAAAAAGAAAATCAGGCAATTCAGTCTTTATCATTAAAAGTATAGTGCTATACATATTTAAAACCAAGGTAGCAAAAAGGTTAATGTAAAATTGTTCGAAGAAATGAGGCCAAATTAAACATGGATAGTTTCAATAAGTAAAATTTCAGCACCTTGATTTTTACGAATAAGAATTTGCGTTTTCGTTTAGGTTTGTTTTCTTTTTATTAATCTGTGTTCTAATTAATAGCAACCCCAAAATGCTCCATATTTGAAATTATACGGAGCCTTTTCGAAACTTTTTTTAAACAATCGCTCCCTGTGTGTATTAACTCTACTATGCAAACAATGTTTTAAAATACCCAAAATATTGTCTATAAAATTACTTACAGCTATCGATTGACTTTTGCAGTGCGTGACCAAATTAATAGTTATAGCCTTAAAATTTACATTGTGATGAACTTAAAGCTATATAGTTTTTTTAACGGGTGGATTATTAAGCTAATTTATGTATACTTGGATAAAATGTTTACAGTTTAAAAATAAAAGCAACTTTCTTTTATAAAATAGAAATTTATAATAGAAAAACTTAGCGCAAGTGTTTCAGGAAAATATCTTCAATATCTTCTTTTTACCAACTCACACCAACACGTACTTAGTGTACCTCAATAAGTGGTAGCAAAGTAAAAAATAATTTAAAGATTCCATTTTAAATTTAATACAGCCACAATTTAAAATAAATAGCTTCACGTAAAGAGACCGCTAAACTTCCTTTTAACTGAGACAATTTATTATAATGTACATTTTAAACATATATTACCTACTTTACACCAAAAGTGTTGTTTGTTTGCACAAGTCGATTGTGGGTGGTTTATTACACCAAATTATTGGCGGTGTCTTCTAACTCTACTTTTGGTGGCAACTTAGTTTTATTTTTGGTGTAACATTACACGAATATTTTTACAGTGTAGTAGATATAGTAATTTCAGCTTAATTTATAATTCTTCTCAATTCTTATGTGAATTTTCGCGTGTTTTCAAGAAAACTGAAACAGATTTTTCTTTATATCGAAGCATAAAAAGCGTCAGCACCCATGATTCTTATACCTCTGGCTCCCTATGACAGTGATTCTATTAAGTTTACATTGTATTCTGCTAACAGTTTTTGCGAATGTATGTATAAGAATATAAATATTTGTTTGTGAATAATGGTGGTGAATAATGGCTTCAACAATGCAATGATCTCAGAATATCACTGAAAACAAATCTTTACTTTTCTTCATTTCTAACAGCTCTTACTAAAATCTGACACTATAAAAAATAGAGAATTATGATAATTTGAATCCACAATGCAATAACTATAGCACAAGTTTGTAGAGAATTTAGCATAGAAATATTGAAAACCACGTCTTTCCATAACATTCCTGATGTAAACTGACCTCCAAAGGTTAAGGTACAACATGTTTTGAGAAGCTCACCAGAAAAAAATTGGCTGTCAGATTAAACTTCATAGTTTATATCAATGACAATAATAAGCTTTAAAAAAACTTACGGAAAAATTGCAGCTACCATTTTTATTTTATGGAAAAGGATAGGTATTTGTGAATGAAAGAAAATGTGCAATTATGAAACTTTCACCATTTCGCGTGTAATTTTTGTTGTATTTGAACTATTGTTGTCAGTTTTGTTCACAACAACCGGTAGAATCTACAAATGTTTAGAAGAAGTCGTTTTTCCGATTCATTAAGGTGGGCGGTAGGATGGTTGGAAATGGGGTTGTCACAGGTCCGATACGGGATGTATGAAATCTGCCCCCAGTATATCTGCCCACGTCCGCCATTTTGACCTCTGCATTAGAAGGGGGTAGATATCCAGTGCTGCAGCATTTCACTTTCTAAGAGGGCCTGATATCTGCCTCCAGTATATATACCCCCATATCAGAAAAGGGCAGATATCCAATGCACACTGTAAAAAAAAATTCCTTGAAAAAACGGAAAACGTACTGGCAGCAAAGATGCCGTATCTGCTCCTTTTTTTTTACGTAGAATTTACTTTTATGTCTTTTCCGTTTTTGAAACTGAAATGTTCCGTTATTGGAAAATGAAGTGTTCCGTTTTTGGAAAATGAAGTATTCCGTTTTGGAAACTGAAATGTTCTATTTTGGAAATTGAAATGCTACGTTATAGAAACTGGAATGTTCCGTTATGGAATCTGAAATGTTCCGTTTTGGAAACTGAAATATATCGTTTTGAAAAAGAAATTATTCTGTTTTGAAAATTGAAATGTTTCGTTTTAGAAACTGAAATGTTACATTTTAGAAACGGTTGCTTTCAGGTTTAAACCTAGGTTTTTTTCATTTTGCAAACTGGTATCTTGAGTTTTATCCCGGTTATTTTCAGCCATATTCAATTATCCGTTCAAAATTTGTCTCACACTAAGATAGTGAAATCTCAAATTCTAATGTTATGCGTATGAGGAGGGGAGAGGATTAATGCCTACATATATTTTTAAAAATACCAAACTATTATTTTTAATTTTTTCTGTGTACTGTTATATGATTTTAGTTATCAAAATATCAAAATAATTCTAAAATATATACTTAATATAATTTAAGTGTTGGTACTTCGTAAAACAAAGTAAAAAATAAAATTAAATATATATTTAACAAATATTTTCACATAAAAAATTGATGCTTGAAGCTAAAACTTTGCACACTGTAAAATATGCATTACCTATGGAGATAAGTACTGCACACAGATATGTTTAACATTTATGAGGGAATTAGAGATGTAATTTGCATTCCACTTCATACTGGTTTATCACTTGTTACTGGTAATATTTTTTGCGTTATTATAATTTGCTATATTTAGGTCTTTCTTATTTACTGAAAATTTAATAATGCTAATTAAATAAACAAATATTTATGTTTATAATTGCTGCCAATATAATAAAATTATATATATTAAATTGCTTCAATAATTTTCAAGAAAAAAAAGATACATTGATATCAGTTTTTTTTTCCATTTTCAAAAGTGCCGTGCCCTTCTTAACCCCTTAGGGTAAAAATTTGAAAATTGGTTTTTGACTTGCATCCACTGCGAGCAAGACTGTAGCAAAACTATTGGTTCAACCCCCTCCCCCCCCAAAAAAAAAATGCGGATAATAATGTTTAACTAATGTATCTTGAATGTATACTTCATTTGTAAGCAATTTATAATATCTTTATTTAAAATTAGTCATTTTTCAATAAAAAATGAAATTTTAAAAATTTTTATAGTTTAAATTTAAATTTTCAATAGATAAAGAAATAGCTTACAAATAAAATGTATGTTCAAACTACATTACTTTTACATCATTATCAATGTTTTTGGAGGCTCTTGAACAAATATTTATGCTACCGTCTTATGCGCCGTGAATGAAACTGAAAAAAGAATTTTACATCTACTTTAATCAAACTTAAACATAAAAAAATAAAATTTCAGTATGGAATGTTAAAAAAAAATGATTTTACATAGAAAAGAAATTAGGTTGTCTACATTAAAAATTGTATGCATTTGTTTTTTAAAAAAGATCGAGAAAAAAATAAATGTTGCATTATTGCTAAGTTGCACTGCCAGGTAGAAAGTAAAACATTTAATACTCCCTAATAGCTCTGAAAATCAATATATCATCACTTCTGACTATAAATTTACGTTTTTATGCACAATTTTTTAAATTTTCAAGTCTTTAATTTAATAATGAGTCACTCTATTTATGTTGTAAAAGTACTTCTTAATGTCTATAGAATACTATACTTATATATATGTACTTCTTAAATGTCTATAGAATTTGTGTATATAAGCTTAAAACATCCGAGATATTTAACTTTTACAAACTTGATGATAATAAAGACTTTTTGTATATATGTATATGTAGGCTATATTGTTTTTGTTCCTTTTATTTAATCTTGAAGGGAAGAATATTTATTGTTGCGATGTCATAATCCGTTTAAATATCTTTTTTAGTATGCGCCATAATGATATTTTAGACATGCCCTTTGTGTCAATGTAATTTAAAACTTCACATAAAAATATCTAGCTGCCAATATTTTTATTTTTTAAAAAATAACTGAAGATAATTTTTATTTAAAAAATGTGAATAATAATATACAAATTAGAAACATTTCATTCAAGTCACTTCGACTTTCATTATAGCTTTCATTATAGCTAGGTAACTTGAAAAAGGACAAAAAGATTAGCAACTATATAGCACCTTGAAAATAACATTTAACACTTGCCTCTCTTTTTTGACAAAACCTCTAAAATTAGGAGTATTTTTCTTTACAGGAAATTCAGAAGTTTAATATTTTTCCTAATTATTCACGATTAATAATTCTACCTTTGCAAACTGTAAAACTTCAACAGTAACTCTTGTTACCAATCTAAATAAATATATAAAGTAAAGCATTTTATTTACATGAGTAGGGGAAAAATGAAAGTCCGACCTCGGGAGGAGGCGTGAGGCTCGGTGGTGGTGGTGGGCACCTCCTCCTCAACCCTCCTCCTCCTCCAGAACCCTCCTCATCATTCCTCCTCCTCAAGCCTCCTACTTAATCCTCCTCCACAATCCTCCTCCTCCTCCTGACATCGTCTTATAAGAGAAGGGGTTAAAAGGATTTTTTTTTAATTTTAAGCGGGAATTTCAGGGAGTTAGAATTTTTAATCCGTACTATAGTATGGGGGTGTTTTTTAATGCGGGGACTTTAAAAATTTTCGACGTGTTACAGTACGTGGAGTATGTTTTTGGATTGAATTTTGCTGTTGTTCATTTAAAAAGGTAATTAAAAATTATGAGTGCAATTTTTTCAACATACTCTAGTATGAGAGATTATTTTTCGCGTGGTGATTTATTAAGAAATTTTAATAATTTAAACTTTAAAATTTTCAACAGTTTTAATTTATTTTGAATCAAGTGTAAAAGTTAATCCAATTTAACAAATGAATCATTAAAATTAATTTCAAATAATAAATAAAATAATGAGTGAAAAATAATGAAGGCACTTTAATTATTTCGGCGTGCTGTAGTATGATAGATTATTTTAACGTGGTAATTTTTTTCGATTGAATTTTGCTGTTGTTCATTAAAAAAGGTAATTAAAAAGTAATTAAAAATAAAGAATAAAGCGATTTTTTTTTTCACCGTGTTTTAGATGAGGAGTTAAGCGGGTATTTGGGTACACAGAATGTTTTTTTCTATACTATTGTACGAGTGGTTTTTAATTTTAATGTCGCGACTTAAAAATTTTCAGTTTGGTGTAATTTAAGAGTTTATTTTTTTATTTTAAGTAGAAATTTTGGGGAGTTTTTTTTTTTTTTTTTTTTTTTTTTTTCCACTGTGCTCTTACATGATGAGTTAAGCGGGTATTTTGGGGGAAATTATTATTTTAGACATCACTCACGAAGGATATTTTGCGGACATAAGTGTTTAATAGGGGGACTTTAACTTTTTTGCAATGAGATTGACGTGTGCTCGTTAACCTAACCGTATGGAGTTTGTAATTTTCTTCGAATCATGTGTGCATATTGGCTTAGAATATCTTAGAAAGTCCTGAATAACCTTTATCTCCACCAAGTCATAAATAACACATGCTGGTAATGGGAATTTGAGAATAATAACTTTAAATATTAATTTAATGAAGGAACTTTAAAATTATTTCGAGTGTTAGTTTTAGTCAACTATGTTATACGCTTGATATTTTAAAATAATTAAAAAATAACTTTAAAATTTGAATGAAAAAAATATGTTTCAAAATGGGATTTTACGTACTAACATTTATTTGCGCTCGTTGACCTAACCGTTCGGAATCTGTAATTTTCCTCGAATCATGTGTGAATAACTGTTAGATTTCCTTAGAAATACCTGAATAACCTTTATTCCCTTCAACCGTCATAAACAACGCATGTCTGTAACGGGAATTTGAACTTAATTATTTTAAATATTCATTTTAATGAAGTGACTTCGAAAACAATTTGTAGAACTTTTGAGCGGTAATAATTTTTATTAGGAAACTTAAAAGAATCTTGTGATCGTTTGGGGTCTAATTTTTAATTGCTGAATTGCAATCTGTATTCGCATTTCTTTTGTGTGATTGTATAAGTGTTGATGAAAACTATTTCTATTTCAATTAATGAAATTTAATAGTAAAAAGAATAAAGTGTACCTCACCAGACACCCTTTTTTCAAAATTCGTGCATATTTTTAAACATAACAATGTGATTAATATAAGTAATTTTTCTGTGTCCTTTCTTTTTTGAAAGTATAAGCGATTTTTAACATAAATATCTTTTGACATGTGTAATTTTTCCCAGGCAGAACAATTTTGAAATAAATAAATTTTAATATTAATGGAATTTTTGACTTTCCGAAGAAGAAAAAAGGAACTTATTTTTAATGTTTTAACACTTGTTGGTTTAAAAAAAAATTAAACTGTATTTATTATCGAAATGAATTCATCTTCATTAATTTAAAAACATATAATATTTATAACCAATAACGCGGAACTTTTTCAAACTCTGTTAACAAGATTTTACAACAAAAGTGTTACTACCTAATTGAATTACTGCTTTTAAAAATGAAGGACGTAACCGTTTCCTTCACGAAAAAAAAAACACTTTTTTCGCATTGTATTTTATCTTCAGATCAAAATAATTTATGAAAAATGCTTTTAAATATTTTTAAAACTGTATTGAAAATAATATTTTACATACCTTAACATTAAAGAAACCCTTAAAATCCGAATTGATCTGGAGTTTAATAATTATTTTCACAAAAAGTTCGTTTCAGTATATGAGTAAACATAGAGGAATCATTCTTATCTGCTTATCTGATAGCGTTTTCCGGAAAGGGTTGAATCTCTGAATCATAGCTGATAGCAATTCTTTGGGGTTCATGTGTTATCTTAATTAATCTTAATGAGTACTATGTCTAATTAAAATTATTTGACTTGAAATAAAATAAGGTCTTTTGAGTAATATCTTTTGAAAATTTAGGATAAAATAATTTAAATCAAATAAGAGGCTTTTTCACATAGATTTATTTTCAATAAAACTAGACTATTTTTCTTTATTTTATCAGCCAAATAATTAATATGTCATATTCATATAGGATTAAACTATTATAACTGTCATATAATTAAAATGAATTTAAGAGATTATAAAAATAAGCATTCTAAAATTATAAGTGTTTGGGATTCACATGAGATGATTTCGTGTTATAAAACATTAAGTTTTAGAAAATGCATGTTTTTAAACCCATTATATCAATTTGTGTGTCTATTTCCGTGATGAAATATGGTTCGAAACATTCAATTTGACGGCATGTTCTACCATGCGCTTTAATCGAACGACTTGTGTTGGTAAAAACTAACTTTAACATATGTCACAAAATTTAGCAGGGGGAAACATTTAAATGTGATGAAGTGAAAGCACATTTTTATGATTCTTCAAATACATATGGTTTTGTGTATAATAATATATGAAATAAAAATTAAATGAAAAATATGAATTTAAAATTAAAAAATTTTCATTAACAATAAATGATAACTCGGAATGTCTTGTGTAAATATAAAATATATTTATTAACAATAAATGAAAAATATGAATGTCTTATGTAAATAAATAAAAAAATATGAATTAAAAAAATAAATGAAAAATATGAATTTACATTAAGTAAAAAATATAAATGTCTTATGTAATTAAAAAATATATGAATTTAAATTAAGTAAAAAATATTCATTAACAATTAATGAAAAATATGTATGTCTTATGTAATTAAAAATTAAATGAAAACTATTAATGAGAGACACATTGAAAAATAATCTTACCTTAAAAGTGACTGTTATATGCTTATTCCAACTGCTATCCACCGTCAACCTACATCGTTGCTTGTCTGTTGGATACTGTCTGATAACCAGATATTCTTATCTTTGATGGTTTTCCCGAAAGTTGACTCACTAGAAAAGTAAAAATGACAGGTTCAAATCTGAAATTAAGAGTTTATTCATATTGAATATAATTAATATAACATGCAATTAAAAAGAGACTTAATTTATTTAATACGTCATAATTAAGAATTTAATTAATTCCTGAATATAATTTTTTAAAATCTTATTAATAGAATAAAATAGAAATTCTTTTCAACATTTTCAAGAAACACACATGTTATTGAATACTTAATAGAATATTTTTCGTAATGAATGTGTAATTAACAATTTTTAAATGATTTTTTCTAATTAATTAGTGTTTAATTAAAATTTTCATAATTAAAATAAATATATCAAATAAAAAAGGAATTCTTTTCAAAATTTTCAAGAAGCACAAGTTATTATTAAGTAATATTTTGAATAACTACAAACTTTAATCATGATGAGTCATCACTGTGAATGATCTTTTCTTCTCATATGTTATAAAAACAAGTTTAAGCACCCAAATTTATTGATATATTTCATTGTGTGTTGGATCCTTCTTTACTAATTACCGTTAAAATTATTCACTTAACAATGATTTAAACTTCACATTTTCAAGTTATTTATATAAAATACTAACATTTAATTATAATAGGTATAATTTTATTAAAAATACTGAATAAAATAAAATTTATACTATGTAAAAAATTAAAACACCATTTAAAAATATTAAACAACAACAACAACAAACTTATAATTAAGAGATGAATAAATATAAATATATGAATCACACAATAATAAAAAGAAATACTTAATCATTCATAAAAATTCTTCCCTTGAACATTCGCATGTATGTTAGTAAAAATATAACACTAAAGTTTTCAAAAAGATTATAAGCGTTTCCAAATCAACAAAGAAAATTGAGTATTAAATATCAAATAATGGACATGCACTCTTTACACTCACATCTTACAATGTACTTAGTAACCAAATTTAATGATTTTTAAGCATGTCTTCTTAATTTTTTTTTCAATGAAAGACTATCACAGTTGAATATTTAGCTTTCTCTTCATAACTTTATCGAGAAATATGTAACGTATACCACACGATTTCATTAAATGAATCACAATACAATTCAAACTTCTGATTTTCAATGTTTTATATATACTAGTGTTTATCAAATAGTTGTTTATTCTGAACAATCATTACTTAGTATATTGATGAAACGTTTGTGTTGAACGGTTTTTAACTTAAATGGTGTGAGAGAAGGATATATTAGGACAGAAGTTATTAAATATAGAGTCTTTAAAGTTTTTACCCGTGTAAGAATTGGCATTTCAAGAAACAAAGTTGTGTCACATTTGAAAGCATTCTTTATATTCGAAACGCACACGTGATCACGATCACATCACTGAAGAGCATAGAGAAGCTGTTTATGTTGTATATAATTTGAATTTTCATTAACACAATATTATAACCGAAGTTTTTCGACAGTTTGAAAAATTATGATGCACATTGTCTGCACACTTTAACACAGAATAAGATTAGCTTATGCCCTTTCGATGATAAGCGTTATTTGCAGGTAAGATGTATTAACATAACAAAATTTTCTTGGTAATTTTACTCACAGGTTTCGAAACCACAAACATCTGATCATACTTCTCATTTTTAACACGCCACGCTAACCATTGGGCCATTAAGGCCCGTAATTTAGTAACTAAAAAGTAAGAAAGACCGTCGAAAGTGATTACTTCACACATGCAAAAATTATTTTTATTGTGACTTATCAGTTAAACATTACGAAGAAAAGAAAAAGAATTCATATGTGTTTAGGATTACTTTGAGATTTTATGAGTCACCTCATCAGTTAAATAGACATATTCACTTCTTATGAAATGCATTATATTTTAGTTTATCAGTGATAATGTGATTACTTATTAATAATTTTAGTATCATTAAAAAAGTTAAAAAAAAAAAGTTAAATATATCAAAAATATAAGTTCGTGTTAAAGTTTTAAACAAATTGTTAAAATAATTTTACAAAACTTTACAAATTATTTAAAAATGATTCACTAATATTTAGTAATCGACAAATTTTAATAGCCATAATCATTTATATGTGACTTAAGTTTTCTGTTTTAACTGTTAAGTTATTAGATTCCCCCCTTCAATTACATCCCATTGATAAGTTTTAATCAACCAACCAACCAACCATTCAACTGTTTCCGCAAACAACTAGTATGTCAGTTAGATTTCCAGTTTTAACTGTTAAATTATTACATCCCCTCCCCCTCAATTTCATCTCATTGATAAGTTTTCAAGAACCAACCACCCAACTATTTATCAACCCTAACAACCAGGTATTTGTTTGCCCTAGTAACCAAAAAGCTTTTATTGACACATGAACAAAATTTTTAAGATGCAAGACTTGTCATTTTTAATCGAAAAAACAATGACATATGTAATAATTTTTCCTTACTTAAATGAAACCTTTGCATGTGTATGGTAAAACTTGGAAAATTCATTTAATACACAAATTTAAAGTCAACAGACAAGGTCTTCATACTTCTTTTAGTATTTTACTAACATTTTACCAAATATCTTAAGAAATCAACAAATTATTTTAATAAAAATTCTCATTTGTAAGTGACGTTACTAACCTAACTTGAAAAAATTAACTTGTCAAAGCAGGTTTTGATTATTCCAACTTAGTAATAATCATAAGTTTCATATGATAATCAACCTGTTTGGTTATTTCCCAGTATGGTTTTATAAAAAAAAGTCTCACATGCAAATAACATAACTTAACTAACTTGAAAAAATAACTTGTCAAAGCAGGTTTTCAATGTTTCAGCTTAGTAATATTCACAAGTTTTTTATGATATTCAACCTATTTGGTTATGTCTCAGCATATCTTTATAAAATTTATCTAAAAAACCTTTAATATCAATGTTTAAAAATATGCGAATAATTCAGTTAGTCTTTTAAAGATGATTATTTTCCCTTCTATTATTTAAAAAACATTTTTAAATAAAATTATTACTGATGCCAGTTTATCCCAGTGTTATGAAATGTGCATGCGAAACTTTTAATTCTAATTTTCACATTTTATTATTTCAAATTATTGTTTTCAAGTTGTACTAAAATTTGGAAAAAAATATTTAATTTTCATGCATAATTAAATTGAAATACTTTAATAACAAAGACACATTTAACATTGTATACTCACCTAATCCAACACTTTCACAAATACACGTCCTACTCACTCCAAGGTTTAGGAAGAAATGAGAGATTCAAAGTCCTTATCAGAAAATGTTATCAGATAATTTTATCTTAAGATAGGTGACGTCATAGAACATATGTCATCAACTGGTCACGTGATGTATATCATATGACCGGTGCTTTGTTAATTAATTAATCTTATTAATTAATTATTAAGTATTAAAATAATTATCAATTAATTCATTAATTAAATTAATTAATCTTATTAATTAATCTTATTAAAATAATTATTATTTCTAATAACAAAGAATTAATTATTATTTCTAATAATATTAATTAATTTAATTAATGAATCAATTGATAATTATTTTAATACTTAATAATTAATTAATAAGATTACTTAATTAACAAAGCACCGGTCATATGATATACATCACGTGACCAGTTGATGACATATGTTCTATGACGTCACCTATCTTAAGATAAAATTATCTGATAACATTTTCTGATAAGGACTTTGAATCTCTCATTTCTTCCTAAACCTTGGAGTGAGTAGGACGTGTATTTCGGAATGTGTTGGATTAGGTGAGTATACAATGTTAAATGTGTCTTTGTTATTAAAGTATTTCAATTTAATTATGCATGAAAATTAAATATTTTTTTCCAAATTTTAGTACAACTTGAAAACAATAATTTGAAATAATAAAATGTGAAAATTAGAATTAAAAGTTTCGCATGCACATTTCATAACACTGGGATAAACTGGCATCAGTAATAATTTTATTTAAAAATGTTTTTTAAATAATAGAAGGGAAAATAATCATCTTTAAAAGACTAACTGAATTATTCGCATATTTTTAAACATTGATATTAAAGGTTTTTTAGATAAATTTTATAAAGATATGCTGAGACATAACCAAATAGGTTGAATATCATAAAAAACTTGTGAATATTACTAAGCTGAAACATTGAAAACCTGCTTTGACAAGTTATTTTTTCAAGTTAGTTAAGTTATGTTATTTGCATGTGAGACTTTTTTTTATAAAACCATACTGGGAAATAACCAAACAGGTTGATAATCATATGAAACTTATGATTATTACTGAGTTGGAATAATCAAAACCTGCTTTGACAAGTTAATTTTTTCAAGTTAGGTTAGTAACGTCACTTACAAATGAGAATTTTTATTAAAATAATTTGTTGATTTCTTAAGATATTTGGTAAAATGTTAGTAAAATACTAAAAGAAGTATGAAGACCTTGTCTGTTGACTTTAAATTTGTGTATTAAATGAATTTTCCAAGTTTTACCATACACATGCAAAGGTTTATTTAAGTAAGGAAAAATTATTACATATGTCATTGTTTTTTCGATTAAAAATGACAAGTCTTGCATCTTAAAAATTTTGTTCATGTGTCAATAAAAGCTTTTTGGTTACTAGGGCAAACAAATACCTGGTTGTTAGGGTTGATAAATAGTTGGGTGGTTGGTTGTTGAAAACTTATCAATGAGATGAAATTCAGGGGGAGGGGATGTAATAATTTAACAGTTAAAACTGGAAATCTAACTGACATACTAGTTGTTTGCGGAAACAGTTGAATGGTTGGTTGGTTGGTTGATTAAAACTTATCAATGAGATGTAATTGAAGGGGGGAATCTAATAACTTAACAGTTAAAACAGAAAACTTAAGTCACATATAAATGATTATGGCTATTAAAATTTGTCGATTACTAAATATTAGTGAATCATTTTTAAATAATTTGTAAAGTTTTGTAAAATTATTTTAACAATTTGTTTAAAACTTTAACACGAACTTATATTTTTGATATATTTAACTTTTTTTTAAACTTTTTTAATGATACTAAAATTATTAATAAGTAATCACACTATCACTGATAAACTAAAATATAATACATTTCATAAGAAGTGAATATGTCTATTTAACTGATGAGGTGACTCATAAAATCTCAAAGTAATCCTAAACACATATGAATTCTTTTTCTTTTCTTCGTAATGTTTAACTGATAAGTCACAATAAAAATTATTTTTGCATGTGTGAAGTAATCACTTTCGACGGTCTTTCTTACTTTTTAGTTACTAAATTACGGGCCTTAATGGCCCAATGGTTAGCGTCGCGTGTTAAAAATGAGAAGTATGATCAGATGTTTGTGGTTTCGAAACCTGCGAGTAAAATTACCAAGAAAATTTTGTTATGTTAATACATCTTACCTGCAAATAACGCTTATCATCGAAAGGGCATAAGCTAATCTTATTCTGTGTTAAAGTGTGCAGACGTTGTGCATCATAATTTTTCAAACTGTCGAAAAACTTCGGTTATAATATTGTGTTAATGAAAATTCAAATTATATACAACATGAACAGCTTCTCTATGCTCTTCAGTGATGTGATCGTGATCACGTGTGCGTTTCGAATATAAAGAATGCTTTCAAATGTGACACAACTTTGTTTCTTGAAATGCCAATTCTTACACGGGTATAAACTTTAAAGACTCTATATTTAATAACTTCTGTCCTAATATATCCTTCTCTCACACCATTTAAGTTAAAAACCGTTCAACACAAACTTTTCATCAATATACTAAGTAATGATTGTTCAGAATAAACAACTATTTGATAAACACTAGTATATATAAAACATTGAAAATGAGAAGTTTGAATTGTATTGTGATTCATTTAATGAAATCGTGTGGTATACATTACATATTTCTCGATAAAGTTATGAAGAGAAAGCTAAATATTCAACTGTGATAGTCTTTCATTGAAAAAAAAAATTAAGAAGACATGCTTAAAAATCATTAAATTTGGTTACTAAGTACATTGTAAGATGTGAGTGTAAAGAGTGTATGTCCATTATATGATATTTAATACTCAATTTTCTTTGTTGATTTGGAAACGCTTATAATCTTTTTGAAAACTTTAGTGTTATATTTTTACTAACATACATGCGAATGTTCAAGGGAAGAATTTTTATGAATGATTAAGTATTTCTTTTTATTATTGTGTGATTCATATATTTATATTTATTCATCTCTTAATTATAAGTTTGTTGTTGTTGTTGTTTAATATTTTTAAATGGTGTTTTAATTTTTTACATAGTATAAATTTTATTTTATTCAGTATTTTTAATAAAATTATACCTATTATAATTAAATGTTAGTATTTTATATAAATAACTTTAAAATGTGACGTTTAAATCATTGTTAAGTGAATAATTTTAACGGTAATTAGTAAAGAAGGATCCAACACACAATGAAATATATCAATAAATTTGGGTGCTTAAACTTGTTTTTATAACATATGAGAAGAAAAGATCATTCACAGTGATGACTCATCATGATTAAAGTTTGTAGTTATTCAAAATATTACTTAATAATAACTTGTGCTTCTTGAAAATTTTGAAAAGAATTCCTTTTTTATTTGATATATTTATTTTAATTATGAAAATTTTAATTAAACACTAATTAATTAGAAAAAATCATTTAAAAATTGTTAATTACACATTCATTACGAAAATATTCTATTAAGTATTCAATAACATGTGTGTTTCTTGAAAATGTTGAAAAGAATTTCTATTCTATTGTATTAATAAGATTTTAAAAAATTATATTCAGGAATTAATTAAATTCTTAATTATGACGTATTAAATAAATTAAGTCTCTTTTTAATTGCATGTTATATTAATTATATTCAATATGAATAAACTCTTAATTTCAGATTTGAACCTGTCATTTTTACTTTTCTAGTGAGTCAACTTTTCGGAAAACCATCAAAGATAAGAATATCTGGTTATCAGACAGTATCCAACAGACAAGCAACGATGTAGGTTGACGGTGGATAGCAGTTGGAATAAGCATATAACAGTCACTTTTAAGGTAAGAATATTTTTCAATGTGTCTCTCATTAATAGTTTTCATTTAATTTTTAATTACATAAGACATACATATTTTTCATTAATTGTTAATGAATATTTTTTACTTAATTTAAATTCATATATTTTTTAATTACATAAGACATTTATATTTTTTACTTAATGTAAATTCATATTTTTCATTTATTTTTTTAATTCATATTTTTTTATTTATTTACATAAGACATTCATATTTTTCATTTATTGTTAATGAATATTTTTTATTTACACAAGACATTCCGAGTTATCATTTATTGTTAATGAAAATTTTTTAATTTTAAATTCATATTTTTCATTTAATTTTTATTTCATATATTATTATACACAAAACCATATGTGTTTGAAGAATCATAAAAATGTGCTTTCACTTCATCACATTTAAATGTTTCCCCCTGCTAAATTTTGTGACATATGTTAAAGTTAGTTTTTACCAACACAAGTCGTTCGATTAAAGCGCATGGTAGAACATGCCGTCAAATTGAATGTTTCGAACCATATTTCATCACGGAAATAGACACACAAATTGATATAATTGGTTTAAAAACATGCATTTTCTAAAACTTAATTTATATAACACGAAATCATCTCATGTGAATCCCAAACACTTATCATTTTAGAATGCTTATTTTTATAATCACTTAAATTCATTTTAATTATATGACAGTTATAATAGTTTAATCCTATATGAATATGACATATTAATTATTTGGCTGATAAAATAAAGAAAAATAGTCTAGTTTTATTGAAAATAAATCTATGTGAAAAAGCCTCTTATTTGATTTAAATTATTTTATCCTAAATTTTCAAAAGATATTACTCAAAAGACCTTATTTTATTTCAATTCAAATAATTTTAATTAGACATAGTACTCATTAAGATTAATTAAGATAACACATGAACCCCAAAGAATTGCTATCAGCTATGATTCAGAGATTCAACCCTTTCCGGAAAACGCTATCAGATAAGCAGATAAGAATGATTCCTCTATGTTTACTCATATACTGAAACGAACTTTTTGTGAAAATAATTTTTAAACTCCAGATCAATTCGGATTTTAAGGGTTTCTTTAATGTTAAGGTATGTAAAATATTATTTTCAATACAGTTTTAAAAATATTTAAAAGCATTTTTCATAAATTATTTTGATCTGAAGATAAAATACAATGCGAAAAAAGTGTTTTTTTTTTCCGTGAAGGAAACGGTTACGTCCTTCATTTTTAAAAGCAGTAATTCAATTAGGTAGTAACACTTTTGTTGTAAAATCTTGTTAACAGAGTTTTAAAAAGTTCCGCGTTATTGGTTATAAATATTATATGTTTTTAAATTAATGAAGATGAATTCATTTCGATAATAAATACAGTTTAATTTTTTTTAAACCAACAAGTGTTAAAACATTAAAAGTAAGTTCCTTTTTTCTTCTTCGGAAAGTCAAAAATTCCATTAATATTAAAATTTATTTATTTGAAAATTGTTCTGCCAGGGAAAAATTACACATGTCAAAAGATATTTATGTTAAAAATCGCTTATACTTTCAAAAAAGAAAGGACACACAAAAATTACTTATATTAATCACATTGTTATGTTTAAAAATATGCACGAATTTTGAAAAAGGGGTGTCTGGTGAGGTACACTTTATTCTTTTTACTATTAAATTTCATTAATTGAAATAGAAATAGTTTTCATCAACACTTATACAATCACACAAAAGAAATGCGAATACAGATTGCAATTCAGCAATTAAAAATTAGACCCCAAAAGATCACAAGATTCTTTTAAGTTTCCCAGTAAAAATTATTACCGCTCAAAAGTTCTACAAATTGTTTTCGAAGTCACCTCATTAAAATGAATATTTAAAATAATTAAGTTCAAATTCCCGTTACAGACATGCGTTGTTTATGACGGTTGAAGGGAATAAAGGTTATTCAGGTATTTCTAAGGAAATCTAACAGTTATTCACACATGATTCGAGGAAAATTACAGATTCCGAACGGTTAGGTCAACGAGCGCAAATAAATGTTAGTAAGTAAAATCCCATTTTGAAACATATTTTTTAATTCAAATTTTAAAGTTATTTTTTAATTATTTTAAAATATCAAGCGTATAACATAGTTGACTAAAACTAACACTCGAAATAATTTTAAAGTTCCTTCATTAAATTAATATTTAAAGTTATTATTCTCAAATTCCCATTACCAGCATGTGTTATTTATGACTTGGTGGAGATAAAGGTTATTCAGGTCTTTCTAAGATATTCTAAGCCAATATGCACATATGATTCGAAGAAAATTACAAACTCCATACGGTTAGGTTAACGAGCACACGTCAATCTCATTGCAAAAAAGTTAAAGTCCCCCTATTAAACACTTATGTCCGCAAAATATCCTTCGTGAATGATTAGTCTAAAATAATAATTTCCCCCAAAATACCCGCTTAACTCATCATTTAAGAGCACAGTGGAAAAAAAAAAAAAAAAAAAACTCCCCAAAATTTCTACTTAAAATAAAAAAAAATAAACTCTTAAATTACACCAAACTGAAAATTTTTAAGTCGCGACATTAAAATTAAAAACCACTCGTACAATAGTATAGAAAAAAACATTCTGTGTACCCAAATACCCGCTTAACGCCTCATCTAAAACACGGTGAAAAAAAAAAAAAAAAAGTCGCTTCATTCTTTATTTTTAATTACTTTTTAATTACCTTTTTTAATGAACAACAGCAAAATTCAATCGAAAAAAATTACCACATTAAAATAACCTATCATACTACAGCACGCCGAAATAATTAAAGTGCCTTCATTATTTTTCACTCATTATTTTATTTATTATTTGAAATTAATTTTAATGATTCATTTGTTAAATTGGATTAACTTTTACACTTGTCTCAAAATAAATTTAAACTGTTGAAAATTTTAAAGTTTAAATTATTAAAATTTCTTAATAAATCACCACGCGAAAAATAATCTCTCATACTAGAGTATGTTGAAAAAATTGCACTCATAATTTTTAATTACCTTTTTAAATGAACAACAGCAAAATTCAATCGAAAAACATACTCCACGTACTGTAACACGTCGAAAATTTTTAAAGTCCCCGCATTAAAAAACACCCTCATACTATAGTATGGATTAAAAATTCTAACTCCCTGAAATTCCCGCTTAAAATTAAAAAAAAATCCTTTTAACCCCTTCTCTTATAAGACGATGTCAGAAGGAGGAGGAGGATTGTGGAGGAGGATTAAGGAGGAGGATTGTGGAGGAGGATTAAGGAGGAGGCTTGAGGAGGAGGAATGAGGAGGAGGGTTGTGGAGGAGGAGGAAGCTTGAGGAGCAGGTGCCCACCACCACCACCGAGCCTCACGCCTCCTCCCGAGGTCGGACTGTCATTTTTCCCCTACTTACATGTATATTTCAAAACAAAAAATATCGTTGAAAAAAATCTATGTTCATCGAAAATTGCAGTTTTACACCCACCATTTACGCAAAGAAATATAAATCGTATTAAACATGGCAACAATTAATCTGTTACTAAGGACTGTTCTCAGATTTTTAATTAATTGACCTGTTTTCGAAATATCCCAGTAAATGACAAACATTTTGCTGAAAATCAAGAGGATATCACCCATTCAACAAAATTTTTCCCAGATCTTCAAAATTCTGAAAAAGAATTCACAATATGTTCACTCCACCTCCCTCCTATGCTTTTAGGGGGGGGGGGGGGGAGTTGGAGTGAGCATATTGTGAATTCTTGTGAATACCCCACCAAAATAAAATAGGATTTAATTAAAAATACATCTGTTTCAATACATTCAGCTAGAAAAAAATCCTGACAGTAATTCATGTCAATGTCGTCATAAATCCCTCCCTCTTTTACTGATTAACAATCGCAATTGAGATCAAACTATTGATATCAATTAGCAATCATAATTACTTAAGTAAATCCATATTAGATATTTTAACGACAATTGAATTTTTGTTGAAAATATTTAAAAAAAGCATGAATAAAAAAGCAAAACTAAATGTAATATCAAAAATGCTTTATTGCTAAAACATCACAAATTAAAATACATTTCATAAACTATGTATATTAATTAGAGTTATTGGCATTTTTCAACTGTATCATTATTTTTCTATTTACCCTGGATATTTTGCCTCCTGTATCTCGATTTATGTCAGCAAAGATTCTGAAAAATGACAATAAAGAAAGTTTGTAATAAAATCACATGTAACTAGATAAGCACTACAAAACTTACATGCCGTGCAGCAAGTCGTCTTGAAGTATAAGCTTTGAAAAAACCTAATTCTATACATGTTACCCATATTAACGTAAACCAGTCTGATTCTCCATGACATTTATATTGTTGGCCAAGGAAGAGCACCATCAACTATGTGTTACTCTTTCTGTGTCCCAAACATCATTGGAAGCCATGGAAAGTTATGGATCCTCTAAAACAGTGATTTTATAGAGTAGCTGGGCTTTAATACTTCTGCAATAAACATTTTTATAGATCTCAGAACATTAAAGCCATATGGTGACTAGAAAAAAACAGTTCGCTAAACAAAAATATAATCAGTGTTATAAAATAAATAAATATATATACAAATATATTTAGAAACTATTTAAAAATATTTAATTTTAAGTTTATTCAACAAGAATTAAAAAGCCACTAGGGAAAATAAATAAATAAATCTAACCGTTTTCTGAAAACTAAATAGAAAATTCAATTTTCAGTTCTAATTCATTTAAAATAACGATAACAATAATTTATAAATTTTACTTTCAAGAAATAGCACTTCGAAAATTTAATTTTGATTCGACATATTCATACAAACATTTGAGAAATTACAACTTAAGAAATTTTACTCCAAAAATATTCACTGTTAATTGCCGCGAAAAGATTTGTCACATAACTACTGTGAGCGGTCTCTCAGACCGCTTAATTTAAAGATAAATGAAATATTACATTAATTCTCAGAATACTATTAAGGTATTAAACTTTATGTATCTGACTATTATAAATAAAATTCAGCTATTTAAAAGTCTCTAGAAATAGTAATAAGGCTCCAAACAAAACAAAATTCCACCAGTATCGATAATTAAACTAAAAATTACGAGTTAAACTGTGAAACTTTAAAAACTGTGCGGTCAGACCGCTAACATTAGTTATGGGTTAATTTTTTATTAGAAAGACTTGAGCAATTGTCAGAAATAAATATATTTTAGCATGTTTAGTTAATAATATAGGGGGGAGTGGGGTGATATGGGACACTTTTTATAAAGTAGGATAATAAACTTTGTTTGATACAAAAACAAAAATTTCTATTTATAGAGTGCAAGGTAAAACACTTTTTAAAATCCCTGAACAATATAGAAACATAGCAAGCGTAAGCTATTTTATAATTAAAGAAAGCGCATGTTTCAAAATGTGTCCCATTCTTCCCCATATACAGGAAGGTATGGTATAGGAATGAACAATGCTATAAGGCACAAATAGTACAGTGTCGGCTAGATACACAATCAAACAAATATTGCAGGTTGATTATGTAGTACGTACCATAATGTAAAATTCCAGTATCTTCATGACTGGAATGAAAATTCATCTTATTAAAAAAGAAAAAAAAAAGAATTTGACATGTCCTATTCCTCACCACTTCCGTGTTTTATGTTACACTTTTTGTATAAACAAAAATGTTGATTTTAGACTTATTTTTAAAAAATGGATAATTTACAGTATGATGTTTCATAATTAGGAAAACGAATACATCTAAGCATAAATAAGTCATTATATACAAAATGTATAAAAAGTATATGAAGCAAATTTATTCTTGTTTCTTGAAATATTCTTTTCTTTTAGACAATTGCAAGCTTATACATACCAATGTTTCTTCATCTGAAGATTCGGCTACCATTGTTTCATCTTGTGTGCGATTGATGAAATGCTTCGAATGACAAAATAAAAAGAAAATACTACTGTTCAGAGTTAAATTCAAGGGAATAGCCCAGGGGGAACATCCCCCCAGATCAGTGAAATTCCTCCCCCAGGAAAAATTGAGATTTTGGGTTCTCAATGATCCAAAAGGGCAAATCCCCCCCCCCCCCGAAGACACAAAAGTCCCTCCCGGAGAAAAGTGTCTGAATTCAACACTGCTACTGTCAAAGTATCTGCCTCTCTCTGTCAAAGTTCACTCCACTCTCCAGTTCTTTCAGATTAATAGAGAATTTGAAGTTAATACATATAAAGGAAAAGTAAACATACTCCAGTGGGGAATTCAGACACTTTTCTACGGGAGGGATTTTAGCGGCTTCGGAAGGAGGGGTATTATAGAGTTCTTAGAGTTTGCACATTTGAGATTAAAATCACAAAATCTCAAATCTTCTAAGCGACACATCTTATTGTTCCTCGAGGGAAAGCCCCTCCCCCGGACACCCCCTGAATTCAACATCAATATAACTTAAATCACTCGGAAAGGGACACCTAAATATAAATTTTGATATTTTTTCATGAATGTCTCCGAAAAATATTTTCAAAATTTTTCTTAAAATACCTTTACAAGTGACTAAAACATTAAATTAGTTTTATATTTTGCATTTGGGCATTTCTGTCTACAAATCCACAGAAAATCAGTTTTAACTTCTGAATCTTAGAATTAGTCATCTTAATCCTATTTTACAATAATCATTTTGATTATATACTATATGTATTTCAAAATTTCAGTAGACCTAACGCGTAATAACCGCATTTAAGAATTTTTATTCAAACCAATGTTTATTTAAAATACTTATAATATTCATTATAAAAAATTATAATTGAATAACTAACCTCTTTTCTGTATAACAAATTCGGTCTTCAAAGTTAATATTATAAGTAATGCACGTGTTGCGTTTGTGTTTACAGTTTTCAAGCAAATTTGTGAATGTACTCGGAAACTCGGACTGATTTTATGTTCGACCTAAGGCGTCGAAGAAAAAACTGAGACTGAGGGTTTTCCGTTCTACTCCCCTAAATGGAAACGTTCAGTTTAGTCGACTGCCCTAGAATAAACAATTCCGGTAATTCCAGGAATAGTTGCAGATTTTTTGAATGCGGTTTCTTTTTCATTTTAATGTAAGTATGAGATGCAAAAAATTTGCAACGTTAAAATTTATGCTTGCAAGAAACTTCAAAATTTGTTGTTGTGAAAATATTGATGTGTCACACAAGTGTTAACTTTTTTAAAAGTTCGATTCTTCCTAAAAAAAAAAAAAAAAAAAAAAAAAAACAGAGAAGGCAATTTTAAATGTTAATCCCTTGGGGACGAGTGACCGGTATACATACCGTCGAAGGTGCTCATAATTCTTGTTCATTCTTACCAGTAATATTTTGTTAAAAAATTTGCCTTATTTAATCCAAGCGTTTTCGCGATTCAACTCGACAAAATTTTCTGCTTTAAAAGAGCGGTGATAAAAGATTAAAAATTCTATAAAAGATGCTTGTTCCGAAAGAGTTAAACAACCGCATCATTTTTTCCTTTTTTTTAATACATATATTTACTCTAGTTACGACTAAAAGCGTATGAGATGTTCTCTGTAAAAATTAATTTAAATATACGTGAAAGTGATTTATCTCAAAATGTGTTTTCCTTTAAGTTGAGTGCAAGATGTCTCCTTAAGAGGGTACTTCAGTCAAAAAGGCAGGCTCACTAATTTTAATCCTATAGAATATATTTTTTAAATGTCTCGTTTGCATTCCAGTATTTTTCAGAAATTCTTTTTTGCATTGATTAGCTGAGATGAATCTGTATAAAATTGCGATTTTTGCTTTTTTGCTTTTTTTTACAGCTAATTTAACTGCGACACTTTCATTTTCGGAACCGGCTTCGAAAAGGAAAGCATTTTCTTGAAAAAAAAACCTTCAAACAAAATCTAAAAAGTTTAAAAAGGAAGATTTAGAGCTCAATTTCAGACATCTAATGAAAAAATAACTAAATAAATAAAATAAAAATATTAAAATACAAACGAGATACCTTAAAAATTTTCATTCATAGGATTAGACTTTGTGAACGGGTCTTTTCAGTTGACTGAAGTAGGCTCTTAACTACTTAGTATTTTTAACAGAAAATTTTATAAGATCTTAAATATCTATTTTATCACTGGTCATGAATTTGTTGACTGCTTCGTTTGTCAAAGTATATCAATACATAAAAATGTTGATACAAGAAAAATGTGCTATACTTTCAGTTTTCTTTTAAACATAGAAAATTTCCTAAAACTTATTAATTTGAGGTACGATCTCAGAAAAAGAGTGGTGCATTTCATAATGGCGGAATATTTTATTAGGATTTAAGATATTTACTGTAATCCTCATCCAGGCCACCTTTATTAATAAAGAGGTTCTAGTTATTTTTGACATCGAAACAAGCGTACTTTTTATATTTTAAATGCGATATATGTATTTATTTGTTTAAACTATTTCAAACTAAAGTTATGACAATAAAGTTATGACAAGCTAAAATTGAAAAAGTGTTTTTAAAGTCACATCGATACTTTTATTCTGCTCTACATGTTTCGTATGCACAACGGTGACTTTATCAAGGTAAATTTTGATGGAAAAGCTATTTCCGCAAAAATTATTTCTTTAAATAGTTTCCGAAATAGTTGATTATTATTATTATTATTATTATTATTATCAATATTAATCTCGAAAATGTCGTGTTTTCTTCGAAAGAAACATGTGAATCGGAATAAAAGCTATACAAAGACAATTTTTTTCCGTTTTAGAATGTGATAAATTTTAGTTTGAAGATAATAAATGAATATCTTACATAATTTTGCAGGAATATTTCATTTATTACTAATAAATAATGTTTTTCATTGTGTGCTTTCCGCGGTATCACGTTTAGAAATTTTATTTTTATTATCATTATATTTCGATTTTAAAGAATGTAAGGCCCCTTAAAAATTGTTTTAACCATGAGCATTTTCATCAATAGTGCCCATACTGCGATAATATATTTTTATTTACGTTATCATCTATGCAAACGGGCTGTTATTTCAGCTTCAAAACAAACACTCAAATATTTAAATCAAGAATTGAAAATTGGCCATGTTTCACAATCGTTTCAAGTTTATTATAATTACACAAGCATTTGGATAACTCAGTTTCCTAAAAATTCATCCCCACGCAGTTTCATTGTTTCAATTTTCTTGTAACGTTCAAAATATTAAAAAAGCTGAATCACACACACACCCTAGAGAAATCCATGGGAGCGATGACGTCATCGTAAAGGTCGCGTAGCTTTTAGTTTTGTTGCTGTCGTCGAGACTTAGCCCAGACGGAAGATAGAGGAGGGAGAGAAAGACGAAAAAGGGGGAGACTTATTTCGAAGAGGCACTTGCCAAAATTGTGGCACATCCTGGTTTTAGATGCAATGAAAGTTGTTTCATTAAAAGAAATCTTAAGTCAAAAACAACATGGGAGGAATATTTTGTCTGCATAAGAATTATTTTAAATTGTTATAAAATTAGAATAAGTAGCCTGGAATTTTTTTCTGTATTTGTGTATAAAAGAAATTATTTATTTATAGATGTTCTTTTACTCTTTAAAAATAATGTTATTAAAAATAAACGCTTTAAATAATGTGTTTTCTATAGTACGAATATTTAAAATGTGGCACTTCTCCTTAAAAATGTAAAAATATAGCTGTATAATTTTCGCTAGTTTGATCATGAGTAAATAGTATGGTAGATACGCTGTATGTTTTACATGTTTTTGATACATGAATAGGAATATGTGAATCACTTTCGTTTGGGTTCCTCCTAGAAGTGTAGAAGGACAGAAATTTCGAGCTCCCGGCCAGGCCCGACCCAAAGAAAGGTAAATTCGGTCCGACACGACCTAATATAAAAGTTAAAATTACGGTGCAACGCGGCCCATAATGAATTAATGACTCCGTCCTGTATAACAGCTTAAAGTTCGGTACGAGATTTACCTGGCATGGAAAAGTTAACAGCGCGGCTTGAACACGCCCGCCCGACCCGAGTGAATGTCTACAAAACGTCCACTTTTAGGTCGATTTGATTAATTATTTACCTCCTACGAAGAGTTCTGATCAAAAATACTCATCATAGCTTTTTTTCCTGTTTATAATCATTATCTTTATAAATATACCGTAGGTTGAAATATTTATATTTTATTGTAGGAAAATCTGTCAGTTACCATTCATATTGTTAACTCATAATCCGTTTATTGGAGACTTATAATCTGAAAATGGTATACAGTAGAATTGTCTAAGACAGGATCACACAGGAAAGAAAAGCGTGCGTTTTAGACAACTTCACTTCTTAGCAGGTGTAAATGTATCATATATTCTTTTCTCAGGTATTAATATATTCATTTTGCATGAGAAAACAGTTTTCACTTCAAGACAGGATTACGTCATAGGCAGGTTCTTTTCCACCTGCTTTACTATATTTTATGCAATTTACCTACATTTTAGTAGGCTTAGAAATATACTAGTCTTCAAAAAAGTTGTTTAATTTTTAATTCTAGAATAATGCAATTTTTGTAAAAATGTTCGGAAAAAGCTCTTTTTTTTATGCGGACCAGGCTGAACAGATACAATGATTTTCATATAGACTGCGTCAATAACGGGACTGAAAATTTTCGTCTGTAAAGAATAAGAAGAATGAAAAGAGTCTCGGTTCGGTACGGTATGTATAATTTTGACCTCGCCCAGCCCGATTCTTCAGAAAAAATAGTAAGACCTGAGCTCAACCTGAGAGGAATGCCGTGAATGAAAATATGCCTGAACCCGTCCCATGCATAACTCTGATTCTTCTTATAGCAACACTGACTATATCTAACTATAACTCGATATATTTTCTCGTTGGCCTGTGCGATGTATTGCGACATATTGCGCTTATACAATACAGTAAGGGAAATTGGGCGCGGGGGGGGGGGAGGGTAAGTAGTTGAAATAGTAAGATAGGTAAAAATAGTGTAACAAAGTAATGTAAGAAATGAAATGTAGCTAAATAATGAATATATAATGTACAATAATGCAGAATTTATATATATATATATATATATATATATATACACTGTATGGCCAAAGATGACCGGCCACTTGCGATTTTAGACATTTTCTTAAATATCTAGAAAGTCTCATGAGGAAATATCCTTAAACTGTAAGTGTGTAAATATAATAGTACAAGTCATACATTTCCGTGAAGATTTTTTCCGAAACACCATAGGGGACTGTCTACAAATTGAAAAACAACGAATATATTTTGCATAACCCTGACAAATCTAATGTAGCAAAAGTTCTCAAACTGTAGATAATGATTAAGTGGCTTATTATGATAAACTGTGTTCATTTTTATATGGATAGCTTGTATACTCGTAGAAAAATTAAAGTTTTAATAAAAACAATCCCAATTTTTTCAAAGTTTTTTGCTTATAATTAGCAGAGTTCTTAATATAAAATAATGTTATATTCTGAAAATATGATAAACAATATTGTACACAATATCCTGTAATCAAAATTTAAAAAATAATAAAAATTGTAAGAAAAAGGAGCAGGTTTATTAAATATTTTTTCACTGTGCAAACGTCAACGATATCAAAATTTTATTTGCCTAATTTATTAGCTAAATGTATTCAGCAACTTTTGTGAAAGTCTCAAAATCATAGTTGGAAAATTCTGAAAGTGATCGTCTATATAATCTGATCAACATCCATTGTTCCCAAAATGAAGCAAAACAATGAAGGGTTTTATCCAAATGTAGTAGTACGTCCCATATTGTGTCTTCTATATTGACACTTTTCATTTTATATATGGATACAACCCCTCATATTTTTTGCTTCTTTTTGGGAATAACGGATTTACAGCTTATTCCATTGACGATTATTTTTAGAATTTTCAAGATATGATTTAGAGACTTTTACAAAAGTTGCTCTATATATTTAGCTAACACAATATGGAAATGAAATTTTGATATCGTTGACGCATGCGCAGTGAAAAATTATTTAGTAAACCTACTCATTTTTCACACAATTTTTATTATTTTTCAGTTCTAATTACATGTTATTGTGTGCAATGTTGTTTGTCTTATTTTCAGAAAAGAATCTTATTTTATACTAAGAACTCTGTAAATTATGAGCAAAAACCATGGAAAAAAATTGGACTGTTTTTATAAAAACCTTAATTTAACTACGAATATACATGCTATGGACATAAAAACGAATAAAGTTATAATAATAAACCACTTAATCATAATCTACATTTTGAGAGCTTTTGCTACACTAGTTTTGACAGGGTTATCCAAAAGTTATTCATTATTTTTTAATTTGTTGACGGTCCTCTATTGGGTTTTCAGAAAAAAAAATCTACGCGGAAATGTGTGACTTTTAATATTGTATTTACACACTTAGTGTTTCAGGATAATTCCTCATGAATTTTTTTCGATATTTAACAAAATGTCTAAAATCGCAAGTGGCCGGTCATCTTTGACCATATAGTGTGTATATATAAAGGTTTTAATAATTCAGTCTCTTGCTCAAAGGAAGCATTTTTTATCTTTTTAAAATGTAAAAATAATTGTGGAAAATTTTATTAATTTTAAATAATGTTTGTTTAGTATTGAGAATTAGAAAACCTATAAACGACAATTTGCTGGATTACTTATCAATATATCGGTCATATAATGATATTTTAATATTATTTTTTGCCATCCAAAGCAATATTTTCAGAAATAAAAAATATAATATAAGATAATGCTCATTGATTAAATTGAATTTTCCAGAATGAAGTTATTTTTTGCTGCTAAACTTAAAGGAAGGCCATATACCAAGTAGATCAAAATTCACGGTTACTGTTGTCCCGGACAACAGTAACCGTGTCAACTACTATAATATTAAAGTTGGATTTTATTTGCTGTCAGTCCGCAAGGTTCTGAAGATCCCATTATACGCAGCAAGGATTTGGCAGGAAGGTGCTTACATATTTTTCTTTTGACTGCACCATGTATATTTTCACAAAAGTGCTAAAGGGAAGTAAGGTACTTAACATAATTTTAAGAAATATTTTTAAAGTTAATAACAGTAGGAATAACAGATGTAAATTTTCCAAGTGGGCCAAAAAAACCCGGGTTGTGATTCTAACTAGGGATGTATTGACTGGAGCTTCCTATGCACTTCCAACTGAGCCATCCCTGATGAAGACTAGAGGACAAATTCACCCAACTAACCTTAACGATCACGTAATCTGATGTGATACTTTGGATCAGCTCAACAGAATAAATCGAACTTTAATATATGGAACTGCAGAAAACACTGCATATGAAATTATAATAGATTAATTTATAACACGAATATTTAATTGGTAAATGAATATATTATAAATTAGCCTATTAATAGTAAAAGTAGTTTTAATTAATCAGGTCATTATAATTCTTAAACTTCTATTAATATAAAATGTTCATACTACCATAAAACAAACAAATCATAATTATAAATCGTTAAAAACAACTTTTTCGTTTGTATGTCTGCAAATTTTGATATCTTAAGTTTACAGCAGCGAGTTTCTTTTAATTTATTTTACTTGTTATGCTATATTATTCATACTACGTGTTCTTGCACAGATGTCTGGCTAACTTACAGAATTAATGTAAATTTAAATTGAAAAACTAATCCCTTTACGATTTTGCGTGTAAATCCCATGACATTACACTGAAAATAAAGTCTTTCAAAACTTAATATTTTACGTGTTGTTTAGCTATAAACAGTTAGGCGTACTAAGGCAAAAATTAAAAAAAATACTAAAAACCATTGTTGTGCTTTTTTTAATCTTCTGCTAACAATTTAGAGTCAAAAACATCTTGAAACTTGCGTGAGAAATACTCGTTTCGAATTTCTAAGCTGCAAATCAAGTACTTAGCAGAATTTAGTCACTTCCATATGTACTTAAACATAAAAAGTTTTAGATTTACAAGGTGGGTTGTGAAGTTACACATACATTTTGAATGTGTTGAAAGAAAACCCATAAAATTCGCCTTCCTATTTCTCCATTTTTATTTTGTAGTGCGTTTTTTTTTCTGTTTTATGCTCAAAATACAAATGAGAATATAAAAAATAAATAAAATTCAGTATCATCAACTAGGTTACATGATTCTGTATTTGATTTTTTTCTCGCATTAAGTCAAACTAAACTTCGCAGAAAATAAATTTATGCTAATAAGCTGACACTTTCTGAATAGCAATAATTTAAGAATTTATAATCAACGTGAGCTGTGTTCAATGTATTTTTCTTTTAACTCCAGGATTTGTCTATAATTTTACTGTTTAGTTAATTCGTAATTCTATCCAGATTCATTTTTTCTTAATTATAAAAAACTGTTAAATTTTTATAAATGTATGTAATAGAGGATGCATTTTTAAACCGCAATACAGCAAAATATGCTTAATCTAAATACCTTTATAACGAAACCCTGCTTCAAACGGAAACTTTCAAACTTCTCGATAAAATTCTATACAAGAGAAGGTATATCTGCTTAGACGAAAAATTCACTGATATGAAACATTTTCCGGTGTTTTCTTATTCCAGTTTATCAGATTTTAGCTTATTTTAGCACTTTCAAGAGTTAATTCATACGTATTAGTTCAATCAAAAAATAAATGGTCAAGTGCGAGTGTTACTCGCGCTCAGAGATTTCCGTACAATAAACATATCTATATATTTAAAACGCTAAGCAATTCCTTCCTAAGCAATTGCAATACTTATACAATCTCATCCACATATTATGAACATTACTCTAAGATAGTGTACACCTGGACATTCATGTGTGCAAGAAGTAAATAATATTAAGAGCCAAATAGAAAGAGCAATGGATGTAACAGAATATTTTTCGCCACTTTCATTTATACGTCTGTTGCTGAGAGTAAATCGCAGTAATCAATTTACAGCCCTAAGAATGAAATCAGAACAGTTCATAGATTTTCCACTCGTGTAGCAAAAAAAAATTGCCTATAATCTCATTCCGTAGACTAAGGTTATACAACTTTGATTCACACAACTTTTTTATGATATTCACTTTAAGACAAGCAACTGTTGTTTCCAGAATTTCACAGCGGTGAATTTGCAAAAAAGCCCCTCCAAACGACGAGGAGTATGAACATCATTTCCACAAAGGACTTTACCAAATCCTAAAGTAAGCACAGCAGAGAAAGAAGGATTGCATTAAGAAAGATAAAATAAAAGACCTGTAAAGCATGCTAAAGTAGTTTCCAAGAGATGAAAGGTTCTATTTTCAAAATATGTTTAAGAGAAATTAGCCTAACTGTAATATAAAGCATGGATTATGGAACATTACAAAATTTCGACTAGCAAGACTATCAAACTTATTTTATTGTTTTAAAAAGAACAAGAAAGTTTTTTCCTTAGAGATATAAAGACTTTTCTATTGGCCGAGAGTATACCTGATTGTAATACGAAAAAATTTATTTATAATTCATTTCAATTTCATTTATCAATATAATCACAATTTTTTGTATTGATTTTCATACTCCCCCACTGAAATAGCACGCTAAAAAATCTGTTGGGTTCCTATTCAATAAAATTAAATATTTAAGCTATTTTATGTTCAGTTAAATAATATATTTAACATACGTATATTCATTACTTTTGTGAAGATGGTTTAATTAGTATGAATAAGTGGAAGAAGCAATTTTCTGTTATTGTGCTACAATATAGATAGTAATAAATATTTTACTATCCACTGAAATTTATTTGAATTAATCAACGAAATTTCACTTTGTTAAGCTATAAAAAATTACACAAATTAAGAAAAATAAGGTTTTTTCATGATAGAACCGTCTTATTCTAAGGATAACACGACGTTTGAGAATAATATGGTTCTATCAAAATTTTTAAATGTAAAAAAATCCATGAAAATGTTATTTAAAAACTTTTATTTTGTAGAATTACTGTCTACACCTATATATGAACCTATTAATCCCAAAAGTTTTTTTACGAACTTTAATAGCTGCACGTACACAGCATGCTGATTTTCAAAGTCTTCTAACTCGAAATTGATTTTTAGCCAGATAGAACCTTCTTATTCTCAGGTGACGAACTAATTAAATGTCTTAAGAAATCTTTTTATTAAACACTTTACATTATGAAGGTTTAATGATTACATTTCAAAAATAATGCAAATTTATTCTGTAAAACTACAATAAAATGGAGATATAGAAATGAAAATATTTAAAATGTCCTTCCGGCCACTACCGGGAGGAAAAGGTAGTTTTCATATACCTTATTTATTTATTTTAAATAAAGTTATATTATTCAAACATACGAAGCTCGAATTAGCAGAACCCGATTATATAAGATTCAATTCTAGTTTTTGTCAATACTGAGCATTAATGGGAATTTTTAAAAATTAGTCATCTTTTATTCAACTTTTTTTATTTTAAGCGATTTATAAGGTCGCCAAATTCCACGGTATCATGAAATGCCTGCCATTTTAAAACAATAGGATGGGTAAAACAAACCAATGAGGTTGGTCAAAATCTTAATTCATGTACACATGCACACTCATATCGAAATCGGTTGATATATACAACTGCTGTCGCAGGCAAATTGGTTTTTAAAAATGACACCCACATTAGAAATTCCAACTGCTATATCTTAGCCGTTTTTAAAGATAAAGACAAAATGAAAAATACTCCGGAATTCATGTATTAGGATCAAATACTGACATTGAAACTGATCACTGAACACTGATTTTGAAACAACATCGTGGATGAAGTTGTCCAATGAACTCGGGTGAGATATTGGTTTATACTATGCACACATCAAGTTACATCCAAATCGGTTTATAAATTTGCGTATTATAGCGTAACAAAGTTCAGACCGTTTCAAAATGTCAGCCACACTAGAAATTCAAAGTGTTATAATTCAGCTATTTTTTAAGATATAGATGAAACAAAAATGCTCTGGAATCTTTTTATCAAGGTCAAACACACACAAAAACAAATAAAATTTTCCATTTCTCACTCTTTTGTACCTAATATTAGATTTTGAATTTTTTAAAAAAAATTAATGTTCCGCCATTTTAAAAGAAAATGGAGAATGGAACTGGCCAATTAACTCGGTCCTAGGTATGTACTATGTACACACCAAAATCATGTAAACAAGGATCTGAAACAATTTGTGATTGTGTAGCAAAAGGACATGTCTTGCATCACTTTTCATAATATTTTCTAATTAATGGTGTGGTGGAGGCGAATAAAATAGGTGACTGGATTTAGATCCAGGAACATCCGTGTATCGGAACATTATTTTACACTGCAAAGACGCTGAGTGTATTCTGCCAGGAACAGTAAATTTACTGAAAACAGATATTAAAATATAAAGATGATTTTGAAATGGAGAATGTCATTTAAGGAAATTAAATAAAAATAAATAAACAAAGATAAAGATAATAATAATGGATAAAAATATTATCCTATATATATCTTATCTTTGTCATGCTGTAACTATCGTATTTATGAATCAATTTAAATGAAACTTGGTGTGTACTAGCAAATACTAATGTCTCGACCTAGTACATCCAAATCGGTTTATAAATACACGTGTTATTACGTGACAAAAATCAGAACATTTCAAAATGTCAATCATGCTAGAAATTCAAAGTACTATAACTCAGCCATTTTTTAAGATATAGACTAAAAAAAATATTCTGGAATCTTTGTATTAAATTTAAACACATAAAATCTTTTTAAATTTTTCAATTTTTTGTTTCGAATTTAAAATTTAAATTTTTTAAAAAATTTAAATGGCCACCATTTTGAAACAAGATGGCGGATGGAACTGGTCGACGAACTCGGTCCAGGCATTGGTATGTACTATGTACACACCAAGTTAAATCCAAGTCATTTCATAAATACGTTATCACGTGACAAATATCCGATCGTTTCAAAATGTCAGTCACACTAGAAATTCAAAGTGTTATATCTCAATCATTTTTAAAGATATACACGAAATAACAAATGTTCTGGAATATTTATATGAAGGTTTAGCACATAAAAGAAAAACATTTTTCAACTTTTAATTTTTTACGATAGAATTATGCGCTAAACGGTTTGTTCATTCGGTAAACTGTAAAAATCTTATACAAAACTTTCAAACGGTGAATGTTTTGAAAAAATGTGATGTGATTGCAAAGAATACTTGACTCGACATTTTTAGGTAGCTTTCATTACAAAAAGTAAAAAGCTACCTATTGCAGCCGTCCGGAGGAAAGCACTTCCAGAAAATTTTAGTATATTTTCACCGATCATGACCCCCAGACCCCAAAATCCCCCTCCGTTCAAATGTGTTGACGTATATATATATATATATATATATATATATATATATATATATATATATATATATATATATATATATATATATATAACCATATATATATATGTATATCTGATTTTTGTCATGCGATAACTAACGTATTTCTGAACCGATATGAATGAAACTTGGTATGTATATAGTACATACAAATATCTCGACCGAGTTCGTTGGCCAGCATCATCCGCCATCTTGTTTCAAAATGCGGCCGTTTAAAAAATTTAAAAAATTTTAAATTTTAAATTAAATGCGAAAAAATTAAAAGTTGAAAAATATTTTTATTTTATGCGTTAGATCTTAACACACGAATTCCAGAACATTTTTTATTTTGTCTATATTTTAAAAAATGATTGAGTTATAGCACTTTGAATTTTTCTTATGGCTGACATTTTGAAACGACCTGATTTTTGTCATGCTATAACTAAAGAATTTATGAACCGATTTGAATGAAACTTGGTATGTACATAGTACATACAAACATCTCGAATGAGTTCTTTGGCCAGCATCATCTGCCATTCTGTTTCAAAATGGCGGCCATTTAAAAAATTTAAAAAAAATTAAAATTTAAAATTAAATGCAAAAAAATTAAAAGTTGAAAAATATTTTTATTTTATGTGTTAGATCTTTAAACACCATATCCAGAACACTTTTTACTTTGCCTATATCTTAAAAAATGATTGAGTTATAGCACTTTGAATTTTTCTTATGGCTGACATTTTGAAACGATCTGATTTTTGTCACGTGATAATACTCGTATTTATAAATCGATTTGGATGTAACTTGGTGTGTACATAGTACTTAATAAAGCCTGGACCGAGATTTAACCAGTTCCATCCGCCATCTTGTTTCCAAAATGGCGGTCATTTAATTTTTTTTTTAAATTTGAAATTTGAAATTAGGTACAAAAAAGTAAGAAATTGAAAAAGATTTTTCTTTTATGCATTTGACCTTGATACAAAGATTCCAAAGCATTGTATCTTTAAAAATGTCTGAGTTATAGTACTTTTAATTTCTAGTGTTGCTCACATTTTGAAATGATCTGGTTTTCGTCACGTGATAACACGCATATTTATACACCGATTTGGATGAAACTTGGTGCGTAGATAGGACATACTCATGACTGGACCGAGTTCGTTGGCCAGTTCCAACCGTCGTCTTGTTTCAAAATGGCGGAATATTATTTTTTTTAATAGAAATTTTAAAATTAGGTGCGAAAAAGTAAGAAATTGAAAAAGATTTTCCTTTTGTGTTTTGACATTGATACAAAGATTCCAGAGCATTTTTTGTTTCATCTATATCTTGAAAAATGGCTGAGTTTTAGCACTTTCAATTTCCAGTGAGATTGACATTTTGAAACGGTCTGAAATTTGTCACGCGTTAATACGCAAAATATTTAAAACTGATTTCGATATAACTCCGTGTGTTCATGGTACATACCAATACCTTGACCGAGTTCACGGGCCAACTTTATCCGCCATCTTGTTTCAAAATGGCGGCCATTTAAATTTATCAAAAATCTTTTAAATGTATAATGATGTATAAACAAAAAATTAGAGATTGAAAAAGTTCTTTCTAAACTATTTATCTTAAAAATGAATTCCGGAGTATCTTTTGCTTTGCCTTTATCTTGAAAAACGCCTGCGATATAGCAGTTTGAATTTCTAATGTGGGTGACAATTTTTTTTAAAAGTCAATTTGCCCGCGACAGCACTCGTATATATTAACCGATTTCGATGTGAGTGTGCATGTTCACATGAATTAAGATTTCGACCAAGCTCATTGGCTTGTTTAATCCATCATGTTGCTTTAAAATGGATATCGCGGGATTTTGCGACCCTATAAATCGCTTAAAATAAAACCAGGTTGAATAAAAAATGACTAATTTCTAAAAATTCCTATTAATATTCAGTATTGACAAAAACTGGTATTCAATCTTATATAATCGTGTTCGACTATTTTGAGCTTCTTATATTATATTTATATAACTGAATTTAAAATAAATAAATAAGTATATGAAATCTACCTCTTCCTCCCGGCATTGCCGGAAGGACTTTTCTTGTTTCAGATTGATTGCATAGAACGAGTTTTTCGGCGTACAGTGTCATAGTTTAAAGATTTTTCGAACTAAATTTTTGGAATTCCGACATTTCAAAAGTGTAACTGGAAAAATCGTTAAAATTTGGCACTGTAAACCGAAAAACTCGCTCTCTGAAAGCAATCTAAAACAAAAAAACTGTCAATTCCAGCATTCTTTGCAATCAGAACACAATCTTTTCAAAATATTCACCGTTCAAAACTTCTGTATAAGATTTTTACAGCTTACCCAATAAATAAACCGTTTACCAAGTAATTCTATCGAGCTTCGTTTTTGAGAAATTTAATTTTGAAATCGGGGTCTTATTTGCCGGACATCCTGTATTAAGATGTAAATGTGCCTATTGCTCGTCCTCAAGGTGTTGATTAATTCTGCATACATACTTATGGAAAATTTTACATTATATTTGAGTAACAACATTGATGATAATTTGGGCTCTTAAAATGTTGCATGGAATAAAGTCATTAAAATTTAATGTAATTTAGTATAAAACGAAAAAATATGGTTTAATAATAACATTTGAAATTCTATAATAAAAACGTAGATTTTTGTAAATATTTCAGAATAGTTAATTAAAATAAGTTTCTAAGGATTCCGTTAACAGCAGTTTACAGTCAGTATTGGTATTTATACAAAACCAATTGTTTGCTCGATATGTCCTCAAAACAATTAAATCTTATTGCGCCTTGGACCGAGTCTGGTGAAAAAATTAAGCCCGGTCTCTAACATGATACATATCTGTGGTACCGATCTGTGCACTAGACGTGTTATCTTTCTATGTTGATGTTGGTTGTCAAGCTAGCGTTTGTTTGTGCAGCACATTTATACTCGTCCTAAGTCATATCCATTGAATTTTGTTCCTATTTTATCAGATTAATTTGATTATTTCTACACTATCTACCAAAAAGTATTTGTACACTTTCAGTTTTTGACATTTTTCAAATATTTAAAAATATACTGGTCGGATTCTTCTGGAACTTCAGAAATTTAAAGATTATGTTTCACTTTATATTTATTTATATTCATTTGTTAAGCGGGTAATTAGGGGGCCGGCAAAAAAACAAAGAATAATAGAAATATTTGGGATCGCCCTGTACATGAAAATGCACGAAACGACTTATCGCTTTAGAATACAAATATATGAATACAGTAGAATATGTACACTAATTTTTGTGAGAATAGCATGTATATTTATGGCGATAGAGCAATTTTTTTCAAAAATTCAAAAAATTCTGGTATGTTTTTTGTTTATATCATGCTGGGTTTTTGACCAAATTTAACGCAAATTTCAGAAAAATTGGCAAAATGCAGTAGAAAAAATGTAGCGCAATTGGAATATAAATATATTAAATATTTTATGAAATATGAGTAGTTGTATAAAATAATTTTTATCTGCGCATGCGCGAACTAGAAAAACATTTTTTTACATCATTTAATAGTCAATTCTATGGAGTGACTTATAAAAAAAATCCAATCAAATATCGTGAAAATTCAAAAAGATATCATTATTTTAGTGAGATATTTTTACTCTGCTCTCTAAAAACGGCTGAATCTTAAGGGATTCTCCACAAATTGACATTTTTTAATAACTGACTTTAAAAAAAAACTAGTATTGAATTAAACAATATCTAATACAATATTGCTGCTAATAAGTACTTGACAATTGTGATAGAAAAGAAAAAGAGCTTTATTCGCATTCAGGGCCAAAAGTAAGAGAGGGGGGGGGAGAAGGGCATGTGCTCCGGGCGCTAGGATGAAAGTGTTCCAAATGTATCTTTCGTTTGGCGATTTTTTTCATGGCTATGTTTAGCATAATATTGTTAAAATTATTATATCTGGGCTATGCTAAAGCATAAAAAAATCTAATGATGATGGCTTAAGGTCCCTGCCCCTACCCGCGAAGATGCTCACGAGCTAATGCTATTCCTATGGGGATGCATTTTTCTAACTCTTTTGCATTTGGACATTTTTAAATAATATGTTTTGCATTGGATAGCGGAAGTCCTTTTCAAGATCGCTCTGTGATTACTTTTTCAATTTTGGCGTAGATATTTTTATAATGTTTCTTTCACTTCCAAAAGCGGTTCTGAAAGTGAAACTAACTTTATAAAAATATCTATGACTCAAATCGAAAAAGTAGTCAAGAAGCGATTCTGAGAGGGACTTCCGCTATCCAATGCAAAAAAAAAAAAAAAAAAAAAAAAAAAAAATTAAAATTTTAAAATGCGAAGGAGTTATTAGAAAAATGCCTCCCCACAGGAATAGCATTAGCTCAGCAGTGTCTTCGCGGGCAGGGACAAGGGCCTTAAAGATCCTGTTGAAAGTAGAATTTTTTTTATTCGGTTTAAAGTATCAAATTGGAGTATTTTAATAAAGCAGAATACGTTATTTTATATTACATATTTTAAGTTTTAAAATAAGTCGGCTATTAATAAATTGGAGAAATTTTCTTTGTAAATATGCTTTGCGAAGGAGGGGGAAAGGGGTACCTTCAAAATCCACGTTTGCCTCGGGAAAAAAAGACTGGTTTTGGCCCTGTTCACATTTAATAATTTGTAGATCCTCCTCGAGAGGCAATTACAGCTGCGACTCTCCTGGGCATGCTCTCAACTAGTCCTTGTATTACATTTAATGTTATTTTATTCCACTCTGTTTGCACAAGGCAGGTAAGCTCTTTTACTGATTTTTTGCGTGTGTCACCCGCCTTAATTCGACGATCCAACTCGTCCCAGAGGTTCTCTATTGGGTTCAGGTCTGGGCTCTGGGCAGGCCACTCGAGTCGATGCACTCCATTATCAGCATGCCAATCCATGCTGGACCTCGCTACATGGCAGCTTGCGTTGTCATCCTGGAAATAACATGGATCCAATCCATAGTATTGCCACAACGTAGGAAGTACACTGTTGTCCAGTATATTACAGTAGACATCGGCATTGAGCTTACCATGAATTGGGACCAAGGGTCCTAGTCCGAACCAGGAAAAACAACCCCAGAACATAATTCCCCCTCCGCCAAATTTAACTGTGGGCACAATACATTCTGGTAGGAGGCGTTCTCCAGGCAGACGCCAGACCCAGACCCTACCATCAGAACGGTAGAGGGTGAACCTTGATTCATCACTCCAGAGAACCTGTTTCCATTGCTGTACAGTCCATTGCTGGCGTGTTTTGCACCAACTTAACCGAGCTGCGCGGTTGGACTTGGTGATTAAAGGCTTATGGGCGGCAGCACGGCCATAAAAATTAAGCAGATGAGCTTCCTTACGGATGGTATTCATGGAAACAACACATCCTGAAGCTTGTTGAAATTCTTGGCGTATGTGTAACATTGGTTGGTTGCGGTTCTTCCGAATTTCTCTAGACAGAACCCGTCGGTCTCTATCTCCCAGTTTCGTCGGTCTGCCTACTCTGGCCACATTCTGACAATCACCATTCAGCTTCCATTTTCTAATCACATAAGCCACAGTCGTTTTGGGGTAATTAAGCTCGCTAGATATGTCGATTAAAGATCGGCCATTTCGGTGGTACCCGATGATCACACCTTTCTCAAAATCAGACAGCTCTGTTCTTCTTGGCATCATGCATGCGATTGATGTCAGTGTTGTTTTCGACACCACATTTAACAGTGGAGAACTTGACGTATTTCAGGATCGCAGATATCGGCATTTGCATAAGAGCCATTATCAATTATGTATCAATGGGTAGATTTGACACAAATGCTTCGATTTTTTATAATTATTTTTATCCTGAAATAGGTTCGTTCTGGTAATCATCTAAGAAAAGAAGTAAATCACCAGTAAAAAACGTAAATGGAGATTTGGCAATTTGCGTAAAATCTGACGTCATTCAACTGCTTTCAGAGACCAATTGAAAATCAGTTCACTCCTATCCACAATAACTTTCTGAATTTCCACGAAATTCAATCGGATATTTTTATGGGTAGCTCCATAGAGTTGAATATTAAATTATGTAAAATGATAAATTTTATCGTTCACGCATACGCTGATTAAAAAATATTTCATACAAATACTCATATTTTAGAAAACTTTTAATATATTTATATTTCAATAGCACCTTATTCTTTCTACTACATTTTGCGAATTTTTCTGAATGTGGCTTTATATTTGGTTGAAAATATTGCATGACATAGAAAATTTTAGAAAATATTTAATATATTTATATTTCAATGAACTTTGGTGAACTCACCCCCCCCCCCTCCCTTTTCTTCTTTGCAAAACATCTGCAAAAATATTTGCAAAGAAAAATTTTCTAATTTATTAATAGCCGACTTATTTTAAAACTTAAAATATGTAATATTGATTAAAGTAGTCTGCTTTGTTTAAAAAAAATGATACCTTAAAATCGTGAAACCGAATCAAAACGAAAAAAAAAAAAATCTGCTTTATGCGGGATCTTTATGCCATCATCATTAGATTCTTCTATGCTTTGGTATAGGAGAAATGCTTTGAATGGGACGATTTTGACAATATCATGCTAAACATAGACATGGAAAAAATCGCCAAACAAAATGTACATTTGGGACACTTTCATCCTAGCGCCCGGGGCAAATGCCCTTTTCCCCCAACCCTCTCTTAGTTTTGGCCCTGAATGTGAATAAAGCTCTTTTTCTTCTCTATCACAATTGTCAAGTACTTATTAGCAGCAATATTGTATTAGATATTGTATTAATTCAATACTAGTTTTTTTTTAAAGTCAGTTATTAAAAAATGTCAATTTGTGGAGAATCCCTTAAGATTCAGCCGTTTTTAGAGAGCAGAGTAAAAACATCTCACTAAAATAATGATATCTTTTTGAATTTTCACGATATTTGATTGTATTTTTTTTTTATAAGTCACTCCATAGAATTGACTATTAAATGATGTAAAAAAAATGTTTTTCTAGTTCGCGCATGCGCAGATAAAAATTATTTTATACAACTACTCATATTTCATAAAATATTTAATATATTTATATTCCAATTGCGCTACATTTTTTCTACTGCATTTTGCCAATTTTTCTGAAATTTGCGTTAAATTTGGTCAAAAACCCAGCATGATATAAACAAAAAACATACCAGAATTTTTTGAATTTTCCAAAAAAATCGCTCTATCGCCATAAATATACATGCTATTCTCACAAAAATTAGTGTACATATTCTACTGTATTCATATATTTGTATTCTAAAGCGATAAGTCGTTTCGTGCATTTTCATGTACAGGGCGATCCCAAATATTTCTATTATTCTTTGTTTTTTTGCCAGACCCCTAATTACCCGCTTAACAAATGAATGTAAATAAATATAAAGTGAAATATAATCTTTATATTTCTAAAGTTCCAGAAGAATCCGACCAGTATATTTTTAAATATTTGACAAAATGTCAGAAACTGAAAGTGTACAAATACTTTTTGGTAGATAGTGTATATAGGAATGATGGGCCAGATTAACGTTTTTATCGACCCGGCTGGACCGTTTAATTTTTTTTTTTTTCTGCTCGGCCCGATATAAAATTTCTCTTTATTTTGCCGATTCGTTTGAAGATTTTCCTTCATTTTGTCGACCCGGGCCTAAATATGTATGATCGTGTCGTTTAGAATAGACGTCTAGTATAATTATGTATTATCGTCTCGTTTCGAATTGTATAACTTCCTGAATAATCATGCTGTCTTAGAATGTTGTGCTACCTAGTGACTGAATGCGCAGTGTCTCACATAAGTGATGGGACACTTGTGCTTTACAAAAGGAAACTAATCAAATAAATTAAAAAAACATGTACACATTTTTTTGTGGGTGTGTTTCATACTTAAATTTAGTAAAGATTATTACATAACATATATTTTGTCAAAATATTAAATTATTAATTTAATAAAAATACAAATGTTTAGAACGGAGCAAAAAATAGCTCACATAAGTGATGGGACACCATTATATATGCAACAAAAATCGTCTGAAATAAGCAATAAAAATATTTTTTGGGGTTTTATTTTTACTTAAAAGCAATTGGCAATAATTTATAAAATCGTCTGCAGTATTTCTCTTCAGTTTGTTTTGGAATTTTTGTGTTTTTTAGCTCTGTGTAGCCATGCATGCTAAACGAAAAGAAACTTCGCCTGAAATTCGAAAATTAGTTATTAATTTGCATACTGAATGTGGAAAATCTATTAGAAAAACTGCTGAAACAGTTAACTTGAGTCGTTCAACAGTTTTCAATATCATTAAACGATATAAAAAGAATCATATGATTCAGGATAAAAGAAGACCTGGCCGACCATCAAAGCTATCCAATGGAATAAAGCGAATTATCGTTCGAAATATTAAAAAAAAATCCAAGAAATAGTGCTTCAAAAGTTGCTGCTGATTTACGAGCATTATATGGAATAATTGTTAATCCTGAGACTATTAGAAGGGTAATTCGATCTGCTGGATATCACGGTAGAGTAGCCAGGAAAAAATTCTTCGTAAGTGAAAAGAATAGAAAACTCAGACTAGCTTTCGCAAAATCCAACATAAATAAGAATTCCGATTACCGGAATAAAGTTATATTTGCTGATGAGAGTAAATTTAATATATTTGGTTCTGACAGTAGAATCTTGGTGTGGAGAAAACCCAGGGAAGAATTTCGCAAACAGAACTTGGTACCAACAGTAAAACATGGTGGAGGAGGAGTTATGGTATGGGGGTGTATGTCGTCCGCTGGAGTTGGTAATCTTGTTTTTATTGACAGTATAATGGATCAGTACAAGTATATTGATATTTTAAAGCAAAATTTGAAATCTTCAGCACGAAAATTGAACCTTCATAACGATTTTAAATTCTACCAGGACAATGACCCCAAGCACACTGCTCTGAACGTTAGACTCTGGCTGCTATATAACTGTCCTGAAATAATAAAAACACCACCACAATCTCCAGACTTAAATCCCATAGAGAATATTTGGCAAGAATTGGAATCAAGAATTCGCAAACACACCATTTCTTCAAAACAACAACTAAAATCGGTGCTTCAAGAAGAATGGGGTAAAATCACTCTAGAAATCACAAAAAAATTAGTCGAATCCATCCCAAAAAGATTAAATCATGTTTTAAAAGTAAAAGGAAATCCAACAAAATATTAAAACCTTTTAAAAAGTAAAATTTTTGGATAAATGTTTGATTGAAAAGTAAGTGTCCCATCACTTATGTGAGCCATTTTTTGTTCCGTTCTGAACAATTGTATTTTTACTAAATTAATATTTTAATATTTTGACAAAATGTATGTTATGTAATAATTGTTACTAACTTTAAATATGAAACACACCCAAAAAATGTTTGCACATGTTTGTTTATTTATTTTATTGCAGTTTATTTTTATAAAGCACAAGTGTCCCATCACTTTTGTGAGACACTGTATATTGAATGTTTTGAAGTGAAACATCATCGGTTTATAAAAATTCCTATGCTGATGTAGATTAGAAAAAAATAAAAGATAGAGTACTAGTATGGGTTCGACTTTTTTGACAGATGCATCACATATAACCAAACTTGCGCCCAAAAGTTTGGAGACAATACGGATGCTTCACTTGATAAGCAGAGCTATTAAGTTATTGCTTTCGAAACTAGTAGTTATTAGAAACAATACTGGGGTTTCCAAGAATTTTTCGTTTGATTTTGTTTTTATGGCGTTAATCTAATATTAAAAACAATACCCCCCCCCCCCTCTTCCCCAAAAAAGATACCTGCTCTTTAAAGCTAAGCGTGTTTCTTAATTCTGTGTTATCAAAATTGTTTTCTCTCAGTCAATGAATATTGCATGATCATTGACCTATGAAAATCCGACAGATTTTAAGCATTCTGAAATGAGCTACTAAACCGTGCTAAAACATACATAAAATGTAATGAATTTTCTTGAAGTAGATGAATGAGTGCGTTTCTTTGATTAAGTTGAGTGATCTTCAACCAAATTTGCATTTCTTCTTTCTCCCTTTCTAACTGGTACTTAAAATTGTCCACACAATCGTGCATTAAGAATGAGCCCAAACGAAACTAATTTGGCTGTCTGCTAGTTTAATTCAAACCAGCTGAAGAAACCTAGCGGCATGTGGACGATGACCAGGAGAACAAATCAATCAATTTGAATTCTCTTGATTGTTTCATTCGCAGACGTATGGAAGTGCTATGCGTCTGAAGGTCACTTCTCCTATTGCTGGTGGTCACGTGATGTTTGGGTTCATAATTGAACAGCTGTACGTTGGCAGCGTGACAGTAAGATATCTATTACATGTGGGTGTTTTCAAGGGATTTAATTTGCATTTTAATTCAAGAAAACATAAAAGAATATAATATTCTTTCTGAGTTCGCCTTCATTTTAATATAATACCTAAGCTTATTAGTCAGAGTTATATATTTAAAGAAAATCGAATTTCTCGACGCTGTAGAGAAATCTAAGTTGTGAAAGGTTATTCCGTAAATATATACTTATTGGTCCTTTAATGAAATATATTGCATTTTAACTCAAGAGAGCATAATTAAAAGAACATTATATTTTTCGCATTTCTGCTCAATTTCAATATAATATTTAATAATATTTTTGAGAATCGTGCATTTGAAAGTATATGAAATTTTTAAAGCTATCGAGAAATTTGTATACTAAATTTTATTCTATGGATATGTAATTCGTGTAACAAATTAAGGAAAATTTTTTTTAAAGGTGGGGTAATTATTGAGGACGTATTTCATGGAATAACTTGTCTTTTAATTTAAAAAATAATAATTAAAGAAACGACATACAATACATATTTCTGCTTAATTTTAATGTAATTTCTAAGATATATTTGATTTAATTATACTTTCTTAATGTTGTAGAAAATGTATGCATGAAAGTTTATTCCATGAATAAAGATTCCAAGTAACATAGTTTTAAATTTTTATAAAAGGCAGAATAATTATTATGCACGTATTTAATGAAATAACCTTAATTTTAATTCAAGAAAACATTAATAAAAGATTGTTGCATTTTTCTTAAATCTTTTTTAATATAATGTCTAAGTATATTTTTGAGAATAACGATTCGAAAGCAGTTTTGCATTTCTCAAATTGCACAGAAAATATTGCAACAAAAATTTATTTTATGATTATACATTAAACGTTTTAAGAAATTAGTTTTCTTGTAACGTAAACAATGAGAAACATAGTTTTCCAGAAACTGCAAATTAAGATTTCAATGTAGCACAAAAAATTATGTATATATTTTTTTTTTTTTTGGGCTATAACTTTGCTTCAAAATATCGTTGAACCAAAAGTAAGACATTTTTGGAATCCTAAATATATGAATTTTAATTAAAAATAATAATAACAAAAACCAAAATTTTCTTTAAAGTGGCTTTTTCAGGATAGGCACAGAAACGCGCACAGTCATCAGAATGAAAAAAAATATCCAAACCGGGACTCGAACCCGGGTCATTGGTATAGCGCACAGACGCTCTACCAACTTAACCTTTTGGAACAATACCCAGCTTCAGACTTCTCAATTTTATATATTGGCAAGGCTAAAACAGAAGCACAATATAGAATATTTTCCGTGAGCCACCGACTCTGCTGGGGCAAACAAGAAACTAAAGAGAATCCAGCACCGTTGAAAATAAATAAATCTATATAATTCTTGGAGTTTTTTATGTAGAAGATTTCTCACATTTTACATTCAGTAATATTTCAAATTTTCTGAAAAGGCGTTCAGCCGACAGAGTGAATAAGTTGAAAATTGCACGTCAAACGTATTTGTGGTAAAACATTCATTCAAAGTACTGATTTAAAACGACACAGTGTAACTAATTCCAAGACACCCACCACATATAAATGTGATGAATGTAGAACAAACATTCTAGAAAGTATTTGTTAAGAATTCACAAGAAATCTCATAAGAAGTTTCATGCTTGTGAAAAATGTCCTAATTTGTTTTCAACAAAATCTGCTTTAACAAAACATTAAAAAATTCATCGTTAAAAGGAATATAAATGTAAACACTGTGATGTTACATTTTACTATGATCTTCATTTTTTTTTTATAAAAAAGCTCATTACAGGAAATTCGAATGTAAACACTGTAACAAAACATTTGATATCGACACCAAGTTTTAGGCCCGGACTGGCTTCTTTGGGGGCCCTCGGCTAGAGACTGAAAAGGGGCCCCTTACGGGAAATTCAGCGAAAACTGAATATTATTATCTATATTAATAAAAGAACAAAACGCTCTGTCTGTATGTGTGTGTGTGTGTGTGTCTGCGATGGCTAGCAAAATCTACAGCGCGTACAAAGTTCAAAATTTTTTTGAGAGTAGCCCCAAATCTCTCCTGATGCACCTGAGCTTCAGAATTTCGAAATTCCAATTATTAACTGAGTAATTAATTAAAATCGAGAGGTCACTCTCATAAAAAATCATCTTTTCCCAATTTTTTTCTCTTTCGTTTGTTTACGGTTGGTTGGTTGTGTAAAAAATTTAAGAAAGCTGAGACAGGATTAAAGAAACCCATGGAGGAATGAGATAAGTGGAGGTGAAGTAAGCCTCAAAAAAGGTTTGCGATATGAAACCATATATCGCTCAAATTTTAATGTGCCAAACAAAAGGACGTGGAAAACGACTTTGTATTATAAGACGAATTGAAAGAAACGAATTACAATTGAAGCATATTTTAAGAAGAAATAGCAAATTTTTAAAATGGTCTTTGCTCTATTAATATTTATTAATAGTCAATCCAAATGTCCGCTTTTAAAATGAAGGAAACTGGAAAATTAGCAATAATTAAATATCAAACTAAAATTAAATAAGATATTGAAAACATTTGACACGAACTAAAAATTGTATAACTAAATGTTTTCTTCATTAATGTAATTTTAAATACTTTATAACGTTATAAAATGTTTAAGACTTAATAATTGCATGTAAATAAATATTTAAAGTATAATGATGAAAACATTCTTTTAAAATCATGTATGAAAACTTAAGTAATAAATATTATTCTAAAATATAGATTTCTGACTGCAGACGATTTTAAGATATTAACAAAAGAATGTTATAGTTTCAAGCAAAAAGTTTAAATAATTTTCTATATTGATATTTAAAACACATATGATAAAATAATTAATAAATTTTTACTGGCAAAGTGATAGATTAGTTCTTTTTAAGAAACAAGACCAAAAAAAAGTACGGATTTAAACCTGTTTCCAATTGATAGGCGTGTCAAAGCACGTGTTGCATTAAATATATATATACGTATATACGAAGCTTTTTTAGCAGTTTTTTTAAGTCACTGATTAAATTTGAATGCATTTTATTTAAGTTAAAATTTTATTATGATTTTAATTTGTTTTTAAAACAAAAAGGAAATGGCTGTTTGACGTAAAATTGTTCGAATCGGTAGACGATTCATACACAATAATAAATTATCAAATAGCAAAGTAAATTATATATCAAAAATAGTCACTAAAATAATAGTAGCAAAACATAATGTTTAGGCGTATCAATACATAACCCGATCCCAACCAGAAAAAAGAGACCATACTTCGATCCAGGCAAGACAAAAATTCCATGAGCACAAACCCGACCCGAACCTAAAAATTCCGTTCGAAAACAAAAGTATGGATTTGATATCTGACCCGAATCAAATCTAAATCCCAGAAAAATATTCAAATGAAGCATACCCCAATCCGATTAAGGAAAAATAATGTTCGTGTATATGCAATCCGACCCGAAACTAAAAATTTTCTTTGAAAAAACCCGAAAAATGACCAGAACGAAACATGAAATCGATAAAAATATTCCAAAGAACTATAACCCGATAAGAGCAAGACAAAATACTTTCCGTGAACATAAACCTGACTCGAACCTAAAAAAAATTCCATTTGAAAAAAAAAAATCTGAAATTTTATGCAAACTACATCTGAATCCGATCAAAATATTCGAAAGAACCATAACCGGATTCGAATAAGAGAAAATAATTTCCATGGACATGAACCCGATCAGAACCTAAAATTCCATTTGAAAAAAAATACCTGAAATTTGAATCGAACAAATATGAACCTGACAAAAATATTCCACAGAACCATACCCGAATCCGAACAAGACAAAAAAATGCCATGAACATGAACCCAATCCGAATCTAAAAAACTGAACTAAACCTGAATCTGACAAAAATATTCCAGAGAAGCATATCCTTATTCGAACAATACAGAATAATTTCCGTTGATGCGCAACCCAACCTGAACCTAAAAATTCCATTAAAAAAACGAAATCTGAATCTGAAAAAAATATTCCAAAGACCTAAAACCGGATCCGAGCAAGAGAAAATAATTTCTCTGGACATGAATCTGACCAGAATCTTAAAAATCAATTTGAAAAAATATCTGAAATCTGAATAGAACCGAATCTGAATCCGACGAAAATATTCCAAATAACTATAACCAAATACGAACAAGACAATATAATTTCCATGGACACAAACGCAATTCGAACCAAAAAATTTGTAAAAAAAATCCCGAAATTTGAACCAAACCTAATCTGAACATGACAAAAATATTTCAGTGAAGTATAACCTCATTGGAACAAGGTAAAATAATTTCCATTGAAGTACAACCCGACCCGAACCTAAAAATCCCATTTGAAGATAAAAAGAAACCCCATGAAATCTGAATTGAACCGAATCTAAACTGAACAAAAATGTTCCAAACAACCATAACCGTATCCGAAGAAGACAAAATAATTTCCATGGACATGAATCCATTGCGAACCTATAATTCGGATGTTCTACAAAACATAATGCGCTCCGTAGCGGTGGAAAGTGAAACTAAGTTTTTTGTAGCGCGTGATGGTTAAGATACTTCGTTTTTAGTTAGTGTTAAATTAGAACTTGGTTATGGTTAGTTAGCAGTTAGGTTGCAATTACGTTCCGGTGAGCCTTATGTTATATTTAATTTTCGGTTAGGTTACAGTTAGGTCATGGTTAAGTTACAGTTAGATTAAGTTGCGGTTAGGTTGTGATTAGATTACGGGTAGGTTATGATAAGGTGACGGACAGGTTACACTTATGGTATATTTAAGTTACAGTTAGGTTACTGTTAAGATACAGCTAGGTTACAGACAAGTTATGATTACAATACATTTAGGTTAAGGTTAGGATTTTGTTCACAGAATGAACATTACGCATGTTTAATAAAAAATATACACCTATTTTTGTAAAATGATCAGAAATTATAATACTATATACTAACCTTTTAGCTAATTATCGACTATCGATTTCATTCACGCTATAGTCGGATTTAAGAGTGATATAATTAGTTTGAAATTCAAAATATTTCACTTGGGATATCTATGTGAAAAAAGTATTAATTAGGTCACTTAACAGTACATTTAATGATAAATATCAACACTTTAACACGAAAATCACACAATCGTTAGACACATATTCCCTCCTGTGTTACCCATTGCAGCCATTTTGGGTATTTTTGCAGCTAAATATTAGTTTTTTAAACCGATTTTTGACACAGTCGGGGGTACTTATTTAATATAATTTACACTGTAAAAAATTTGACTCTTTTGCTGCATCATCACTTCCCCGTTTTTATAGAATATCTCTCTTTTGACATATGAGAATGCTCCAAAATAGGCTGAAGTAATCATTTTTTATAAAAGCGGTGGAGTGACGATGCAGCAAAAGGGTCAAATTTTTAACAGTGTATTTACACATATTTCGAATTAAAGATAAAATCATAGAAATTTCAAGTTCGTGTAACATTATTATTACAGACCCGGGCAAAGCCGGGCGGGTCAGCTAGTTATTATTATTATTTTTAATTTAGGCTTGCATGGCAAAAAAAAAACCACATTTAGGCTATTTTGTCACTTGGAAAATAGTTGAGTAAAATGTAAGCTTTTTGTAATGTTGTTAACTTACTTTCAAAATATATACATATATTATTTTTATACACCATACCTAAACTAATTTCATGCTAGAAAAAAATAAGAATTATTCATTTTAAATTAGTTATTACTTGAAAATGAGCGTGAGGTATATTTTTAGTTTTCGGCTATCAAATGACTGTGTCGAAGTCATAATAATCTAAATCCTATTGTAATACCTAAGTAAATATTAAAAGTGGCATAACAGTAATAAAAAAAATGGGTACCTGTGATCGCAGATCGCTCAGAGTATTTCCTTTAATATATCTTTCAAAACAACTTATCCTTAAACTAATAAATCCAAATTGTTGATTTATAATTATTAAATTCTTACATAAATGGTAACATCAATAAATTTAAAGTAAAAGGAAGTTATTTATTTTAATTAAATTAAAAATGTTCAAATTAATTTATTTACATAAAATTCAAATTGCAAAATTCTTTAAAAACGCGAAATAAAAAGAAATATACCGGAGGTATAAATAAAATTTAAAATTGTTAGAAACGAAAAAAAAATGTTTAAACGAAATACAAAATGCGGAATCATTAAAAAACCGCTCGTTTTTAAAATAGAAAGAAAATTGTAATTAAAAAAATACATATATGAATATTAGTGATAAAAAAAATAATATAAACCCTTAAATCGGCAAAAAGTACGAATTTTTTAAAAAATATATCTATCTTACTGGGGAACTTCAAGAAGTTTAAGTCACCGATTTTGATGAAAATAGTATCGTTGGATAGATCTCATTGTGAGGAGTAAAAAACTCAAAGGAACTACCCGTCAGAAATGAGTCGTTTTCGAGATATCCGACAATTTATGTCACGTAGCTAGTGAACACTAGTAAGTGTTTACTAGCTACGTGAAATCGAAAAAAATTTTGGTCTCGATTTTAACGAAAGTGGTATCGATGAAAATATATTATCGGGCGTATTAAAAAACTCAATGGAATCACCCGTGGAAAATGAAATGTTTTCAAGACATCCGACAATTTGTATCACGTAGCTAATGCACACTTACTGAGAAATTGCATTAAGTTACATAAATTGTCGGATATCTCGAAAACGACTCATTTCCGAAGGGTAGCTCCATTGAGTTTTTTACTTCTCAAAATGATATCTTTTCAACGACATCATCGTTTTCTTCAAAATCGAGACAACATCTTTATACGTGTGTTGCTTGTTAGGCGCAATTGTTAGGTGTGCACTAGCACAGTATATACTAGCTACGTGGCTTAAATTATCGGATATCTCGAAAGTGGCTCATTTCCGATGGGTAGTTCTTTTGAATTTTTTACTCCTCACGATAAAATCTTTCCAACAATATCACTTTCGTCAAAATCTAAACTAATTTTTTTGTGATTCCCTCGTAAATATGCACTAGTTACGTTACATAAATTGTCAGATATCTCGAAAACGACTCGTTTCCGACGGGTAGTTCTATTGAGTTTTTTACTCCTCATAATGAGATATTTCCAACGATACCACTTTCATTAAAATCGGTGAATTACACTTCTTGCAGTTCCCTAGTTGGTATGAAAACTTCAAATCCCAGCATCACGGTTCAAACTGTGAATCTTCTGCTTACTAGCGAGTCTGTTTTTCCAAAAGTCTTTCACATACCTTTAGCTGACGCTTTGTTTGTTTGTTTCTGTTTTATGCTGGCCAATTATCTACACGAGGGATATAGACCCTAAGGGGAGGCGTGCTTTCCGTTGGGGGGTTTTCTAAGGGAACCTAACCCGCATTTACGCAAGGAAATGCAAGGTTTGAAGGAAACCACGTAAAACTCCGAACGGTTAGGCCAACGATCGCGATTTGGTTCGAACCCAGCACCTATCGCCAACCAGCTAGAAAGTCAGAACATCACGGTCACTGGTGAGGCCATAGCTAACGCAAATTGCCAATTCGTAACAGCTATATCTGGAGTACTACCTAACGTCATGCTAAATATTATGCTATCATATGGGTCTTTTAAAATAATATTACAGAACACTGAACCTATTATTTGTTGTAGAGGTTTGCTTGAGCCCGGTTTGGCCCGAGACTCGTGTCCATCCCGGTCTGCGGGCCGGTCAGGCTAAGAAATTTAGCGGGAGTGCTGGACCGATAAAAAAATTAGGGAACCTGCCAATCCGATATAAAAACTTAAACGAAGACGATAAAATATGATCCGCTTTCAGTGAAGGACTTTCGCGAGAATGAGTATAAATGTGCGTCACGAGCCGATGCTAGTTTGACACCATCCAAGCAAAAACGCGGGCATCGGACAGTTATGTGGTATCAGAGGCAAAGTTTAATTTTTTTAGCAGACTCATGCCTAAGGCCTTATCAGGTGTGCACTTTTTCGCTACGTAGTACAGTCGGGTCAGAACTGCACTTAAATGTTCTCAGAATGTGTAGGGCAGTAGGGTGAAGCTTAAAAACCAAGATTTTTTTTATATTACTATTTTTACAGGTCTCACCCTTTTATTTTGTTCCTTTTGATACATAAACATTACATAAAAAGTTTAAGCAATAAATTTGAATATTTAAAGGTAGCTCAATTGACTCGAAATTTATAAAATCAGAAAAATATTAAAAATATTAACTATACATACTACAAATGTGTATTATATTTAGTTGTATGATATTTAGTGGATGATGACTTAGAAATGGTTGGATGTATTGATAATTTATTTATTTAAGTAGAAATTTTTACAACAACAGGTCATTATAGCAAGCACATGAAGCTTGGGGTATAGCAATCCAAGCTTTCAAGTATACATGGACTGTGAAAACACCTTCTTTGTTTTGAAGTCAATTAAATTAAGCATTGAACACCCAGATCTTGACACAATATATCATTATGGACATGTAGTATCTATGGTGCATTGCACTTGGTGGCATAAATCTGATTCTCCTTTTTAGAACAGCACCAAGAAAACCCCCCTCAATTTCTAATAATTCTTTATTATCACCTCTTAGCTTTGTTCTTCCAGGCATTTCTTTGCATAGTTGATCGTTTCTTTCAATTTACCTTCTACTAGATTTGAGACATCATCAAAAGAAATTCATGGCTTGTACTTGTCTCTATCAATGAAACTCCAATATTATTTAAAGCACTAATTACTAACACCATAATGTGATGCATGCAAGCATGTGACAAAAGCTCTTTTTTTTTTAAATTTTTACTCTATAAGAACACAAGCAGCAGAATCGGTGTTTAAGCTGGTAATGTCGAAGTACATTGCTCGAATATTATCTGCTATTTCCCAATTTTGAATGGTTTCAAGTATAGCTTCTGCCTGAGCTTCGCCTTTTGCAGATATTGAACAATCAGTAGTTTAGAAACACCTTTCCCTAAAATTAATACTGGAAATCAGTAAATCTTTTCTTTTCCAGTCAAATCATGAATTAAATTTTCTATCCCAATGAATGACAAAATTAGTGTTGTTTTGAAAATTTCTTTTTATATTTTTTCTTATTTTTGTATTCTCTCAAACATTCTTTGTCAATGAATTGATTCGTTATTAAATATATTTTGTTCTTTAAATATATTTTTAAAGATGGAATTTTTTTGTCTTTGGTCCAGCATACGAGTACACATCAATTTACCATTGCCTATACATTAGAAAATTTCCCCTCATTGAGCTACCTCTAAATATTGTTCAAATGTTTTACCTGATTTATTTTTTCATAATAAGGAACAAATTTAGTGGGTGAGAAGATTACATTTTCAAAATTAAAAAATGAGCTCTACCCTAGTAGGGCAGTTACTATGTTTTTTTTTTTAAATATTAATAGTGATAATAGACTTATGTTAATGGAATCTTTAGAAGTATAACTTAGGGTGGTTTTCAATTCACTTCTCAGTAACACGAAACTTTCTGACTAATTTTTAACTGTAAATGATAGAATATTTTTTTCCACTTTTGGTAAATAAATTATCAAATGGTAAGAGATTTTTGACGTGTGACTGCAGGTTTTTCCCCTTTTCAATGATATCGTTTCCAAAAATTCAATTCAAAATGCTAACTTTGACAATATTTCTAAAAGATATAATGTCTTTATCAAAAAATGGAAGACACGTTCGATTAGACAGGTTGTGAATAAGAAAAAACAGCAAAACTTATGCATTTCCGAAGAAAATGAATTTAGAAATGTGTCAAGAACTAACTCCTTTGGATTTGAAAGAAGCTCTAATAAATGACAGAGAAATATTTTCACAAATATATTTTTATAATGCATCTTCAAAAGTTAATCATGTTTTTACTGTCTTTTTTTTTCTTTAAATCTAAACTACATTAATTTTATAATGAATCTTTATTTGAATGTTCAAAAATCTAGGCTTTTAAGTAATCATTAATGTTATTATCGTGTATTTTCTATGTTGTGAAAATATCGTGATTTTAAAGTATAGTTTTAATATATAAAATATTTCGTAAATGTGTATGTAGTATTCTTTAAAAGGATCTTAATTGTATATTAAGATAAACTAATTTTTTGTGCAAATTGAGTGGAATCGGGTTGTCCTTACTACTTAACCAAGTATTAAAAATTTAAAACATTTTTCAATGTTTAAAAATTTTCTCATTTTTTTCTTTCATTTTCGTACTGTCACTTTCGTACATTGCTTTATGTTGACCACACTGTGAAATTGCACTAGTTACAACCATACTCTACGAGATTGTGAAGTGAGCGTTGCGATGCACTCTGTATATGACTCTATGAGCACTGCACAAAGGACGATGTATCAGTCAGCAGCCCTATTCCGTCTGTCCAACGACATGACACGACGAAACTATATAAGTTACCATGAAAAAACTATCAATTGTTTAAAATTTATTGTAAACGCATATTCTAGGTGGGGATTGTTGAGCTTAAGCCATTTGGTAGGCCTCCCCAACTAGCTGAAACTGTAAACGCATATTATTATTGGAAAATACTCAATTTTTTTCTTATATACGTAATAATTATAAAATCGTATATTCCTCTTTTGGGTTGCACTTCTGGGGCCCCATTATGCCAGGAGCCCTCGGCGATCGCCGACCAGCCGACCTGGCCAGTCCGGGCCTGCCAAGTTTATTCAACATTTGATTAAAATGCCTAAGTCAAAAGATGCATACTTTGTCTAATAATATAAAATAGTATATTTTCTGTACAGTTTATAATTTTTTTGTATTTTTATAACTATTGAGAATGATGAATAAATAATGTGTAAGTGAAAAAGGCTTTTGTCTTTCATTTTTGTTTTAACAATTTATGATTTTTAATAATTATTTCGCGATATTGTAAAAAATTTAATGTTATTTTTTAATTTCTTATCAAATAAAATTAGGGTTCGCATTATTTTATTATTTTTTATTTTAAAATACTGACTTTATATTTACACTGAGTTAATTTTTAAATACTTTTAATATATTGAATTATTTCTCAAGTTTAATATATCGCTCATCATTTATATAAACAATTGTTATTTACATATACATGATGGATATTATCTTGTGTTTGCAAACAATTTTTCAAAAATAGTGAAATTGTTATCATTATGTATCATTTATTACTTAGATTAAAACCATTACCTGGTGTTACCACAAAATTCTTAAAAAAAGAATAAAATTGTTAACATTATGCATCATACACCATTTAGACTAAAACTATTACCTTGTGTTGACACAAAATTCTTCGAAAAAGGCTGAAACTGTTAACATAATGAATCCTTAACCACTTAAATTAAATCTATTATCTTGTGTTGCAGCAAAATTCTTCATAAATAGTAAAACCATTGACATAATATATTAAATATCACTCATGCACAAAGACTGTTTTTAGCTTTTAAAAATGGTTGACTGCAACTAATGACATTACTAATTTTTAAATGACCGATGCTGATTTTTAACATATATTAGGAGATATGTTCAGATGTTGTTTTTAAGCATTCAGTTTGCAATATGTTTTTCGTTTTAACTTCATATGCTGTTATCTTTTTTTTTAATGGATTTTGTAGCAAATTTCTTAAAAAGACCTCTCGACAAATTGATTTTTTCTTCAAAGTATCAACGTTGTTGTAGTTTGTTGTAATTGTTGTTGTATGTATGTCGGCCAATTATCTACACTATGGGATATAGGCCCTAAGGGGTGGGATGCCCTCCGTGGAGGGTCTTTCTAAGGGAACCTAACCCGTATTTACGCAAGGTTCGATTGGGATCGAACCCAGCACCTACCGTCTACCAGTTTGAGGTCAGAACCTCTCGGCCACTGGTGGGGCCAAAGTATCAACGTTTAGAAAAATGTAATGAACCCGCTTTCGTGAATGAATTAAACTTAGCAAGATAAGAAGTTCCGAGTACATTGAACACTAACAATGGGAAAATATCATGTGATTTGTCCTCTACTGATTATCCGCCGAATGTGAAATCTGAGATTAATACGAAATTTTTTACACCTTCATTTGGTGATGATACATATATAGCATAAGATATCAAAACACAGAAATTTTGCGCAAAATTTTCCAATCATTAGTGACAGAATTTGGGTAAAGATTTTACCAGAATGAAAAAACTAACCGTAATTTCTCACGTATACACCGCACCTTAGATCACTTGATTTTGCACCGTATTTTATTTAAAACGGAACTTTGTCTGCTAAGCACTTATTCAACTTCTTTCTTTCAATAAAATTTCCGGTTTGAAGAATACTTTACTAAGACGCGGCGTAAACCTGAGAAATCACGATACACAGACTGAATACTCTCTTAAAACGAAAAAGCTGAAATAACTCAAGTTGAGCTGAAATCCACTCTTTTCCCATGTTGAAAGGAACCTTCTCAAGAAGAGCTGAAACAACTCAAGTGAATGAGTTGTTTTTAATCAACTCATGATTGAGTGATCTCTATTTTACTCATACTTGAGTGAAATCAAATCAATAAAGGTCAAATCCAGTAGTACTTGAATGATTTGTAATCAAGCCATACTTGAGTGAAATGAAGGCATTTAAGACTGAATCTTGTAGCACTTGAGCGATTTGTAACCAAATCATACTTGAGTGAAATGAAGTCTTTAGGATTAAATCGAGTAGCACTTGAGTTAGCTGCAGCCAACTCGTATTTGAGTGAAGTGAAATAATTTAAGGCAAATCCAGTAGCACTTGAGCGATATGTTATCAATTCAAGTTGGAGTGAAATGTTGTCATTTTTGATTTAATCCAGTAGCACTTAGGCGATTTGTAACCAATTCTTACATGAATGAAATCAACTTATTTAAGAGTTAATCCAAAACTCCTTGAATTTGTAGAATTGAATAAATTCACTCTTAAAAAAAGCAAAATTGCTTAAAATTACAAAAATCTTCAAGTTATTTCTAAATCGTTTAAATAAAATCACATCATTTAAAACTAAATTCAGTAATCCTCGATTAATTTTTATAATGAAATTCAATATAACATTGAATTATTGCCACATTTTCAAGTGTTGTAATTAAATTCTCATTTCGGATTTAAATTTGTGTTTATTGAAATTACAAGGGTTTAGCTACATATATATATATAGAGAGAGAGAGGGAGAAATAGAGAGAGAGATATATTGGAAAACTGTAACATGGATTTTCCAATATTTCTTCCAAGTCTTTAATTAACAAGACTTAAAACATTCTAATTTACATGAGTGAAAGTTCTCTAATGAATCATAAAAACATTTTTTTTTCTTTCTAATTCAATGAAACTGTTTCCTATGTCAATTTACGGGAAAAGGCAATTGAATCGTTATACAAAATTAAATAGAGCTTATATGAATTTTTTATTATTCTGTCAAATCAGAAATTTTTAACATCAGTATTTTCTTTTGTTAAATTTAAAAGTACATATATTCATTAAATTAAAAATACTGGTGATCTCAAAATTGTAAATTTGAAAACACTTATTCATGCAAACTGCCTAAATTTGCATAACTGTACAACAGCACCCGAACAACATTAAACAGAATATCACTTCTGATGCTGTGGTGCTAATGGGATTTTTCCTTTCTTTTCTTGGGCAATTTCAAGTTTACATATTTTCCAATGATACTTATAGCTTCAGATATGCTTATATACAATTTTATTTTTTCATTAGCTTCTGATTTAATTGTAAATAACAATTATTTTTTATTAAAAATTTATGATTTCAATCAAATAAACCAATATTAGGCATCTTACTAAAAAAAATATTGAAAAAATAAACTTGTTATCAGCCCAACGACTCAACTTCAGCACCACAATGTCAGAAGCTGATTGTTCCCCTTAAGAGTTCAGAGAAGTTATTTTCAAATACCTTGTTTGGATTTTAAAATGTTTACCTTTTTTTTTTGGGGGGGGGGGGCATAGAATATTTGAGGATGATCTGTAAGTGGGTTAGTTTTTACTTTTGCAATTTTGGTTAGTTTTTTTTAAATATTAATACGAGTTTCAGAAACAGTTTTGAAAAAGAAAGTATTAAAAAACATAAAACCTTTGTTTAAAAAAGTATTCCCCCCCCCCCACACACACACATGGCCAGTGCAGGGTTTAAATAAATGAAATTGAAAATATTTTAAATGAATAAACATCAACCCATGATACCTTGTTGTAATTATTCCTAGATTTAAATCTCAATCAAAATCTTATATTTCTTAAACTGACTAAATTTTTAAAAAATATTTTAATTGTTTAGTTTGAAATCTGAAATGGCTTTGAAATCTTAGATAAAATATTTGTTACCCATAGCATTTATATAAGCAAATTGCAATTGGGAAATGTGGAGGAATGCCATTAAAAAACTTGTATAGCTAAAATTTTGATTATGGACAATTATTTTATAGTATGAAGAACCTTCCACTAAATATTGTAGTACAAAAGTTAAATGCAGAAATAACTGAGAATTTATTGCTGGATTTATTGACCATGTGCAATTATTCTTTATCATTTAAAACATTTGTTAAAACTTGAATTTATATTAAAGAATAACTTATTTCTTCTTAATTAATGTTTTAATTTTTGATTTTATTCAATGTTTCTTAAATCAACTAAATTTTAAATAAATATAAAAGCATAAGACTGCAGTATTTTATGTCAAAAGTTAGATCCAAATGTGCAATTTAGAATGTTGCAAGAAAGGAAAAAAACTAATTTTATTTAACAACAATAACATTTTATTTAGCAAGAACAAAATAAACCTAACATTAATTGATAACAATTCTTTCCAACATCAGATAAACAAGTTTCAATAACATCTTTAACAGGACCTTTATAAATATAACAGTCCATTTGCATTAAACATTAAATGCATAAAGAGCATATTGTAATCTGTCCACTGGTTTGTCAAACTTTTAAAATCTTAGGCAAAATAGACACATTGTTGAGGATCCTTGAGATTAAATAAGATTGTTGAATTTGACTCCTCACTGTAGAATTTTACTCCTCCATGAAATCACCATCTTCCTGTGTTAAAAGAAAATATTGAAATTAAGTTAAATAGCAATAAATATAATGTTAAGGAATGATTATGAACATATTAAAATATTTTGCAGCTTTCAGATTAAATGTTTTATAAAATTTCCCACCCATAGTCTAAACAAAAAATGAACCATACACTAAAAATTTTAGCTTTATAAATATTACACTACTGAAAATTCTGCCAATCATGAATAAAATGGAAATAGAATAAATAAATCCTGTGCGATTACACTTATCCGCTTGTTTAAATCATGGTGTTACTTCTGATACAATCTTAAAATAAATCACCATTTTAAAAACAAATTTAAAATGAAAGTTCTTAAAGCAACATTATAAAATATTGTTGAAAATTCACCTTTGTTGCTACTTTCAAAATGTATCAGCGCTGGCAAATACCCAACCAATACAGGTTTTTGTGGATTTTTAGTTGTTTTTCTATATATTTGCATATTTATATAATACAAGATAGAACCTACAACAATCAGACCAGGGTTGGCACGGTTTAAACCAATTGGTTTAACTGTGGTTTAAACAACTGTTTACTCCTTTTGGTTTAAACAATGGTTTAGTTTAAACCAACTGGTTTTTTTCTTAAAAAAAAATTGTTTTTTATTAGAAGAAATTTAATGACATTTTCTCTTTTTCTTAATAATTTATGTATGTCAGATTATTGAATATAAATAACTTCTATTTTTAACACTTTATATCAGCAATAAGCATTGGATGTAGTAGGTTTAGATCATTTTTTGGGTATAGGATTAAAATCAGTCTGCATTGGTGAATATATTTATTTCTCTTTAGAAAAAGCTTCGAACATGTGAATTGATCTAATATAAAGTAGATTAAAAATATTCAATATTTAATAGAAAATATCTTAATTTTTTGAAAACTGCAGATTATTTAACGCAATAACATAATACAATCTATAAGATTTCAAGCTATAAAAGAAATCCCCAATCTTAATTGGGGAGGTTATCTTAAGCATTAAAATCAAAATATGAAGTCGAATAAGAGAGTTTTCAAAGATTGGATGCTACTTATAGCATTTTAATAATAGTGATTCCCCCCCCCCCCTCTGTTAGTTATCTGCTGAATCTATGACCAAAAATGTTGACTTAAAATTGTCATTCAAGAAACAAAATGTCAAGAAGTATTTGAAATTTATTATTTGGATAGCTATGGAAAAGAATATTTTATTTATCAGACTACTTTCAAATGTTTATTATTAGTAATTAAAAGATTAGTTATAAAGATTTTCAGAGTATCAATGCTTCACTGTATATAGCACTTTATTCTTAGAACATAAGACAGTTTGATAATACTGTTTAAATTAAATTTTAATTTCTTTTATTTTTTACATAAATTCATTGTAAATATTTAATTAAAATCATTGTAAAATGAAGTTACAGTTTATAATCCAATGTCTATTTTTATCAATATATATGCATGTATATGTAATAAGAAAGGATGTTTAAAAAAAAAAAAAAAAAAAAAAAAAAAAAAAAAAAACGGTTTAAACCAAAAAAAAAAAAAAACTTTTTTAGTTTTTTATGAAAACAAAAACTGGTTTTTTCTCCAACTGTGCAATTAGACTAAAAAAAGAAGTTTTAAAATGTCCTCATTAATATTCTTTCTTTCAAATTCCTTTTTTCTGAAACACATCTATTGTTAAGCTAATTTTTATGTAAAATGGGGAAAATGGTTTTCAGTATTATGGCAGTTTGCAGATGAAACCAGATTTTAATACTTTCAACTTAATTTATTTGCATGAGTTCCTCACTCCCTTTCTATAATTTGATAGCTACCCTATTTCCATAAAAGGGGATATTATTCTTGTTATAAAATACATACTACTCAATAGATTCATAATGCAATATTCCTATCATAATCTAAATCAAAATATATTTCAATCAATTTAATACGATATTAAATTAATGTTCTATAAATTGAATGTCACTAAATTGCAACTTAATTTTCAAATAAATTCAATACTAAGATCACTCTACATGAATACAACAAAGCGTGTTGCACCATAGATTTTTAGGTAGCTTTCATTACAAAAAGTAAAAAGCTACCTATTGCAGCCGTCCGGAGGAAAGCACTTCCGGAAAATTTTGGTATATTTTCACCGATCATGACCCCCAGACCCCAAAATCACCCTCCGTTCAAATGTTGACAAATATATATATATATATATATATATATATATATATATATATATATATAACCATATATATATATACATAAATATATATATATATATATATATATACAGGGTGATTCCAAATTTTTTTACAATAAAAGAGGGGTGATAGTACACATCAAGACAAACAATATTAAATAGGAAACCAAGGGTCCAAAACATTTTCCTAAGGAAATAGCCGCCATTAAAGTTTAGGGACCAAAATTTCAAATAAACATAAAAAACGGAAAAATTGGTCGATTGATTTGCGGTTTTCACTAAAATTATTCTTTATGTCGGCATTTTCTTGAAATTAAATTATAAAGATAAATTTCAAAAAATGCCGATAGAGGGCGCTTTAGACTTTGGAGTAACGAACAACTATTTTTTGCCGGTATTTTTTGCATCTCATTAAATGTTTTCGTAAGCTTAGACTCAAACTTAAATTTTGAGCTCAAAATCTGTAGTTGGGAGTGGTTAAGTAACACAAACTGAGCTGTGTTCAGAGGGTTCAAATTTCAATTGATTATAAAAAACGGAAAAATTGGTCGATTGATTTGCGGTTTTCACTAAAAGTATTCTTTATTTAAGTATTTTGGTGAAAATAAATTATAAAGATAAATTTCAAAAAATGCCGATAGAGGGCGCTTTAGCCTTTGGAGTAACGAAACACTCTTTTTTGGCGTTGTTTTTTGCATCTTATTAAATGCTTTCGTAAGCTTAGACTTGAACTTAAATTTTGAGCTCAAAATCTGAATAGCTGGGAGTCGTTAAGTAGACAAACTTAGCTGTGTTCAGAGGGTTCAAATTTCAAATAATTGTAAAAAACGGAAAAAATTGGTCGATTCGTTTGAGGTTTTTGCTAAAACTAATTTTTAAATCAGCAGTTTTCTTGATCAATCAGTGTTTTCTTGAAAATAATTTTTAAAGATAAATTTCAAAAAATGCCGATAGAGAGCGCCTTAGACTTTGGAGTAGCGTACAACTATTTTTAACTGTTATTTTTTTAATCTCATTAAATACTTTCAAATGCATAGACTTAAATTTTGGGCTGAAATTCTGCATCGTTGGGAGTGTTTAAGTAGCGAAAAATTGAATTGTGTTCGAGGAGGAAAGAGGGTTAAATTTCAGCTCCTGAACACACTTTAGTTTGCGCTTCTTAACTCCTCATAACGATTTAGGCTTTGAGCTCAAAATTTAAGTTTAAATCTAAGCTTCCGAGAACATTTAAAGTGCTTTTGCAAGCATTTAATTAGAACCAAAAAATAATGGTTAAAAGGAATTGCTGGTTACTCTGAAGTTTAAGGCGCCCTCTGACGGAATTTTTTGAGATTTATCTTTAAAAATTATTTTCAAGAAGATACTGACTTAAAGAATAGTTTTATTTTAAACCGCAAACGAATCGACCAATTTTTCCATTTTCTATAAATACTTTAAATTTGAACCTCCCCCTCCCCCTTGAACACAGTTCAGTTTGTGCTACTTAACCACTCCCTACTATTCAGATTTTCAGCTCAAAATTTAAGTTTAAGTCTAAGCTTCCGAAATCATTTAAAGAGATGCAAACAATTCGGCAAAAAATAGTTGTTCGTTACTCCAAAGTCTAAAGCGCCCTCTATCGGAATTTTTTGAAATTTATCTTTATAATTTATTTTCACGAAAATACCTAAATAAAGAATAGTTTTAATGAAAACCGCAAATCAATCGACCAATTTTTCCGTTTTTTTTAATCATTTGAAATTTGAACCCTCTGAACACAGGTCAGTTTGTGTTACTTAACCACTCCCAACTACAGATTTTGAGCTCAAAATTTAAGTTTGAGTCTAAGCTTACGAAAACATTTAATGAGATGCAAAAAATACCGGCAAAAAATAGTTGTTCGTTACTCCAAAGTCTAAAGCGCCCTCTATCGGCATTTTTTGAAATTTATCTTTATAATTTAATTTCAAGAAAATGCCGACATAAAGAATAATTTTAGTGAAAACCGCAAATCAATCGACCGATTTTTCCGTTTTTTATGTTTATTCGAAATTTTGGTCCCTAAACTTTAATGGCGGCTTTCTCCATAAGAAAACGTTTTGGACCCTTGGTCATTTATTTATCATTGTTTGTCTTGAAGTGTACTATCACCCCTCTTTTATTGTAAAAAAAATTTGGAATCACCCTGTATATATATATATATATGTATCTGATTTTTGTCATACGATAACTAACGTATTTATGAACCGATTTAAATGAAACTTGGAAAGCACGTAGTACATACAAATGTCTCGACCGAGTTCGTTGGTCAGCATCATCCGCCATTTTGTTTCAAAATGGGGGCCATTTTAATTTTTTTTTTTAAATTTAAAATTAAATGCGAAAAAATTAAAAGTTGAAAAATATTTTTCTTTTACGTGTTAGAACTTAAAACAAAGATTCCAGAACACTTTTTATTTTGTCTATATCTTAAAAAATGATTGAGTTATAGCACTTTGAATTTTTCTTATGGCTGACATTTTGAAACGATCTGATTTTTCTCACGTGATAACACGCGTATTTATGATGAACCGATTTCAATGAAACTTGGTATGTACATAGTGCATACAAATGTCTCGACCGAGTTCGTTGGCCAGCATCATCCGCCATTTCATTTCAAAATGGTAACCATTTAAAAATTTTTAAAAAATTTAAAATTTAAAATTAAATGTGAAAAAATCAAAATTTGAAAAATATTTTTCTTTTACGTGTTAGAACTTAAAACAAAGATTCCAGAACACTTTTTATTTTGTCTATATCTTAAAAAATGATTGAGTTATAGCACTTTGAATTTTTCTTATGGCTGACATTTTGAAACGATCTGATTTTTCTCACGTGATAACACGCGTATTTATGATGAACCGATTTCAATGAAACTTGGTATGTACATAGTGCATACAAATGTCTCGACCGAGTTCGTTGGCCAGCATCATCCGCCATTTCATTTCAAAATGGTAACCATTTAAAATTTTTTAAAAAGTTTAAAATTTAAAATTAAATGTGAAAAAATCAAAATTTGAAAAATATTTTTCTTTTACGTGTTAGAAATTAAAACAACGATTCCAGAACACATTTTATTTTGTCTATATCTTACAAAATGTCTGAGTTATAGCACTTTGAATTTTTCTTATGGCTGACATTTTGAAACAATCTAATTTTTGTCACGTGATAACACGCGTATTTATCAACCGATTTCAATGAAACTTGGTATGTACATAGTACATACAAATGTCTCGATCGAGTTCGTTGGCCAGCATCATCAACCATTTTGTTTCAAAATGGTGGCCATTTTAAAAAAATTTAAAAATTTAAAATTTAAAATTAAATGTGAAAAATTAAAAGTTGAAAAATATTTTTTTTACGTGTTAGAACTTAAAACAACGATTCCTGAACACTTTTTATTTTGTCTATATCTTAAAAAATGATTGAGTTATAGCACTTTGAATTTTGCTTATGGCTGACATTTTAAAACGGTCTGATCTGAACGATCCACAATGTTGCTTTAAAATGGCATACACTTTATGATATCGTGGAATTTGGTGACTCTCTAAATCGCTTAAAATAAAACCAGGATGAATAAAAGATGACTAATTTCTAAAAATTCCTATTAATATTCATTCTTGACAAAAACTAGTATTCAATCTTATAAAATCACAAATTTTATAAGATTATTTCCACTAATTTGAGCTTAGTATTTTTGAACAATGTAACTTACTTTAAAATAAATAAATAAATATATAAGTATATGAAAGCTACCTCTTCCTCCCGGCATTGCCGGAAGGACTTTTTAAAAATCTTATAGATATTAGTTAAACCTTCAAATTTGAAATTAAAAATTTTTGCAATATTCAAGGATCAGAGTAAGGAAAATGCAAAAAAGAGGAAATAACATATGAACAAAAAAAAAAAAAAAAAAAAAAAAATTAAATAATGAAAAAAAAAAAAACCCAAAAAGTTCTGAATGATACACAAGATAAAAATTGAGTAAAGTGGATTTCTTTAAAGAGGGTGGTTTTAAATATACGTGAACAGGAAGTGAATGAAAAAATAAGATGACTGTCACATACAAACATAATTATTAATTAAATAAATAAAAGTAAAACCACTTACATTTCTTAGGTTTTCACTCTTGTATTTTTAAACCGACCTTGTTGACGGCAATGTATCACTTATAGGAGCACCTCAGTCTGATTCTGGAACACTTTTTTTTCAAATCTACACAATAAGTAATCAGTAGAACTTGTTATCAGCCAGGCTTACTTGATTATTCTGTAAAAATTGCAGTATTATACATACAGGGTGTTTCAAAAAATATATATACTATTTACTAATAATTGGTATATACTTTTCCTTTCCTTTTTTATACATATTTTTTCAAATAATTCTTTTTTTCTCAGAAACAGGAAAATTTACATAACAGACAGAGGGAAAAAAGTTACCAGTCTTGCAAAACAACAATGTTGGTGGTTCGATTGAGTTTTTGGTGGTCTTATACCAGCAGTCCACTAAGAATTTTGAGCGCTGTATACAGTTGCAGGGGAAAAAAGTAAACACTCCTAACTCTACAGTAAGAATCGTAAAAGAAAGTTACTAGTACTAAACAATAGGAAATTTACTATTTTTAAATAATGTACATAAATTTTTTAGTAGGCCAACCTGCAAATCAAAACCAGTCCAAAATTTGTCTTTTAATGGCAACACCCAATTTTCACAAGATATAATCTTGGTTCAAACTATGCCTAAAAAGGAAATGTCATTTGGATAATAAGTTTTTGAATCAAACACTTAAAACTTTGAGCTTCTGATGTTAATTTATATTTTCATATTGCTATAATTATCTACTGAAGTTATAATTGTGAATATTTTTTGTGTGGTTATAGTACTAATACTAATATCAAAACACAAATGTATTATTGAAAAAAAATATGATATGAATTGCACAACCTACAATTTTATTGATTAATTTTTATTTATTATGTCCTGCCTTATGTAAATCCAAAACTTCAATTTTTTCTTTCAAATAGTTTTTAAAGTTACTCTTAAAAAGTACAAAATGCTGGTTTAAAGGTCCACCTATGAGAAGCTAAAAAGTGCAATTTGAATTTTTTTTTTTTTTACTCATGTTATTAAAGCATTTGGGCTGGGATTACAGCGCCTCACTTAAGATAAATTTAGAATGTAAACGTAAAGAAAGCTTAAAACTAAATTCAGTGCCTCGTGATCACACATCAACTTAAATACTTCCTATATTTATATGCTGTGCAAATTATCAAAAGAGATCATGATATTGCTAAGGGGCAGTGCATCTTAACATTACCAATTTAGGGGAAGACAATGGTATCAGAAGACATTTCTGAAAGGAAAGGGATTTGCTTCGATAGTTATTTTAGATTACAAAACTTTTCTTTTTTTCAGTAGCATTTTATAATATCTAAATAGTCTTACACGTATTACGATTATATTTTTTGTGAAAATACTATTATTGAAGTCATTAAAAGTTTATAAAATCATTTCATTCCAAAATTTGAAATTCTCCCACCGTTTCACATTCACCTGCCATATAATTCATTGTTAAAGAAATCAGGAACATAATAGTTGGGAAATGATACTTGTATTTACCAGTATAGAAATAAAAAAAAATATATTTGTCTACGTTTTGTTAATAAATCCTCATTTAATCCTACCTGAAAGCAAGTGCAAGAAAACAATATTACTTTTAAAGCAATTTTTGTGTAACAATGTAGCTAAATACTTTTAAATATTAAACAAATTATAATAATACAGACCATGAATGCAATAATTTTGCTCAATAGCAATGTAAAGCATTGCCAAACAAAACAGTAACAAAGTACACACATGTTCAAACGTTAACAATGCAAGTCTTAGAAATGTGTTTATATACACACTATAATTTTTTTCCTTATATGCAACAACATGTAGATCAAAATACAAGAGGACTTTGTTTTTCGTGTTTATATAGGGTTTTCCATCCTTTAACAATATTAGCAAAACTGAGAAATAGGAGTACACTAAAAAATAAGCACTTCTAACCAGCCTGAACATCTATAAACCAGTGTGTTTTCACTAAGACACTGAATAATGTAAATTCAGTATTTTGATAAATTTCTATAAAGACAGATGTAATAATTGCATAACTTAATTCTTCAAAACTTTTATACTACAAGACTGTTAAATGAACTAAGTATTTACATTATAAGACAATTTTTACTTCGCTTGATACACCATTTTATTTCAAGGTTGTTATGTACGGTACGTACAGTGGCGTAGCTAAGGGGGGGGGCAAGGGGGGCGTCCTCCCCAGGCGCCGAGGCCTAGGGGCGCCAAATTGAGAGAGATTGTTATACATCTATATTGGGGTGGGGGCGCAAAATTTATTGCTGGCCCCGGGCGCCAAAAAACTTAGCTACGCTACTGGGTACGTATGAGTATTAACATTAATTGTTTATTAAAAAAAGAGGAGAGAAATATATTAAAAGGATAGCATAATGTAAATAAAATACTTTCATAGTACTTACTTCGTAAAATATCGGCTTCTTTAGAAAATAATCTTGAGGAAACCACGAACTTTTAAGATGCATCGAAAATCAGCTTGCAGTGCATTCGGAAATCCTCCATCTTGTATTTTGCAAGGTCAGGTAGACAGCAGCCCCAACGGTGGATGAAAATAGCGCGGGAATGATCTGTTTTCTTCTCCAGTTGACTTGCTTAGTTTCCGATCTCAATGAGTGCATTAGAAATAGAAGAAAGCAAGTCAAGAAGAGTGGACCACTTAAAAATCAGCTCATTCATGATCCAGTAAATTAGAACTCTTTCTTGAGCAGCCAAATCCACTCTTTCGCTTTAAGAGAGTATATTTAGTCAATATAATACGCTTATCATTAATATTTATAATGCCTAATTTGTTTTTTTTAAATCTATATCATCTTACATAAAATGTCACTAGCAAAAGCCATGCTTTGTTTGGATTCGCGAAGCATTATTTCATTAGATAACTATTTGAAAGTAACATTTTTTTTAAATATTATTTTTATTACTTGATTACCCCGTCGACAAAAAAAGGTACCGCCAAACTAAAAGATTAAATGCCAGTAATGATGATATAAATGTTACATTCACATAACATTAAACTCGCATCACGTGTTCGTTACGCCATCAGAGAAACTGAGGGTATACGCTCAATATTGGGGATATACCCTAGAATATATGTGCTAAAGCTTTCTTGAGCAGCAGAGTGTATACAGTGTTCCTTTAAAATATCCAGAAGGTATACGGTTGATACCCTCGTATATCCTCCAGTACATCAATGGCCATCAAGTGATTTTTAATATGAAGTTTTATTTGTATTCTTATAAATATTTTATTAATTTATTTGTTCTTTCGTTATTTAAAATAAAAATTATGTCAATTTGTGTAATTTGGCGAATAGTTTGGCGAAATTGGTTGACGAGATAACCAAGTAGTACCAACCAATAGCAGATAACCAATTGATACTGCTTGGCTTTCAAGTCAACCAAAAAATTATCTCCAAACTATAAGAGTTAATGCCAGTATTGGATGACCGTGAATGTCTCATTCAATGACATTAAATGTGATAAAGGTGTTTGAAACATCATTAAGTGATACTATTTCGATTTTTTATTTGTATTTTTATTAAAATTCTATTATTTGCTTTTTCATTATTTAAAATAAAAAAATTTCTTAATATGTATAATTTGGCTATTAGTTTGACGATTTGTATAATTAGGCAAAATTGGTCGACGGGATAACCAAGTAGTACCTTGGAATTTAATCCTGAAATTTGGCGTAAGACTTTTGGTCGACGGATTAACCAAGTAGTACCCAAAAATGTACTGTGATATAGTATCAATGAAATGAGGTAATAAAGTACAAAGTTCTATAATATCTTAAAAGCCTACTGCATTCAAGCTGATGAATTTAATGTTATAAACAATAATAACTGGATGAAAATGGGCAATTAATTTCTTCTCGACGAAAGTTAAAATCTTCAATATTTAGGGATGCTTCAATATTTAGGAATTTGGGAATTTAGCGTTTCATATTCCTTTTTTTTTTTTTTTTTTTTTTTTTTTTTTTTACTTTTCACAGATTTTTTTAATTTTCTTTTGAATTTCTACTAAGTCTAGCATAGTGTTTTCTTTCACTGTTCTTTATTTTACGATTATTATTTTTGAATTTTAATCTGACATAAAAAATAAATAAATATCTTGTATATAAAGAAAAAAAATCCCCATTAAAATTAATGTTAGTTAAACAAATCAAATTCTAAATTTTACTTGTTTCAAAGTACAGCTTAAATTCTGTAATTTATGGTTCTTATAAAATATATTTAAAAACATTTCTTACTTATGTGCATAATTTAAGTTAATTTTATTTAGGATCTCTGAAAGAACGTGTAAGAAATATCAACTCAATTTCATTTGTTTGCAAAACGCTTGACAATTTCCTAAAGAAGTATTTATATTGCATCATTTTTAACGTGAATTGATCGGTGAGCTAGACAAAGGTTTATAATGAATGACTACAAAATTCATGATTAAGAAATACCTCTGAATTATGAAACAATGCAGGCAGAACACTTCAATGCATTTTACACCACCCAGAGAAAAATAAAATAAATTATGCTTACGCTGTTAGCTGACTGATTTGCGAAAAAAACGTAAATTACTTTGTATTTATCTGTATAGCATAAACAATCTGATCATGGGACAAAAGCGGAAGTTTAAGACTGTTTGTTGTATAAAGATAAAGCTGTGACATTGTAAAAGATATTTTTCAATGCAAAGGGGTTTATCAATACAATTAAATTTTTTAAAACCTTTCAAATCAATTTTTTATTTCAACTAATTTTGAAACGGAGCTGCGTCTCTGTGGGGATAATACAGATTTACAGATAAGATACAATAATTTTACACTTTAGCAAATTTGAAATTGAATTTTTAAAGTGTTTATAATGTATAAGGAATAATAAAGAAACCACTACACCTTTGATTATTTTATTAAACTACATAAAAAGAACAAGGCAAACGAAGCAAATGAGGTGCGTTTGTACTGAAACTAGTTTTACAATTATTCAGGTATTGGTCCAGAAGATACTGCCCACTTATGCAAAAATGGCTGAATAATAAAATGATTATATATTTTAAATTCAGTAATATGGAAATAACGTAACTCCAACTTAAATATTACGTAATCACCATGGTAACCTAGAATAATTATCTATCAAAGTATATCATTAGATTAATTACGTATGATAGAATTTAGTAGTGTGAAGATACCTTTTATTAATATCTGTAAGTTTTAATTTGATTTACATTGTGCTTCATCACTAGCGCTGTCAGAATATCGACAACTCTGTTCCCATTAATTGTAAACTCTGCTTCAAAATATTATCAGTTTCTTTTTATTATATACCCACCAAACCTTGGATAGTAGCGTGCTACGGTTCCACCGTATCACAATTATTCATAGTAAAAAAGAAAATGTACATTAATTTTTCAGTGAATATGGAATTTTTGACTTCATTATTTAATTAAAAAATAGTAATAAAGAAACCAAATTTGTTAAAAATCGCTTTTAACAGATTTAAAGAGAAGATTTTTTGCAATGCAAAGAGGTTTTTCAATGCAATCAAATAAAAAAAAATCTTTCAAATAATTTTTTTATTCCAACTAATTATGTAAAGGAAAGCTTTTATTAATATATTTTTTTAGTTTTGCTTCGATTTTCATATAATTTAAAATTACTCGACTAACTTCTGCAAAGATTATATATAGTACCTGTACCCTATATGGACACCCTAAGGAAAATGAATTTTTTTCACCCCCGTATACACGTCATAGGACTCCAAAAATGTATGACCTCCTGAATATCCTTGAACTATTGGTTTTAATTATAAAAATTAGAGACCTTGTAGTTATTCTGGTTTAATTTAAATCATAAAAACAAAAAAATGTTTACAAGTGTCCATATAAGAAACTACCTGTCCCTATTATGGACAGGTATTTCCTTATTCACTTTCTACACAGTGTGTATGGAAGAGCCACTTTTCTAAGGGATTATAGAGGAGAGGGAATTAAAAAAATGTATTCTAAAGTATTTGGAAGAGGTGGGTAATATAATAGGAGGGAACTAAATATCTTCAGAACATGCATTTTAGAAAGGGGGAGAGTCATTCTCGGTTTTTACCTTTCGAATACCCCTGCCTCTCAGTTACTAGTAAATATTATGAAATAATATTGTTGGTTTTGCTTAGCTTTATTGCATCTGTCTGCGAATTTACATCTGTTATTACTCAGTCCTCACAGCATGGACAAATAGAAACTTTTTCCCCATGGGCAGTAAGTTCCACATAATCCTCATGAACATATCTGCCACATGTGATGCATGGCCGCATGTTTGAAAAAGCTTCAATACTACAAAAACAGCAGTACCAGTTCTCCTTTGTTGAGGAAGTCATACCATTGGTACCTACGATTTCGCCAACAGATATCCTAGTGTGTGTGTGTGGGGGGGGGGCTTCTTTTTATTCTTCTGCTGCAAGGGTTTTTTGGAGGAAGGTTTTTGTGAGATTGTTCAAATGGCATCTTGTTGAACAAAGATTTTACCACTTGATGCCTTTTCAATTTATTGCTTGGCAATGTTGAATTTTCTTCTTTCTTACAGTTGTAGTCGATGGGGTCATAAGCTGTCCATATTGGGAACCAGACGTAGTTTTACTAAATCTTGTAACAAATGAAAAAGGAAAATATTTTTAAGCAAAATATGCACTAGCAATCGAAAATATGTTTTATTAGCTTTCTAAAATACTCCACTTTTCAACATTTAATGTAATTTTATCATATCTAATAAGAATTTAAGATTACAAGTAATTAAGATCAGCACATCTCGAAACAAGTTTTCTCCTAAATGGCGAACAACGCGCTTTTTTACACTTTCCAGTCTTAATTATCTTTACAACTGCTTTTCTTCGCGAAAATGTTGAGCCATCTCTCGATCAAAATTATTACCTTTAAAAATATTAGGGGTGTCCATATTGAGAGCCCTCTCCATATAGGGTACAAATACATTATATTAAATTTTAAACCAATCTGTTAAGTATTTTTTGTGCTGTTACATGTGCGCAGACGGACAGTGAGACTGACGGGCGAGACGACAATTATTGGTGCTATGTATTTATATAATTATATTTTCCGTAGACCCTAATGTAATGAGAAAATTTTAGTGTTTTTTCAAAAAAATGTGAACGCTAGATACTTTATTTTCAATATTGAATATGACACAGTATATCTCAATGACATATATAAGTTACAGAGCCATTCAACTACTTCAACGCAAGTTAGAGTTCGAAAAGACAGACAGATTAAAAAAATGGAATTCATAATCACTTTTCTACTATGTTGGAAAATATTAAAAACACATAATAGGTTGAAGTTTCACTTTCAGCAATTTTTACTGTTAGACGGATTCATATGAGAATACTTTTGTTCAGCGCTGTATTTTACTTATTATATTTTTATTCAGATGAATGTTAATGATGTAAAATCCTTTCGAACATAATGAAATCGATATGCTTTTATGATGCGAACTAAAATATACATTCTGTAGAATAGGCTGTACAAATAATATATATTATTCATTTACAGGGCCATAGATACAAATTTTAGCTAAATAGTGTATAATAGGCTATACATTATTTAGTTAAAATTTCATTAAGTTTTATATATGCTTAAAACTACTGAGATTGCACACTTCCAGAGACTATCATTCATAGACGACCAAATCTTTGTATGGTTTTGTATATTATTTTACTTATAATCTACAAACATATATTAGTATACTAAATGAAATTTTGCATAAAAATGCATAGCTAATTTGAAAAACATCTTTTAGTTATTTTTATTTATCTTCAGTAACCTTTATCCTTTCAGTAACCCCCTGAATATTTTTGTGTAACACTGTATATGATATATACTCAAATGTAATTTGCAAAAAATTAGTTAAACTTAAGACTCATATCTCAATTAAAAATGCACTTCCAGCAATCATTGCTAATATACAGTACTCCGAATATAGTATAGTATCCGAAATCTTTTGTGTGTACCTATAAATACAATCACTTTCTATTATAGAGGAAGAAACTTGTTGTAAATTTCAGTAATGTATACGAATTTATACGTGAAATAGTTTAACTTAATTAAAGTACGTCGTAAACAATTTTACCCCCTATAACATTATGTAATGTAATGTTTTTGTGTGACCCTGTGAATGAATAATAGATATTCTTTGTACAGCATATTCTACAGAATGTATACTAGGGTGGATCGAAATATTTTTTTTCACAGAGTCAAAACCTACCTATGCGGAAAAGATGTTCTCTTGAATGGAGATTAAGGGAAAAATAATAAAAAAAATTAATTTTAAATTTTACTACTGCCACAATGAGGTTGAATTTCAAAAATAAGTGAAAAAAGAACTAATTTTGGCTAGATTATTTTTGATTCAAAATAATAGTTTTAAAAATTGTCCAAAACCTACCTATGCGTAAAAGATGTTATATTATATGCTGAGTATGAGAAAAATAATTAAAAAAAATAATTTCAAAATTTAAATATGCCGCAATGTGGTTCAAATTTATGTATTTGTACGTTTTTACGGTAAAAAACCAACTTTTTTTTGTAAAATAAAATATGAATTTTAGACATTTTTAACATTTATTGCAATGAGGGGATATTTGATTGATTACAAGATAGAAACTTTAGTTTCTTAATTAACAGCTTCATTAGTATTAAATCAAGAAAAATCGTCAACATTGCAATTGGCGATAATGACGTTCGGTATTGAAAATCGGCATGAGATTTTGTAATTCAATTTGATTTTTATAAAACCGTCTCTTATATACTATGGTCCATACACAGCAGAAATTCTTCCGTGACTCTTTTGATTATTAGTTTTGTAGAATGAGCGTTGCGTGAATAGATATTATTGATAGTAGATGTTATTGCCAATGGAATGATTGCTAGATTTACATATTGCTTCTCAAATCATGTCGTTACTAAATCCCTCAGTTAGTGGAGGTTCGACACATTTTCCTATTTAATTAAATCTATGTAATCCGTCGCAAAAGGTTAAAAAGCTGGTAAATGGAAAATATAGGTATTTTTTAATGTAATGATTAGGATTACAGCAGACCGTTTGATTTCACTCGCGCGCTTTTAGAATTCATATACTGACATAAATGAAAATACAAAAAGCTTCTAATTTGCTGCGAATAATCTTTCTATTTCACCAGTGAAACATTTGTGTCAAGCCGCGGTTCCATCCACGCTGCAAAAAGATGACATAGTGGAACCTCATTGGTGTGTAACTAGCACAAAAACCATTGTAGTGGACGCTTGAAGATCAGTTCCATATTTCGAATAACACATTCTTTATCATCTATATTAACAGATATTCCGTCTCAACCGATCGCAACCAACTTTGTTACATGTATATTATTGTTAACACATGATAAAAAAATGAGCGTCATGATTTCAAATTGTTTGGTACTCTCCCAGAATTTACATATATGTGGCCGATGTATTCGGAACCCAGTTCTTTTTTTAAGCTCAAGTCTGCTTCCATTATGATTTTTCATCTGTTGTTTTCTAGTGATGTAGTCTGTCTTTACACCCATCAAAGTTTAAAGAAAATGGCCATGAACATAATCTTTTACAAATGACTAAAGAGAATGACTAAAACGATGGAGTGGTCTTTGGTTTGGTTTGTCATGCCGAATTTTTTCTGTCAGTAGCATTCGATTCATAGTTTTGTGAGATAATGCCCACATCTTGAAGTGCACCAGACACGATGGCAGCACCTGCTTGGTCGGAAGTGCACAAACTGTCCAATATTCTGATGATGTGACACCTAGCTCGGCAGCAGTTTGGCTTTTCAATGATATAGCTGATGATGCAGAAAAGTGAGTTTGCCCACAATACGTAGGTTTAGTTTACACTCAATATTCATATTCATATTCAAATCTATTCAACTGAAAATAATAGACAGTATTTTTGGAAATGGTCCAAAAGACTGTAATAGCTTTCAGTACCTTATTTTGTTTTACAAAAATTAAGAAGAGCGCAATATTTGTCGTTAAACAGTTTAATTTTTCTTAAAATGCTGCTGTGGTAAGTTATTCAGATTGAATCTCATTTACAGGTCACTAGTAACTTATTAGCAACTCCTTCTCATTGGCAGGAAATAAATAGATGTTGATCGATTCCTTTCTTCGGTTATTTTTTAAATACCAATATGTAAATTTTATAACTTTTTGTAATAGGGAGCATATTTACTGGCATATCAAAGCTAGACCCAAATAGGATGTAATTCATATCTCTCTCTCTCTTTTTATTTTTTTTTTAACAACGCCATGGTACAGTAATATTCAAGGTACACTAAGCTACACAATACAAGCAGACAAATTCTAGCTAAAAAAACTGGAACTGCCAGATTTTCGAAACTTTAAATCACTTGCAGAGTATTAAATTTCGAAATTAGTTATTTTTTTTACTTAATATCCACGCAAAATAATATTTCTTACGCAAAGGTAGGTTTTGATTGATATTAAAATGATTATTTTGCGTCAAAAATAAATCTAACCAAAATTAGATCTTTTTCCATTTTTTCAATATTTTATCGAATTTTCAACTTTTTTGTGGCAGTATTAAATTTCAAATTTATTACTTATTATTCTTTTTTACTTAACCTCCATACGATATAACATCTTTTCCGCATTGTTGGATTTTAAAAATTATTAAAATAATTAGTTTTTGACAAAAATAACCTAACCAAAATTCAGTCTTTTTTCAATTTTTTTCGAAAATTCAACCCTTTTGTGGCAGTATTAAATTTTAAAATTAATTTTTTTTTTATTATTTTTCCCTTAATCTCCATACAATGGAACATCTTTTCCGCATAGGTAGATTTTGAGGAATGGTAATTTTTTTTTTCGCCATAGACAATCGATCCACCCTAATGTATACGTTAGTGCACATCATAAAAGCATATCGATTTGATTATGACCGAAAGGGTTTTGCATCATTAAAATTCATCTAAAATATTTTTTTTTATTAGTCGTAATGTAACGAAATAATTTGGACTGTCAGTGTAGTTGAACTATACATCCGATTTTTGAAAATTTGAAATGACTCGACAAAATTCTGAAATGATTATACATATATTAAAATTGAAACCATTCGATTCAGTAGTTTTTGCTCTGTTATATGTGAACAGACAGACAGAGAGACAGACAGATGAACGGACACGCAGACAAGATGACGACTATGGGTGCTACGTATTGACATAATTACTAAAGCACTTAACAAAGAGACAGATTACTCAATTTGTTGATAAATGTTTTGTCGGTTAATGTTTGTTCACCTGATACTTTGAATGGAAACAACGATTTTTCAAAATGCTTTTTTTACATAAAGAGCTCGTTTCAATAACGGTAAAACATGTTTTCCTGAAGGCCTTTTTGTTTTGTTGTTTGTTTGTTTGTCGTTGTTGTTAGATTTTGTTATTTCTTTCGCAGTAGTTTTATACTCGCAGATTTCGAATTTTGCACTTTTACACAAATGCAAAACTAAATTATAGCATTATTAAAATTTTATTTTAAAGTTATACTGTCCATCTTATGAATATATATGTCCTTATTTGTTGCTGTTTAATTAAGAAACCGCTAGTTTAAGAAGCATATTTCTATGTCTAAAAATGTCCAAATGTTGTTTTTCATTAAATAAAAATACAATCTACCTCATTATTTTTTATTTTTCTAAAATTTATCAAATTGAAATATTCATTTGGTATTTAACTTCAATAAGCTGTATTTAGAAAACATTCCTTTTGCTCTTACATGTGAAAAAAATAACAAAATCATTTTTCCGAAGAACGTTTACAAATTTAAATTTTTGATACTTTGAATTCATCAACTACATAGACCCATCTTTTAGAACAAATGCCATGCATACTCTCATAACGATTCAGATGCTCTAGTAATCCAGCTATCGTGTCCCAAGATTAAAGAACAAGTTGGAAATTGCTAGTCAAACGTGGCAAATGAGTAGCATTCGTACTATAGCTAGTTTTATGAATACACTGTAAACTAGTTAGATGTGCCAATCCCAAAACTTTCTTCTATCTCATACGTACATTTTAATATTTAAAAAAATAGTTACTCATTTTAATGCTTTAATAATTTTAATTCAATACCATACCAACTTTGATTTCATCTTAAATTTCTGCTTCAATCAATTAATCGGAGTAAAAACGAATTACTGTCTCTGCACGAGCCGATGAACAAAAGAATGTTAGGCAGATTTTTTTTTTTAATTCAGGGAGGACCTACTTGCCTTACCAAAAAATAATCATATACAAAAAATTTATTTCATTTCTAGAACTAACTTTATACACTTTTATGCGGTGCAATATTGAAAATGGCATAAAATTCGCTATTGCAGCGCCTCCCTTCCGGCGGATTTTTTTCAGATTCTGGGCGATCCAACTAGCCATAGCCATACACTTACACAAAAAATTTCGTTCAATTCGATGCATAACTTCATGTACTTTTGGTCGGTACTAATGTACGTAATATAACCTTTTGGAGGTATATACACTGAGAAAAAAATATGGTTCTGGCATATGGAATCTAAGTAATGGCTCTAGAAAAAATAGTTCCATGTCATCCCTATAAATTTTAGTTCCATTTCTTAGAGAGTTCCAGAGTCTCTTACTAGAATTCAAGCGCGTTTTCCTATATTTTTGTTGTCAAATTTATCTAAAAATCTCTTCAAATAGATGCGAACACAATAGATTTGATTTAGTAGCTAGAATTATAGCTTAAGAAACCATTCCTAAAATCAAGCGATAATTTCTCGCTACTGAAACGGTTCAATGTCGTTTCGTCTCCTAGAAAACACGAGACTAGAAATGTCAAGTCATTTAGCCTATTCAGCTTAGTTGTTTACCCCACTCGCATAGTTTGGACATCTATATTTCTAGTTTAGAGATTCAGAAAGTGACTAACTATTCATTCTAGTTGAAGGCGGCATATTTTTTTTCTCAGTGTATGCGTGAACAATTATCTTTAAAGAAGCAGATAGCACAATGGAAACATTTGCTGGCACCTAACTCCATTTTGGAAGTTGAAAATGTATGTGAGCAGAATTCATGTCGGTCTCTTTAATAGAAAACAAAAGTCAGAAATAAAATATAACTAAGGTATTTATTTGTTACTTGAGATACAGGGCTTGGCTTTACAGATGACAGTTCACAGTAGACTCCATCAAGACATCATATGAGCATATCGTAAGTAAACACAACATAGATGATTACGTTAGCAGTAGGCATAAGTACATAAGTTAAAAACACTTTAAAACAAACTTAATAAAAAGTATAATAGTATACATCCAGAATGGGGACCAGCCTCCATTCAGTATCTTGAACTACTTCCATTGTTAGGAAGATAAAAGCGGCGTTGAATTGAAATCTGCATCGTATATTTATATCAAACTGACCGGATTTAAAACAACGCCCACGAATCGGAGCAACGCCCACGAAACGAGCCAATGAGAAAACGACATCCGAACGAATCAAAGTTCGATTCGATGAAACGGGTGAAAGATTCGATTAATGTTACGATATTCCAATTCGCCATCTAGTGGGGAAAATATGATCAGTTGAAGATAGACTTTTGCCGGTGTTGGTTGTAAATAAAAGATGGAGTCCGTGACGGGAGAACTATTGATGTTGAAGGATTACTGAATGAGATAAAGTTGAGAACGTCCGGAAAGGAATTGAAAGGTAAGTTAATGTTTATTGAATATATTTATTATGAAATAATAAATAAATAAATATTAAAATAAATGTTGAGTGAATGAATATGTAATAAATAGATATTGGAGACGATGAGAAAACCATCTGTTAATGGAATTCCATCAGTGCCCCCCCCCCTCTCTTTGCCTCTATAAATAAAGAGTTACAAGTGAACTCAAAGAGCAAAGGATTGAAAAATCCATAGATATCACTATCACATTTACAAAATCAAGAGAGAACAACTAAAAAAATTTTTTTTGTTAGTTAGGAGTACTTCATTAGCTATTAAAAAGTTAGGATTACCTGAAAAAAGTTTATGGAATTTGAATTCCCTCCAGTTCATTTCTGAACTGAAAAAGCTGAAACAACTGTAGTAGTTGAAAAATTTGAAAAATATTCAATCCCAACAATTGAAGTAAAAAAAAAATTTAAACGAAGCCCTTAAATGCGCTTCGAACATGAAAATTCAAACGAAACCTAAACACTTCGAACTCGAAAAATTTAAACGAAGTCGAAATACTAGAAAACTAGAAAAATTTAAATGATTTAACAATTTAAATAATTGAACTAGAATAATTTAAACGATTTAACAATTTGAATACATTTATTAATTTGAATAATTTAACAATAATTTAACAATTTGAATATTGTTACGAATTTTGTAAATAGTTAGTGTTTGTACTGTAAAATAATGTAAATAATCTTATAAAGCTCCATTCCTTTACTAATATTAGTTTTTGTTACATTGTCATGAAAGTCACTTTTTTGTAAATATGTAAATAATAATTATTTCTTATTTATGTAAATTTTATTATTATTGTTATTATTTATTTATTTATTTATTTGTTTATTTATTTTAAGTGTTTTCCTCTAACTCAAGGATTGAACTGCCCGGGACGTGCAGTCTTTGAGGAGGGGGTAGTGTTACGAATTTTGTAAATAGTTAGTGTTTGTACTGTAAAATAATGGAAATAATCTTATTAAGCTCCATTCCTTTACAGATATTAGTTTTTGTTACATTGTCTCTGTTATCAAGCAAACTTGTCTATTATTTTCAGTATATGTCTACGGCAGATTGGCGAAATATTAAAGATATCGCCAAGTTGACGTCACTTTTGACGACTAATTTTAGTCGCTAAATTTGGCGATATATCGCCAAGTTGGCGACAAACTTGGCGATTGTTGGCGATGGTAACCTTTCCCTCTCTATGGTAACCCCCCTTAGGTATGCTGATACATTGAATGTTTTTCCTTGGTTTCTGGATTTTTCGAGAAGCCTGTGGAAATTTCCCGCACATGCTACGAGCCTATATAAAGAGAGCAATGCGAGCTGTTGTTGTTATTATTTACCAGTCAGTCATTGAGTGAACAAGGCGATTGTTAAGCAAGTTTGCTTGAGTTTTCTCTACGTTGTTTTGAACGTGATTTAGCATTGAGACGTTGTATAAAGAGTCTCTGGGACCTATATCTGTACTTATACGATAGATTTGAACAGTTATTTTTGAATACCTAGTAATATTTGTGAGTTTCGAAGACTCTGTTGTTCTGAAGATCTGTAAATAAATTATTTTCTACTTTTCAAAGAAACAAGAGTTTGAAGTTGTCTAACCATAAGATCAAAAGAACCCTATATACGCAACAATGTTTGGTGTCAGGAGTCGGTATCTTATGGCGAAAACAAGAGCAATGGACGGCCAACTGAAAGAACTATTAGATGCTATCAATGGCATAAAAACAGAATTGACGAATAAAATTGACAAAGGACAAGAAGAGTTGTTGGAAGAGTTGACAAACAAAATTGGTAAAGGCCAAGAAGTGTTGGCGGAAAAAATGAATAAAGGCCAAGGACAGTTGGCGGATAAAATGAATAAAAACGAAGAAAGAATGGAACAGTTGACAAATAAAATTGACAAATGCCAAGAAGATGTGACTGAAAAGATTAATAAAGGCCAAGAAGAAATGAAGAAAACTTTAGAAGAAAAGTTCTTGTCGGTAGAGAGAAGAATAGGCTCGGTAGAAGAGAAAATAGAGGAAGTAGAAGAGAAAATTTAGAATGAAGTTAGTAATGTTGAAGAGAAAATGGAAAGGAAAATCGCGGAAGTAGAAGAGAAAATTCAGAATGAAGTTAGCAATGTTGAAAAGAAGATGGAGAGTAAAATAGAGGAAAGAATACAAGATATGGAGAAGAAGCTTTCAGCGTACAGTGGTAATTATGAAGAATTTAGGAATCCGCTTGCTTCTCCTGCGCACGTTAAGCAGTCGACATATGACGGAAAGAGTTCCTGGCATGTTTACAAGACCCAATTTACCATTGTAGCCGAAGCGAACAAATGGAGTGACGAGGTGAAAGCTTGTCAACTGGCAGCGTCTTTGAAAGGAGAAGCCGCCGACGTGTTGCAAACATTGCCCGATATGACGGAACGCAATTTTGAGACTCTAAGTTGTGCACTTGAAATGAGATTCGGAGAAAAATTCTTGAAAGATTATACGAGAATACAAATGAAGAGCCGCCATTAAAAATCGAGTGAAACGCTTCAAGAGTTTGCCTCAAAAATTGAACGGCTTGCAAATTAAGCATACATCGACCGCCCAACAAATGAACGGGAAATGCTCTCACTGCAGTACTTTGTAGACGGAATAAAAGATCCCGAAGTGCAGAGAGCGGTATGAATGGCAGATGTACAGGATTTAAAGGCTGCATTACTATATGCCTTAAAGTTGGAAGCAGCTACACAAGCCTGCCGAAGAGATCGTCATTCAGTCCGAGGGTCAACGGTGAACAAAAGCTTAGACACTGAGATCGACTTCTTGAAAGAAATTAGGAAAATAAATCAAGAACTTGAAGCTCTAAAATACGGAAGAACAAGCTCAAGAAGACAAAATCTCACGTGCTGAGGATGCGGTGATACAAGACATCTCCGAAGAAATTGCCCCAAAATCCACGAACATGAGATAAATTCAAACAGTCAGCAGGGAAACTAAATTTTGGCCATCTCGCGGGGCGGAGGTTGCCAGAGAATGAAAAGTCCCATCTGAAGATCCTCCAGATATAAAAAATGAGTGGCGGTGATAATGAATTATATGTGATAGGCTTTATTAACGGAATTCAGTGCCGTATGATTGTCGATACAGGAGCCAATGTGACAATAATAAGAGAAGATTTGGCTCGGAAATTGAAATCTAAACTCATCTGGACTCCACCATGCGTTACCCTGTAAACTGTGACGGGCGACAAGATAGGAATATATGGTAAGGCAAACTTAACCATCAACTTTGGAGGAACGAAATATTACTATACGGCATATGTGGCTGACATAACAGATCCTTGCTTAATCGGGCTAGATTTTCTGAAGAAGTTTGGCTTCAAACTTGATTTCAAAAATAACAAAATGCTCTCAAAATTTGAAGGAATAACTCTTTTGGGATTAAATAACGAAATTGAATGTAAACAAGCAGTAATAGCCAAAGAAGACATCAATCTAGATCCAAGAACAGAATTTTTAGTTCCAGCTGTAATTAAAAATGAAACTAATTACCGATTTCGCCATATAGATTATCCCGAAGACAACAGTACACAAGCAGGAGTATTGGTGGCTTCTTCTGTAGTAGACCTCTCGAAAAAGACCATTCCAGTCAGAATTGCTAACATCAGTGATAAGACGAGGACTATCAAGAAAGGAGAGGTGACAGCATCATGTGCTAATGTGACGTGCATAAGTCAAAATTCCAGTCACTCTGAGAAATCTTCAGATAATTTAGTCAAGGATTTGTTACAAAATACTGACTTAGATCCAAAACAGATGCACGCTGCGGAAAATTTAATTAGGGAATTCCAAAGTTTATTCTCCCAAACATCTGAAGATTTTGGACGAACCAAAATGGCACAACACCGGATTGATACTGGAGATCAGTCACCTATTAAACAACACCCTAGACGATTACCTTTTGCCAAGCAAGAAGAGGTGCAAAATTTAATTAAGGATATGGAAGAAAATGACGTCATTGAACCATCAACAAGTCCATGGGCGTCTCCCATTGTATTAGTAAGAAAGAAGGATGGTTCTACAAGATTTTGTGTAGACTACCGCCGACTGAATGACGTCACTAAAAAGGATAGTTACCCTCTACCAAGGATTGACGACACTCTTGACACACTTGCGGGCAACACCTGGTTCTCGACTCTGGATCTGAAGAGTGGTTACTGGCAGGTAGAGATCCATCCCGACGACCGCGAGAAGACTGCCTTCACAACGGGACAAGGATTATGGCAATTCAAGGTAATGCCTTTTGGTCTATGTAATGCACCTGCAACTTTTGAACGCCTTATGGAAACGGTTCTTCGGGGGCTGTCATATGAGGCATGTCTTGTTTATTTAGACGATATCATAATCATAGGAAAATCTTTTGATGAACATCTGAACAACCTCAGGCGGGTGCTACAAAAGTTAAAGGAAGCTAATTTGATGTTAAGCCCTTTGAAGTGCAGTTTGTTTCGTAATGAAGTCGCCTACCTTGAACACATCATTTCGGCGGAAGGAGTTAGGACTGATCCGGAGAAGATATCAGCCGTGAAAAATTGGAGTCGTCCAGCAGATATTCACCAGCTTCGGAGTTTTCTAGGATTATGCACCTATTACAGGAAATTCGTCAAAGGCTTCTCGATGATTGCAAGACCCCTTCATAAATTAACATAAGCCAAACAAAAATTTATGTGGACACAGGAATGTGACGCTGCTTTCGAAAAGCTTAAGGAGGCCTTAACATCCACTCCAATTCTGTCATATCCTCAAATCGATAAACAGTTGATACTTGATACAGATGCAAGTAATGAAAGCATTGGCGCTGTACTGTCCCAGGAAATCGACGGCCAGGAGCGTGTTATCGCCTATTTCAGCAAGTGCTTGTCAAAGGCAGAGCGAAACTCCTGCGTAACGAGAAAAGAGCTTCTTGCTGTAGTGAAAGCCGTAGACCACTTTCATCACTATCTTTAAGGTCGAAAATTCCTGATCCGAACTGATCATGCTTCTCTAACTTGGCTATTGAATTTTAAGAACCCTGAAGGTCAGATAGCCAGGTGGATACAAAAGCTTTAAGAGTTCGATATGGAGATACGCCATCGAAAAGGCTCATCACATGGAAATGCAGATGCTCTCTCGAGAAGACCCTGCTCAGAGAATTGTAGATACTGCGACCGGGTTGAGAAGAAATTTAATGTCAAAGTTCCTATAGTAAGACAAGTTACAACTGGGTCTACATCATCGCAAGATCCGTGGAGTGACGAGAGCCTGCGTAATGATCAACTTGCTCATCCTGAAATTAAGCCAATTCTAGAGCTGAAAGAGGAGTCCAACAGGAAGCCCAGATGGCAATACATGGCCCATTACCATCCTACGACTAAACGTTATTGGGCTCTCTGGGATTCCCTACATTTGAAGAACGGTATCTTGTACCGAAAATGGGAGTCTGACGATGGAAAGACATGTAGATGGCAACTACTACTCCCTAAGTCGAGAATTTCTATGGTCCTTAAAGAACTGCATGGAGGTCCCACAGGAGGTCATTTTGGTGTAGTGAAGACCCTGCAAAAGGTTCGAGAGCGTTTCTACTGGAATAATGTTCGCAGTGATGTGGGGAAGTGGTGTCGAACTTGTGACACCTGTGTAGCACGTAAAGGTCCAAAGCGGCACTCCCGTGTACGATTGCAGCGTTATAATGTAGGAGCTCCTTTCGAACGAATTGCTTTAGATATCCTGGGTCCGCTTCCTAGAACATCTGATGGCAACAAGTACATTCTCGTTGTCATGGACTACTTCACTAAGAGGTCTGAAGCCTACGCCATTCCTAATCAAGAAGCGGTAACCTTAGCAGACATACTAATTCAACACTGGGTTTCCAGATACGGAGTTCCCCTTCAAATCCATTCCCATCAAGGAAGAAACTTTGATTCGGCTATGTTTATGGAGATGTGTGTACTACTCGGCATGGACAAAACTCGAACTACACCTCTACATCCTCAATCGGACGGCATGGTGGAGCGGTTCAATCGTACAATCCTAAATAGCCTCTCCCTCCTGGTGTCTAAAGATCAACAGGACTGGGACAAGAAATTGCCGTTTTTCCTGCTTGCCTACAGGAGTGCTGCTCATGAGGCCACTGGTTATTCCCCTTCTCAAATGCTCTTTGGTCGTGATCTTCGTCTACCTGCGGATCTCTTGTTTGGCCGTCCTCCTGATGCTCCTTCATCGCCTGAAGAATATGTCGATGAACTCCAGGCGCGGATTGAGGAGATTCATTGTCTAGCGAGGAACCGAATTGCACTGGCATCAGAAAAGATGAAGACACGGTACGACACACAGGCAACTGGATATGAGTTCAACGAAGGTGACAAAGTTTGGTTGTGGAATCCCATACGTCGTAAGAGACTGTCGCCAAAATTACAAAGAAACTGGGACGGTCCTCACACAGTCGTGAACAGGCTGAATGACGTCGTCGTACGCATACAAAAATCGCCACACGCCAAACCCAAGGTCGTACACTATAACCGGCTAGCCCCTTATTTTGGCCAAAGTGATTAGAAATTCAAAACTGGAATTTCAGACCATGGTCATGAAAGTCACTTTTTTGTAAATATGTAAATAATAATTATTTCTTATTTATGTAAATTTTATTATTATTGTTATTATTTATTTATTTATTTATTTGTTTATTTATTTTAAGTGTTTTCCTCTAACTCAAGGATTGAACTGCCCGGGACGTGCAGTCTTTGAGGAGGGGGTAGTGTTACGAATTTTGTAAATAGTTAGTGTTTGTACTGTAAAATAATGGAAATAATCTTATTAAGCTCCATTCCTTTACAGATATTAGTTTTTGTTACATTGTCTCTGTTATCAAGCAAACTTGTCTATTGTTTTCAGTGTATGTCTACGGTAGATTGGCGAAATATTAAAGATATCGCCAAGTTGGCGTCACTTTTGACGACTAATTTTGGTCGCCAAATTTGGCGATATATCGCCAAGTTGGCGACAAACTTGGCGATTGTTGGCGATGGTAACCTTTCCCTCTCTATGGTAACCCCCCTTAGGTATGCTGATACATTGAATGTTTTTCCTTGGTTTCTGGATTTTTCGAGAAGCCTGTGGAAATTTCCCGCACATGCTACGAGCCTATATAAGGAGAGCAATACGAGCTGTTGTTGTTATAGTCTGTCTCAAAAGTTTAAGCACTCTGCAAATCTGATTTAAAATAATTGAAGAAGAAAATATTTTGTGCTAATTTACAATAAATACTCAACATTTAATCAAAATAAAATAAAATAAGCCATTTTGGGTAGTTAAAATAAAAAGTATATTTATTTTTATTTACTTTTTCTTTTTTCTTGAAGAAACGCTGTCTCAAAAGTTTAAGCACTTTATGGAAATATTTTTAGAAACACGGGATTGGTATTGTGTAATGACGTTATATGACATCATATTGCACTTTTATACAAGTATAAAAGATGGAGAAATTATTTCCTAATGTTTTAAACATGACAAAGTGTAAAGAATTCACAAAATGTGAGATTTTGAAAGATTTTAAATTGAAATCTCAAAATAAAATTGTTTCTGAATTTGCAAAAGCTTTAAATTGATCAAAGCTATGTATATATCAATTACTTTCTAGAAATGATAATTTTAAGTGGAAACCAAGATGTAGACGACCACGTATGACGACTGTTCAGATTGATCGGAAAATACGGAGATTGGTATTTAGAAAAAATATGTCCCCATACGGCAAATTAAAAATGATCTCAGAGTACAGATGTCAAAAGACACTGTAAATAGACGTATTAAAGCGTGTGATTACATCATGTAAAAGAAATTGGCTCGCAAACCGTCTCTTAAATTACATCACAAACAGGTAAGAATGAACTGGGCTAAAAAACACATGACCTATGGGGACAAATGGCTTATTGTTTTATTCAGCGATGAGAAAAAGTGGAAATTAGGTGGCCCTGATGGTTGGAACGCGTATTGGCATGAGTTACGCAAGAACTGAAGAACATTTTTCAGCAGGCAGCAAGGCGGTAAATCCGTTATGGTTTGGGGGGCATTTGGGACATTTTCCTGCCCTCTCTGGCTTTTCTTAAAGGAAGAGAAGATTCAAAAAAGTTTCAAGAGACGCTAAACCATCATTTACTTCCATTCGGTGATATTTTGGGGGGTTTTGAATGAACTTTTCTGCTAGACAATACATCAATCCACGTATCCCATTCTACAAAACTTTGGATTTTTCAGAAAAATGATAAAGTACTTGACTAGCCAGCTTTAAGGCCAGACTTAAACCCGATTGAGAATATCTGGAATATTTTAACCCGCCAAGTTTAGGCAATGGAAAGCAGTATGACTCTATTGAAGAACTCCAAGAGACTATTGACAAAGCATGGTACTCTTTGCCACCAGAAACCTCACAAAAACTAATAATTTCGACGAAAGCACGTTTATTTGAACTAATCCGAAAACAAGGAAAAAAAATTTTTTAGTAAAAGTTCTGTAAAAATTATAAATATGGTTGTTTTCGACATTGTGCATAAACTTTTGAGACAGTTTTTTATAACTTTTTTTAATTGTATTTTTTAAAATTATGTAATTTATTTTTTTCTACTTTTGATATTGTTTATTTAAATAATATTGCGAAATATGTAAATAAAAAAATATTATTAATTCTAACTTTTTATAATTCGTTAAAAATCGATATTTTATGCTTGTGCTTAAACTTTTGAGACAGACTATATTATTTACCAGTCAGTCATTGAGTGAGCAAGGCGATTGTTAAGCAAGTTTGCTTGAGTTTTCTCTACGTTGTTTTGAATGTGATTTAGCGTTGAGACGTTGTATAAAGAGTCTCTGGGACCTATATCTGTACTTATACGATAGATTTGAACAGTTATTTTTGAATATCTGGTAATATTTGTGAGTTTCGAAGACTTTGTTGTTCTGAAGATCTGTAAATAAATTATTTTCTTCTTTTCTAAGAAACAAGAGTTTGAAGTTGTCTAACCATAAGATCAAAAGAACCCTATATACGCAACATATTTTAACAATTTGAATATTTTAACAATTTAAACAAATGATTTTAATTTTTTTCTTGAATAATGAGATTTTAAAGAGTAGATAATTTTTATTAGTGTATGAAAAATTTAGAGTATTTGCTAAACTAATTAACTTTCCAAAATTAATTGGCACATGAATAATCTTCTCAATCCAATGACAGAGGCTAGCATATCCTAGATTGGAGACCAATGAAAGCCAAACATGGAAGTTAATCTTTAAAAAATGCAAATAGAAACTTTTCAAAAATTTAAACTATGAAAAAGAATGAATATGGCGTACCATTTCAAAAATATAACAATTTCCAAATTTGGAAGTGGTACAACCAGCTCTAGTTGATTTCTTGATCAGCAAAAAATTTCAATATTCATGGAAAACTTGAACTCCAGGCATCTAGTCCTAAGGGACAACACAACGGTTCTTTCAAAAACTCTAACATTCAAATTCATTAATATGAATTGGGGACTCATTTACACTCCTGTCAGTCTTCCGGTACCTGGAATCATGCATTCACCAAAAAATGGCTGTTGGCCCTAGATGCCTAGAATGAACAAACATAAATTAATTATATGCATATAGACAAATTGTATAAACACAAAATGCAAACAGTTAAAAAATAAGATTTCTTTGCAGATTAAAAACTGTTGGTTTTAAAAAGAAATCACTTTAAAAATATCATTTATAACATTCGAGTAATATTTAACAATTTAAAAATTTATAAAATGATCAAGATAGCTGGCCGTATATAAAGTTATATATGCTGGTTAATTGGCAGTAAAAATAGCAGTTGTCTACACTTATCTTTTTAAACTAAATTTACAGTGTTAAGGTACAGTGCAGTCACAAAAAGCTTAACATGTTACAAAAATTACCAGCTTAAGTTAGGTACGTTATATAGAAAATTTGAAAATAATTATATGAAAAACATGAAAAATTTATATATTATATGAACTTTAAAAAAAAACTATTTTACATCACCAATTACAAACAGAATCTTTATGAAGTTAAGTATTTCATATTTAGACAATGGTTTGGTAAACATATCTGCCAAGTTTGACCTGCTACGTACGTGATTGAGTAAAAATTCCCGCCTATTAAAAAGATCTCTTATAAAAAAGAGTTTTACATCAATATGCTTAGATTTATAATTTTCCACTGGGGATTTGACAAAATAGATTGCGGCTTGATTGTCTGCATTTATTACAGCTGTCCTCCCTAGTACATGTACGATCCCTTCCTGTACACACTCGCGGCGTATCCGGTCAAACCAGACTAGGCTCTTGACGGCCTTAGTCACTGCACCGAATTCAGACTCCATAGTCGATAAAGAAACGCACTTTTGTTTAAAAGTGCGCCAATCGACAAGAGCTTCGTCAAGCATGACTATTTGACCTCCGATCGAAGTCCGGTCACGGTTAGCCGCGAAGTCAGTATCAGTGAAAATTGCGAGATCATTATAGACTTGCACGAGAGTTTCAGCTTGTAATGCATAGTTGATTTTAAATATCCCAGCAATCGAAGTAACCTGTCCCAATGGACAGTACCTGGGTTTGCTTGAAACTGACTCAAAACATTTACGGCATAGCAAAGGTCAGGTCGAGTACGGTTAACCACAAAAGAAAGTCAGCCCAACAAATTACGATAGGGCATATGTGACATTTCCTTAATATCATTATCGGATGCGGGACAACTGGATCTTGAAAAAGTTATACCTTTACTGATAGGAAATGACGAAACTGAATTTTAAAAGAACTGAATCTATTACATACGTCTTGAATGTAACTCTTCTGATGAATCATAACTCCCGTCGGAGTATCCTCAAATTCAACACCTAGCTGTCTTTTTGTCGTTCCAAGTTCCTTTATGTCAAACCTAGCTTTTAACTTAATTAAAATGTTATCTATAAGCTTTTTAGTTTTTCCAAAGATCAGTATGTCATCTACGTATAGAAGTAATAAAATATTAGAATTAAAAATATAAACACAATTACAAGATGAAAATTTTTTAAAGCCAATGTCTAACAAGGTTTTATGAATTTCTGTAAACCACTCTCTGCCGCTCTGATGCAAACCGTACAAAGCACGATCTAGTTTGCAATATAGATGCTCTTTTCCAGGCTCAGAGAATCCGGGTGGTTGATGCATATACACATCCTCACTCAGTGGTGCATACAGGTAGGCGCAGGTCACGTCACACTGAGTGTGTGACCACCCGCTACACGATACAAGAAGGGAGAAAAAGAATCGGATAACGCCAAAGTTCACGACAGGGCTAAAAGTCTCTTCATAGGACTCGCCCTTTATCTGCTTGAACCCTTGAGCAACAAGCCTCGCCTTGTGCCTGGCTATCCGTCCAGTTTCATCCCCTTTTGTCGTGTAAACCCACCGGCAACCTACTGGCGTAACATGTGCTGGTAACTCAGCCAAATGTCAAACCCCACGGTCTCTCATTACCTTCATTTCACGCATCATTGCTTCCCACCAGATCGAGCTCTGTTCCGATTTACATGCCTGCTTGAATGTTCTGGGGGCATCATTATTCACGGCTAGTCATGCGGAAATATGTGAAAAATTTGACTCGCTGGAACTGTCTTCACCACTTTCTGAAGTTTCAGACTCTACAGGGATAAGAATTATACCAAAATAGGAATTGGACCCTTTAAAAATCAAAAATCTCCGGTTTGAATGTAATGTTGTTTTCCTGACAATATTTACGAACTTCATTTAAGGAACGTAACCTTTTGGTCTTTCCTAGTTCGTAATAGTAGATGTCTGTTCTGTTTTCCTTCTGCGTTTCACAGGCTTTCTTATCCAACTAACATCTTCACGTAAGGGAATAGTTGGTAAATTGCTATTACTGGACTCCGAATCCATGTCCCCCCCCCAAGTGGGCAATCTTGAGAACTGCTGGAAGGACCTGGGATGACCTCAGGTTCATCTTCGACAGCATCATCTCGATTAACCACAACCTTGGGAGAAAAGAGGGCATAATCATCGGTGCCCAGCACAGCTACACTGCGCTTAAGACCAACAGAATTTTCGTTAAAACAAACATTTGAGGATTCAACTATTTCATCCGTCTCAGGAATCCAGATACGATAACCCCTCGTGCAGAAAGCATATCCTACGAGAATTCCCTTTCTAGCACGAGCTTCGAGTTTCCAGGTCCTTTGTTTCGGTAATTTAATGTAAGCCTCCGTTCCAAATGGCTTCAAATGCCTGACAGACAGCTTTCTTTTCCCATATATCTCGAATGGAGTCTTTCCTAACAATTTTGGACAAACTCTGTTCCAGGAGTAGGCAAAATATTTGAGTGCCTCTGGCCAAAATTTTGGGTCTAGATTGCTGTCAATGAGCAAAGTTCTTATTCCGTCAGCCTCAGTAGCCATAAATCGTTCTGCAACCCCATTTTGCTGTGGAGTGTATGCGTTGGTAAATTCGTGGTGAATGCCCTTTTCTTCGAAGAAATTTTTAAAAGAAATACTGTCGAATTCCCCCACCGTTATCAGTCCTGAAACTTTTAACCTTTTTGTTCAAGTAATTTTCTGCCCTTATAATATGCTTTCTCACGACATCAAAGGTGTCGGATTTTAGCCTTAAGGGATACACTGACACACGGCGGGAAAAATCGTCAATAATGGACAAAATGTATCTTTCACCCCTTCTACCTTCTATGCGACAAGGGCCCCACAAATCCGCATACAACAACTCAAGTGGATTATTAGAACGGATATTTTTGTTATGCTTATGGGAAATGTTTTTAAGTTTACCGAATTTACAGGCTTCACAAAATAAATTAGTTTCTTTCAAATTAGGTAAACCACGTACGCCCTGCTTACGGCTAGTATGGGCAAATAAAGAAGGGCTAATATGGCCATACTTTTTATGCCAAATCAGCATCTTTTCATTATGTTTAACAGCAGACGTTTCAAACTTAACGGATTTACCTTTAGAAACTGGAATCTTAGGATACAACCTGTATATTCGGTTTTTTGAGTAGACAATAAACAAGTACTCGCCCCCCCCCCCCCCCCGACAGATCATTACCTCACCATTGTTACCTTTAAAGGTTAAACCATCAAGGTCCAACTAAGGACCCGATATTAAATTCCTACGTAATTGGTCTGAAAACATTACATTACACAAGGTAAAAACCCTTTGACCAAAACGTAGTGTCACCTCCCCTTTGCCCTTAATAGGAAACAATACATTTTTGACAGCAACAGACATTTCATCATTTAATTCTTCAAAACTAGTAAACAATTTTCTATCGTTACAAAAGTGGTGGCTCGCACCACTGTCGAAGATCCAGTCAGAATCATTAACAACATTACTAAGACTAGAATGTGAAACAAAAAGGTTCGACTTACATGATCTGTCCGACAGTCTCGTGCGAGAACCACCGCCTCTGCAACTAGAAAAATGTGGAGAGGATCGTCTGAAAGTCTGCCTGGGAGCCTTGCATCTATCTCTGGAACCTCTAGGAACAGGTGAAGAGTCTCGGGAACTGACGTCGGAGTCGTCTGATGGGCAAGATGAGTCACTCTGGCATCTCTCAGGAGACCGTTGAAATCGTCAACTTCGGGAACTGGATCTGCTCGAAGAAAATGGACGTCTGGATCGAGAAGCAGGCGAAGAATGACGAAACTGGTGATCAGGAGATATTGCATAACAGTTGACTTGGACATGGCCTAATTTCCCACGTCTCCAGCATCTTTTCTGTTGAGATTTCTTAAAACGGCATTTACCCTTAAAGGGCTTTGTAATTTTAGCAGCATTGGAGACACTAACTTGTTTGGCACTGTCCCGGTCACGAAGTTTCTGTCTCGTCTCTTCGGCAACCAACTCATCCACTACCAAGTCAAATTTGAAAGTTGCATCAGGGTTAGACAAAATTTGTTGAACCAGAGTATCAAAGCTTGACGGCAAAAAGCGTAAAAATTGGTATGTCACGTAGCATTCTGAAAATTTTTTATCTATTAACTTTATCTGTGAGTAAATTTTCTTTAATTGGGTAGCAAACAAATTAATAGATTCTCCATATCATATTCTCTCTTCCATAAGCTCGTTGAACAAGGACATATGATGGGTACGTGGGTCGGGATGAAAATTTTTATGTAACTTCATCCATGCTTCAACAGGCTCTTGACAATCATCTATTAATCTTTTAAATTCTGGCTCTATGTTTAAGTAAATCAATGAAAGAGCTTTGTTTGCACGGCAGGTAAACTGATTGATCATATCAGCAGTAACACTTGCACTAAGTACTGGGACTTCTTGCTTCAAATTTATGATATCCCAAAGGCCTTTCTCCATCAACAAGTACTTCATGTCACAGCACCACGTAGCATAGTTCCTTGAAGTTAACTTGTCAATTGTGTTTGTGGCCATATTTAAAAAATTTTCAAGACAAATTTTCAAGCAAAAAAAATTTAAGTGTTACCGCCCCCCCCCCCCCCCGACTTTTTCGTCGGTTCTCTGTTAAAACCAAGTCCAGCCTCTCAAAAAAAATTTTAAAAATGAGATAAAGTTCAACAAAACTCAGAAACAGTCTATTGTAAAAGCGTAATTGAAGTATAAAATAATATAAAAGTAATTAATTCATTCTGTAAACCATAAAATTCAGCAGGGATATAAAATAAACTTCTTCAAAATATAGGTCAACAGTTCTGTAAAGAATAAAGTTCGGGAAAAATTTCATCAAATATAAATTAAACTTCTTCAAAAATATGTATTAACAGTTCTGTAAATGATAAAGCTCGGCAAAAATAAATGTAATCCAGACTATTTCAAAATGATATTTCACTTTTGCTCACAGAGATCGATCAGCTCAAAAAAAAAAGCTTCCAGGGTTAGGCTTCTGCCCATAACCCCTTAATGTACGTAATATAACCTTTAGGAGGTTTATATACGTGAACAATTATCTTTAAAGAAGCAGATAGCACAATGGAAACATTTGCTGGCACATAACTCCATTTTGGAAGTTGAAAATGTATGTGAGCAGAATTCATGTCGATCTCTTTAATAGAAAACAAAAGTCAAAAATAAAATATAACTAAGGTATTTATTTGTTACTTGAGATACAGGGCTTGGCTTTACAGATGACAGTTCATAGTAGACTCCATCAAGACATCATATGAGCATATCGTAAGTAAACACAACATGAATGACTACGTTAGCAGTAGGCATAAGTTAAAAACACTTAAAAACAAACTTAATAAAAAGTATAATAGTATACATCCGATATGGGGATCAGTCTCTGTGATGGCAAAATTGTTCTGTGATGGGAAAGTATGTGAATAATGCAGCCATTTATGAGATTGGCCGGATCGTATCGCAATATCGTAGACAGCCCCAGGTTCATGTTTTACTTTTTTTCTGGAACGAAGTGTTAAAGGCATTTTTTGATGAAGAAAACTCAGTTCACAATCAACTTGACTAAATTGTCTTTATTTTTGAAGAACACTTGAAATATGATCATATCAAACATCAGTAATATAGCATATTCACTTAAATGTGCACTAGTGCAGCACGCATAGAACATAATAATGAAAATATTTGTCAATTTGACAACAGCGAGTAAGCGTGTTTTCTTCACCAAGACAAAACGTAAAACTGACAAAAATTTCACATTTCACAAACGCCAGTAGTAGGAAAAAACCAGTTTAAGCTCAGCCGCAGGAACAAGGAACCGTCCGTGCGGCCGTCCCTGCGGCTGTCCCTCCTGCGCCCACCGTGTCACCGCCATCCTCCTGCGCCCACCGTGCCACCGCCACTCTCCTGCCCCCCCACCATGCATCCCCCTCCACGAACGCCTCCTAGTGGAAAAAAGGAACATTCTATTATAACAGGATAGGTGAACGACCTTCCCTATTCAAAAAATATTGTCAATCACATCTCAACACAGAATCATACTATATGATGAAGATTAAATTTATATTTGAATTTTGAACAACCGTAATTTTAATGAGTATTATTAATTAAGCGAAACAATTAAAATCTCAGTTTTTAACCATTTTATTTAGATTTCTTCAACTACAAGATGAGATTATCAATTTAACACAAGAAAGTTAAACATATATTTGAATTTTGCGTGATAGACATCTTAATGAGTAGTATTAATTAAGTAAAAACAATAGAAAATCTCAAGTTTTATAGAAAAAGACTGATTTCTTACGATTTTTATCAACTATATGATCAATGTAACGACTTAAAAGTTGAAAGTTAAACGTACATCCTAGTTTTTTCAACTGCTATAACCTTATGAGTATCGTTAATTAAGTAAAAACAATGGAAAATATCAAGTTTTATAGAAAAAGACTGATTTCTTACGATTTTTATCAACTTAAGAGAGAAAACTTAAACGTACATTTCAGTTTTTAAACAGCTATAACCTTAATGAGTATTGATAATTAAGTAAAAAACAATGGAAAATATCAAGTTTTATAGAAAAAGACTGATTTCTTACGATTTTTATCAACTGCAACATCAGTGTATCGACTTACAAGTTGAAAGTTAAACATGCATTCTAGTTTTTCAACAGCTATAATCTTAATGAGTATCGTTAATTAAGTAAAAAACAATGGAAAATATCAAGTTTTATAGAATAAAGACTGATCTCTTACGATTTTTTCAACTCAAACGTCAGAATATCAATTTGATAGAAAGAAATTTAAGCATGCATTCCAGTTTTGGACAACAATTTCCTTCATGAACATTATTCATTAAACAAAACAACGGAAAATATTAAATTTTTAACTGATTTCTTCATATTTTTTAGTTTTTGAACAGTCGTTACCTCAAAGAATTTCAATAATTGAACAATTAACAAAGGGAACTAATGATTTTTTAACGAAAAAAGACGAATTAAACGAGTTTGGTTAACTTTTACTCTAAATGGAAATTTCATCGTACTTTTATATACTAAGTAGAATTTTAATGCATAAACGAACACATTTCAATAAATACTCAACACACACACACAAATTTGAAAACAACACCTGCTTCTTGTGACGTCATATTGAAACCAAAACTTATTCCTTGGAAGTCCCTCACCATGCCTTTTCACCCCCATCTCCCCCATTTTTTTACCTTAGGTAGGGAAATGGACAAAGCAGTGACCTCTCATTCTTGTATATTTAGAAGTATGAGAGAAAAAAAAGAGACATTTTATGCACTCCAATTTCATAACAGTTACCGCAATATCCCAAAATTTGAATTTTGGAAGACATAATCAGTATAATTAATTAAACAAAATAATAAAAATATTATTTTTTAAGGGAAAAGGTGAATTTAAGCGAATTTGATTAGTTTTACAATAGTCTTTTAAACTGCAACTTGGAAATATAGATTTCTAACAGAAGAATTAAACGTATACAACAAAAACAAAAAACTTTTTTACAACAAACAAAACAATTTTAACAACAAAACTTAACAAGTATCATTAATTTAAGAAAAATAAATATCAATTTTAAAGAAAAGACGAATTTGAATAATTTTACACTAGTATTTTCAAAAGCAACATAGAAATATTAATACTTATTCACATATTTCACTTATTCACTGTATTCAATACTATATTTAATAAATTTGGATACACTTTAAGAATTTTCTAATCTATAATTAAATATTAGCTGTATATTTAATGTTACCCATGTTTTCAACATTAGTTCATAATCGTGAATTTTGTATTTTAAATACCATGTGTTTAGGTTCAGATTATTTTCACTTGAAATCATACATAATTTTTTAACAGTTTGTTTTTGAAATCATTGAAGCAACTGTATTTAATATTTTTAACACCAATTTTCTAAGATTTTCTAATATTTTTCGATTATACATTCTTCAGAAGTATATTTCTAAATGCTACAATCACTTTTACATATCAGAAATTTCATCGTACTTTTATATACTAAGTAGAATTTTAATGCATAAACGAACACATTTCAATAAATACTCAACACACACACACAACTTTGAAAACAACACCTGCTTCTTGTGACGTCATATTGAAACCAAAACTTATTCCTTGGAAGTCCCTCACCATGCCTTTTCACCCCGATCCCCCCATTTTTTTACCTTAGGTAGGGAAATGGACAAAGCAATGACCTCTCATTCTTGTATATTTAGAAGTATGAGAGAAAAAAAAAAGAGATATTTTATGCACTCCAATTTCATAACAGTTACCGCAATATCCCAAAATTTGAATTTTGGAAGACATAATCAGTATAATTAATTAAACAAAATAATAAAAATATTATTTTTTAAGGGAAAAGGTGAATTTAAGCGAATTTGATTAGTTTTACAATAGTCTTTTGAACTGCAACTTGGAAATATAGATTTCTAACAGAAGAATTAAACGTATACAACAAAAACAAAAAACTTTTTTACAACAAACAAAACAATTTTAACAACAAAACTTAACAAGTATCATTAATTTAAGAAAAATAAATATCAATTTTAAAAAAAAGACGAATTTGAATAATTTTACACTAGTATTTTCAAAAGCAACATAGAAATATTAATACTTATTCACATATTTCACTTATTCACTGTATTCAATACTATATTTAATAAATTTGGATACACTTTAAGAATTTTCTAATCTATAATTAAATATTAGCTGTATATTTAATGTTACCCATGTTTTCAACATTAGTTCATAATCGTGAATTTTGTATTTTAAATACCATGTGTTCAGGTTCAGATTATTTTCACTTGAAATCATACAGAATTTTTTAACAGTTTGTTTTTGAAATCATTGAAGCAACTGTATTTAATATTTTTAACACCAATTTTCTAAGATTTTCTAACATTTTCCGATTATACATTCTTCAGAAGTATATTTCTAAATGCTACAATCACTTTACATATTGAAAAGATATCATTGAAGCAACTGTATTTAATATTTTTAATACCAATTTTCTAAGATTTTTTAACATTTTCCGGTTATACATTCCTCAAAAGTTATTATTACGTATTCTAAACAATAGAAAATATTAATTTTAAGAATAAAAAGACGAATTTAAACAAATTTTATTAGTTTTACACTATTTTTTCTCACCTCCAACACGGATATATCAATTTTAACAGAAGAATTAAACGTATATTTTAGTTTTTAACAACAAAAATGTAATAAGTATCATTAATTAAACAAAAATAAATATCAATTTTCAAGAAAAGACAATTTTTTACACAAATTTTCAACTTTGAAATACATTTGCTTACATATATTGTTACAGTATATTACTAAACTTAAACTTTTTAAAAAGTTTGATTGTCTTTACAATCGGTTCATACTTATATTTTTCACGTCTTGACTGCATTCAAAATCTTACAACAAAATTATACTTTTATTATTATTATTATTATTATTATTATTATTATTCTAGAAAACCTAAAAAATCGTTTCTTGCTGCTTTAGACACTTGACATATTAAAACTACTCTACCCATATAATTAATCAAATTAGGACATGATTCATCTTACACTTCAAAATTTCTGAATTTTTACAATACTTATTTTCATCAAACTTTATTCTTGATCCTATATATTTTAATAGCACAGAATTTTAACATCTGTTTTTATCTAATTATCAGAAAATTATTAAAACACCCAATAACATTTTCCAAACATGAATATTATCTTTACAATTTAATAATGCAAAACATACACGAATACAACGTTTAATTTTTACAAACATTTCATATTTCAAACCAAACTATTCGAAATTTTCACAACATAAGAGCAAACATTAGACGAAATTTTTAATATTAATATTGCTTAGATCTTTTCATCATAACTTTTAACTATGATAATTATTCATTTTTAGGTTGATTGTCGAAAAACTGTAACTGAAATTACATAAACTTAATGAAAAAACTATGTTCTCACACAATTTCTTGAAATTCAACAAAGAATTGACTATTACTCCAATACTTATCTACTTCAATCTCGACTCTCGATAGTATATAGATATTGCGTCATTACATACTTACAACTCTTTTCAAACGTTTATCAGAAAATCAAGTCAATCAAAGTCTAGTAGTTATCACACCTGTTCCTCAGAAATATTACTATCATATGAAACAGTAAAGAAAATTAATAGATATTTAATATTTAATAACCTCATACGTGAAATTACTGCCGAATGAGAATACTAATAATCAATAAAATCAACTGTTTGACAAAAAAATAGTACAGATTACCGAAAATTCAAATCATTTTTTCTACAAAAATTACAAAAATTAACAAATGAATGTCAAGTTAGAGAAATAACCATAAAAAAATAATGAACATATTTACAAATTTATTAAAATCACACAAATGAATTAGTTATTTATCCAATCTAAAAATTATATGTAAAATTTATGCAAACATGAAAAATAATTATAAATCTGGCAATTGTTGTAGCATATACTTTTTCAGCATTTATTTATAGTTGTTCATTGTGGAGGTTTAAAAATATAAAAGTCGATATTTTATTTTAAAAAGTCGGAATATTTTTACCAAAATTGTGTAGGAACGTGTTTTATCGGTGGTGCATACATACAATTTTGCATCTAAAATCACTTGCCTTTGATTTAGCCAGTCCCAAGTCTGGATAAAGGTGAGGGCAAAATGGTGATTCTTATAATCTGCACTGCATTCAGTATATAAGTTAAATGTCTCCTCTCTAAAACCATGCTTCATAAAGAAAAGAATGGCTTAATCTTTTCCTGGGAAATGCCGGGTAGGTTAGTAGTTATATAACTTAAATGTCTCCTCTAAAAACGTGCTTCATAAAGAAGAGAATGGCTTATTCCTAACCCGCGCAACGCCGGGCGGGTCAGCTAGTAATATGTATAACAAATAATATATATTAAATGATGCATAATGTATTCTCACCATTTAGATTGAGGATTTTCTTAAAGCCACACATATTTTCCTTTAAAAGGATAATTAGTATGCGAAATTATGCACAACAGTACTAATGAATGAGAGAAGCTGTTTTAAAGTTTTAACTTAAGACGTAGCATACTTTTAATCTTTCGTATTCAAGTGAAATGAGACCGTCTGTTTGAGGAAGTGTCCACTAAACCTTTTTTTTCAGTGAAATGGGTTGACCTAGTACAGTTTTTTACCCATCATTGCTAATTACTTCGGCTTAAAATGACAAAACATAATAAATTTACTCAGAAATGCTACGCCAGACACGCTAATAACAAGTGAAAAACAAAGTCAAAGCCTCAGACTGTTGAGTAATTGTTATACGAAAAACAAATCGATGCAGGACTTGGGAATTCCAAAGATTGTTATTCATATTTCAGCTATTTATTACAGCTTATTATTATTTTTACTATTATTTAGCATGCATCGTGGCAAGCAATGGCTATGTTATTAATGTGTGGCAGGTACCATGAACCACCAATTTGTAGGGCTAGTAATATTTTTTAAGTGCAGATTAACAAGGTGATATAAATCAGTGCGTGTGCCAGTTTAAAAAAAAAATCCTTTTAACAAATCGGACTTTTACTCAGATTGAAAAAAGGAGATGTTTTGAAATACGCATTTCATTCTATTTAAAATATTGGGTACCTACCGGTGGAATGCCAAAGGTTAGCAAAAATTATGAAGGATCTAAGGTTAAAAGTTATTAGATGCACCATGCACCTGCTGAATAAGATATATGAACTACCCCACTGGTTTTATTTTTACTTATATTTAAATATTTAATTTAGGTATAAGCAAAATTCAAATTAGAATGCTTATTGAAATATCATCTTTAAGTTAAGTGAATCTAATAATTGTAAAATCATAAGCAGATGCATATGTTTTTTAAGAATTAGTGTACTGAACAAAGTACCATAGTTTCAAACTGTTCCATTTTTTTGTGTTCGATAGGGTTTATTTTTTTATAAAATAAATATCATGGTCAAATTTGTTCATGAAAACATTATGTAACGGAATTCTTCGTGTGGCCCTATAAATGAATAATAAATATTCTTTACATCGCATTTCTTACGGAATACATATTTTAGTGCACTTCAAGATTGACTATCGATTTCATTCTGTTTGAAAAGTTGTAAAACCATTAAAATGCACTTGAAACATTTTTTCCATTGCCGAAATATAACGAAAACACCTTGACTGTCCTTGTTATTGAACTGTACATCCAGTTTTCATAAAATTTGCATTGACTCGAAAAAATACTACAACAAATATATATTAAAAATTTCAAAGCATTCGGTTGGATAATTTTTGCTCTGTTGTATGTGGACGGATGGACCGTAAAGCGACTATAAATACTTACGCAATTATATAATTACGAACGCACCTAAAAATTAGTGTAACTAAGCGATTATTAGGTGCATTCGTAACTATATAAATATGTAGCACTTATAGTCGTTGGCTGGTCCGTCCATCTGTCGGTTAATTAGTATATTATTAATTAATATATTAAGATTTAACCCATTCACGGCTGGAACCTTTTACGAAATTTTAAATGTTATGTCAACAGTTAAAAAAAAAAAAAACAGAAATTTGTGCCTTATTAAATTAAGAAAATGCTCCGATTAAACAAGGCAAATTTTACAGTAAAATTTTACTAGTGGGGATAAACAAGAATTCTTAACCCCTTGCGGCGCGGTGGTATATCTATGAAACATTTAATTTTAATTCCCAAACTGCTGCCCAATTTTAATTCGCCACACTGGCACCGGATTTTTGGTAAAAAAGTTTACGGTTTATTGAATGCGTGAAAAATATATATGTGTATGTGTATGACTATGGCTAGTTCCTCCACCCCGAATTTGAAAAAAATCCGTCGGAGGGGGGCGCTGCAATCGCGATTTTTGTGCGATTTTCAAAAGTTATACCAGATGGAATTCCATCAACAGATGGTTTTCTCATCGCCTCCAATATCCATTTATTACATATTCATTCACTCATCATTTATTTTAATATTTATTTATTTATTATTTCATAATAAATATATTCAATAAACATTAACTTACCTTTCAATTCCTTTCCGGACGTTATCAACTTTATCTCATTCAGTAATCTTTCAACATCAATAGTTCTCCCGTCACGGACTCCATCTTTTATTTACAACCAACACCGGCAAAAGTCTATCTCCAACTGATCATATTTTTCCGTAACGATATTTTCCCCGCCAGATGGCGACTTGGAATATCGTAACATTAATCGAATCTCTCATCCGTTTCATCGAATCAAACTTTGATTCGTTCTGATGTCGTTTTCTCATTGGCTCGTTTCGTGGGCGTTGCTCCGAAACGTTGTTTTCAATCCGGTCAGTTTGATATAAATATACGATGCAGATTTCAATTCAACGCAGCTTTTATCTTCCTAACAATGGAAGTAGTTCAAGATACTGAATGGAGGCTGTGATGTAACACATATTCTATATATTACAAATTTTAAAAAAATTTCTCCAAAACTAAACTTTATACTATCTTAATTTTCTTATAATAATGTTCCGTACTTACTTCAAATTATTAAATTAAAATCTTGTTTCTAAATCTAATCTGTTAATCTTTATGCAGACGATATAAATTCTTAATTTGCCTTAAAAACTTTATTCCAGTATGCGTAAATTTAAAAAGATGGCTCTAAATTAAAAATATTCTTAATTAAACTTTATTTCTTAATATTCCAAATAAAACTAATTTCTTCTATGTTTTTATCAACCCTTTTAAAGGCAGTCTTATTAAATTTATTCCAAACCCATACCTTTCAAAAAATATCATTATTTTATTTTATCTATTTATTTATTTTTCCTCAATCAACCTTTGATAGTGTGCATAGCAATTAATTCATTTCTTTTCTTTTTCTCTTAAATTTAATAGTCTATAAAAATCGTCTTCCTAAGATATTTAAAATCCTGAGTGGATTATAAATTGGTTAAATAATACTTTTATAAAATAAATTTATCGTCTGTGGAAAATAGTCTCGAAGCTGGACAAGAATTCTGTTTACAAAAAAGAATGATGGTTTGAGGTTACAGAATGTTCTGGAATTTTCTTTTTAGTTTTAAAAGGTGGAAGCCTCGAGTTGAGAAGGAGGATTCTTGGGTTTCTTCTTCGATGAGTACGGCTCGCTGAAATAATGATGGAATGTTTGCAAAAGGAGCTTTTCCCTTTCTCATGATTACGGATTAAATAAATGAACTTACAGCAGCCAATGAGTAATTATTTGGATTCTCTACATCTATTTATTTATTTTCCTCGGTGGCCATGACTTCTCTGCGATGAAAGGAAACCCGGCGTTGATGTCTCTGGCTCCTAACTTTTAAATCGTCACATATATTTCTATTAATTTTTCAAGTGCTAGTCCCCCCCCCTCTTTTAAAATTTAATTTTAAAAGAAAAGCATTTTTAATAGTTATTGTTATTGTGTGTTCGTCTCCAAGTGCATATAAAATAATAATAATAAATAATAATAAAAAACAAATAATAAATTAGTTTTAAAATATCATCCCATTTCTAGAATTTTCTTTCTTGTTCTTCAGCTGATTGAATATCAAACGAATTAAATATTTTTTCTGTTTTAAATAACGGCTATTTTTATTTCCCAATCATTTCATCTTGTCTTGTATAAAGAACTTAATTTGTTACCGGTTGTGTAATTTCATTTAGGGTTTCCGGGTGTTGCACGTTCTGGCCACGAGCAATAAATGCTGTATTCTTGACAACACTAATTTTTTTTTAATTTTCCCCTTTGCTTATCATGTAACGGTCCTTTTTACCTGTACATTTTTTTGCTCGGATTGAGAATCTATTCTATGCCAAAAGACTTTTTTGGCGTTAGTAGTAGGAAAATAACAGTTTAAGCTCAGCCGCAGGATCAAGGAACCGTCCCTGCGCCCACCGTGCCACCGCCACCCTCCTGCGCAAACCGTGCCACCGCCACTCCCCTGCCCCTCACCATGCATCCCCTTCCATGAACGCCTCCTAGTGGAAAAAAAGGAACATTCTATTATAACAGGATAGGTGAACGACCTTCCCTATTCAAAAAATATTGTCAATCACATCTCAACACAGAATCATACTATATGATGAAGATTAAATTTATATTTGAATTTTGAACAACCGTAATTTTAATGAGTATTATTAATTAAGCGAAACAATTAAAATCTCAGTTTTTAACCATTTTATTTAGATTTCTTCAACTACAAGATGAGATTATCAATTTAACACAAGAAAGTTAAACATATATTTGAATTTTGCGTGATAGACATCTAAATGAGTAGTATTAATTAAGTAAAAACAATAGAAAATATCAAGTTTTATAGAAAAAGACTGATTTCTTACGAATTTTATCAACTTTATGATCAATGTAACGACTTAAAAGTTGAAAGTTAAACGTACATCCTAGTTTTTTCAACTGCTATAACCTTATGAGTATCGTTAATTAAGTAAAAACAATGGAAAATATCAAGTTTTATAGAAAAAGACTGATTTCTTACGATTTTTATCAACTTAAGAGAGAAAACTTAAACGTACATTTCAGTTTTTAAACAGCTATAACCTTAATAAGTAACTGCTATAAACTTAATTAAGTAAAAACAATGGAAAATATCAAGTTTTATTGAAAAAGACTGATTTCTTACGATTTTTATCAACTTAAGAGAGAAAACTTAAACGTACATTTCAGTTTTTAAACAGCTATAACCTTAATGAGTATTGATAATTAAGTAAAAAACAATGGAAAATATCAAGTTTTATAGAAAAAGACTGATTTCTTACGATTTTTATCAACTGCAACATCAGTGTATCGACTTACAAGTTGAAAGTTAAACATGCATTCTAGTTTTTCAACAGCTATAATCTTAATGAGTATCGTTAATTAAGTAAAAAACAATGGAAAATATCAAGTTTTATAGAAAAAAGACTGATCTCTTACGATTTTTTCAACTCAAACGTCAGAATATCAATTTGATAGAAAGAAATTTAAGCATGCATTCCAGTTTTGGACAACAATTTCCTTCATGAACATTATTAATTAAACAAAACAACGGAAAATATTAAATTTTTAACTGATTTCTTCATATTTTTTAGTTTTTGAACAGTCGTTACCTCAAAGAATATCAATAATTGAACAATTAACAAAGGGAACTAATGATTTTTTAACGAAAAATGACGAATTAAACGAGTTTGGTTAACTTTTACTCTAAATGGAAATTTCATCGTACTTTTATATACTAAGTAGAATTTTAATGCATAAACGAACACATTTCAATAAATACTCAACACACACACACAAATTTGAAAACAACACCTGCTTCTTGTGACGTCATATTGAAACCAAAACTCATTCCTTGGAAGTCCCACACCATGCCTTTTCACCCCCATCTCCCCCAATTTTTTACCTTAGGTAGGGAAATGGACAAAGCAATGACCTCTCATTCTTGTATATTTAAAAGTCTGAGAGAAAAAAAAGAGACATTTTATGCACTCCAATTTCATAACAGTTACCGCAATATCACAAAATTTGAATTTTGGAAGACATAATCAGTATAATTAATTAAACAAAATAATAAAAATATTATTTTTTAAGGGAAAAGGTGAATTTAAGCGAATTTGATTAGTTTTACAATAGTCTTTTGAACTGCAACTTGGAAATATAGATTTCTAACAGAAGAATTAAACGTATACAACAAAAACAAAAAACTTTTTTACAACAAACAAAACAATTTTAACAACAAAAACTTAACAAGTATCATTAATTTAAGAAAAATAAATATCAATTTTAAAGAAAAGACGAATTTGAATAATTTTACACTAGTATTTTCAAAAGCAACATAGAAATATTAATACTTATTCACATATTTCACTTATTCACTGTATTCAATACTATATTTAATAAATTTGGATACACTTTAAGAATTTTCTAATCTATAATTAAATATTAGCTGTATATTTAATGTTACCCATGTTTTCAACATTAGTTCATAATCGTGAATTTTGTATTTTAAATACCATGTGTTCAGGTTCAGATTATTTTCACTTGAAATCATACAGAATTTTTTAACAGTTTGTTTTTGAAATCATTGAAGCAACTGTATTTAATATTTTTAACACCAATTTTCTAAGATTTTCTAACATTTTCCGATTATACATTCTTCAGAAGTATATTTCTAAATGCTACAATCACTTTACATATCGAAAAGGTATCATTGAAGCAACTGTATTTAATATTTTTAATACCAATTTTCTAAGATTTTTTAACATTTTCCGGTTATACATTCCTCAAAAGTTATTATTACGTATTCTAAACAATAGAAAATATTAATTTTAAGAATAAAAAGACGAATTTAAACAAATTTTATTAGTTTTACACTATTTTTTCTCACCTCCAACACGGGTATATCAATTTTAACAGAAGAATTAAACGTATATTTTAGTTTTTAACAACAAAAATGTAATAAGTATCATTAATTAAACAAAAATAAATATCAATTTTCAAGAAAAGACAATTTTTTACACAAATTTTCAACTTTGAAATACATTTGCTTACATATATTGTTACAGTATATTACTAAACTTAAACTTTTTAAAAAGTTTGAATGTCTTTAGAAAGGGTTCATACTTATATTTTTCACGTCTTGACTGCATTCGAAATCTTACAACAAAAATATACTTTTATTATTATTATTATTATTATTATTATTATTATTCTAGAAAACCAAAAAAATCGTTTCTTGCTGCTTTAGACACTTGACATATTAAAACTACTCTACCCATATAATTAATCAAATTAGGACATGATTCATCTTACACTTCAAAATTTCTGAATTTTTACAATACATATTTTCATCAAACTTTATTCTTGATCCTATATATTTTAATAGCACAGAATTTTAACATCTGTTTTTATCTAATTATCAGAAAATTATTAAAACACCCAATAACATTTTCCAAACATGAATATTATCTTTACAATTTAATAATGCAAAACATACACGAATACAAAGTTTAATTTTTACAAACATTTCATATTTCAAACCAAACTATTCGAAATTTTCACAACATAAGAGCAAACATTAGACGAAATTTTTAATATTAATATTGCTTAGATCTTTTCATCATAACTTTTAACTATGATAATTATTCATTTTTAGGTTGATTGTCGAAAATCTGTAACTGAAATTACATAAACTTAATGAAAAAACCATGTTCTCACACAATTTCTTGAAATTCAACAAAGAATTGACTATTACTCCAATACTTATCTACTTCAATCTCGACTCTCGATAGTATATAGATATTGCGTCATTACATACTTACAACTCTTTTCAAACGTTTATCAGAAAATCAAGTCAATCAAAGTCTAGTAGTTATCACACCTGTTCCTCAGAAATATTACTATCATATGAAACAGTAAAGAAAATTAATAGATATTTAATATTTAATAACCTCATACGTGAAATTACTGCCGAATGAGAATACTAATAATCAATAAAATCAACTGTTGGACAAAAAAATAATACAGATTACCGAAAATTCAAATCATTTTTTCTACAAAAATTACAAAAATTAACAAATGAATGACAAGTTAGAGAAATAACCATAAAAAAATAATGAACATATTTACAAATTTATTAAAATCACACCTTTTTCTGGATTACAAACCACAATTTCTTGAAAAATTTAACACCGAATTTGTAAGATTTTAATCCTAGTATTACATACACTGAATAAATATTCAAAATTAACAACAAAATAATTCTTTAGTATCATCAATAAGCAGAAATTCTATATTAAAAGAATATTTTCGTCGTAGTACTTATAAAAATGAGAGTTTACAAACTGATTTTCGTAATTTTATCACATTTAAACTTAATTTTTATGCTTAAAACTTTATTTAATCAAATTTTATACTTTCTAATTCAGTAAAATTCAATACTTTTTTAGTTTTTAAACCAATACCACAATATTTATTTACATCAACTTGATTCTTTACCTTTTATATTTCCACATTACACAAGTGAGTTAAATACTAACTTGGAACGGGAGTTGAAATCAATTGATTCAATTCGATTTTCATCGTATACGCATTGCCCCTACACGAAATTTCTTACTTCTATAATCATCTAATGTATTAAAACTAATCTACTCATATTTTTAATCAATTCATCAGATGTTTAATCTCGCACTTCTGAATGATCATCCACCAAGTTGCTTAAAATATAAATACTATCTTTATAGTTTTAATGTAGTATACATGACTAATCTTGAGTTTCTATCTATACTATTAATCAAATTATCATATGTTTCATCTTACAGATCAACGATTTCTGAATTATCGTCCATCTAGTTGTTTAAAATATTAATAAAATGTTTATAGTTTTTGATTATACATAGTATGTATGAATACAATCTTTAATTTTTAACAGTTCATATTTCAAATAACCAATTTTCGAAACCAAACTATGTGAATTTTACCACAATGCTTATCATCATACAGAGATTTGTGTTTCATACTTTTTCTAAAAATTATCAGATATGTACGCCTCAGAGGAATTTCTATCATATGAATAAATGAAAAAAAAAATTAATTTATATTAAACGTACAACGAAATTTGATTGCAATATATATGTATTTAATAAAAATAAATAAATAAGCGATTATTTATACATTAAACGTTTACTAAATATATATTTCTTGCGTTATACAGATGTTTCAACAAGATGAACCAAAACAGCAGCAAACTTCAGAAATTAATGATCTGAATGATTCATCCCTAGCACATGTAGCATTAATGAATAATACATATGTAAGTACTTATATGAAAAATACTAGAATTCGTATATGTAACGTAATTAGAGTAATATAAAATGATTTGTCTTACTGCCTACACTTTAACAAATACCTTTTTACCTATATTGTTGAAGATAATCCTAATTGTTTGCATTTGTTTCTATTACAGATGTGTTTTATTTGCTACAAACACGTCTTATGTAAATGGAATTTGACAGAACAAACAAAAATCCATACAGGTGAAAAACCTTCCACTTGGGAAGATTACCAAATGCGGTTTTCAAGAAGATGTGAATCAAAAATGGACACATCATCATATAAAGCATCGTCAGTTATATGTAAACTTAGTGAAGATATTCAAAAATTAGTCAGACGTTTGAAAAATTTAGAAATAAAGGAAGATATTTAGACTATTTATCCATCATATTTTCTTAACAGTTACCACAATATCTCAAACTTAAAATTTGGAAGACATACACACAGCTGAAAAGAAATTTTGTTACCCGCGATTTTTCTAATCAGCGTGAATGTATAGATATTATTTTGCAATGTATTCTTTAAATGTTCACATAAATATTCTTTTATATACATTTATCGTTGTGTTTATTTTTCTAAAACCTATTACATTAACGGAATACATAACATTTTAAGTGAAACAACACTTTCACAACTTAAAAAATGTATAAGAACATACAAAATAAGCAGATGTATGAAAAAATATACAAGTTTACAGAATCATTTCAAAGTTTTCTAAAAAAAAAACAAAAAATATTTACAATATAAAAAAATTACAAAAGTGAAAAGAAAAAACACAAATGTAAAACAAAAAAATCACAAAGTGAAAATCTGAAAACAAAGTTTTTGAAAAAAGAAAATTTGCAACAAAAACTTTTTTTACAAAAACCAAAACTTCAAAAAATATTTTTACAAAAAAATTTTCTTCAAAAACATTTTTTACAAAAAAATTTTTTTTTCAAAAACATTTTTTACAAAAATTTCTTTTCAAAATAAGTTTTTGCAAAAGTAAAAAATAAAAAATCACAACGTTAAAAAAATGAAAAATTTTTGTAAAAAATGTTTTTAAAAAAAAACTTTTTTCGTGTAGGGGCAATGCGTATACGATGAAAATCGAATTGAATCAATTGACTTCAACTCCCGTTCCAAGTTAGTATTTAACTCACTTGTGTAATGTGGAAATATAAAAGGTAAAGAAGTTTAAATGTGATAAAATTATGAAAATCAGTTTGTAAACTCTCATTTTTATAAGTACTACTATGAAAATATTCTTTTAATATAGAATTTCTGCTTATTGATGATACTAAAAAATTATTTTGTTGTTAATTTTGAATATTTATTGAGTGTATGTAATACTAGGATTAAAATCTTACAAATTCGGTGTTAAATTTTTCAAGAAATTGTGGTTTGTAATCCAGAAAAAGGTGTGATTTTAATAAATTTGTAAATATGTTCATTATTTTTTTAGTTATTTCTCTAACTTGTCATTCATTTGTTAATTTTTGTAATTTTTGTAGAAAAAATGATTTGAATTTTCGGTAATCTGTACTATTTTTTTGTCCAACAGTTGATTTTATTGATTATTAGTATTCTCATTCGGCAGTAATTTCACGTATGAGGTTATTAAATATTAAATATCTATTAATTTTCTTTACTGTTTCATATGATAGTAATATTTCTGAGGAACAGGTGTGATAACTACTAGACTTTGATTGACTTGATTTTCTGATAAACGTTTGAAAAGAGTTGTAAGTATGTAATGACGCAATATCTATATACTATCGAGAGTCGAGATTGAAGTAGATAAGTATTGGAGTAATAGTCAATTCTTTGTTGAATTTCAAGAAATTGTGTGAGAACATAGTTTTTTCATTAAGTTTATGTAATTTCAGTTACAGTTTTTCGACAATCAACCTAAAAATGAATAATTATCATAGTTAAAAGTTATGATGAAAAGATCTAAGCAATATTAATATTAAAAATTTCGTCTAATGTTTGCTCTTATGTTGTGAAAATTTCGAATTGTTTGGTTTGAAATATGAAATGTTTGTAAAAATTAAACTTTGTATTCGTGTAGGTTTTGCATTATTAAATTGTAAAGATAATATTCATGTTTGGAAAATGTTATTGGGTGTTTTAATAATTTTCTGATAAGTAGATAAAAACAGATGTTAAAATTCTGTGCTATTAAAATATATAGGATCAAGAATAAAGTTTGATGAAAATAAGTATTGTAAAAATTCAGAAATTTTGAAGTGTAAGATGAATCATGTCCTAATTTGATTAATTATATGGGTAGATTAGTTTTAATATGTCAAGTGTCTAAAGCAGCAAGAAACGATTTTTTAGGTTTTCTAGAATAATAATAATAATAATAATAATAATAATAATAATAATAATAATAATAATAATAAAAGTATACTTTTGTTGTAAGATTTCGAATGCAGTCAAGACGTGAAAAATATAAGTATGAACCCTTTGTAAAGACATTCAAACTTTTTATAAAGTTTAAGTTTAGTAATATACTGTAACAATATATGTAAGCAAATATATTTCAAAGTTGAAAATTTGTGTAAAAAATTGTCTTTTCTTGAAAATTGATATTTATTTTTGTTTAATTAATGATACTTATTACATTTTTGTTGTTAAAAACTAAAATATACGTTTAATTCTTCTGTTAAAATTGATATATCCGTGTTGGAGGTGAGAAAAAATAGTGTAAAACTAATAAAATTTGTTTAAATTCGTCTTTTTATTTTTAAAATTAATATTTTCTATTGTTTAGAATACGAAATAATAACTTTTGAGGAATGTATAACCGGAAAATGTTAAAAAATCTTAGAAAATTGGTATTAAAAATATTAAATACAGTTGCTTCAATGATATCTTTTCGATATGTAAAGTGATTGTAGCATTTAGAAATATACTTCTGAAGAATGTATAATCGGAAAATGTTAGAAAATCTTAGAAAATTGGTGTTAAAAATATTAAATACAGTTGCTTCAATGATTTCAAAAACAAACTGTTAAAAAATTCTGTATGATTTCAAGTGAAAATAATCTGAACCTGAACACATGGTATTTAAAATACAAAATTCACGATTATGAACTAATGTTGAAAACATGGGTAACATTAAATATACAGCTAATATTTAATTATAGATTAGAAAATTCTTAAAGTGTATCCAAATTTATTAAATATAGTATTGAATACAGTGAATAAGTGAAATATGTGAATAAGTATTAATATTTCTATGTTGCTTTTGAAAATACTAGTGTAAAATTATTCAAATTCGTCTTTTCTTTAAAATTGATATTTATTTTTCTTAAATTAATGATACTTGTTAAGTTTTGTTGTTAAAATTGTTTTGTTTGTTGTAAAAAAGTTTTTTGTTTTTGTTGTATACGTTTAATTCTTCTGTTAGAAATATATATTTCCAAGTTGCAGTTCAAAAGACTATTGTAAAACTAATGAAATTCGCTTAAATTCACCTTTTCCCTTAAAAAATAATATTTTTATTATTTTGTTTAATTAATTATACTGATTATGTCTTCCAAAATTCAAATTTTGGGATATTGCGGTAACTGTTATGAAATTGGAGTGCATAAAATGTCTCTTTTTTTTTCTCTCAGACTTCTAAATATACAAGAATGAGAGGTCATTGCTTTGTCCATTTCCCTACCTAAGGTAAAAAATTGGGGGAGATGGGGGTGAAAAGGCATGGTGAGGGACTTCCAAGGAATAAGTTTTGGTTTCAATATGACGTCACAAGAAGCAGGTGTTGTTTTCAAATTTGTGTGTGTGTGTTGAGTATTTATTGAAATGTGTTCGTTTATGCATTAAAATTCTATTTAGTATATAAAAGTACGATGAAATTTCCATTTAGAGTAAAAGTTAACCAAACTCGTTTAATTCGTCTTTTTTCGTTAAAAAATCATTAGTTCCCTTTGTTAATTGTTCAATTATTGAAATTCTTTGAGGTAACGACTGTTCAAAAACTAAAAAATATGAAGAAATCAGTTAAAAATTTAATATTTTCCGTTGTTTTGTTTAATTAATAATGTTCATGAAGGAAATTGTTGTCCAAAACTGGAATGCATGCTTAAATTTCTTTCTATCAAATTGATATTCTGACGTTTGAAATGAAAAAATCGTAAGAGATCAGTCTTTTTTCTATAAAACTTGATATTTTCCATTGTTTTTTACTTAATTAACGATACTCATTAAGATTATAGCTGTTGAAAAACTAGAATGCATGTTTAACTTTCAACTTGTAAGTCGATACACTGATGTTGCAGTTGATAAAAATCGTAAGAAATCAGTCTTTTTCTATAAAACTTGATATTTTCCATTGTTTTTTACTTAATTATCAATACTCATTAAGGTTATAGCTGTTTAAAAACTGAAATGTACGTTTAAGTTTTCTCTCTTAAGTTGATAAAAATCGTAAGAAATCAGTCTTTTTCTATAAAACTTGATATTTTCCATTGTTTTTACTTAATTAACGATACTCATAAGGTTATAGCAGTTGAAAAAACTAGGATGTACGTTTAACTTTCAACTTTTAAGTCGTTACATTGATCATATAGTTGATAAAAATCGTAAGAAATCAGTCTTTTTCTATAAAACTTGATATTTTCTATTGTTTTTACTTAATTAATACTACTCATTAAGATGTCTATCAAGCAAAATATATGTTTAACTTTCTTGTGTTAAATTGATAATCTCATCTTGTAGTTGAAGAAATCTAAATAAAATGGTTAAAAACTGAGATTTTAATTATTTCGCTTAATTAATAATACTCATTAAAATTACGGTTGTTCAAAATTCAAATATAAATTTAATCTTCATCATATAGTATGATTCTGTGTTGAGATGTGATTGACAATATTTTTTGAATAGAGAAGGTCGTTCACCTATCCTGTTATAATAGAATGTTCCTTTTTTCCACTAGGAGGCGTTCATGGAGGGGGATGCATGGTGGGGGCAGGAGAGTGGCGGTGGCACGGTAGGCGCAGGGACGGTTCCTTGATCCTGCGGCTGAGCTTAAACTGTTATTTTCCTACTACTAACGCCAAAAAAGTCTTTTGGCATAGAATAGATTCCCAATCCGAGCAAAAAAATGTACAGGTAAAAAGGACCGTTACATGATAAGCAAAGGGGAAATTTAAAAAAAAATTAGTGTTGTCAAGAATACAGCATTTATTGCTCGTGGCCAGAACGTGCAACACCCGGAAACCCTAAATGAAATTACACAAACGGTAACAAATTAAGTTCTTTATACAAGACAAGATGAAATGATTGGGAAATAAAAATAGCCGTTATTTAAAACAGAAAAAATATTTAATTCGTTTGATATTCAATCAGCTGAAGAACAAGAAAGAAAATTCTAGAAATGGGATGATATTTTAAAACTAATTTATTATTTGTTTTTTATTATTATTTATTATTATTATTTTATATGCACTTGGAGACGAACACACAATAACAATAACTATTAAAAATGCTTTTCTTTTAAAATTAAATTTTAAAAGAGGGGGGGGGGGGACTAGCACTTGAAAAATTAATAGAAATATATGTGACGATTTAAAAGTTAGGAGCCAGAGACATCAACGCCGGGTTTCCTTTCATCGCAGAGAAGTCATGGCCACCGAGGAAAATAAATAAATAGATGTAGAGAATCCAAATAATTACTCATTGGCTGCTGTAAGTTCATTTATTTAATCCGTAATCATGAGAAAGGGAAAAGCTCCTTTTGCAAACATTCCATCATTATTTCAGCGAACCGTACTCATCGAAGAAGAAACCCAAGAATCCTCCTTCTCAACTCGAGGCTTCCACCTTTTAAAACTAAAAAGAAAATTCCAGAACATTCTGTAACCTCAAACCATCATTCTTTTTTGTAAACAGAATTCTTGTCCAGCTACGAGACTATTTTCCACAGACGATAAATTTATTTTATAAAAGTATTATTTAACCAATTTATAATCCACTCAGGATTTTAAATATCTTAGGCAGACGATTTTTATAGACTATTAAATTTAAGAGAAAAAGAAAAGAAATGAATTAATTGCTATGCACACTATCAAAGGTTGATTAAAGGAAAAATAAATAAATAGATAAAATAAAATAATGATATTTTTTGAAAGGTATGGGTTTGGAATAAATTTAATAAGACTGCCTTTAAAAGGGTTGATAAAAACATAGAAGAAATTAGTTTTATTTGGAATATTAAGAAATAAAGTTTAATTAAGAATATTTTTAATTTAGAGCCATCTTTTTAAATTTACGCATACTGGAATAAAGTTTTTAAGGCAAATTAAGAATTTATATCGTCTGCATAAAGATTAACAGATTAGATTTAGAAACAAGATTTTAATTTAATAATTTGAAGTAAGTACGGAACATTATTATAAGAAAATTAAGATAGTATAAAGTTTAGTTTTGGAGAAATTTTTTTAAAATTTGTAATATATAGAATATGTGTTACATCACAGCCTCCATTCAGTATCTTGAACTACTTCCATTGTTAGGAAGATAAAAGCTGCGTTGAATTGAAATCTGCATCGTATATTTATATCAAACTGACCGGATTGAAAACAACGTTTCGGAGCAACGCCCACGAAACGAGCCAATGAGAAAACGACATCAGAACGAATCAAAGTTTGATTCGATGAAACGGATGAGAGATTCGATTAATGCTACGATATTCCAAGTCGCCATCTGGCGGGGAAAATATCGTTACGGAAAAATATGATCAGTTGGAGATAGACTTTTGCCGGTGTTGGTTGTAAATAAAAGATGGAGTCCGTGACGGGAGAACTATTGATGTTGATGGATTACTGAATGAGATAAAGTTGATAACGTCCGGAAAGGAATTGAAAGGTAAGTTAATGTTTATTGAATATATTTATTATGAAATAATAAATAAATAAATATTAAAATAAATGATGAGTGAATGAATATGTAATAAATGGATATTGGAGGCGATGAGAAAACCATCTGTTGATGGAATTCCATCTGGTATAACTTTTGAAAATCGCACAAAAATCGCGATTGCAGCGCCCCCCTCCGACGGATTTTTTTCAAATTCGGGGTGGAGGAACTAGCCATAGTCATACACATACACATATATATTTTTCACGCATTCAATAAACCGTAAACTTTTTTACCAAAAATCCGGTGCCAGTGTGGCGAATTAAAATTGGGCAGCAGTTTGGGAATTAAAATTAAGTGTTTCATAGATATACCACCGCGCCGCAAGGGGTTAAGAATTCTTGTTTATCCCCACTAGTAAAATTTTACTGTAAAATTTGCCTTGTTTAATCGGAGCATTTTCTTAATTTAATAAGGCACAAATTTCTGTTTTTTTTTTTTTTTTTTTAACTGTTGACATAACATTTAAAATTTCGTAAAAGGTTCCAGCCGTGAATGGGTTAAATCTTAATATATTAATTAATAATATACTAATTAACCGACAGATGGACGGACCAGCCAACGACTATAAGTGCTACATATTTATATAGTTACGAATGCACCTAATAATCGCTTAGTTACACTAATTTTTAGGTGCGTTCGTAATTATATAATTGCGTAAGTATTTATAGTCGCTTTACGGTCCATCCGTCCACATACAACAGAGCAAAAATTATCCAACCGAATGCTTTGAAATTTTTAATATATATTTGTTGTAGTATTTTTTCGAGTCAATGCAAATTTTATGAAAACTGGATGTACAGTTCAATAACAAGGACAGTCAAGGTGTTTTCGTTATATTTCGGCAATGGAAAAAATGTTTCAAGTGCATTTTAATGGTTTTACAACTTTTCAAACAGAATGAAATCGATAGTCAATCTTGAAGTGCACTAAAATATGTATTCCGTAAGAAATGCGATGTAAAGAATATTTATTATTCATTTATAGGGCCACACAAAGAATTCCATTACATAATGTTCTCATGAACAAATTTGACCATGATATTTATTTTATGAAAAAATAAACCCTATCGAACACAAAAAAATGGAACAGTTTGAAACTATGGTACTTTGTTCAGTACACTAATTCTTAAAAAACATATGCATATGCTTATGATTTTACAATTATTAGATTCACTTATCTTAAAGATGATATTTCAATAAGCATTCTACTTTGAGTTTTGCTTATACCTAAATTAAATATTTAAATATAAGTAAAAATAAAACCAGTGGGGTAGTTCATATATCTTATTCAGCAGGTGCATGGTGCATCTAATAACTTTTAACCTTAGATCCTTCATAATTTTTGCTAACCTTTGGCATTCCACCAGTAGGTACCCAATATTTTAAATAGAATGAAATGCGTATTTCAAAACATCTCCTTTTTTCAATCTGAGTAAAAGTCCGATTTGTTAAAAGGATTTTTTTTTCAAAACTGGCACACGCACTGATTTATATCACCTTGTTAATCTGCACTTAAAAAATATTACTAGCCCTACAAATTGGTGGTTCATGGTACCTGCCACACATTAATAACATAGCCATTGCTTGCCACGATGCATGCTAAACAATAATAAAAATAATAATAAGCTGTAATAAATAGCTAAAATATGAATAACAATCTTTGGAATTCCCATGTCCTGCATCGATTTGTTTTTCGTATAACAATTACTCAACTGTCTGAGGCTTTGACTTTGTTTTTCACTTGTTATTAGCGTGTCTGGCGTAGCATTTCTGAGTAAATTTATTATGTTTTGTCATTTTAAGCCGAAGTAATTCGCAATGATGGGTAAAAAACTGTACTAGGTCAACCCATTTCACTGAAAAAAAAGGTTTAGTGGACATATCCTCAAACAGACGGTCTCATTTCACTTGAATACGAAAGATTAAAATTATGCTACGTCATAAGTTAAAACTTTAAAACAGCTTCTCTCATTCATTAGTACTGTTGTGCATAATTTCGCATACTAATTATCCTTTTAAAGGAAAATATGTGTGGCTTTAAGAAAATCCTCAATCTAAATGGTGAGAATACATTATGCATCATTTAATATGTATTATTTGTTATATATATTACTAGCTGACCCGCCCGGCGTTGCGCGGGTTAGGAATAAGCCATTCTCTTCTTTATGAAGCACGTTTTTAGAGGAGACATTTAAGTTATACAACTACTAACCTACCCGGCATTTCCCAGGAAAAGATTAAGCCATTCTTTTCTTTATGAAGCATGGTTTTAGAGAGGAGACATTTAACTTATATACTGAATGCAGTGCAGATTATAAGAATCACCATTTTGCCCTCACCTTTATCCAGACTTGGGACTGGCTAAATCAAAGGCAAGTGATTTTAGATGCAAAATTGTATGTATGCACCACCGATAAAACACGTTCCTACACAATTTTGGTAAAAATATTCCGACTTTTTAAAATAAAATATCGACTTATATGTTTTTAAACCTCCACAATGAACAACTATAAATAAATGCTGAAAAAGTATATGCTATAACAATTGCCAGATTTATAATTATTTTTCATGTTTGCATAAATTTTACATATAATTTTTAGATTGGATAAATAATTAATTCAAAATTTCTTCAACTACAACAATAGAAATTCTGATGGAAAAGTTGTACATAAAAAATTGCCTGCCTACAAATATTTTAAAAATTCCTAGACTTTTTGACAAAATTTTTTTAATTCCCTGATCCATACGAATCCTGTAAAAATGTATGCCTTTGATTTAGGTGGGTTAAAAAATGGTGCCCGCGCTATAAACAAGCATGTGTATGTTCATGTGAACATAATGTATATGAAAAATTACAGATATACAAAAACATATATACAGCAGAAAATAAATAAATTATATATAAGTATATAGTACAATTCCTCAAATCCAACAACTCTAAGCTACACTAATACATAAAATCTACACATTGATAATGTAAACAATACAACTAAGGATTTTTTAAAATAATTTTTGTACACATTTTAATATATAAATTCTAGTTAAAATGATTCAATACATGGTTTTTAATAAATAAAATATATATTTAAAATCAGGGGTAAAAATAAATTAGATACTGATATCACAGTTGATTGAAACCTTTTTAATTTTAATAAAAACCTTTAAATAATTTAACCTTTTAATAAAAACCTTTAAATTAAAATTTTTTAAAAGTAAAAAAGGCTAAACATTAAATAAAATTTCGACACTGATGTATTGACACTATTTTTATGTAAATTTTTAGTACTTTATTATGATACAAATTTCATCAAATAAAAAATATATGCATAATTAGTTTTACATTTATTTAATCTTTTGACTTTATCCTTTTAATAATTTAAATCTTTCTTTAACTTTTTTATTTTTTCTAATTGTACATAATTACTTAATAATTTTAAATGTTTAATTTTCTTGAAAGCATTCATTACATTTTTTATTCATTACAATAACAAATTAATGTTTTAAAAATATAAACAAAACAGCATAAATCTACATAACCTCTGGTCCATAACTATGTATATTTGAAGGAGTCTACTTTATATTCATTGCACATAATCAATCAGCATTTATTAGAAAAAAAAAATTATAAGAAGCCTAAAACTATATACAAAACATATTGTTGCTTTCCTCTGATCCAAATGTATTTAAAATATACTATACTATAAATATATTTGTACTCCATAAATAATGTATCTTAAAAATGCATTTTTTTTACAACTTATAAAACAAATAATTTAACTTCTTGAATAAAATGAAAACTTGAATAATTCTTTCCTATAAAATTTAAATATTTTTGAGTAGTACCACTATGAACTCCAAGCAACTATATTATATACTAAATTAACTATAAACAAAATATATTATTTATTAATTAACTATTAATAATATATATATATATATATATACATCTACACACAAATACATTAGAGAAATAAATAGCCTGTACAAAGTATGATACACAATACGTAAATAACATAGAAACACAAATATAGATAAGAGTAGAATGCAGAACTTATTTGGAATCCTAATTAAGAAAATTTTGACTGAGAATAAGAAAGAAAAAAAAACACATACCTATAATCCATATTGGAATGTTTTACATAAAATTCAACAATTCTTCTTGAATAATTAAGGTCTTTAATTCACTTTTCTTGATTGAAATTTTTTTTTATAGAGCTTCAGGATATACTATGTTCAATGTTCTTCCGTTAGGTGTTAGGATGTGAAGATTTTCAGATTTTCCAACTCTTGAACAACCCACATACAATTGGCCATGTGAAAAACATGGTTTAAGAAGATTGAGCCCTACGACTTTTAATGTTTGCCCTTGTGACTTGTTTATACTCATTGCAAAGCATAAACGAACAAGAAACTGAAGGCGCTTGAATTGGAAGGGAAAATCTGAAGGGATCATCGGTACTCTAGAAATAAATACATCTTCCCCTGCAGCATGTCCTGTCATTATGGTTGCTTTTATTATATTTGGCATAAGTTTTTTTTATACAGAGTCGTGTTCCGTTGTAGAGTGAAGGAGGCTGTAAATTTCTTAAAAGTATAATAGGTGCTCCTATCTTCAACTCCAAAATGTGTGATGGTAATCCGGATGGCTCTAATGTGTTCAAAAACTCTGTTGGGTAATTAACAGCTTCCTCTGTAACACATGTACTATCGATAGATTTATAAATGTGAAGATCACCAGGTAATTCCTGTAAAAGTTGTTTGTTGATAATCTTGGCTTCTTTATTTCTTGGTGCAAGAATTGCTCTTTCACACAGCCACGCATAATCTTTAAAGTGCTGTGTCACATTTGGAAATACTGCTTGTTTCAACTCTTCTTGGGGTTTCACAATCCTTCCAATGGTTTCCATTGCTATACTTCCATCCTGATTATTTGAAATCACTGTACCATTTCCGAGCAGCAGCAGATTGTTGGCAAACACCTGAGCAAAAGGATCACCATTAGCATGAACTCTCATATTTGTTGTCAATCGAAGTACTTGAATTCCATTCCAAATGTAAGATGATTTTAAGCAGGCCTGGATTTCATCTGCCCTGGTTCCGCGTTCAATAACTGGGAATGTTTGACGAAAGTCACCAGCTAAAACCATAGTGATCCCTCCCATTCTTTTATTATTATTTCTTATATCTCTCAAGGTAACATCAAGTGCTTCGAATGCGGCTTTATGAGTCATAGTACATTCATCCCAGACAATGAGCTTGCAATTCTTAAGAACTTTCGAATTTTCTGAATCTCTTGAAATATTAAATTTAGGATTCTCTGTGCTTGCCAAATTTAAAGGTAGCTTGAAGGCTGAGTGAGCTGTCCTTCCTCCTGTCAAAAGTGTTGCAGCAATGCCAGATAAAGCAACAGCAAGGGCAATCTCATTTTTCTGTCTCACTTTAGCCAAAAGAAGATTGATCAGGAATCTCTTGCCGGTTCCACCAGGAGCATCCAAAAAATATATACCACCTAGTTCACCAAAAACAGCATTTATAATTTTGTCGAATGCTTCTCTTTGATCTTGGACTAATTTCGGTTCATTCTCTTCCATGTACCCTGTAAGGACATCAGCATCGTAGTTTCTTTCCATAAGTTCTTCATTAGGTTTCGCTGAATATTGATTTCGATTTGGACGTGGAAGTCCAAATTTTAAGAGGTCTTTTCCACTCAACAATATAATCTTATCTTCAATGCAAATTAGAGCTTTGTTAAAGATGTCATCAGTATAGTCCAAATCCATATTATGTTGTTGTATACGGGTTTCATGCAAAATATCTTCAGACAAACTCTCTTTATGATTCATCCATAACTGTTCTGGAGCAGACACTGAGCACGTTTGTAACATAATAGCAAACAGGTTACGTAAAATTTTAGGTGATCGACAGAAAGCGGCTTCTTCTAATGCTGTGTTCCAATGTTCATCATTTTCCAGAAGACCTCTAAGCAGGCAAGCCTCTTTGAATGTTTCGCAGATCCTTCCATTAACTGTCTTCAAATCTGTATATGACACTGGACCTCGCACTTCATGCAGAAAGAGTCTCAAATGATAGGATTCAGAGTCATTTGGATGAACAGTGTAAATTCGGCCTAGTGCATCAGAGGCAAATATTCCTACTTGTTCGGGCACAACAATTTTTTTTTCTCCGTGGCCATCTTCTGCTTTCATTATTCCAAGTATAGTATTTGGGAACTTGATTGTACAGTAGGGAGCATGCGAAATCATCTTGGGTACAAAGTTTGAAAAAACCTGTTAGTTTTGTGTCATGTGGTGTCGCAGCGCGTTCAGCAGCATTTTCCTCTGTGAAATACACTCTCTGACCATTTTCAAGGTGAATGTCCAGATGAACAACTGTAGGGTGGTGTTCATGAATTCTGAAATTCAGTATTCTCCATATCGCCTCATTACTACTAATATATCTTCCCATTTCATACTGGCGAATTTCATCAATATCATTATTTCTGTTGGTTACTTCAAAGGCAGCCATATCTGAACCCTTGTTAACATATTTGCAAACATATTTGATAGATTTCACTGAATTGCAAAATTCGACATTAATGTGAGCATTGAAGATTTTACTCAAAAAAGGACAATATGGAACAATCCAGGTACTATCCACAGGTATATCTAAACCTCTAACTTTGATATTAGCAGTGAAACCTCCGTCTTCGGGTTTTCTTCGTAGATAAAGTGGATATCCATCTTTTCCAGTTTGAGTCTTCTTCAAAAAATTTCGTGGATATCGTTTTGTGCAGATTCCATTCTTCATGCATGTAGAACCTTGATTTATGGATCTACAGGGACCGTGTACCATCTGTTTTGTAACAATATCAAAAAGCTCTGGATCTTCTTGTGAATCAGGGATTTCAGCACTAATAAAGTCATCAACTCTGTGTACGTGTAATGTCTCTTTGAGCCAAATCAATATGTGCGCATGAGGAAGTCCTCGGTTCTGCCACTCTTTTGTGTACATGTCACATTGAACTTCTCCAAAAACTTTTTTCATTCCTAATGAGATCCATAAGTGATTTGTGTTTTTGGTGAAATACTCTCGCAGACAAATCATGACGATCTTGTGCTCTTTGCCCATCAAACAGTTCTTGTTGTATCTCGCTCCATTTTGGATTACATGTAAATGTGATGAAAAGATCAGGTCTACCATAGTTTCTGACATAAGTCATGGCATCTTGAACTCGCTCATGCATGTACCTTGGACCTCCAGTGAAAGAAGATGGCAAGATGATTAAACGACCAATGTCAGTAACATTTCCATCATTATTTATTGCATCCTTCAAATGTTCATACTTTTCCACTCGCAATGACTTCTGATTCATTCGAAGGAATCTGAGCCTTTCAGATTCTATCTTAGCATACATGTCTACAATGTACTGATGGAACAGATCTTTGCTTCTGAGTATAATGTTGAAATTTGAAGAACGGTACATTATCCGGTGAGCATAAAAATCCATTGCTGAAATTTTTTTATTTGTTGGCACTCTTGTTATTGGATTTACTTGTTGCAGTTCAAAATGATAACCGTCTTCCCCTTTCCAAAACATGAGTGGATATTGCAGTGAATCATACGACCTGTGAGTATCAGGAATTCTTTTGAGTGTGCCACTTCTTTCTTCCAAAATAATATCTCTTGGCCCATGTTGTTCTCCCACCATGATTACAGCCACCTCTGCAGTCGTGAGTGCATTGTATCGCCTTTCATGATCACCATGAGGTGTTTTGTCAGCTAAGATTCTAATTTTCATTTCAGGGCCCATGTTTTCCTTTGCTAATTTGAAACTACAAACGTAAGAGTTATGTTCATGAAGCATATTCTGCAACTGCATTACAATATTTTGTTTTGTTTCTGGAATATTTCTGCAACGCTGTTCTACTTGTTCTTGACCATCTCCAACAAAGTATACTTGCAAAAACTTTGGATGTTCATTTTCTAAAGGCAGCAGGCTACCAATACGATGATATACCTGACCTTGAATTTTAAATGTTGGCATAAAACCAGGTTCCCTTATTTCTTTTGTAGTACCAAAAGAGGTCATTTGAAAACAGGCATTATATATTTTAATATTACTTTGGAAATGCTTATCATCAAATGATTCTCCTGTGAGGAAGGTAAGCAAGGGCTCCGGAGGATCTGTGAGTGATGGTAATTGATTTTTTTCCTCCACTGCAGCACATACCCTGGGTTTCACCCCTCCATTTCTTTGCTTCACAGAATTGGCAGGTAATTGACATAGATCCTATCATGCCTAAAGACTCGGTTGCATAATCTATTGATGGGTCATAATTAAAAGCTACATTCTCAAAATTTCTGTTGAGTCTTCGAATAGCTGTTGATCGATTTCTAGCTGCTTGTAATCTTGCTTCTCGTTCTGGAGTATTTTCAGCAATTCTCCTTCTTTGGAATCTTTCTCTGTCCTCTTTTTGTCTTGTTTCTCTTTCGGGGATATCTTCATCTTCTCTTCTTCTCTGTGCTCTCTCTCTGTCTTCTTGACGTCTTACTTCTCTGACTGGGTTAGTTTCAATCTCTCTTCTTCTCTGTGCTCTCTCTCTGTCTTCTTGACGTCTTTCTTCTCTCATTGGGGTGGTTTCAGCTTCTCTTCTTCTCTGTTCTCTTTCTCTGTTTTCTAAAAGTCTTCCTTCTCTTACTGGGGTAGTTTCTGTTTCTCTTCTTCTTTGTTCTCTTTCTCTATTTTCTAGACGTCTTACTTCTTTGACTGGGGTAGTTTCAATTTCTCTTCTTCTCTGTCTTCTTGACGTCTTTATTCTCTTATTGGGGTGGTTTCAGCTTCTCTTATTCTATGTTCTCTTTCTCTGTTTTCTAAACGTCTTTCTTCTCTTACTGGGGTAGTTTCAGCTTCTCTTCTTCTTTGTTCTCTTTCTCTATTTTCTAGACGTCTTACTTCTCTGACTGGGGTAGTTTCAATTTCATTTCTTCTCTGTGCTCTCTCTCTGTCTTCTTGACGTCTTTCTTCTCTTACTGGGGTAGTTTCAGCTTCTCTTCTTCTTTGTTCTCTTTCTCTATTTTCTAGACGTCTTACTTGTCTGACTGGGGTAGTTTCAATTTCTCTTCTTCTCTATGCTCTCTCTCTGTCTTCTTGACGTCTTTCTTTTCTTACTGGGGTAGTTTCAGTTTCTCTTCTTCTTTCTTCTCTTTCTCTATTTTCCTGACATCTTGTATCTCTTTCAGGGGTGGTTTCCATTTCTCTTCTTCTTTGATGTCTTTCTCTATCTTCTCTCTGTCTGACTCTCAAACATTTTTTTTTCCTGGGAGGCATGTTTCTCTAACTTAGCTTAATCAACTGATTTATTTATAAATAACAAAAGTCTGAAAATCAAATGAAGTTAATTTAATATAAATTAAAAAAAAATACTTACCAAAAAACGAACCAAAATCACCCAGTTCTGGGCAAACACCTAAAATACGAATGAGAATAAATATTTTTTGTAAAATTGGAAAAAGAAGCAATTAGAAACACTTTTGTATAACATAACTGAAATTTAAAAAACCATGAAAATAAAAATAATAATGCACATAAAATTAGGGATGCTATTTCTTAAAATTGCATTTTCTAGTCTTTAGCGTTTAAAATATCGCATTGTTGCAGTTTCCTGAAAGTATACTTGTTAATACAAAGAATAAATTACTGCCAGGTATGGGGTGTAACATCATGTGCATAATGTTCTTAGAAGTAGAGATTATTTTAGATTTTTCTTTTTTTTTTAATGAAACAGTTTAGTTCAAAATTGGTCATAAAATAGATTTTCTATTTTTAATATTAAATGCAATGTTGTTTAATTAAGATTGTTTTGACACGGCACTTTTAATATAAGATAATATAAATTTTGTTATATTATAAGACTTATATTATAAGATAATATAAATTTTGTTAATACATACAGCACATTTACTCGTACAAATTAAAATTTTAAATGGCCTTTTTCTCCACATTCATATTTTTGTCACTTTACTGTTTCAAAAATGCTATATCTTTTTTGCATTTAAGACAAAAAAAATTCTGGTGCGTATTTTCTTTTTTATATGCAATAAATTCAATTAGCCTCCATTTTTTGGTTATTTTTTTTTAAGTATACGAAGATGTTTTGTATTTTATCATTTTTTCTATGTATACCATTAGTTACATTAAATGTAATGCCAGATGCATCTAAAAATTCATGCGTAGTTTTGTTTAATACACATTTGAAAATCTTTAAAACTTTTAGTAAAAATATCAATATTTAGAAAATCAATAACGATTTTAAAACATGCATTTTTTAAAAAACACTATTAAACTGAAGAAGGAAAAAAGAAAAAGGAAATATATGTATGGAGTTCATTTTCTGAAATCCATGATTTTAAAATATAGAAATGCATAAAATCCGCACACTATAGCAAATGCAAACAGTGATATTTAAAGTTAAAGGGCTAGTTTGGGCACGCCAAAAAGACATGCTCACTGTTGCTAATTTTATGATAGAAATTTATAAAAATATCGCAATTGCATTTTTTTTGGGGGGGGGGGGGCGTGTATTAGATAGCTGAGAAACTATCTGTATAAAAGCCAATTTTTACTATTTTTTTATTTTTATTTTACAGCAGATTTCTTTTTAATGGGGAAGATTTCCCTTTCAAAACCAGTTCCAAAAATAAGTGTCCCCGTTAAAAATATTTAAAAAAATAATAAAAAAAATCAAAACCCTTTGTACAGATTGATTAATTGTCTAATGTAAGAAATTATTTTAAAATATTGAAAGATATTTTCATAAATTTCTTCCATAAGATTAGTATTCATAAATTCACTTAACTAAAGTAAACAAAAGTTTTTTTTTTAAATGAAATGATACACTCATTAATAAACAATTCCGGTTAAAATGACTTACATTGTGCTTTTTAATGAAAAGTGTATGTAATTAAGGAGGAAAAAAAATCTTCAATTTTTGGCACAGATGTCTAATATAGTGGTACTTGGTGAAAACCCCATTTTCAAATACCAGTTGTATGTTGTTTAAAAAGGAGAATAGCACCAAAAAAAAAAACAGTTTAATAACTATAGAAGAAACAAACTTTTATAACAAACATAACAACTTTAACAAACATAATTTTAAATAAAATTAAATTAACAATTTATTATTAAGTAAACAACATCTGTTTTACCATATCAATCAAAATAATAAAACTTCAGCACCAATATTTAGGGTTTATTTATGTTTGTATTTACGTTTTTAAAAATAAATATCAATAAATGAATGAAAAAAAACTAATGGGTACTTTTCATCCCGAGTGCAGAACCAGCGCAACGCTCTGACATATGTCACAGACTCTTGCGAACGTCTGCAGACTACATTTTAACTGTTAAAAAAAAATTGCTATGCGCCATTGTAATTTGATCTGTACAAAATGCGATTGACGAAGCTCCAATTCCGGTTAAACTATAAATCAAGGACGAATCTATTTTTAATTTTCAGAAAAATTTACAAAACATAATCATTTTCAAAATTTCATTTCAAAACTTCCAAAACTTAAAAAAAGAAGAAAAAAATCGGTTATAAATCCGAAAATTAAATGTATCAAAATTTTGACATATGGTCTTTAAAAAAAAAATCAATTTTGTTAATTGTGCAACGAAAAATTGCGAATTTTGGCACAGATCTAGAGAAAAACGCGATTTTTGTCAGAAGATTGAAAAAAAAAAAAAAAAAAAAAAAAAAAACCGCAAATTAATCAAAGGATTGCAAAAAAACGGCAAATTTCATTAACAAAATCACAAAACAAAAACCATTAAAAAATCTCAAGAAAGCAATTTTGTCAAAAGGTTGCAGGTAGACGCAAAGTTTGACCAGGTATCACGAAAAAACGTAAATTTTATCAAAAGATAGTGGGAAAATGACAAATTTCAACAAAAGCCTCTCCCTCCCCCCTCCTCCCGAAAAAAAAAATTGTAAACAGATTGCAAAAACAGCAAATTTCACCAAAAAAAAAAAACAAAACAAAAAAAAACAAAAAAAAACGACATTTCTTTAAAAGATTGCAAAATTTGTCAAAATATCGAGAAGAAAGGCAAATTTTTACCAGTATTTAAAGTATTAAGGTATTAGTATCTAAAACATCACTATTAGAGGAAAAAACGCAAATTTCATCAAAGGATCGCAAAAAAGACAAATTTTGTCAAAATGTCTCGAAAAACGGCAAATTTTATTAAAAAACTGGAAAATAAATTTCGTCATGAAATCATGAAAAAACGTAAAGTTTCGTTAAAAGATAGTGATAAAACAACGAATGTCGTCAAAATATCCCGAAAAAGCTCGCATTTTGTTCAAGTATCACGAAAAAACACACATTTCGTCAACAGATTGCAGAAATAATCAATCAATAAATCTCGTCAAAAGGTCCTGGAAAAAAAAAATGGCAAAATTTCGCAGAAAGATCACAAAAAACGACAAATTTTGTCAAAAAAGCACGAAAAACCCGCAAATCTTGTTAAATGATTGGGAAAAAAAAAGAAAAAGAAACAGAGACCATAGTACCGGGAGTGGATTTTCCTTCCGTTTCGGATAACCTAGGATAGTGCTAAAAATTCTGAGGTTAAAAATAACTTAATTTTAAAAGTATTTCCTTTTTAAGTTAATGACAAATATGTGGGTGGTTTTGAGTGCACGTAACGTAATGCGAAGAATTGGTAAGAGGACATTTGTCTTTACGTTCTGGAGACTGTTTTTAAAAAATTTTCTTGTTTGCAGACTGCCGAAAAAAATTCTGATGCTGGGCTTTTGATTTAACAGGGTATTAGTGTCATAGTATATACATGTATATATTACATATAAACTCAAACAAACAAATAAATTACATAAGATATGCAAATATATGTATACCAGCATTTGAAATCCTTGGTGGTCTGCTGGTCAACGACCACTATAAATTCAATCGGACCACTAATTAAAAAATTTAGTGGTCTGCAGCACCAGTAACCCCCCCCCCCCTCGCACACTTTTCTGATAGGTAAACACAAATTTTCTCTCTCTAAGAAAAACGAAAGAAATACGAATCACAAAATTTTATTTTATTTAAAAAAAAATATATATATATATATAAAAAAATATTACATTCATCCTTACATTTATTTGGAATAAATGATCGGAAATAAAATACATACTTAATAATTTTATAGCTTTTGTTTATGTGCTGTGTACTTTTTTTTTTAGCAATGTATAATTTTATATTTTATTATGCTAAAATTTCTGGGGAGCTGCAAAAAAATTTGGTTCATATTCTAGTAAGAGGGGGAGGGGGGGGGCGTTGTGGCGTTGTCATGCAATGAGTTAAAGGTATGACAGAATTTTTTATGGCAAGCCAGTGATGAGGATTTCGGACCAGTAATTTTTTTGGTACTACTCTGTTATCCCGCCGACCAAAAAATCATCGCCAAATACTAAGATTAAATGCCAATAATGGATGACCATGAATGTCACGTTCATTGATATTAAATACGATAAAGGTGCTTAAAACGTCATGGCGTGCTTTTATTTCAACTTTTTATTTGTATTTTTATTAATATCCTAATAATTATATAATAATTAATAAACCTAATAATAATATTGTTTTTTCGTTATTTAAAATAAAAAATACGTCAATAAGTATAATCTGACAATTAGTTTGGCGATTGGTATAATTTGGCGAAATTGGTCGAAGGGATACCAGAGTAGTACCCTTTTTTTTAATCAATTCTACCGCTGTATATAGTACACTGCCTCAAATCCACAACTTCAAAATACACAAATTCATAAAATCCACCCATCATAGCTCATGTAATTAGTGAAAGTTAAAGTTAAGATATAATAGGAAAAAATGAAGAATTTTTCTAGTATTTATAAAATTTATCCACATTTTAATATGTAATTTTGGTTAAAAATGACTAAAATAATATAATAAGATTATTGTCCAATTAAACAAATGCATTGAGCTCGCAGGCTATTCACATTAATTAATATATAACAGCGTTATTTTTTCAAAGAATAATGCTTCTTGGAAAACAAATTAAGGAGGTGGAATTATCTCTCTTCCCTGTTTTGTTCCTAACCATTCAACACCCGAAAGCAAAATTAATTTTGAAGACTTTTATCAGAATGATCATATATCTAAAATTCTATAAATCAGATAATTCTGCATGAAAAACCCATTTAACTAAATTAAGGGGAGGGTGGATGGCGGTACTTAGCTTCTGTTTCCCCTTGTATTTATCCAATGAACTCCCAAAACTAATCAGGACAGCATCTTAATTTCAGGAATTTCATTGCTCCGGGGGAATGTCCCCCCGAGCTTTCCTCTGAATTCAACACTGCTCCAAACACCCATAACCCTTTCACATCAACAACAGCCATAGCGGATTAGTAGCCTAATAGATGAAAAAAGAAATCCAAAAAATTTACTCACTTGATGAACACTTAAAGAAATCCAACAGTTAAATGCAACAAATAAATAAATAAATAAAAATAAAAAAATAGCTAATTTTAGTGCGCAAAAGTTCGATTATTAAAATTTATCCTCTCACGTCCAATAAGAAATCTAGAAAAGAAAGACAGAACAGAGCATGGGGTAACTAAGGAGAAAAAGTTCAATTAAAGGGTTCCGCGGAAGACCGACACCTAAAAGTAAAGGATCACAGGCTTGATACGGTCATCATGCGGTAGAAAAAATACCACTGCCAAAAAGTCGAGCTAAGAGATGGCTTCCTTTAATAAATTTATAATAATTTTTATTTTATTCCAAAATTTGAATGTTTGCTACATTACTTTTTTAAGAGTACAGTCAAGGAGGAGCTCATAGGGCTTAATCTCTCCCATTTAAAACAATTAAGTTACAAAAATATATTAAAAATCTATTTTCTGTCTTAAAATGTTTCTATATTCACCTCTGACTAAAATATAATAATAATAAAATGTAATATTAATGAAAATTATAGTAATCATGAAGCTACCAAATCTGCAGACCAGAAGCCTCAAACATCAATCATACAATTTTATTTTTAAATTAATTAGTATATAAAATATTCAACACGCATTATAAATAATTTCGCATTTTTAATATTATTATAACTGATATATCAAGTTGCCTCTGGAAGATTGTTTAAAACAGTGAGGCAAAACTATAGACTAACATTTCAAAACTTTCTTTTTAATTATTACCTTTTAAATACCCCCCTGTTTCAATAATTTGATACCTGTAATTACTATTTGATATTTAGTATTTTAAACTATCAATATAAAATAATTAAAATATTGATCTTCAGATAATTACAACAATTGATGCAAACAATGGATTATTATCAGAAATTGATGTAAACAGTGGATAATTATCAGAAATATTTTATTAATTACCCAGATCCTAAATGTTAAATTTATTTGAAAAAAATTATGTTGTTTCATTAGTATGCTTTTATTACATTTTGATTCCAAATTCAACCATAAAAACAATTAATTTATTACTTTCCATGGAGTGTCCATTAATGGAACATAGGCTGTCCATTACTATGCTTTTGATGTTTTGATGTATTTATATTATTTTAAATTAAATTTTCATTCATATTGGGAAATGAGGCTATAAGAATGGATAACTATTGAATAGTTTAATGTAATATTGAAAACCGGAATATAATAATTTTATATAACTATAAAAAATAATTAAAAAAGTTCCTTAAGTATGACTATTATTTTACACATATAGATATAATCAAAATAAGCATAATAAATTGGCTGGGATTCTATCAATTTGAAATCGCGAACAATTTGTAAGTGAACAATTAAAACTTTTATAGAATGTAAAAACCGCTAATATTAATGAAATCAAAAAAGCAATTTGACAATAAATAAAAAACTTACCCAAAACACTAAGACTAATAAATACTGATATAAAAATATATTAATAATAAAAAAATTATTATTATACATGTTAAATCTCAGTTTTAAGAAATATAAATCAACACAGCAACTGAAACAGGAAGCATTCGGAATACAGCAAATTATCGTTTTCATCGATTATAGTTGCCAACTTCTTGTGCTAAAAGCGACAGTTTGGAGTGTTCTAATTTCTTATTTAGTATTTAAAAAACTATATTTCTTCTTTGAAATTTTCTTGAGTAATGTTTAATGTTTCCGAATCATGTATATAACTTTTGATCTAAAATATTGATATTAAGTTGAAAAAACAGTAAGTCTTGAAACATTTTGTTTTCTTTTCAACAACATACATCTGACTTGTGTGCTTGACATGAAGGTCATCGTCTTGAAACATCAAATACTCCAATGCACAAATCTCATTAGAAATGAGATAGGTGGAGGGGAAATATTATCTCTGGGGGTAATGCTAAAAATGTAATCCTACATTAAGTCACATTAAGTCCAAACAAAACCACTTGCTTTGACACGCCTATCAATTGAAACAGGTTTAAACCCGTATTTTTTTGCTATTATTTTTTAAAAAGAACTAATCTATCGCTTCACCAGCAAGAATTTATTAATTATTTTATCATATGTGTTTTAAATATCAATATAGAAAATTATTTTAACGTTTTGCTTGAAAATATAACATTCTTTTGTTAATATCTTAAAATCGTCTGCAGTCAGAAATCTATATTTTAGATTAATATTTATTACTTAAGGTTTCATACATGATTTTAAAAGAATGTTTTCATCATTATATTGTAAATATTTATTTACATGCAATTATTAAGTCATAAACATTTTTCATCTACGTTATAAAGTATTTAAAATTGCATTAAATTAGGAAACTTTTAGTAATACAATTTTTAGATCGCATCAAATGTTTTCAATATCTTATTTAATTTCAATTTGACGTTTAATTATTGCTAATTTTCCAATTTCTTTTATTTTAAAAGAGAACATTTATTTTAATAAATTATAATAGAACAAAGACAATTTTAAAAATTTTCTATTTCTTCTTAAAATATGCTTCAGTTGTAATTCATTTCTTTCAATTCGTATTACAATACAAAATTCCTTCCACGTCCTTTTGTTTGGAACATTAAAATTTGAGCGATAAATGGATTCATATTGCAAACCTTTTTTGAGCCTTACTTCACCTCCACCTATCTCAATCCTCCATGACTCCAATGTCATTGTTTCCCCGGTTTATCTGATTAGTACTGAAAAATCTTTATGCAACCAACCAACCATAAGCAAATAAAAGGAAAAAAAGAAGAAAAAGGCAATTTTTTAATGAGATTGAGCTTTGGAATTTAATTAATTACTCAGTTAATAAATGGAATTTCGAAATTCTGAAGCTCAGGTACATCAGGAGAGATTTGGGGCTGCTCTCAAAAAAATTTTGAGCGTCGTACATGCTGTAGATTTTGCTAGCCATCGCAGACACACAGACACACACACAGACAGACAGAGCGTTTTGGTCTTTTATTAGTATAGATACTAATCCTTTCAACATGAATGCAAAATATGGATTTACTAAAAGTATAATTTTTTATGGATAAATCTTAATTTACATACTCACGAACGTCAATTTGAGTTATATACGAAAATGTACATATTATGCTTATAATATTGAAATAAATTGGGATAAAAGGAGATTTTTTAAAATTATTGATATCGAAAATAATGTTCTTTAGGAAAGAAAACCATGTAAAGGTCATGCGAACTACAAAAAATTCTGGAAAATAAATGCTTATAAAAAACATTCTGCTTTAAAAATTTTCCTTCTCTCCTTAATAATCAGAGAGCTTAGAGGGTAATAATTTTTTAGTGCTCTTATTTTCGAACAGTACTCATGGCCTTATTTAAACGCACAATTCTAAGATTAAATTGGACGAGGATTATTATCCGAAAATAGCAATTATAGAAGGTATATCTAAGCCTCCAACTAAAGCCATTTTAAGCAATATCATACGTAGATTATTAAAAAAAGTGACAATTTGAAAAAAAAAATCTACACTATATATAGATTAATTACCGGACACTTTTAATTTAATTGTATTTGTCTAATATTTAAGCATATACTTGCCGTATTTTTCAGGATTATGAAGAATATACTTGATTTCATATTTATTCATGCCGATTTTGTCAGAAGACAATTAGGGGCCAAAAAAAATTAAAGAAATATAATAATATTTGGGATAATCTTGTAAAATAAAATGCACGAAATGTTCTATTGCTATAAGCTATGAATATATGGATATTGTACCATATTTTAAGTTAAAAAAAATCTAGCGTGTTTTTTACTTATATCATGCAGTATTTTCTATCAAATTTAACGTCAGCTTTCTAAAGTCTGACAAACTGTAGTAGAAATACTATAGTATAGTTAGAATGTAAAAATATTAAGCATGTGATGAAATATGAGCAGTTGTATCAAATAGTTTTTATCTGCGCATGGTAAAAAATATTTTTCTTTCATGAATCGATGATACAAACAATAAAAAGAGCCAGTCAAATATCCCGAAAATTTAGAAAGATATTGGCCATATAGTGAGCTTATATGAGGAGCCCAGAAGCCAAGGGGTACAAGTGACAAAATGTCGATTTGGAGTAAATTGAGTTTAAAGATAATTGATGTTAAATTGGAACATCAATAACAATTGTCTAAATTAAAATAGGAAACATCTGCTTGTTGCATTCTAATCTTTGAACTCTCATTTCAATAACTGTTAAAAAAATAGAGTACAATTTTCTTTAAATGTATAATTAATCAATATTGTTTGTTTTTCGAAAAAAGTGGTTTATCTCTATAACTCCCCAAATAATCAGAAAATGACCTATATTTCTTTACCTGAAATGAAAAAAGCATATTTCCAGATACCCTGTGCACTTTACTCATTTTTTTCACTTTTGTCACTTATACCCCTTGGCTTCTGGGGTCCTCATATATAGTTGTTCTCTAAAAGTTGTTCTCTCTTTGAATTATAAAGGAATTTTGCACATTGTCATTTTTAACTAACTTTTTTTCAGTAAAGGACATTGTATTTAATGAGTTTCAACGAGTAAGTATAGAAGAAATGCTTAGATTTTGATACTGTAAAAAACTCGTTATGTTGGTTTTCTAAGAAAAAATAAACAATCAATAACAAATTTAAATTTTAAAGAAATTACAAAAATAATTTACAAAAAACCCCTTATCATTTAGTAGATTTTAGAGAACAACTAAAAATTCGCGCATTCTTCCTCCGATGTCTTTTTGAATTTTCCCGATATTTGACTGACTTTTTTATGAGTTGCTTCATATATTTGACTACTAAGTCCTAATTTTTAGGTGCGTTCGTAATTATGTAAATACGTAGCACCTATAGTGGTCGTTCAGTCCGTCCGTCTGTCCGCATATAACAACGCAAAAACTACCCAACCGAATCATTTGAAATTTGAAATACACAATTATTACAAAATTTTGTCGAGTCACTTCAAATTTTATGAAAATCGGATGCACAGATGAATTACAGGGGCGATCAAAAGTATTCCATTACATTACGGTCAATGGGGAAAAAAGTTTCAAATACATTTTAATCGTTTGAAATTTAAAATACACAATTATTACATAATTTTGTCGAGTTATTTCAATTTTTTTTTTTATGATCGGGTGCATAGATCAATTACAGGGGCAATCAAAAGTATTCAATTACATTATGGTCAATGGGGAAAAAGTTTCAAATGTATTTTATACGCTTGAAATTTAAAATACATAATTATTGCATAATTTTGTCAAGTTATTTCAAATTTTATGAAAATCGGATGCATAGATCAATTACAGGGGCTATCAAAAGTATTCCATTACATTACGGTCAATGGGGAAAAAGTTTCAAATGCATTTTAATCGTTTGAAATTTAAAATACATAATTATTACATAATTTTTTCGAGTTATTTCAATTTTTTTTTATAATCGGGTGCATAGATCAATTACAAGGGCAATCAAAAGTATTCAATTACATTATGGTCAATGGGGAAAAAGTTTCAAATGTATTTTATACGCTTGAAATTTAAAATACATAATTATTACATAATTTTGTCGAGTTATTTCAAATTTTATGAAAATCGGATGCATAGATCAATTACAGGGACAATCAAAATTATTCCGATACATTACGGTCAATGGAGAAAAATGTTTCAACTGCATTTTAATGGTGTTACACTCATTCGAAATTAATAAAATTTATATGCAACTATAAAGTACATATTGTAATATACATTTTACATAATTTGTGGTGCAAAGAACGTTTGTTATTCATTTACAAGGCCACACAAAAGTATTCCATTACATAATGGTATAGGGAGAACATTCTTTGATGAGCGTTTTAATTATAATTCACTATTTACAATTTTATGAGATTGATATATGAGAGTAATATTTTTAAAACTTCGTTATCGTACGAACGCACCTCATTTGCTACGCTTCAAGTGCAATTTCCAACTTGTTTTTTATTGTGCGAGCTTGCAGAGATAAAAAACATTTCATACCATTGGTCATATTTCATTAGATAATTAATATACTTACATTCCAAACTAGCGTTAGATTTGGTAAAAAATCCAGCATGATATAAACAAAAAATGTGCAAGAACATTTTAATATTATTTTAATCTACAGTCATGTCCAAAATTAAGGTCACAAATATAAAATCTGTAAAAACTGATGAACTATTCATTGTGTTGTCACGAAATTGTGCAGAGTAGTATATTATAACGCGAGAAAGAATATAGCAACGTATCAATATGGAAAAGATTTTAATTGTTAATTAAGATAAAAGGTATATCAAAAAGTGTTAAATCATGAATAACAGATAAATCATTTATCTCGGGAAAAATCTGTCTAATATGGAATGTGACCATCATGCACTGCTATACAAGCCTCATTAGGAGCTCTCATACTGTTTATGAGGGTGTCAATAAATGTTTGTGGCAACAAAGCCCATTTTTTCAAATGCACGGCTTTTAACTCCTTGTGGGTCCTGGAAGGGGTTACACTGCGCAATAGCTTTTCCTAAACCATCTCAAACATGTTCAGTTGGATTGAAGTCCGAAATCTCGAAGACCAATACATATGACGAACATTCTCTTCTCCAAGAAAATCATCAACAATGTGAGGTCTGTGAGGCTTCGCATTATTGTCCATAAACACGAGTATGAGCTTACAGCAACATGGAACAACCTCACATAGACTTCAAGGACCTCATCCCTATAGCAATGTGCATTGACCGTACCCGCATCGAAGATGTGCAGTGGTGTACAACAGCCCAATATTATGCCGCCCCAAACAAGGACTCCTTTAAACCAAATCTGCCAATTTCTTTTATGTAGCTAGGATGATAGGGAGGTCCACGTCCTCTCCAAATGAAGATTCGATGAAAATCATTCCACGTGGAGAATCACCACTTATCACTGAAAAGAACACGTCCATGCTTGTTGTGTCCAAGACTGATGTCTTTATCTCTGTTACAGGCCAAACCCGATTTTAAGCCGAACTAGATTGGCCTAGGCCAAATTAGTTCATCCTAACGCCCATCGGATAAACTAGTTTTTCCTAGGTCAAACCAGTCTATCCTAACGCCTATCGGATAAACTAGTTTTTCCTAGGCCAAACCGGTTTACCCTAACGCCCATCGGATAAACTAGTTTTTCCTAGGCCAAACTAGTCTATCCTAAGGCCCATAGGGCAAACTGGTTTTTCCTAGGCCAAACTGGTTTGGCCTATCTCTTATAGGATAGACTAGTTTAGCCTGCTATTTATTGGTCTGAATTAGTTTATCCTAGGCCATTTCAATTTGGCGTGATTTTATTGAATTCAATGACCGCCTCAACGCCAACATTCTAGTTTGTCCTAGGCTGATCTAGTTTATCCTAAGCCAATGTAATTTTAAATGTTTTTAGCTCACAGGCGTCTAAGCCTGAGAAATGATGGGCTTGTAGGTTCTGTATATATGTATGTATGCATGTACGTACGTATGTACGTACTTAACGCGATAATTCTTGATAGAAATATCCGATTTGTTTCAAATTTTGGGTGTAGGTTCATTCTGATAAGGTACTTTTCTGATTTGTTTTGTGAATTCAGTGGATAAGAAAAAGGGGGAGGGGACAACACGAGGATAATCCCCCACTATTAATTTAGAGAAATGGATTTTTCATGCACAATTATCAGTTTTCATTTAAAATTTTAGATATAGGATTATTCTGACAAGGGTGATCATTCTGATTAGTTGTGGAACTTTATTATTTAAGTATAAAAGAAAGAGCAATGTAGGTAACCCCCCCTATAATGTAGATAAATGGTTTTTGACGCAGAATTTACGGATTTGCTTCAAATTTTGGATATAGCTTCTTTCTCGTAAGATGATTCTCTGAATAATTTTTGGGGTTTAATGGATAAGTATGAAGGGGAAAATGAAGGATTGCCCCCTTACCTCGGAAAAACTTGTTTATCCTATTGGTATTTAGATAAACAAATTAGGCGTAGGAAAAAGTAGTTTATCTAATTGACGTTAGGATAAAATAGTTTATCCCAGGCTAAAGTAATTTGGTTCAAAATCGGGTTTGACAGGTAAAAACATTTTTTTCGCTAGAATAATTATAAACGTGCATCAAAAGTCATTGCTTATAACATCAATACAGAAATTTAATATGTCCACCGTAGAGACATGATGCATTGGACATAGTGTTTGCTTATTATTTTTTTTTCTGCACACTCATGCCGTGCTGAGATCAGACTTGTAATTATTATTATTATTGTTATTATTATTATTATTATTATTATCATTATTATTATTATCATTTGGATATTCGAGCCAGATCGGAGCTGAACATAATTTGGAATCGAACAGCATTTTACATTTTTGGGAAATTACCTGTCGACATGTAAATTATTCTTATCACGGCGTCAAGTTTTTCTTTTCCCTGAAGTCGTACCAGAAATTCAAAACATAGCTTTAATAGTATTTTCATAAGAAAACATCGCTTTTATGAAAAATGGTTAACGCCATTCGATTACATATTTTCTGAGTGAGAATGTCTGTTAATCTTATGAATTTCTAAAAAAGGAATTAGTTTAAACGTGTGTTAGGATGTAGAACTTTTGTTTTTAAGAAAAGCTATAAGGAATGACAGAGAAATGTATTAACAAATCTACTTTTTGCTAAACAGATTCAAAAGCTATGTTGTTTATGACTCTCTTTTTTTCTTTTGTTCTAAACTGCATTAATTATTTAATAAATTCCTATTTGAATATTGAAAGGTCTAAGAATCTAAATAATCAATAATACATTTTGTATTTTCCATTCTGCGAACGCATCGTTATTTAAAAATACATTGTAAATTTATCCAATAAATATGTATGCAGTATTTTTTACAAGGAATCTTAATTGTATGTGAAGTAAAATCCGATTTTTTGTAGAAATTGAGTAGGGCCAGATCAAGCCGGTCTGAGTCTCTTTTCACTGATTATTGTACAGGCAGGGCTTGGGATGAACTTTAAATTTTTACACCCAGTCAAGGCAAAATAACTTTCCTTCGGAAAGGGCGGACCCCGGGCCTCAAAATTCCGACCCGTGCAAGCCTCTAACAGTATTCTACTACCTTTCGAATAAAATACATTATACAGGGATGATGGCGAAACCACTTTGCACAAGGTTAGCAATGGAGCAGTAGACGGGATCAATATTGAAAAGAATATTCCCCAGTTAAACTGATGGCTTTGCATTCACAGGCTGTTTACAGTAATTGTGTATTACAGCCTTATTTTTTTAAAGAATAACACACTCGAAAAATAAAGTAAGTGGGATTACCTTTTCCCATTTCCCCCAATTATACTTAAACATTGAACATCCACAAAACACATCCATTAAACCAATATACATCCACAACTAATCACGGAGTCGCCTTGTCATAATGATCCTATATCTAAAATTTAAAATGAAAACTGATAATTCTGAATGAAAAATCCATTCCTCTAAATTAACGGTGAGGGATTATCCCCCTTATTCTCATCCAATGAATTCACAAAACTAATCAGAAAAGTACCCTATCAGATTGAACCTACATCCGAAATTTGAAGCAAATCGGATATTTCTATCAAGAATTATCGCTTTACCTACATACTTATCTACATACGTACATACATGCGTAAGTACATGCGCACATACATACATACAGAACCTGCGAGCCCATTATTTCTCATACATTGACACCTGTGAGCTAAAAGCACTTAAAATATTGGCCTAGGATAAACTAGATCAGCCTAGGATAAACTAGATCAGCCTAGGACAAACTATAATGTTGGCGCTGAGGCAGTCATGGAATTCAATAAAATCATGCCAAATTGAATTGGCCTAGGATAAACTATTTGAGACTAATAAACAGCAAGCTAAACTAGTCTATCCTATAAGAGTTAGGCCAAACTAGTTTGGCCTAGGAAAAACTAGTTTGTCCTATGGGTCTTAGGATAGACTAGTTTGGCCTAGGAAAAATTAGTTTATCCGATGGACGCTAGGATAAACCGGTTTGGCCTAGGAAAAACTAGTTTATCCGATGGGCGTTAGGATAGACCGGTCTAGCCTAGGAAAAACTAGTTTATCCGATGGGCGTTAGGATAAACTAGTTTGGCCTAAATTCGGGTTTGGCCTGTAACATTTCTATTTCAACCGAGCTCTCATGTTGGATACAATGGAAATGACACACACGACTGAGTGCCGGGCGTTAGAGATGAGGTCCTTGAAGCCTATTGAGATTGTTTCGGGGTGATGTAGATGTTTCATGTTTATGGACGATAATGCGACGCCAAATAGAGCTCACATTGTAGATGATTTATTTAAAGAAGAAAATATTCTCCATATTAATTGCTACTCGAGGTCCTCGGACCTTAATCCTGTTGAACATGTTTGGGATGGTTTAGGGAGAACCAAAGCGCAGCATAAACCCCTCTCAGCATCCGTCAGGAGTTAAATGCCGCACTTTTGTAAGAATGGGCTTTGTTGTAACAAACATTTATTGGCCCCATCATAAATAGCATGAGTTCTTGTAGTGAGGTTTGTATAGCAGTGCATGGTGGTCACACTCCGTATTCGACAGATTTTTCCCAAGATAAATGCTTTATCTCTGATTCACGATTAAACACTTTTTGGAATATCCTATATCTTAATTCGAAATTAAAATCTTTAACATATTGTTATGGTGCTATATTCTTTCTTCCTTTGTAATATACATCTGTGCCAAATTACTTAGTATAACAGTGAATAATTCACGAGTTTCACAGATTTTATGTTTGTGACCTTAATTTTGGATATGAGGGTATATATATCCATTCGTTCTTTTTTTGCACAAAATATACATGTATTGTACATTGTACAATATCCATATTTTAGTAAGCTATAGCGATAGATCATTTCGTGCATTTTATTTTACAGGTGGATCCAAAGATTGTTATTATTCTTTGATTTTTCTTTTACCCCCTGATCAAATCGCCATTGATAAATATGAATTCAAACGTATACTTCGTAATCCTTAAGATCCAAAAAAATCCAACAAATATATACTTAAGTATTCCACAAAATGTCTAAAATTGAAAGCGTCCGGTGATTAATGGTTATATCTTCTAGTTATAAACTTTTTACTAACAACTTACTTTTCAAAAAAATTACATTACGCATTATCCAAAATACGTACGAATTAAGCTTCGTCACCAATAAACTTAAACAAATATAATCTTCTTATTGAAGCGTTGGCATTATTAAAAAGTCAGTGATAAAATAATTTAAAGACTATTTTTCCAAAAATTTCAACGAAAAATATAACAATCACCCATGCCCACCCTGGGTATGTCATATGCTGCACGTCCAATCCCGAGCTAAGAAATCTGAGTACCGCGAATTTTTTTTTTATGAAATACGGATTTTTAAGTGCGTATTATAGTTAAATAATGTCCATATATTATTTAGTACATCTCAGGAAAATATCAAAAATCTGCCAAAAACGGGATCATGAATTCGTAAAAAATACATCGGTCCTTTTCTTAAATTATTTAAAAATTAATATCTCAAGAGTAGAAAAGAGTCGGCTTTGGCCTGTAGGTGGGGGTAGATTCCGAAGAGTGCTCATTTCAACAACAAAAAATAATATAGGATTAGAGGTAAATCCAGTTTAACAACTTTACTCGTCCGCTTTTGAAAAATTTTGTTTCATTTTTCTGTAAGAACTGGTTTCTTCAGAATCATTATAAGCGAAATTCGGCTCAAATGCCCATTTTGACAGCACATTTTGAAATATATTCTGACGTTATTAAAACATCGACCTATACGGCACCTTCTATAGTTTCTAAATAAGAAAAAAACTGACAGTTCAATGCGTTTGAAAACAAAATTGAATTTAACAAGTAAGAAAAATCATGCGTTAAACATAGATTATGAAGCACTTTCCAACACTTAATGAAATCTTTAACAAAACTTTGTTATCTAGGGAAATAATAGTGTATAGTCAAATATACCCAAATATGTATTATAGTACTTTTGAATAGCCCTGTATTTCCTATGTCAGTTGCTATAATGGGAAAATTTAGTTTAGCAAGAAAATACCCAGTAGCTTGAAATTTCTTTTTCAACAATTCATACTATTAGATGGAAACATACTTGAATACTTTTGTTCAGCCCTGTAGTTTACATTGTACCTTTATTACACGTCAGCATTAGGCTAAAATTTATTGTAAACAAAACACTTTTAATACAACTGAAATCACATTCTCATAAATTATTATTCATAGGCGTCCATGTACCGAATTCTTTGCGTGGCCCTGTTTATCCTTTTATCTGTATTCTGCAAACATTTCTCAGTAAATTGAATGAAGCTCAGCGTAAAAATGCATAGCTTATTTAAGAACCACGTTTAAATAATTTACGCTCATGTTCAGTAACGTTGGTGAGCTCTTTTGGGTAGCCCTGTATATCAACTATAACATTTATACACACAATATAATGTGCATATATTTAGCGAAATATAAACGCGAATATCATAATTAAAATGCATTTCATCCCTCCATCAGCCATCATCGGACACATATACGGTACTTCGGAAAGAATATACTATTTGAAATCTTTTGTATGGCCCTGTAAATGCTATGTACTTCATATTATGCAAGACAGTAGCGTATAATTTATATTAAGCTTCAGTGACATATATCAATTTTATTATACATGAAACAGCTTAATATATTTAAAATATGTCACACACTATTCCCCCCTTTTACCATTATCTAATGGAATTCTTTTGTGTGGCCCTGTAAATGAATAATAGCTATATTTTCACCTTATATTTTACAGAATGCATATTTTAATCTGTTTGACAGGGTATAACATCTTTAAAATTCCTTTGAAACGATTTTCCCCATAGGCCGTAATGTGATGGGAAACTTTTGATTCGCCCTGTAGATAAACTAATCATGGTAGAAACTTCATTTTTGATAGGGTTCGTGCTAGTGTAAACGTCAATAACGTCCTAAAATTTCATGGCAATTCGAGTATATTAACGATTTTTCCCCATAGACCGTAATGTAATGGGAAACTTTTGATTCTCTCTGTAGATAAACTAATCATGGTTGAAACTTCATTTTCAATAGGGTTCGTGCTAGGGTAAATGTCAATAAGGTCCTAAAATTTCATGGCAATCCGAGTATATTAACGATTTTTCCCCATAGGCTGTAATGTAATGGGAAAATTTTGATTCTCTCTGTAGATAAACTAATCATGGTAGATACTTCATTTTCAATAGTGTTCGTGCTAGGGTAAACCTCAATAACGTATAAAAATTTCATAGCAACCCGAGTATATTTACGGGAGTTAGAGCGCGGACAGACGGACATCCGGACATCCGGACAGACGGACAGACGGCCACACAAACAGAATGCATAAGCACTTTTCAACTTTGTTGGAAAGTTCTAAAAATGAGTCATAAAATAAGCAATGTGTTACTTGAATACATACTTAATTCCTCAATCACGATCGCTTCGGAAAATTTTGTGCGAAGAAATGCACACTTTGACAATTTTTTTAAATATATTTTGCCTTTATCAAAAAACTGACCATTACGGCACATTGTGCAATTCTTAAGGGAGACCCGTAAGAAAAAACCCAAAATTTTTATTATTGATTTTAAAGCAATGAATTTTGGTGTACTACTTAAGAATCTTTTTGTAAGGAATAATTAGCAAAAAAATTCACTTTTTTATTAAAAAGTATATTTTTTATGGGGATTTTTATGATTTTTTTTGTCGAAAAATACACTTTTTAAAATTACTACTCCTCATTCAATTTTCTATATTTTGGTATTACTAAAATTTCCTAAATAGTGTTATAGTATATAGAAAAGAACTAAGGAGAGATATTTTTAATTTTCTATTTTAATAGGCTAAAAAAAAATAAAGAAAAATACGAATGGTAAATTTCCTTAAATTCGTTATAGTTTTCATGTTTACCAATTTATGTAAAATTTTCAGAAATAGTTAAAAAAAATATCTCTCCTTACTTTTTTTGCAAATTTTTTTAAGATTCTAAAAACATAAACACTTTGCTTCTAAATCATTTTACCATTGAGCCTTAGCACTTTGAACTTAGGCAAAATATGAAAAAAGTCATTTTCAGGAAAACACGTTTTAAATGGCCGCTAGTCCTTTAAACTCTATAGTGAGTACAATTAAAAAAGCTCTTTTTCTACCGGTACCAAGTGTCCCCGAGTTCTGAAATTTTGCATGGATATTCGCAAATATGTATTTTATCGTTTTCTCAGATAAAATTTTTTTTGAACTTTTGATGACTTTTGGCCGAAAACGGGGTACGGGTCTCCCTTAAATAAGAAAAAATAACAATTGGATGCGTTTGAGATCAAAAATGGATTTAAAAATGAGTCAGAAACTAAGCAATTTGTGCTCTGAATACTTCCTAAATTTTCAATCACGATCACTTGGAGAAATCCTGTTCAAAATACCTATCTTGACAGCCTTTTTTGAAAAAAAATTCTGCTTTTATTAAAAAGAAAAAAAAACTGGCCAATACCACACATTATATAGTTCTTAAAGAAGATGACCGGGTATTTGGATGAGTTTAAAATCAACAAGTTGGAAATTGCACGTGAACGTAGCAAATGCGGTGCGTTCGTACGATAACGAAGTTTTAAAAATGTTAAAATCTTGCTGATATAGTAGAGCGTACTTCGGATACAGTATATTAGTCGAAATCTTTTTTTGTGTTCCAGTAAATATACAGAAAGCAATTTTTATTACACCTCAGAAACGTATATCTTATTCATAAAATGTGAAATAGTTGAATATAATTAAAACACGCCCCAAACAATGTTTCTACGTAAAGCATTATGTAGTGGAATACTTTGTGTGGCCCTGTAATTTAATAACAAAAATTCTTTGCATCACAGATTGTACAGAATGCATATTTTAGTATATACTTCATAGATTCATGCCAATTCTATTATGTTCGAATGAGTGTAACATCATAAAAATGCATTTGAAACTTTTTTTCCCATTGACCGTAATGTAATGGAATACCTTTGATTGTCCCTGTAAATTATCTATGCATCCGACTTTCATAACATTTGAAATGACTCGATAAAATTACGTAATAATTATATGTTTTAAATTTCAAACGATTAAAATGCATTTGAAACTTTTTTCCCCATTGGCCATAATGTAACGGAATCCTTTTGATTGTCCCTGTAATTGAACTATGCATCCAATTTTCATAACATTTGGAATGACTCGACAAAATTACGCAATAATTATATGTTTTAAATTTCAAACGATTAAAATACATTTGAAACTTTTTTCCCCATTGACCGTAATGTAACGGAATCATTTTGATTGTCCCTGTGATCTATGCATCTGATTTTCATAACATTTGAAATGACTCGAGAAAATTACGCAATAATTATATGTTTTAAATTTCAAACGATTAAAATACATTTGAAAAATTTTTCCCCATTGACCGTAATGTAACGGAATCCTTTTGATTCCCCCTGTAATTGATCTATCCATCCGATTTTCATAAAATTTGAAATGACTCGATAAAATTATGTTATAATTATGTATTTTAAATTTCAAACGATTCAGTTGGGTAGTTTTTGCGTTGTTATATGCGGACGGGCAGACGGACAGACAGACAGATGGACGGACTGAGCGACAACAGTAGGCGCTACGTATTTACATAATTACGAACGCACCTAAAAATGGATTTTAAAATGAGTCAGAATATAAGCAGTTTGGATTTGAGGCTTTTTCCTTCAACTCCTATTTTTGTTTAATTTATTTTTGCTATTAGAATTGGGCATATGAAAAACTTGTCAATATAGAAGTTCTAGATATTATTGAGAAGATGTAAAAAAAAAAAAATAGTTGGTTTTGATAGTTTAAAAATTGACAAAGTTATAGACATTTTTCTTTTCCATCCCTTTTTTTGTTTTCATTTTTAATTTTTTTACCGGTAAGAATTAGTCCTTTCAAAAACTTGTAAATACAAAAGTTTTACATAATTTTAAGAACATTTATAAAAAATTTAGTTGGATTTGATATTTTGAGAATTGACAAAGCTTTGATTTTATTTTTCTCCCAAAAAACCCATTTTTTTCGTCCCTTGAGCCCATTTTTAATTTTATCAAAAATCTGTCATGCACAAACTTTTGGCTTATTTTTTAAAAGTAATATAAACTTTAAACTGACTTGATATCTCTTTTAATTAAACAATTGATAGCGTTTTTCCCGAATTTCTCAAAAACCCTCCTTATTTCCATCCCTTTGGTCGAATTTTGCCCATTAACGAACTTGACCGAGATTTTATACCCCTCGATATTATATATCAGCTTCGAGGAGATTGAAGCAGAATTATAGAAGTTATCGTGTCTTTAAAAAATGATATATATATAGATATAGAGATAAATAGATAGACCAATATATATATATATATATATATATATGTATATATACACTTTTTTACTGATAGTACTTTTGGGGTCTATGCGTCATGATCGGCGTAGATCTGCAAAAAAAATTTCAGAAATTCCAACATTGGAGGGACTGCAATAGATAGTAATTCATACGAAATTTACCGAAAAGAATGGAATTTTTGAAAAATATTAACGATGGAGTAAAAAAAGAAAAAATTTAATGAAATTAAGATGATATAAATGTAGATATTTCGCTATTTTTACAAGCGTGTGATGAAAAGCGAGTATCTTTAAGACACCTTTACTCCTTTCAAAAATTTCGCAAAAACGAACGATTATAATTGGTCCATCTAATTTTTGAAAGCGAGATAAATCTGGCTTGATTCCAGTCCAAATGATTTGCGTAAAAACGAGTCAAATATCGCACAATTCTAATATATGAATGGCTCAAAACCATAGCAGATCAAGTCCATTTCATAACAAGAAAGAAAAAATCATGCGTCAAGCATAGATTATAAAGCACTTTTCAACACATTCATAATATTGTAACAAAACTGCGTCGTTAAAAAAATTAAAATATTACGTCTCATTTCACCATATGGAAAGTTATAGAGCATTTCAAAACCGAATTTCAGCTGTTCCCATCTACAATCTGAAAATTATCCAATTTTTTTAATAGTCCTGTATATGATATAGAGATTTGAATCTACTAACAACTCGTATTCCTAAATTTAATTCATTTAAGAGATACATATATTTCAGAAAATCCACCATGAGCAATTTCCTCCAATAAGGAGAATTGTATGCGAATTACTTTTGTGAAGCCCTGTATATGAGGTATAGAATTTATATATGAAGAGTAATATGCAAAAAACTAAGTAAATTTAAAAGCGCATACCGAATTTTATAACGTACTCTCCAGCAATTATTACGCAGTGACAGCACTGTAATCGATTTCTTTTGTGTGTTCCTATAAATTGATAAACAATGCTATGAATGCTCTGTTTTAATGTAATAGTAGTGAAGTTCAGTGATTTATATCAGTTTCAATGCATTTCAAATAGCGCAATATAATTAAAATTCTCTCATTATACCATAAAGTAATCAAATTTCTTTTGAGTGTCCTTGTATATGAAAAATTAATCATACATACTACATATGCAATACCAAACATTCTTTGGTGACCCTAAATAAGTTTTATCGATTGCATGAAAATCCGAGAGGGAGTTAGAGCGTGGACAGAGGAACAGAAAAACCGACTACATAAGCACTTTTCAATTTTGTTGGAAAGTGTAAAAAATGAAAAAGTTAATTTAAAAAGTACGTAAAATGTATTTTACCCACTCACATAGTAAATCAAGTCTGTAAATTGATGACATATATGAGAAAATCTGTGAAAATATAGTTGGCTCTCTGAGGAAAGGGGATGAAGCAGATTTTATACTCCTACTAATGGACTATCTCACCTTTTTTTAAATTAATTTAGTCTACTATTTTTGTGAGCGTTCTCATGTGTAGGATTAAAAATGATAGCTTAATTCAATGACTGTCTTACATGTGTGCTTTTTTAATATTTCTCATGATGTATAAAATTTATAGTTAACAATATTCGGAGAAATCGGAATTCGTTTTATTCTATATCTGTTTCCTTCTAGTTCGCTGGTTCTCTATGCTTTATTGCTTGAAAATTACAAAATACTCTAGAAATTACTCATTCTGTATTGTGTGATAATTACAATCAGAAAAAATAATCTATAAATATGCATTGTTATCTTAACCAAATTTTACTTACCTAATATACAGGGTGATTCAGCTCGTCGGTGACAAACTTTAAGGATCGATAGAGCACACCTAGACGAACATTTTTGAATAGGGAATGTAGGGTCCCTGACGCGATGGTAAGGCGCTAGGCGCTTTCGAAAATTTGGGTGCCGAAATTCGAAACGTCATAAAAACTAGGGAAATGGTTAGATTTTCTTGCTTGTTGCGTCGAAATGATTCTGTTTGTTTAGACTTTCTTCAGTACCAATTTGATAAGCGTATCTCTTAAAACATGGATAGGGGGCGCTGCAGACTTTGGAGAGCTAGACAACAACTTTAAGCCCGTTATTTTGATAATTTAACACATGCTCGCCAAAGTTTATACTCTAACTTAAAGTTTGAACCCAAAAGTAGAGCCCTGCAAAAAGCGTAAGAGCCGGAATAAAATGTCAAAGTACAGGGTGGTCGAAACTCGAAGGCTCCTAAGAGATAAACAAACAGATTTCTTGACTTATGGCATGCATTTTCATGATTCTGTTTGCTGGGGCTCTCTGAAACTCAGTTGAACGGTACAAAAAGAAACATCGATAGGGGGCGCTTTGGGCAAAAAACATAATTCGTTGACATTTCGGACGCTAACTGGAAACGGGGCGCTACGATCAGTTAGAAAAAAAACAAGAGAGTAATTTACTTATCATAAGAAGCTATTAAAACTGCAGTTTTTTTTTTTTTTAACAAACATAAGCTGGTTTCAATCATGCACAATGCGCGCAATAAAATTTACATAAGGTGCTTTTTGCTGATTTATGCAAAAGATATCGTACCATATCGATATGCAAAAGATACGTAATGCGTAGACGACAACGCGAGATGACGTAGTTGTATGCGCAGACACGTCTTTTGATCGTGCGGTACCTACTTAAGCTTCGGGTTACTTGTCTGCAGATCGGTAGTAGGATGGAACGGTACACAAACTCTGAATTGGCTGACATGCATTTGGCGTATGGCGCTGCTGGTTGTAATGGACGAGCCGCTCAGCGGTTGTACGCCGAGCGTTACCCCAACAGGCAAATCCCCTGCCATGCCTTCTTCGCTCGAGTACACCAGAGGTTGTCCACAACGGGATCTTTCGACGGAGGCAGGCCTGAACGGGAGCGATCAGTGAGCACCCCCGACAACGAAGAGGCTGTGCTTAACCTGGTTGAGGACAACCCAGGTCTTAGCACGAGAGATATCGCCAGACATGTTGGCATTTCGCAAGCAACTGCGTGGCGCATCTTACGTTCCCGGAATCTGCACCCCTACCACATCCAGCGGGTGCAGTTGCTCAGAGAGCAGGATTTTGGCCCTCGAGTGGAATTCTCAAGATGGTACTTGGCGATGAGATCCAGGGATCCCCGTTTTGTAAACAGCATTTTGTTTACGGACGAGTCCACCTTCAGCCGGGAGGGAATGTGGAACGCCCACAACAGTCATGTGTGGTGTGATGAAAATCCACATGAAACCAGAAGCCGAGCATCCCAGGAGCGTTTCTCAGTAAATGTGTGGGCCGGCATTCTGGGGGATTGCCTCATTGGCCCTTATTTGTTACCTGAACGGCTGACAGGTGGAAATTACCTGATTTTCCTGGATCAAGTGCTGCCGCAGCTTCTGGAGGAGGCGCACGTACCCGAAGGTTCGCGTCGCCAGATGTGGTTCCAGCACGATGGAGCTCCGGCCCATTACACGAACGACGTGCGTCTCCATCTAAACGCAAGGTATGGCCAGCGGTGGATCGGGCGTGGGGGTCCAGTTCACTGGCCTGCCCGATCACCAGACCTCACCTGCTTGGATTTCTTCCTTTGGGGTTACCTGAAGGCCGAGGTGTACCATACACCTGTCAGCAGTGCTGAAGAACTTGTGGCGCGCATTGTGGCAGCTGCAGGGCAGATCAGAGATACTCCTGGCATTGTTGGAAACACACACTCCTCAATGCGACGGAGGTGCGAAGCCTGCATCATGGCCCAAGGTCGAAATTTCGAGCATCTTCTGTAGTGTTATTTTTTGTAAATAAATTTCCAGTATCATTGATGTTTTTGGTCTAAATTTATTCAGAAGTGTTGAGCAGAGGTAGAAAATGTGTTTTCATTATTACTAACTGATCGTAGCGCCCCGTTTCCAGTTAGCGTCCGAAATGTCAACGAATTATGTTTTTTGCCCAAAGCGCCCCCTATCGATGTTTCTTTTTGTACCGTTCAACTGAGTTTCAGAGAGCCCCAGCAAACAGAATCATGAAAATGCATGCCATAAGTCAAGAAATCTGTTTGTTTATCTCTTAGAAGCCTTCGAGTTTCGACCACCCTGTACTTTGACATTTTATTCCGGCTCTTACGCTTTTTGCAGGGCTCTACTTTTGGGTTCAAACTTTAAGTTAGAGTATAAACTTTGGCGAGCATGTGTTAAATTATCAAAATAACGGGCTTAAAGTTGTTGTCTAGCTCTCCAAAGTCTGCAGCGCCCCCTATCCATGTTTTAAGAGATACGCTTATCAAATTGGTACTGAAGAAAGTCTAAACAAACAGAATCATTTCGACGCAACAAGCAAGAAAATCTAACCATTTCCCTAGTTTTTATGACGTTTCGAATTTCGGCACCCAAATTTTCGAAAGCGCCTAGCGCCTTACCATCGCGTCAGGGACCCTACATTCCCTATTCAAAAATGTTCGTCTAGGTGTGCTCTATCGATCCTTAAAGTTTGTCACCGACGAGCTGAATCACCCTGTATAGTGATTTTGAAGAAATTGCATACATTTTTGAGTTCTTTCGTTTCTGACATCACGTTTGCAGACGATTTTCAATTCTTTCTGACGTGGAATGACGTAATATTCAGCTTCCATTTTCCTTAGTCAGCTAATTGGAATAATTACCAAAAAATTTATTGCAACTTATTTAAGTTTTATGGAATCTTTTAGTACGATGTTAGCGTATTGCTCTATAATAATTTGATTTATTATTAGTTCCGCCTATGAAAATCTTATTTAAAATACACAGTTCATAACACAAGTAAAGGATTTCACTTCTATAAAACATTTTGCTGGCATTTGGTGAGTAAAAATTTTGATGTGCAGCGAAAGATCAGAAAACCGAAATTTTTCTTTTCATCTACTTGAGTTTAAGATATATCGAGTTTGTATTGCTTCTTCGAGTGAATTTCATGCTTTTTTTATAAATTCTTTGTTATAAACTAATTTAATACCTGTTATTCTCTAAAAGCTTGATGTCAAAATCATACATAAAAGTATAATGGTAATGAATTAAGTCTAAATGTATTAGATTTATTTATATAACGTTTCTTCTATCACGTTTGCAGACGATTTTCAATTCATTCTGACTGTGACGTGCGGATGACGTTATGTTCAACTTCCATTTTCCTTGGTCAGATAATTGCATCAATAATTACCAAAAAATTTATGGCAAATTATTTAAGTTTTATGGCATCTTCTACAGCTGTGTTAGCGTAATGTTCTGTACTAATTTTGATTAATTATTAGTTGCGCCTAAAAAAAATCTTGTTTCAAATACGCAGTTTGTAACACAACAAAAGGATTTCTATTTTATTAAATATCTTGCTGACATTTGGTGAGTAAAAATTATGATGTGTACCAAAAGATCGGAAAACTCTATTATTTTTTTCTTTTACAAATTTTTACTTTTCATCTATTTGAATTTAAGATATGCCAAATTTTATTGCTTCTTCGAGTTAATTACACTTTTTTGTAAATTCTTTGTTATGCTCTAATTTAATAACTGTTATTCTCTAAAAGTTTCATGACAAAATCATACATGAAAGTATAATGGTAACGAATTAAGTGCAAATGAAAAAGACCAAGAATAAATACAATGATAGAGTACTTCTTTCTTTTTGGAAACAACAACAAAAAAAAAATCATGGAATTAAATTTTATTTTCTAACTTCTGTGATTATTATGTTATTTTCTGGTAATAATAAATAATAAAGAAGTTTAATATTTCTATACGAGCTAACTTTAATTTTTAATGGCACAATTTAGAGAAAAAGGCATGTAAATTGTTAACGCGTTTATTGTTATTCAATCCTTAACCTCTTAACCTGCTATCCAACCCTCATGTAGATGTTTTTTACACTATATAATTCAAAGGATCAAGTAATTTGGGGGGTTTATAAATGTTTCAGTGCATATTACATTTTTGGAAGTACACAGTCATTACACACTGCAGTAAAGTATGAAATATTTACCGAAAAAGAATTCTAATACTCTTAATAAATAAATTTCCTTGTATGCCTTGTTATGCTTATAAAACCATGATTAAAAACAGCATTAAACTCCCTTAGTGTTATGTTGGATCATGAACTTAATAAGTAAATATCTGTGAGATATTGTATCCAACGTCTGTATAACTATTATATGTATTTATAACATACAACATTTTAAAATTACATTCTAAACCATATTCTGTGTTGCAGTACTTTTGAGGAATATAAAAAAACCTCTTAGGACTTTCCTATACAGTTGAAACGTGTTTATGACTTCGATTCGTCTCTTTGAGCTCTAACTCTCGTAAATATTCTCGGTTTGCCCGGAATTTTTTTATGTTATTGATGCAAAAATTGGTACTGCAAATAATATGTGTAGCCTATTTAATTCATTTACAAGGACGATTACAAGTTTTCCGTTACATTACTGTCTATGATGAAAAATCGTTTCAAGTTCATTTTAACAATGTTGAACAATTTCAAACATAATGAAATTGATAGGCATTTATATAGTGCACTGAACCATGCATTCTGAAAAAAATAGGGTCCACAAAAGTTATTATTTTCTATATCGCTACCAAAAGATTCTGTTACATAATAGTCTACAGGGAAATTTTTTTTTCAGCGTATTTTATTCTGTTACAATATTTCAAATATAATGAAATATATATAAGTTACTAAAACGTAATACAAGATACTTGTTGTACATACCTTTATCTCTCATTTATAGGGACAAGCAAAAGGCTCCAATACTTTTTATTAATTATAAGTGCTGTAGAGTGTTTTATTTTTGGTACGCGCATTTAAGATTAAATAAAATTTTGCTTAACATGTGATATGTATAAATACTATAGATAATTACACAGAGATACTTAAAAGAATTCACAAACATCACTGATTATCAGCGTAAATTAATTAAAGGCAGATTTTAATTGAGTTAAGCACTTTCAAATTGAATTATATTTAGTATACAAAAACATGTTTGTATAATTTAGCTAAAAGCATATGCATGCCCTTCAAAGAACTTGATATATGACTTGCTAAGGATGATAAATTTTGGAAGTTTGATTTCAGTAGTCTTAATTATATTTTAGCCTGAAAGTATTTTGTCAATCCAGCTGGGAAGAAGGCTGGTTGTATGGCAGAATCTTGTTTTTCGCTGTACACATTTTCCTCTGTTTTGCCACGTCATCTGTGCAGTACCAGGATATAACTCTCATTACAAGTCTACTGTGAAAAACTATCGTGGAAACCGCTATCATGATTAATAAGAAAATATTTCTGCCTTCGATAGCTTTTTAAGGAATCTCACACTTTTCCCATTATTTCTTTATCTCTTCTTCTGCCTCATGAAATATTGTATCCGAATATAGTTTTCATACGTATTTTGATCACTGTGACAAGAACTTTCGGTCGATATTACTCTCATCATAATACAGAATTGAGACTTGGGAATGTTCCCCAGGTAGTCTATTTCAGAAATTAAAAAAATAATTCTTGTTGTCCGAGACACTTAGATTTTTTGCGTTTATAATATGCACTTAGAGACAAAAATTCATAAAAAAATATCGATTACTTGTTGAAAAAAGAATGTTTTCTTCTCGTTTTTTTTTTTTTTTTTTTTTGTTTTCGCACCATTTCTGCTAGAATTAAGTACATAATATTATTATAATTAAGTAGAAGAACATAATTCTTCTCATCCGAACGCTCCAAAACTTTAATAGTTTATATATGTAATAGTGGTAGCACGCTTTAAAATTTCGTGAAAAAATATGCATAAGTATGCAAAGTAGTGAATACATAATCCGAAGACGAGCGAATCGCGAATTTTTTGAAAGGGTTAAAATTCGCAATTTTGAAAACCGTTTACACCATTCATAAGAAGAAACTCTTTGCTTTAAGTAGACATTGTCTGTTAATCGGTACTTCTGGACCCTTTTTTTAAAAAATAAACAAAATCAAAGGTTCGACGAGAATAGTTTTAGATCCGATTGCGGCGTCTAAGACTTAAGAATATGCTTTCGGTTTTTAACGAAACCAAATACTTAGCACAGAGATATTAAAACAAAGCGTGAAAAAAACTGGCATTCGGTTCTACAATCCCTTCGTTATGTGAATCAGGTTCTGGATAAGAGGACTTGCATATGTGGATTTTCGTAAAAGAGATCGCTTCTTTCAAGTGTTTTTAATCAATATCTCATCTAATTATGAAAATATTAAAAATCTGAGTGTCAGGGCCATCAGAACCTGCCTACAAATTTACAGACGTTTGTGCGAGGTAGATTTTCCTAGCCATCACATTCACACAGATACAGTGAAACTTTCTGTTATTAGTATAGATAAAAACTCTTTTTCTTGGAAAATTTTAATCATGATACATAGATCATTAATTTAAGCACTTATAAAACATTTATTAAGTCATAAAACACACCTTTGTTATAAAACGTTTATTTTAGTTAATTGAACAATTTATATTGAGATGTATCCCTATTGTCAAATAAGGCAACATTTAGTTTAATGTAATAATTTCTATACAAGTACTTTAATATGATTACTTCTTCAAACGAAAGTTAAAAAAAAAAACAAATGCAAACCAAGATCTTCGCACTTTAAATGTAATACGATTATAAATTTTTAAGTTCAAACATACAAAGTCACTAATTGTATAATTCGATATAATGCTATTAGAATAACATATTTTTTTATAAGTTTTCCCTAATACCTTCTAAGAATATTTAATGTAAGCGTAAAACAAATTTCATTCATGTCGTAGCCAATTTAGACCTCTTTTAGTTTAATCATTTAAAGAATAGATGTAGCAGATTTAAAGAATACATTTTAAAGTACATTTTAAGTAGCATTTTATGAATAGTGTTTTATTCAACTAATATACAGCCTGATTATAAATGCATAGCCCAACTTTACAGGACTATTAAAAGAAAACAAACAAGAAAGAAAAAATCATACATCAGGCATAGATCATGAAGCACTTTCTAACACATTAATAATAATGTAACAAAACTGCACTGTTTAAAAAAAGTCCTTCCGGCAGTACCGGGAGGAAGATGTAGCTTTCATATACCTTATTTATTTATTTTAAATTAAGTTATATTATTCAAACATACGAAGCTCAAATTACTGGAATCCGATTATATAAGATTGAATACCAGTTTTTGTCAGTACTGAACATTTATGAGAATTTTTAGAAACTAGTCATCTTTTATTCAACCTGGTTTTATTTTAAGCGATTTATAGGGTCACAAAATTCCACGATATCGTGAAGTGTATGCCATTTTAAAACAACATGGTGGTAAAAACAAACCAATGAGCTTGGTCGGAATCTTAATTCATGTGCACATGCACACTCACATCGAAATCGATTAATATATACGAGTGCTGTCGCGGGCAAATTGATTTTTTTTAAATGTCACCTACATTAGAAATTTAAATTGCTATACCTCAGGTGTTTTTTAAGGTAAACACAAAGCAAAAAATACTCTAGAATTCATTATTAAGATCAAACACTTTAGAAAGAACCTTTTTTCAATTTCTATTTTTTTGTTTGTACATCATTATCCATTAAAAAAATTTTTGACGAACTTAAATACCGCCATTTTGAAACAAGATGGTGGATGAATTTGGCCAGTGAACGCGATCAAGACATTGGCATGTACTATGTAATCACGGAGTTATGTCCAAATCAGTTTATAAATATGCGTATTATCGCTTAACGAATTTCAGAACGTTTCAAAATGTCAACAACACTGGAAATTGAAAGTGCTATAACTCAGCCACTTTTTAAGATATAGATGAAAGAAAAAGTGCTCTGGAATCTTTTTATCAAGGAAAAACACGCAAAAGAAAACTCTTTTCAATTTCTAACTTTTTTGCAGCTAATTTTAAAATTTAAATTTTTAAAAGAAATTTAATATTCCGCAATTTTTAAATAAGGTATCTGATGGAACTGGCTGACGAATTCGATCCAGAAATTGGTATGTATTATGTACGCACAAAGTTACATCCAAATCGGTTTATAAATACGCGTGTTGACATTTGTACGTACTACATACCAAGTTTCATTCAAATCGGTTCATAAATGCGATAGTTATCGCATGACAAAATCAGATACATATATATATATATATATATATATATATATATATACATGGTTATATACATATCTCAACATTTGAACGGAGGATGGTTTTGGGGTCTGGGGGTCATGAACGGTGAAAATATACCAAAATATTCTGTAAGTGCTTTCCTCCGCATGGCTGCAATAGGTAGCTTTTTACTTTTTGTAATCAAAGCTACCTAAAACAAAATTATTACACCTCATTTCACCATATGGAAATGTATAACGCATTTCAAAGCTGAATTTCAGCTGATTCCATCTACAATCGAAAAATTATCCGATTTTTTGTAGCCCTGTATATGATATAGATGTTTGTATCTTTTAACAACATTATGCATTCCAAAATTCACTTCATTTAAAAGACATATATTTCTGTTGAAAATTCTCCTTCAATAATTTTCTTTAATAAGGAGAATGGTATGCGAATATTTTTGTGCAGCCCTGTATATAAGGTATAGAATTTATATATAAAGAGTAATATGCAAAAATCTAAATTTAAAAGCGCATACCGAATTTCAAAACGTACTCTCCAGCAATTATTACGCAAAGACAGTACTGTAACCAATTTTTTGCGCCTCCCTGTAAATTTATAAAAAAAATACTGTAAATACTTCGCATGATGCCATTAAAATACTCTCCAAACGATTTTTATCCCTACACCATAGTGTAACGGAATTCTTTTAAGTGTCCTTGTAAATGAACCATTAAGCGTACATACTTCATAAGCAACATACAGGGTGATTATAAAAAAAACTGTCCCGGCATTTGGAACCCTAACTATTGTACCATTCACAGAAACTTACTGAAATTTTGGCAAAAGGTATTTTGAGATATGCGCTCAAGAATGATATGGAAAACATCAGTGTCACTAAAACAGTTACGGTTGCAGTAAGAACATTTCGAAAAAATCAAATGGAAACACCCAGTTTTTTGTATCGGAATGTGATCTCCATTGTGAAAAACCCTAAATAGCATTGGATTGGCAACTGTAGCATGAAAATCACCGGAACTAGGCAATGAAAAATTAAAAAGGACTTTGCCGTGCACCAGAACATTACCGTTCGTTTCATTTACCTCACACGTCACACCGTTTCTTCGGGTGATATCCCAGCCTGATTTGTTTTCCACAAAACGAGAAGAAGAAACCAAGAAACGCAAATTTCAAGTTTACGTAAGACACAGTCATGTTTGACGTCGTTACGCTAGGTGAAAGAAAAGGCACTGCGAAATGCGATCCGCGTATGTTGCCTTCTGCCATTCCGAACAAGATACCACTTTCAGTGGAAGAACATGAGGAAATCATAAAGATTTATTACCTGAATGGAGAAAATGCCGCAGAGGCATTGCGTGTTTATCCCGCAACCATGGATTACGGCGAGGCCCGTGCACTGTGAAAGGTGTACAGGACTTGATTCATAAATTTAAAGAAACTGGTTGCACATGCGATCGATCTCGGTTTGGACGACCTTCCGTTCGTGTGGAAGCTGTTGTAGAAGTTCATCAAACGATAAGCACAATTCGTCCCGCAACTGCACGCGGTGTTTCACGTGTTCTGAATATGCCGGGAAGGCAACTGTACGCAAGATTCTGCGCTTTGTTCTAAACATGTTTCCGTATCGATTCCAACGTGTCCAGATGTTGAAAGCTGGAGACTATCAATTACTGCAGGATTTTGCAAATCAATTCCTTATCTGGAACAAACAAGATAGCAGCTGGCCTTTACGCATTCTGTGGACAGATTGGGTGCATTTTTCGTTAACTGGTAAAGTTAATTCAAAAAATTGTGTGCATTGGGCAGAGAATAATCGACATGATGTGCTTGTGCGTCCATTACACGAGGAAAAAGTAACCGTGTGGTGTGGTATAACGAGTACGTTCATCCTCGGCCCTTACATTTTTGAAGAGGTTATTGCCTGTAATCTGCAAACGCGTGCAGTAACGAGTGATCGTTATCTGGACATGTTAACTCGTTACGCGATTCCCGCATTGCAATGGCAAAATGCTATGTCTGAAGTTGTGTGGATGCAAGATGGCGTTCCTCCACATGTCGAGTCTTCTGTCAAACGTGTCTTAAGTCAACAGTTTGGTGACAGATTTATCTCCCGTCATTTCCCGTTTCCGTGGCCACTAAGGTCTCCTGATCTGACACCAATGGATTTCTGGCTATGGGGATATCTGAAATCCAAAGTGTATCAGTTTCGTCCTCAAACTGCATCTGATTTGAAATATGCCATCAGAACTCCGATGCAAGAGATTTCTATTGCCATGGTACGTACTGTAGTGCTTTCCACCATCTGCCGCAAGCAAAGTCTCATCGTGTGTAAAGGAGGTCTTGTGGAAAATTTGTAAAACACAATAAAATGCTTTATTTTATGCTGCTTCTCTGTCCTTATCGGTTGTCCTCATTTTTAGCTTATCTACAGCCACTGATTTTCATGCTGCAGTTGCCGTTCCAACGCTATATGGGGTTTTTCACAATAGAGATCACATTCTAATACAAAAAACTAATGTTGGCATTTGATTTTTTCGAAATTTTCTCATGTAACCGTAACTGTTTGAGTAACACTGTTGTTTTTCATATCATTCTTAAACGCATACCTCAAAATATCTTTTCCCAAAATTTCATTCAATTTCTGTAAATGGTATGATAGTTAGGAGCCCAAATGTCGGGATAGTTTTTTTATATTCACCCTGTACATACTTGAATACCAAAAATCATTTGGTCACTCTAAATAAGCTTTATCAATTAGCATGAAAGTCGGAGTATATTTACGGGAGTTAGAGCGTGGATAGACAAGCCGAATGCATAAGCAGTTTCAACTTTGTTGGAAAGTGCTAAAAAAGTACAACATTGTTGTACATCGTAAATCAAAAATAACAGTGAAAGTGTAAATTCAACACAGTTATATGTGTTCAATGTGAGCCTCTCCTGAATCACGGTCGACATAGAGGCGGTACGATACTCACTCATTCATTTTTCTCAGCATGATTTTTTGGTTGGGTCTCATTAAAAGTCAGATGTTTGCTCAACAGCTACCTACTGGTGTTGAGAAACTTAGGACACACAAATCTGTAACCATTTAAAGAGTGACACAGGGCACTGAAAAAAGTGTGGGGTGAGTTATCGCAACAGCTCGATATTTTTCTTATTTCTGGAGGGACTCACATTGAACACTTATAACTGTGTTGAATTTAAAGTTTCAACTGCTATTTTTATTTCCAATTAGCAACAAGTTTGTATTTTTTTTCTTTTAATATCCCTGTAAAGATGAGTATCCATTCATAATGACCCAGTAATGAACATCTATTACATTTTACGAAATTATTTTATTACGTATTTTTTATTTATTCGCGTTAATGTTTGGTTTGTTATCGAGGTAATGTTCAGTTTTTGTTGGTTGTGCTTCGTCAGTCATCTTGATTATTATTTAATTTTACGCTTTTATAAAAAATCATCGTAGGATTATCACTTTATGTTATAAATATTAATACTCTGGGAAAATAAATAACAGAGCAATGCCTAAAATAGCTGCACTATTTATGCGCACGTTTTAGGGAAACATATTTTTAGTTTCAATATTGAATGTTAATCATGTTAAACTAAGAGAGAATTTAAACACATGATTACTCATTAACAAATATAATAACGAAAATTTTGTTTTTATGAGCTCAAAGCTAACGTCCGGTATCCACATACTATGAATTCTTTATTTTTTAACATTATTATTAGAAACAATAAAATTTGAAAATTTCCTTCTGTAAAGTTTTCAAATTTACCACCTTAAATATTTAGAGAGGCAATTTTTAAAAGCACAGTAGATCGACTTTGGGCAGCAATTTTCTGACGGCAAGAGGAACATTTAACCCTTTCCGGCGCAGACAAATTCTGTTCGTATAATGAGAAATTGTTGACTGACATCGGAATTTACAAAAGATTTTTTTAGAAATTCAGAATTCCCTCATTTAACCTGTCATTGTAAAAGTAAAATTTTACTAAAATATTACTGGTGCCGTTTGTAAGTTTGGAATTAAAATTAGGTGTTGCCGGAGTGGTAACACTGCGCCGGAAAGGGTTAATTATTACATAAAGTAACAAATAATTCCATATTTAAATTCCCCCATAAGTATTAACAACTGGTTTAATGTGTTTATGCGTATATGTTTTTCTATTACAGTCGCTGGGAAGGTTGACATGGCCTCCGGATTTAATCTATGTACTCGGTTATTTTTTTTCTCAATCATGCTGATTGGTAAAAACATGATAAAATTTGAATTTTCCAAGTGAACGAAAAATAATCCACAAACCAAGAGTTAAACCCAGAATCCTGACTTTAATTGTCAATGCTCACCGTTTGATCTACCTTGGCCAACAGCTCGTACATATTTTGCTCAGATAACCTAAATGGAAATAGAGTCTGCTACAAAATATACCGCAAGTAATGAAAATCTACTAAACGATGTACACGTTGATATACTATTTTTCTCAATTGTACAGATTGATAAAAAACATCATACGCAGAAATATTAGCAAATAAGTTAAGGTTATGTGTTCAAGTTCCGTCTTGGGCATTTTTTCCCGCACATTTGGAAAAATTCATTTCCTATCATATCTTTATTAATCAGAGTAATTGAGAAAATAATTGTGTATCTCCGTATCCGTAATTAAAGGTGTTATAATACCTGTGGTATATATCAATACAACCTTGAACGGGTTAAAAGCTTGTGACGCAGCACTTTATTTTACATCTCTAAGAATTTTAAATTTGGGACTTAAAACTAATGATATCAAAGTTTATGTGACGCTATGCTATCTATATTAATAAAATAACATATCGCTCTGTGTGTGTGTGTGTCTGCGATAGTTAGCGAAAACTACGGTACGTACGAAGCTCAAAATTTTTCTGAGAGTAGCCCAATATCTCTCCTGATGCACCTGATGCTCAGAATTTCAAAATTCTATTTATTAACTGAGTAATTAATTAAATTTCAAACCTCATTCTCATAAAAAATCGCTTTTTTAAAACTTTTTTCCCTTTCATTCTCTTATGGTTGGTTGGTTGCATAAAATTTTCGCAAAAATAATTTTAAAAACTTGGACTGACCTTTAAAATTCATAGACTGGCAAACTGTCAGTTTAAATGAGGACTATTTTTTTTTTTTTTTTTATCACAGCTGCTGTACACCATGGAGGAAAAAGATAGGTGGTGGCGAAGTAAACCGAAAAAAAAAAAGGTTTGCAATATGAAACAATTTATCGCTGAAATTTTAATGTCTCAAAATAAAGCACGAGGAAGGAATTTTGTATTAATAAGACGGATTGGAAAAAATGAATTACAGCTGAAGCATATTTTACGAAGAAACAGTAATTTTTTAAATGGTTTTTTCTATTATATTATTTATTAAAATAAATGTTTGCTTTTAAAATAATTGAAATTGGAAAATTAAAAATACTTAAATGTCAAAACAAAATTAAATAAAATATTGAAAATATATTATTTGAAGTAAAAAATTGTATTACTAAAAGTTTTTTTTTTTTCAGAAATTTTTAATACTTTATAACGGAGATGAAAAATGTTTATGATTTAACAACATATTAATAATTCCATGTCAATATATAAAATATAGTGATGTAAAGATTCTTTTAAAATCATGCATGAACACTTAAATAATAATATTAATCTAAAATCTAGATTTCAGAGTGCAGACGATTTTAACCCTTTGAGCTCTGGGGTGTAAATTTCTTCAAAATTTCAAATGTCACATTGGCACCAGTATTTTGCAAAGAAAAAAACTGGTTAAAGATAAACACGAAAAATGCATCAAACCTTTTTGAAGAAAATTTGGTCAAATTTTCTGGTGTCATTGTGACATTTTGGAATTAAAATTATGTGGTAGAAAATTCTACCAGCAGAGCTCAAGGGGTTAAGACATTAACGAAAGAATGTTGATTTTTCAAACAGTCTTAAATGATGCTTCTATATTGATATTTGAAAGTCATATGATGAAAATAATCAAATAATATTTGCCTATGATTGATCTAATTGTATCTTTCATGCATTCTGATCGTGTATTACAGGCAATAATGACACAAAACGTTATTTTTTAAAGGAAATTTTAGTCATCTATTCAATAACAGTTTTAAAGGTAAAAAACAAAAACAAAGAAGTACTGTTTTAAACCAGTTTAAATTGATTGGAGTTTCAAAGCACATGGTTTTGTTGGTGCTTATTTGGACTTAATTTTAGAGTTAGTTTAGAGCGGATTTTAGAGTTACATTTTTTGCGTCACCCCAAGATATTATACTGCCACTCTATTAATTTCTTTTTACTATATGGTTGTACGCATATTTTTGGCATTTCGAACATTAGAATGTATGAGTCATTAGTTGTGTTGCAGTAAAAAACATTACACAACACTTTTCTGTGAGTTTATTTTTTTAACCATTGATTAAATTTAAATGTGTTCTATTCATTTAAAATTGTAATATGGCTTTAATTTGTTTTTAAAACAAAAATAAATAGCTGTTTGGCGTACAATTGTTTGTATTCGCAAACGATTCATTCACCATAATATATTATCAAATAGCAAAGTAAATTATCTATCAGAAATAGCCATAAAGAGAATAGTAGCAAAACTGATTATAACCTTAATGTTTAGACTAATTTAAAGATAACCCGATCCCAACCAGAAAAAAACAGACCACTCTCCGATCCGTGATACACAAAATTTCCGTGAGTATAAACCCGACCCTGACCTAAAAATTCTGTTTGGAAAAAACTATGGATTTGATAACTGACCCGAACCAAATCTGAATCCCGCAAAAATGTTCAAGTGAAGCATAACCCGATTCAAACAAGGAAAAATAATTTTCATGGGCATAAAACCTGACCCGAACCTAAATATTTTCTAAAAAAAACCCGAAATATGACTCGAATGAAATCTGCAACCGATAAAAATATTCCAGATAACTATAACCCGATCCCAGTAAGACAAAATACTTTCCATGGTCATAAACTCGACTCAAACCTAAGAAATTCCGTTTGAAAAATCCTGAACTTTGACCCAAACCACATCTAAATCTGACCAAAGTATTCGAAAGAACCATAACCGGATTCGAGTAAGACAAAATAATTTCCGTGGACATGAACCCGATACGAACCTAAAACTCCCATTCAAAAAAATACCTGAAATTTGAATCGAACCAAATCTGAATCTGAAAACAATTTCAAAGAAACGCAACCGGATCCAAACAAGACAAAATATTTCCATGGACATGAACACAATCCGAACGCCAAAAATTTCTTTGAAAAAATAGCGAACTGAACGAAATCTGAACTTGGCAAAAATATTCCAGTGAAGCATGTCCTTATTCGAATAAGACAGAATTATTTCCGTGAACATGCAAGAAGTCCCGAACCCAACAGTTATATTTGAAAAAAAACCCAAAATCTGAATTGAACCAAATCTGGACCTGACAAAAATATTCCAAAGAACTATAACCCAATCCAAGCAAGACGAAATAATTTCTATGGACATAAACCCAACTCGAACCTAAAAAATTCGATTTCAAAAAAACTGAAATTTGACCCAAACCACATCTAAATTCGACCAAAATATTCGAAAGAATCATAACTGGATTTGACTATGATAAAATAATTTCCGTGGACATGAACGAGATCCGAACCTAAAAATTCTATTTGAAAAAATACCTGAAATTTGAATCGAACCAAATCGGAACCTGATAAAAAAATATTCCAAAGAATCGTAACTGGATCTGAATAAGACAAAAAATTTCCATTCACATGAACCGAATCTGAACCTAAAAAATTTTTTTGAAAAAAAAAATCACGAAATCTGAACTGAACCAAATCTGAACTTGAAAAAAATATTCCAGTGAAGCATGCTCTTATTCGAACAAGGCAGCATAATTTCCGTGAACACGCAAGAAAACCCGAACCCAAAAATTCCATTTGAAGAAAAAGCCGAAATCTGAATGGAAACAAATCTGTTCCCGACAAAAATATTCCAAAGAACCATGACTGTATCCGAGCAAGGCAAAATAATTTCCATGGACATGAATACGACCCGAACATTAAAACTCAATATCAAAAAATACCTAAAATCTGAGCCGAACGAAATCTGAACCCGACAAAAATGTTCTAATGAATCATAACCAGATCAGAACAAGACAAAATAATTTCCATGGACATGAAACCAATATATGGTTTGGTAACATTTAGGTTGCAATTACATTACGGTAAGTCTTTGATTATATTTAATTTCCCATTAGGTTACAGTTAGGTCACGGTTAAGTTAAAGTTAGGTTAAAGTTAAATTGCATTTATGTTATGGTTAGAATAAGGATATGTTACAATAAAGTGAAGGCTAAGTTACATTTATGTAATATTTAACTTACGGTAAGATACTGTTAAGTCAAAGTTAGGTTACAGGCAGGTTATGGTTACGGTACAAAAGTTTACGGTTAGGAATTTATCCATAGAGTGAACATTACGCAAGATTTGATTAAAAGTAACACTTACTTTAGTTAAATGGCTCTGAAATTATAATACTACATACCAACATTTTAGCTACCAGCGAATATCGATTTCACTTATGGTATAGTCGGATTTAAGAGTGGTATAATTAGTTTGAAATTCAAAATATTTCACTTGGGATTTCTATGTGAAAAATTAAAAAAAATTTGTTACGTGACTTAACAGTGATTTTTGATAAATACCAACACTTTAACACGAAAATCACACAGTCGTTGGATACATATTCCCTCCCGCGTTTCTCATTGCTCATTTTGAGTATTTTTAGAGCTTAACATTAGCGGTTTTTTAAACCGATTTTTCACACAGTCAGTGGCCACGTATTTCAGACAATGCATTTCTGCATGTTTCGAGTTAATGATAAAATCATACAAATTTCAAGTTCGATTAATATTGTTAATACAGACCCGGGCAACGCCGGGCTGGTCAGCTAGTTAATATATATATATATATTAAAATTTATTCATTAATGCTTTATCATTTACATCTTTCATAATTTCGAAATATTAATTAATAGCATAGCGTCACATAAATTTTGATATCATTAGTTTTAAGTCCCAAATTTAAAATTCTTAGAGATGTAAGATAAGGTGCTGCGTCACAAGCTTTTAACCCGTTCAGGGTTTTTTGTATTGATATCATTGCTTTTTTTAGGTTAATGATAAAAACAAAAAATTAAAGACTTGTGCAAAAAATTCATATTCATCATTCATTCACCTTTAATTACTCCTCCCCCATCCACTTAAAAAAAAGATATTTCATATTTTATCAATGTGTGCTGTACTACTTGATTTTGTTAAAAACAACTCTGTAGTAAAATACGTTAGTAAAAGATAAGAAGGTAATGTACATTCAGCACCATACATCTCAGAAAGGGTTTTATAATCTATGCTATATGTATCAGTTTTCATTCTTGTTAACTATGTTTATTCTTTACACATGTTGATACATATACTGCAGATGGATTAAAATGATCAGGGATACAATATTCAGAATATGCTGGAAAGTATTTCATAATCTATGCTGCATGCATGATTCTTGTTAATTATGTTTCAACCTATGTATAGTTTGGTAATATTGCAGATTGATTAAGACTATATGCATTACAATATTCAGAATATGCCGGAAATGTTTCATAATTTATGTTGCACACATGTTTTTCTTTCTTGTTAGTTATGATTTGTTCTTTATATAGACTGGTAAAATTACTGCAAATAGATTAAAATGATAGATTTACAATATTGAAAATGTATTGAAAAATGTTTCATAATCTATACTTATGCGTAATTTTTCATTCTTGTTAGTTTATTTATGTTTTGCTGTTTGCATAGGGTGGGAAGATTACTGTACAAAGATGAAAATTATAAGTTTAAAATATTCAAAATGCATTGGAAAGTATCTAAACATGCTGTATGCAAAAATTTTTATTGTCGTTAATTATGCTTTGTTTTTTGCACAGAATGGTAAAATTCTTGTACATGAATGAGAATAAGATTACAGTATTCAGAATGTGTAGGAAAAAGCATCATAATCGATGCAGTATGCATGATTCTTTGTACTTGTTAGTTATGTTTTGTTCTTTGCACTGGGTGGAAAAATTACTGTATATGGATGAAAATAGTAGGTTAATAGTATTCAGAATATGTTGGAAGTTGCTTCATATTCTATGCTGCACACATAACTTTTCATTCTTGTTTTTTTTTCTTTACACAATGATAAAAATATTGCAGATCGATGAAGGCATTTAATTAAATCAGGCTTATATTAAAATTGACAATATATATTCTAAATTAATCAATGTACCTATCATTTGTACAAAAGAATGTCCTGATTGGTAATTGCCCCGGTGTAATTGATAATTACAATGTTCCCAGGGTAGTTACCGAGAATCAAAATTTTTTAATTAAGCAAACTTTAAATAATATTTTAATCAAAGCCTATATTTTATTGAATAGAAACATGGTGAATCATTAACCATGCTAAATTTGGTCACATCTATTGTAAACATTAAAAAGATATTTAGATGTTAGTGTTTTTTGATCAGGAATTACCCCGGTCCACCCTATAAGTTTCATACTTCAATTAGGAAAATGTTTAACTCACAAAGAAAGAAAATCAGGACTCTGTTATTTATTAAATATTTTCATTTCATATGAAACTCTCCATTCTTGGGCGACTTAACTTACAAAATTAAACTAATATACTTTTATCGAACATTTTAGTCACTAAGCATAAAACATGCAACGTACATAAATTTAAACATTTCATGTTTTTTAGATTTTAATTTTTTTTAAACACAATTTTGTGAAAAAAGCAGACAGCTATTAAAAAACATTCCACATTTTCTTACGGTTTCTTGCAGTGCAATACATCAAAAGTCTTTTCTAGATTTTCAACATTGTACATAATATTTTGACGACTTGAAAATTTTTTATTTATTTCTCATAAATCATGTAAAATAACATTTATCTATTAAGAACCACATTTGATTTACTAAACAGCTATAAATACAATAAACAACTCAGAAAGCATCACAGGGATTTATGAAAAGAATTTGCATGAGCATATTTAGCATTATTGAGATTTACTTAACTAAAACAGACAACGAATCTAGTAAACATTTTAATTGTTAACACTATAGATTATTAAAAAGCATCATGAAAGAGATAATTTATCTAAATGAAACTTTTTTATCCAACATTTCAGTTGCTAAAATATGCATAGCTTGCGACCAAGAATTGTGCAAAAATGTTGCAGACTTCTGGACACTGTTTACATTTTAAAAGCAGTAATTTGAATGTAATAATGAACTAGAAATCATAATAAATGCTTAAAATAATGTATAATACAGTCAACACTGTGAAATCCACAAAATATGTCATAAGGAATCCATGTTAGAATGTAAACATTGAAAAACGAATCAACGTATAGGCTCATGGATGAAGTTAAGGGATACTTTTTTTTCATGAAATAACAATTTTTTAATGAAATAAACTACAATGCAAGAAAATTCAAGTATTTTTTACACTGCATTTAAAAATAATAATTAGAACAAGGAAGTGATGTATGCTCGATTGGTTATGCTTAATGCAAATCTATTCTTTGTTAAAACAGTGATAAAACTTTAACAATAAATGATTTTATCTCTACAAACTTTTTGCTTATTTCACAATACAGATGAATATTTTCTTCAGTAAATTTAACAAAATTTGGCCGCGCTACGAAAAGTAGATGGCGAGTTATAAGCATTTTTAATTTTTCGACCCTCACCTTGGGGGGTCTCCTGTCACCAAAAATTAACACCGTCTCATAATAAATTACCAAACAAATTTTAGCCGCGCTACGAAAATTAGATCGTGAGTTATAAGCATTTTAAATATTTCGACACCCACCACGGGGAGTCTCCTATAACCAAAAATTAACACTGTCTCATAATAAATTACCAAACAAAATCTGGCTGCGCTACAAAAATTAGATCGCGAGTTATAAGCATTTTAAATTTTTGACCCTCACCTTGGGGGGGGGGTCTCCTGTCACCAAAAATTAACACTGTCTCATACTAAATCACCAAACAAAATTTGGCCGCGCTACGAAAATTAGATCGCAAGTTATAAGCATTTTAAATTTTTCGACCCTCACCATGGGGGATCTCCTGACACCAAAAATTAACAATGTCTCATAATAAATTACCAAACAAAATTTCGCCGCGCTACAAGAATTAGATCGCGAATTACAAGCATTTTAAATTTTTCGACCCTCACAGTGGGTGGGGAGTCTCCTGTCACCAAAAATTAACACTGCCTCATAATGTATTACCAAAAAAATTTGGCCGCGATACGAAAATTAGATTGCGAGATATAAGCATTTTAAATTTATCGATCCTCACCGTGTGGGGTCTCCTGTCTCCCAAAATTAACACTGTCTCATTATAAATTCCCAAAAAAAATTGGCCGCGCTACAAAAATTAGATCGCGAGTTGTAAGCTTTTTAAATTTTTCGACCCTCACCTTGAGGGGTTTTTCATAGGGCGGCCAAATTTTGTTTGGTAATTTATTATGAGACAGTGTTAATTTTTGGTGACAGGAGACCCCCCACGGTGAGGGTCGAAAAATTAAAAATGCTTATAACTCGCGATCTAATTTTGGTAGTTTATCAAAATATTGTTTGGTAAATTATTATGAGACAGTGTTGGTGACAGGAGAACCCCCACGGTGAGAGACGAAAAATTAAAAATGCTTATAACACGCGATCTACTTTTCATAGCACGGCCAAATTTTGTTTGGTAATTTAGTATGAGACAGTGTTAATTTTTGGTGACAGGAGACCCCCCCCCCACCGTGAGGGTCGAAAAAATTTTAAATGCTTATAACTCGCGATCTAAATTTTGTAGCACAAACAAATTTTGTTTGGTAATTTATTAAGCTATTGCATAGCTTTTATCGCGGGCTTTGAGCGCGGCGACCGAATCTAGGTATACCGTAACGAGAAAAATCCTATCACTCCGGCTAACGACGTTTCAGTTCGGCAGACTTCGGCGCGGTATTCTTCGATAGACTTCGGCAGACAATGACGCTTTATTTTTGCAAAAGTTGATAAAAAATGCTATGCAATAGCTTTACCGCGGCAGTCCCCGAGTGCCACACATATTTTTTTTCTGAATATTCTTAAAGAGTCGATTAGTGAAATCAGCAGCATAGCCTGAGTTCTGCTCTCTTTCGAGGATATCGAAAAATATTAACTTTCATCTATTTATTTTAAGCTATTGCTTAGCTTTTATCGCGGTCTTTGAGAGCAGAGACCGAATCTAGGAATTAGGTAACGAGAAAACCTAACACTTCCGTAACGAAAATAATCCTGAAACGTCGTTAGTCGGAGTGATAGGATTTTTTCTCGTTACGGGATACCTAGATTCGGTAGCCGCGCTCAAAGCCCGCGATAAAAGCTATGCAATAGCTTAATAATTTACCAAACAAAATTTGTTCTCGCTACGAAAATTAGATCGCGAGTTATAAGCATTTAAAATTTTTCGACCCTCACCATGGGGGATCTCCTGACACCAAAAATTAACACTGTCTCATAATAAATTACCAAACATTATTTTGCAAAGCTACCAAAATTAGATCGCGAGTTATACGCATTTTCAATTTTTCGACCCTCACCGTGGGGGTTCTCCTGTCACAAAAAATTAACACTGTCTCATAATAAATTCCCAAAAAAATTTGGCCGCGCTACAAAAATTAGATCGCGAGTTGTAAGCTTTTTGAATTTTTCGACCCTCACCTTGGGGGGTTTTTCATAGGGCGGCCAAATTTTGTTTGGTAATTTATTATGAGACAGTGTTAATTTTTGGTGACAGGAGACCCCCCACGGTGAGGGTCGAAAAATTAAAAATGCTTATAACTCGCGATCTAATTTTGGTAGCTTGGCAAAATATTGTTTGATCCTCACCAATTAGATCGCGAGTTGTAAGCTTTTTGAATTTTTCGACCCTCACCTTGGGGGGTTTTTCATAGGGCGGCCAAATTTTGTTTGGTAATTTATTATGAGACAGTGTTAAATTTTGGTGTCAGGAGATCCCCCATGGTGAGTGTCGAAAAATTTAAAATGCTTCTAACTCGCGATCTAATTTTCGCAGCGCGGCCAAATATTGTTTGGTGATTTATTATGAGACATTGTTAATTTTTGGTGACAGGAGACACCCCACGGTGAGGGTCGAAAAATTTAAAATGCTTATAACTCGCGATCTAATTTTCGTAGCGCGGACAAATTTTGTTTGGTAATTTATTATGAGACATTGTTAATTTTTGGTGACAGGAGACACCCCACGGTGAGGGTCGAAAAATTAAAAATTCTTATAACTCGCGATCTAATTTTGGTAGCTTGACAAAATATTGTTTGGTAATTTATTATGAGACAGTGTTAATTTTTAGTGTCAGGAGATCAACCCATGGTAAGGGTCGAAAAATTTAAAATGCTTATAACTCGCGATCTAATTTTCGAAGCGCGGCCAAATTTTGTTTGGTGATTTATTATGAGACATTGTTAATTTTTGGCGACAGGACACCCCCCACGGTGAGGGTCGAAAAATTTAATATGCTTAGAACTCGCGATCTAATTTTCGTAGCGCGGCCAAATTTTGTTTGGTAATTTATTATGAGGCATTGTTAATTTTTGGTGACAGGAGCCCCCACGGTGAGGGTCGAAAAATTAAAAATGCTTATAACTCGCGATCTAATTTTTTTAGCGCGGCAAAATTTTGTTTGGTTATTTATTATGAGGCAGTGTTAATTTTTGGGGACAGAAGACCCCCGAAGGTGAGGTCGAAAAATTTTAAATGCTTATAACTCGCGATATAATTTTTGTACCGCGGCCAAATTTTGATTGGTAAATTATTATGAGAGTGTTAATTTTTGATGACAGGAGACCACAACGGTGAGGGTAGAAAAATTTAAAATGCTTATAACTCGCCATCTAATTTTCGTAGCACGGCCAGACATTATTTGGTAATTTATTATGAGACGGTGTTAATTTTTGATGACAGGAGAACCCCCAAGGTGAGGGTCGAAAAATTTAAATTACTTATAACTCGATATCTAAATTTCGTAGCGCGGCCAAATTTTGTTTGTTAGTTTATAATGAGGCAGTGTTACATTTTGGTGACGGGAGACTCCCCCCACGCCAAGGTGAGGGTCGAAAATTTTCAAATCCTTATAACTCACGATCTAATTCTCGTAGCGCGGACAAATTTTGTTTGGAAATTTATTATGAGACATTGTTAGTTATTGGTGACAGGAGACACCCCACGGTGAGGGTCGAAAATTAAAAATGCTTATAACTCGCGATCTAATTATCGTAGCGCGGCCAAATTTTGTTTGGTAATTTGTTATGAGGCATTGTTAATTTTTGGTGACAGGAGCACCCACGGTGAAGGTCGACAAATTAAAAATGCGTATAACTCGCGATCTAACTTTCGTAGCGCGGTCAAATTTTGTTTGGTAATTTATTATGAGACAGTGTTAATTTTTGGTGACAGGAGACCTCCCACGGTGAGGGTCAAAAAATTTAAAATGCTTTTAACTCGCGATCTACTTTTCATAGCACGGCCAAATTTTGTTTTATAATTTATTATGAGACATTATTAATTCTTGGTGACAGGAGACTCCCCACGGTGAAGGTCGAAAAATTAAAAATGTTTATAACTCGCGATCTAATTTTGGTAGCTTATCAAAATATTGTTTGATAAATTATTATGAGACAGTGTTAATTTCTGGTGACAGGAGACCCCCCACGGTGAGGGTCGAAAAATTTAAAATGCTTATAACTCACGATCTAATTTTCGTAGCGCAAACAAATTTTGTTTGGTAATTTATTATGAGACTGTTAATTTTTGGTGACAGGAGACCCCCCCCAATGTGAGGGTCGAAAAATTTAAAATACTTGTAATTCGCGATCTAATTTTTGTATCGCGGCTAAATTTTGTTTTGTGATTTATTATGAGACATTGTTAATTTTTGGTGTCAGGAGATCCCCCATGGTGAGGGTCGAAAAATTTAAAATGCTTCTAACTCGCGATCTAATTTTCGCAGCGCGGCCAAATATTGTTTGGTGATTTATTATGAGACATTGTTAATTTTTGGTGACAGGAGACACCCCACGGTGAGGGTCGAAAAATTTAAAATGCTTATAACTCGCGATCTAATTTTCGTAGCGCGGACAAATTTTGTTTGGTAATTTATTATGAGACATTGTTAATTTTTGGTGACAGGAGACACCCCACGGTGAGGGTCGAAAAATTAAAAATGCTTATAACACGCGATCTAATTTTGGTAGCTTGACAAAATATTGTTTGGTAATTTATTATGAGACAGTGTTAATTTTTAGTGTCAGGAGATCCCCCCATGGTAAGGGTCGAAAAATTTAAAATGCTTATAACTCGCGATCTAATTTTCGAAGCGCGGTCAAATTTTGTTTGGTAATTTATTATGGAACAGTGTTAATTTTTGGTGACAGGAGACCTCCCACGGTGAGGGTCAAAAAATTTAAAATGCTTATAACTCGCGATCTAATTTTTTTAGCGCGGCAAAATTTTGTTTGGTTATTTATTATGAGGCAGTGTTAATTTTTGGGGACAGGAGACCCCCCAAGGTGAGGTCGAAAAATTTTAAATGCTTATAACTCGCGATCAAATTTTTGTACCGCGGCGAAATTTTGATTGGTAAATTATTATGAGAGTGTTAATTTTTGATGACAGGAGACCACAGCGGTGAGGGTAGAAAAATTTAAAATGCTTATAACTCGCCATCTAATTTTCGTAGCACGGCCAGACATTATTTGGTAATTTATTAGGAGACGGTGTTAATTTTTGGTGACAGGAGATACCCCACGGTGAGGGTCGAAAAAATAAAAATGCTTATAACTTGCGATCTAATTTTGGTAGCTTGGCAAATTATTGTTTGGTAATTTATTATGAGACAGTGTTAAATTTTGGTGACAGGAGATCCCCCATGGTGAGGGTCGAAAAATTTAAAATGCTTATAACTCGCGATCTAATTTTCGTAGCGCGGCCAAATATTGTTTGGTGATTTATTATGAGACATTCTTAATTTTTGGTGACAGGAGACCCCCCACGGTGAGGGTCGAAAAATTTAAAATGCTTTTAACTCGCGATCTAATTTTCGTAGCGCGGACAAATTTTGTTTGGTAGTTTATAATGAGGCAGTGTTAATTTTTGGTGACGGGAGACTCCCCCCACCCCAAGGTGAGGGTCGAAAATTTTCAAATCCTTATAACTCACGATCTAATTTTCGTAGCGCGGACAAATTTTGTTTGGAAATTTATTATGAGACATTGTTAGTTATTGGTGACAGGAGACACCCCACGGTGAGGGTCGAAAATTAAAAATGCTTATAACTCGCGATCTAATTATCGTAGCGCGGCCAAATTTTGTTTGGTAATTTGTTATGAGGCATTGTTAATTTTTGGTGACAGGAGCACCCACGGTGAGGGTCGACAAATTAAAAATGCGTATAACTCGCGATCTAATTTTCGTAGCGCGGTCAAATTTTGTTTGGTAATTTATTATCAGACAGTGTTAATTTTTGGTGACAGGAGACTTCCCACTGTGAGGGTCAAAAAATTTAAAATGCTTTTAACTCGCGATCTACTTTTCATAGCACGGCCAAATTTTGTTTGGTAATTTATTATGAGACAGTGTTAATTTTTGGTGACAGGAGACCCCCCACGGTGAGGGTCGAAAAATTTAAAATACTTTTAACTGGCAATCTACTTTTCGTAGCGTGGCCAAATTTTGTTTGGTAATTTAGTATGAGACAGTGTTAATTTTTTGTGACAGGAGACCCCCCCCCCCACCGTGAGGGTCGAAAAATTTTAAATGACTATAACTCGCGATCTAATTTTCGTAGCGCAAACAAATTTTGTTTGGTAATTTATTATGAGACTGTTAATTTTTGGTGACAGGAGACAACCCCCCACCAATGTGAGGGTCGAAAATTAAAAATGCTTATAACTCGCGATCTAATTATCGTAGCGCGGCCAAATTTTGTTTGGTAATTTGTTATGAGACAGTGTTAATTTTTGGTGACATGAGACCCCCCACGGTGAGGGTCGAAAAATTTAAAATACTTTTAACTGGCAATCTACTTTTCGTAGCGTGGCCAAATTTTGTTTGGTAATTTAGTATGAGACAGTGTTAATTTTTTGTGACACGAGACCCCCCCCCACCGTGAGGGTCGAAAAATTTTAAATGATTACAACTCGCGATCTAATTTTCGTAGCGCAAACAAATTTTGTTTGGTAATTTATTATGAGACTGTTAATTTTTGGTGACAGGAGACCCCCCACGGTGAGGGTCGAAAAATTTAAAATGCTTTTAACTCGCGATCTAATTTTCGTAGCGCGGACAAATTTTGTTTGGTGATTTTTTAGGAGACGGTGTTAATTTTTGATGACAGGAAAACCCCCAAGGTGAGGTTCGGAATATTTAAATTACTTATAACTCGCGATCTAAATTTCGTAGCGCGGCCAAATTTTGTTTGGTAGTTTATAATGAGGCAGTGTTACTTTTTGTGACGGGAGACCCCCCCCCCCCCCAAGGTGAGGGTCGAAAATTTTAAAATGCTTATAACTCACGATCTAATTTTCGTAGCGTGGACAAATTTTGTTTGGTAATTTATTATGAGACATTGTTAGTTTTTGGTGACAGAAGACACCCCACGGTGAGGGTCGAAAATTAAAAATGCTTATAACTCGCGATCTAATTTTCGTAGCGCGGCCAAATTTTGTTTGGTAATTTATTATGAGGCATTGTTAATTTTTGGTGACAGGAGCCCCCACGGTGAGGTTCGAAAAATTAAAAATGCTTATAACTCGCGATCTAACTTTCGTAGCGCGGTCAAATTTTGTTTGGTAATTTAATATGAGACAGTGTTAATTTTTGGTGACAGGAGACCTCCCACGGTGAGGGTAAAAAAATTTAAAATGCTTTTAACTCGCGATCTACTTTTCATAGCACGGCCAAATTTTGTTTTGTAATTTATTATGAGAGAGTGTTAATTTTTGGGGACAGGAGACCCCCCACGGTGAGGGTCCAAAAATTTAAAATACTTTTAACTGACAATCTACTTTTCGTAGCGTGGCCAAATTTTGTTTGGTAATTTAGTATGAGACAGTGTTAATTTTTGGTGACAGGAGACCCCCCCCCCCACCGTGTGTGTCGGAAAATTAAAAATGCTTATAACACGCGATCTAATTTTGGTAGCTTGGCAAAATATTGTTTGGTAATTTATAATGAGACAGTGTTAATTTTTGGTGTCAGTAGATCCCCCATGGTGAGGGCCGAAAAATTTAAAATGGTTATAACTCGCGATCTAATTTTCGTAGCGCGGCCAAATTTTGTTTGGTGATTTATTATGAGACATTGTTAATTTTTGGTGACAGGACACCCCCCCCCCACGGTGAGGGTCGAAAAATTTAATATACTTATAACTCGCGATCTAATTTTTGTAGCGTGGTAAAATTTTGTTTGGTTATTTATTATGAGGCATTGTTAATTTTTGGGGACAGGAGTCCCCCCAAGGTGAGGTCGAAAAATTTTAAATGATTATAACTCGTGATCTAATTTTTGTACCGCGGCCAAATTTTGATTGGTAATTTATTATGAGGCATTGTTAATTTTTGTGACAGGAGCCCCCACGGTGAGGGTCGAAAAATTAAAAATGCTTATAACTCGCGATCTAACTTTCGTAGCGCGGTCAAATTTTGTTTGGTAATTTATTATGAGACAGTGTTAATTTTTGGTGACAGGAGACCTCCCACGGTGAGGGTCAAAACATTTAAAATGCTTTTAACTCGCGATCTACTTTTCATAGCACGGCCAAATTTTGTTTGGTAATTTATTATGAGACAGTGTTAATTTTTGGTGACAGGAGACCCCCCCCACGGTGAGGGTCGAAAAATTTAAAATACTTTTAACTGGCAATCTAATTTTCGTAGCGTGGCCAAATTTTGTTTGGTAATTTATTATGAGGGATTGTTAGTTTTTGGTGGCAGGAGACCTCCCACGGTGGGGGTCAAAAAATTTAAAATGCTTTTAACTCGCGATCTACTTTTCATAGCACGGACAAATATTGTTTGGTGATTTATTATGAGACATTCTTAATTTTTGGTGACAGGAGACCCCCCCACGGTGAGGGTCGAAAAATTTAAAATGCTTTTAACTCGCGATCTAATTTTCGTAGCGCGGACAAATTTTGTTTGGTAGTTTATAATGAGGCAGTGTTACTTTTTGGTGACGGGAGACTCCCCCCACCCCAAGGTGAGGGTCGAAAATTTTCAAATCCTTATAACTCACGATCTAATTTTCGTAGCGCGGACAAATTTTGTTTGGAAATTTATTATGAGACATTGTTAGTTATTGGTGACAGGAGACACCCCACGGTGAGGGTCGAAAATTAAAAATGCTTATAACTCGCGATCTAATTATCGTAGCGCGGCCAAATTTCGTTTGGTAATTTGTTATGAGGCATTGTTAATTTTTGGTGACAGGAGCACCCACGGTGAGGGTCGACAAATTAAAAATGCGTATAACTCGCGATCTAACTTTCCCAGCGCGGTCAAATTTTGTTTGGTAATTTATTATGAGACAGTGTTAATTTTTGGTGACAGGAGACCTCCCACGGTGAGGGTCAAAAAATTTAAAATGCTTTTAACTCGAGATCTACTTTTCATAGCACGGCCAAATTTTGTTTGGTAATTTATTATGAGACAGTGTTAATTTTTGGTGACAGGAGACCCCCCACGGTGAGGGTCAAAAAATTTAAAATACTTTTAACTGGCAATCTACTTTTCGTAGCGTGGCCAAATTTTGTTTGGTAATTTAGTATGAGACAGTGTTAATTTTTTGTGACAGAAGACCCCCCCCCCCACCGTGAGGGTCGAAAAATTTTAAATGATTACAACTCGCGATCTAATTTTCGTAGCGCAAACAAATTTTGTTTGGTAATTTATTATGAGACTGTTAATTTTTGGTGACAGGAGACCCCCCACGGTGAGGGTCGAAAAATTTAAAATGCTTTTAACTCGCGATCTAATTTTCGTAGCGCGGACAAATTTTGTTTGGTGATTTTTTAGGAGACGGTGTTAATTTTTGATGACAGGAAAACCCCCAAGGTGAGGTTCGGAATATTTAAATTACTTATAACTCGCGATCTAAATTTCGTAGCGCGGCCAAATTTTGTTTGGTAGTTTATAATGAGGCAGTGTTACTTTTTGTGACGGGAGACCCCCCCCAAGGTGAGGGTCGAAAATTTTAAAATGCTTATAACTCACGATCTAATTTTCGTAGCGTGGACAAATTTTGTTTGGTAATTTATTATGAGACATTGTTAGTTTTTGGTGACAGAAGACACCCCACGGTGAGGGTCGAAAATTAAAAATGCTTATAACTCGCGATCTAATTTTCGTAGCGCGGCCAAATTTTGTTTGGTAATTTATTATGAGGCATTGTTAATTTTTGGTGACAGGAGCCCCCACGGTGAGGTTCGAAAAATTAAAAATGCTTATAACTCGCGATCTAACTTTCGTAGCGCGGTCAAATTTTGTTTGGTAATTTAATATGAGACAGTGTTAATTTTTGGTGACAGGAGACCTCCCACGGTGAGGGTAAAAAAATTTAAAATGCTTTTAACTCGCGATCTACTTTTCATAGCACGGCCAAATTTTGTTTTGTAATTTATTATGAGAGAGTGTTAATTTTTGGGGACAGGAGACCCCCCACGGTGAGGGTCCAAAAATTTAAAATACTTTTAACTGACAATCTACTTTTCGTAGCGTGGCCAAATTTTGTTTGGTAATTTAGTATGAGACAGTGTTAATTTTTGGTGACAGGAGACCCCCCCCCCCACCGTGTGTGTCGGAAAATTAAAAATGCTTATAACACGCGATCTAATTTTGGTAGCTTGGCAAAATATTGTTTGGTAATTTATAATGAGACAGTGTTAATTTTTGGTGTCAGTAGATCCCCCATGGTGAGGGCCGAAAAATTTAAAATGCTTATAACTCGGGATCTAATTTTCGTAGCGCGGCCAAATTTTGTTTGGTGATTTATTATGAGACATTGTTAATTTTTGGTGACAGGACACCCCCCCCCCACGGTGAGGGTCGAAAAATTTAATATACTTATAACTCGCGATCTAATTTTTGTAGCGTGGTAAAATTTTGTTTGGTTATTTATTATGAGGCATTGTTAATTTTTGGGGACAGGAGTCCCCCCAAGGTGAGGTCGAAAAATTTTAAATGATTATAACTCGCGATCTAATTTTTGTACCGCGGCCAAATTTTGATTGGTAATTTATTATGAGGCATTGTTAATTTTTGTGACAGGAGCCCCCACGGTGAGGGTCGAAAAATTAAAAATGCTTATAACTCGCGATCTAACTTTCGTAGCGCGGTCAAATTTTGTTTGGTAATTTATTATGAGACAGTGTTAATTTTTGGTGACAGGAGACCTCCCACGGTGAGGGTCAAAACATTTAAAATGCTTTTAACTCGCGATCTAATTTTCATAGCACGGCCAAATTTTGTTTGGTAATTTATTATGAGACAGTGTTAATTTTTGGTGACAGGAGACCCCCCCCACGGTGAGGGTCGAAAAATTTAAAATACTTTTAACTGGCAATCTAATTTTCGTAGCGTGGCCAAATTTTGTTTGGTAATTTATTATGAGGGATTGTTAATTTTTGGTGGCAGGAGACCTCCCACGGTGGGGGTCAAAAAATTTAAAATGCTTTTAACTCGCGATCTACTTTTCATAGCACGGCCAAATATTGTTTGGTGATTTATTATGAGACATTCTTAATTTTTGGTGACAGGAGACCCCCCCACGGTGAGGGTCGAAAAATTTAAAATGCTTTTAACTCGCGATCTAATTTTCGTAGCGCGGACAAATTTTGTTTGGTAGTTTATAATGAGGCAGTGTTACTTTTTGGTGACGGGAGACTCCCCCCACCCCAAGGTGAGGGTCGAAAATTTTCAAATCCTTATAACTCACGATCTAATTTTCGTAGCGCGGACAAATTTTGTTTGGAAATTTATTATGAGACATTGTTAGTTATTGGTGACAGGAGACACCCCACGGTGAGGGTCGAAAATTAAAAATGCTTATAACTCGCGATCTAATTATCGTAGCGCGGCCAAATTTCGTTTGGTAATTTGTTATGAGGCATTGTTAATTTTTGGTGACAGGAGCACCCACGGTGAGGGTCGACAAATTAAAAATGCGTATAACTCGCGATCTAACTTTCCCAGCGCGGTCAAATTTTGTTTGGTAATTTATTATGAGACAGTGTTAATTTTTGGTGACAGGAGACCTCCCACGGTGAGGGTCAAAAAATTTAAAATGCTTTTAACTCGAGATCTACTTTTCATAGCACGGCCAAATTTTGTTTGGTAATTTATTATGAGACAGTGTTAATTTTTGGTGACAGGAGACCCCCCACGGTGAGGGTCAAAAAATTTAAAATACTTTTAACTGGCAATCTACTTTTCGTAGCGTGGCCAAATTTTGTTTGGTAATTTAGTATGAGACAGTGTTAATTTTTTGTGACAGAAGACCCCCCCCCCCCACCGTGATGGTCGAAAAATTTAAAATGATTATAACTCGCGATCTAATTTTCGTAGCGCAAACAAATTTTGTTTGGTAATTTATTATGAGACTGTTAATTTTTGGTGACAGGAGACCCCCCCCCCAATGTGAGGGTCGAAAAATTTAAAATACTTGTAATTCGCGATCAAATTTTTGTAGCGCGGCGAGATTTTGTTTGGTAATTTATTATGAGACAATGTTAATTTTTGATGACAGGAGATACCCCACGGTGAGGGTCGAAAAAATAAAAATGCTTATAACTTGCGATCTAATTTTGGTAGCTTGGCAAATTATTGTTTGGTAATTTATTATGAGACAGTGTTAAATTTTGGTGACAGGAGATCCCCCATGGTGAGGGTCGAAACATTTAAAATGCTTTTAACTCGCGATCTAATTTTCGTAGCGCGGACAAATTTTGTCTGGTGATTTTTTAGGAGACGGTGTTAATTTTTGATGACAGGAGAACCCCCAAGGTGAGGTTCGGAATATTTAAATTACTTATAACTCGCGATCTAAATTTCGTATCGCGGCCAAATTTTGTTTGGTTGTTTATAATGAGGCAGTGTTACTTTTTGTGACGGGAGACTCCCCCCCCCCAAGGTGAGGGTCGAAAATTTTAAAATGCTTATAACTCACGATCTAATTTTCGTAGCGTGGACAAATTTTGTTTGGTAATTTATTATGAGACATTGTTAGTTTTTGGTGACAGAAGACACCCCACGGTGAGGGTCGAAAATTAAAAATGCTTATAACTCACGATCTAATTTTCGTAGCGCGGCCAAATTTTGTTTGGTAATTTATTATGAGGCATTGTTAATTTTTGGTGACAGGAGCCCCCACGGTGAGGGTCGAAAAATTAAAAATGCTTATAACTCGCGATCTAACTTTCGTAGCGCGGTCAAATTTTGTTTGGTAATTTAATATGAGACAGTGTTAATTTTTGGTGACAGGAGACCTCCCACGGTGAGGGTAAAAAAATTTAAAATGCATTTAACTCGCGATCTACTTTTCATAGCACGGCCAAATTTTGTTTTGTAATTTATTATGAGACAGTGTTAATTTTTGGTGACAGGAGACCCCCCACGGTGAGGGTCCAAAAATTTAAAATACTTTTAACTGACAATCTAATTATCGTAGCGCGGCCAAATTTCGTTTGGTAATTTGTTATGAGGCATTGTTAATTTTTGGTGACAGGAGCACCCACGGTGAGGGTCGACAAATTAAAAATGCGTATAACTCGCGATCTAACTTTCCCAGCGCGGTCAAATTTTGTTTGGTAATTTATTATGAGACAGTGTTAATTTTTGGTGACAGGAGACCTCCCACGGTGAGGGTCAAAAAATTTAAAATGCTTTTAACTCGAGATCTACTTTTCATAGCACGGCCAAATTTTGTTTGGTAATTTATTATGAGACAGTGTTAATTTTTGGTGACAGGAGACCCCGCACGGTGAGGGTCAAAAAATTTAAAATACTTTTAACTGGCAATCTACTTTTCGTAGCGTGGCCAAATTTTGTTTGGTAATTTAGTATGAGACAGTGTTAATTTTTTGTGACACGAGACCCCCCCCCCCACCGTGAGGGTCGAAAAATTTTAAATGATTACAACTCGCGATCTAATTTTCGTAGCGCAAACAAATTTTGTTTGGTAATTTATTATGAGACTGTTAATTTTTGGTGACAGGAGACCCCCCACGGTGAGGGTCGAAAAATTTAAAATGCTTTTAACTCGCGATCTAATTTTCGTAGCGCGGACAAATTTTGTTTGGTGATTTTTTAGGAGACGGTGTTAATTTTTGATGACAGGAAAACCCCCAAGGTGAGGTTCGGAATATTTAAATTACTTATAACTCGCGATCTAAATTTCGTAGCGCGGCCAAATTTTGTTTGGTAGTTTATAATGAGGCAGTGTTACTTTTTGTGACGGGAGACCCCCCCCCAAGGTGAGGGTCGAAAATTTTAAAATGCTTATAACTCACGATCTAATTTTCGTAGCGTGGACAAATTTTGTTTGGTAATTTATTATGAGACATTGTTAGTTTTTGGTGACAGAAGACACCCCACGGTGAGGGTCGAAAATTAAAAATGCTTATAACTCGCGATCTAATTTTCGTAGCGCGGCCAAATTTTGTTTGGTAATTTATTATGAGGCATTGTTAATTTTTGGTGACAGGAGCCCCCACGGTGAGGTTCGAAAAATTAAAAATGCTTATAACTCGCGATCTAACTTTCGTAGCGCGGTCAAATTTTGTTTGGTAATTTAATATGAGACAGTGTTAATTTTTGGTGACAGGAGACCTCCCACGGTGAGGGTAAAAAAATTTAAAATGCTTTTAACTCGCGATCTACTTTTCATAGCACGGCCAAATTTTGTTTTGTAATTTATTATGAGAGAGTGTTAATTTTTGGGGACAGGAGACCCCCCACGGTGAGGGTCCAAAAATTTAAAATACTTTTAACTGACAATCTACTTTTTGTAGCGTGGCCAAATTTTGTTTGGTAATTTAGTATGAGACAGTGTTAATTTTTGGTGACAGGAGACCCCCCCCCCACCGTGTGTGTCGGAAAATTAAAAATGCTTATAACACGCGATCTAATTTTGGTAGCTTGGCAAAATATTGTTTGGTAATTTATAATGAGACAGTGTTAATTTTTGGTGTCAGTAGATCCCCCATGGTGAGGGCCGAAAAATTTAAAATGCTTATAACTCGGGATCTAATTTTCGTAGCGCGGCCAAATTTTGTTTGGTGATTTATTATGAGACATTGTTAATTTTTGGTGACAGGACACCCCCCCCCCACGGTGAGGGTCGAAAAATTTAATATACTTATAACTCGCGATCTAATTTTTGTAGCGTGGTAAAATTTTGTTTGGTTATTTATTATGAGGCATTGTTAATTTTTGGGGACAGGAGTCCCCCCAAGGTGAGGTCGAAAAATTTTAAATGATTATAACTCGCGATCTAATTTTTGTACCGCGGCCAAATTTTGATTGGTAATTTATTATGAGGCATTGTTAATTTTTGTGACAGGAGCCCCCACGGTGAGGGTCGAAAAATTAAAAATGCTTATAACTCGCGATCTAACTTTCGTAGCGCGGTCAAATTTTGTTTGGTAATTTATTATGAGACAGTGTTAATTTTTGGTGACAGGAGACCTCCCACGGTGAGGGTCAAAACATTTAAAATGCTTTTAACTCGCGATCTAATTTTCATAGCACGGCCAAATTTTGTTTGGTAATTTATTATGAGACAGTGTTAATTTTTGGTGACAGGAGACCCCCCCCACGGTGAGGGTCGAAAAATTTAAAATACTTTTAACTGGCAATCTAATTTTCGTAGCGTGGCCAAATTTTGTTTGGTAATTTATTATGAGGGATTGTTAATTTTTGGTGGCAGGAGACCTCCCACGGTGGGGGTCAAAAAATTTAAAATGCTTTTAACTCGCGATCTACTTTTCATAGCACGGCCAAATATTGTTTGGTGATTTATTATGAGACATTCTTAATTTTTGGTGACAGGAGACCCCCCCACGGTGAGGGTCGAAAAATTTAAAATGCTTTTAACTCGCGATCTAATTTTCGTAGCGCGGACAAATTTTGTTTGGTAGTTTATAATGAGGCAGTGTTACTTTTTGGTGACGGGAGACTCCCCCCACCCCAAGGTGAGGGTCGAAAATTTTCAAATCCTTATAACTCACGATCTAATTTTCGTAGCGCGGACAAATTTTGTTTGGAAATTTATTATGAGACATTGTTAGTTATTGGTGACAGGAGACACCCCACGGTGAGGGTCGAAAATTAAAAATGCTTATAACTCGCGATCTAATTATCGTAGCGCGGCCAAATTTCGTTTGGTAATTTGTTATGAGGCATTGTTAATTTTTGGTGACAGGAGCACCCACGGTGAGGGTCGACAAATTAAAAATGCGTATAACTCGCGATCTAACTTTCCCAGCGCGGTCAAATTTTGTTTGGTAATTTATTATGAGACAGTGTTAATTTTTGGTGACAGGAGACCTCCCACGGTGAGGGTCAAAAAATTTAAAATGCTTTTAACTCGAGATCTACTTTTCATAGCACGGCCAAATTTTGTTTGGTAATTTATTATGAGACAGTGTTAATTTTTGGTGACAGGAGACCCCCCACGGTGAGGGTCAAAAAATTTAAAATACTTTTAACTGGCAATCTACTTTTCGTAGCGTGGCCAAATTTTGTTTGGTAATTTAGTATGAGACAGTGTTAATTTTTTGTGACAGAAGACCCCCCCCCCACCGTGATGGTCGAAAAATTTAAAATGATTATAACTCGCGATCTAATTTTCGTAGCGCAAACAAATTTTGTTTGGTAATTTATTATGAGACTGTTAATTTTTGGTGACAGGAGACCCCCCCCCAATGTGAGGGTCGAAAAATTTAAAATACTTGTAATTCGCGATCAAATTTTTGTAGCGCGGCGAGATTTTGTTTGGTAATTTATTATGAGACAATGTTAATTTTTGATGACAGGAGATACCCCACGGTGAGGGTCGAAAAAATAAAAATGCTTATAACTTGCGATCTAATTTTGGTAGCTTGGCAAATTATTGTTTGGTAATTTATTATGAGACAGTGTTAAATTTTGGTGACAGGAGATCCCCCATGGTGAGGGTCGAAACATTTAAAATGCTTTTAACTCGCGATCTAATTTTCGTAGCGCGGACAAATTTTGTCTGGTGATTTTTTAGGAGACGGTGTTAATTTTTGATGACAGGAGAACCCCCAAGGTGAGGTTCGGAATATTTAAATTACTTATAACTCGCGATCTAAATTTCGTATCGCGGCCAAATTTTGTTTGGTTGTTTATAATGAGGCAGTGTTACTTTTTGTGACGGGAGACTCCCCCCCCCCAAGGTGAGGGTCGAAAATTTTAAAATGCTTATAACTCACGATCTAATTTTCGTAGCGTGGACAAATTTTGTTTGGTAATTTATTATGAGACATTGTTAGTTTTTGGTGACAGAAGACACCCCACGGTGAGGGTCGAAAATTAAAAATGCTTATAACTCACGATCTAATTTTCGTAGCGCGGCCAAATTTTGTTTGGTAATTTATTATGAGGCATTGTTAATTTTTGGTGACAGGAGCCCCCACGGTGAGGGTCGAAAAATTAAAAATGCTTATAACTCGCGATCTAACTTTCGTAGCGCGGTCAAATTTTGTTTGGTAATTTAATATGAGACAGTGTTAATTTTTGGTGACAGGAGACCTCCCACGGTGAGGGTAAAAAAATTTAAAATGCATTTAACTCGCGATCTACTTTTCATAGCACGGCCAAATTTTGTTTTGTAATTTATTATGAGACAGTGTTAATTTTTGGTGACAGGAGACCCCCCACGGTGAGGGTCCAAAAATTTAAAATACTTTTAACTGACAATCTACTTTTCGTAGCGTGGCCAAATTTTGTTTGGTAATTTATTATGAGGCATTGTTAATTTTTGGTGGCAGGAGACCTCCCACGGTGAGGGTCAAAAAATTTAAAATGCGTATAACTCGCTATCTACTTTTCATAGCACGGCCAAATTTTGTTTGGTAATTTATTATGAGACAGTGTTAATTTTTGGTGTCAGGAGATCCCCCATGGTGAGGGCCGAAAAATTTAAAATGCTTATAACTCGCGATCTAATTTTCGTAGCGCGGCCAAATTTTGTTTGGTGATTTATTATGAGACATTGTTAATTTTTGGTGACAGGACACCCCCACACGGTGAGGGTCGAAAAATTTAATATGCTTATAACTCGCGATCTAATTTTTGTAGCGTGGTAAAATTTTGTTTGGTTATTTATTATGAGGCAGTGTTAATTTTTGGGGACAGGAGTCCCCCCAAGGTGAGGTCGAAAAATTTTAAATGATTATAACTCGCGATCTAATTTTTGTACCGCGGCCAAATTTTGATTGGTAATTTATTATGAGAATGTTAATTTTTGATGACAGAAGACCACAACGGTGAGGGTCGAAAATTAAAAATGCTTATAACTCGCGATCTAATTTTCGTAGCGCGGCCAAATTTTGTTTGGTAATTTATTATGAGGCATTGTTAATTTTTGGTGACAGGAGCCCCCTCGGTGAGGGTCGAAAAATTAAAAATGCTTATAACTCGCGATCTAACTTTCGTAGCGCGGTCAAATTTTGTTTGGTAATTTATTATGAGACAGTGTTAATTTTTGGTGACAGGAGACCTCCCACGGTGAGGGTCAAAACATTTAAAATGCTTTTAACTCGCGATCTACTTTTCATAGCACGGCCAAATTTTGTTTGGTAATTTATTATGAGACAGTGTTAATTTTTGGTGACAGGAGACCCCCCCACGGTGAGGGTCGAAAAATTTAAAATACTTTTAACTGGCAATCTAATTTTCGTAGCGTGGCCAAATTTTGTTTGGTAATTTATTATGAGGCATTGTTAATTTTTGGTGGCAGGAGACCTCCCACGGTGAGGGTCAAAAAATTTAAAATGCTTATAACTCGCGATCTAATTTTCGTAGCGCGGACAAATTTTGTTTGGTAATTTATTATGAGACATTGTTAATTTTTGGTGACAGGAGACACCCCACGGTGAGGGTCGAAAAATTAAAAATGCTTTTAACTCGCGATCTAATTTTCGTAGCGCGGTCAAATTTTGTTTGGTAATTTATTATGAGACAGTGTTAATTTTTGGTGACAGGAGACCTCCCACGGTGAGGGTCAAAAAATTTAGAATGCTTTTAACTCGCGATCTACTTTTCGTAGTGTGGCCAAATTTTTTTTGGTAATTTAGTATGAGACAGTGTTATTTTTTAGTGACAGGAGACCCCCCCCACCGTGAGGGTCGAAAAATTTTAAAACCTTATAAATCGCGATGTAACTTTCGTAGCGCGGCCAAATTTTGTTTTATAATTTATTATGAGACATTATTAATTCTTGGTGACAGGAGACTCCCCACGGTAAGGGTCGAAAATTTAAAATGCTTATAACTCGCGATCTAATTTTGGTAGCTTATCAAAATATTGTTTGGTAAATTATTATGAGACAGTGTTAATTTCTGGTGACAGGAGAACCCCCACGGTGAGAGTCGAAAAATTTAAAATGCTTATAAGTCACGATCTAATTTTCGTAGCGCGGCCAAATTTTGTTGAGTAATTTATTATGAGACTGTTAATTTTTGGTGACAGGAGACCACCCCCCCAATGTGAGGGTCGAAAAATTTAAAATGCTTGTTATTCGCGATCTAATTTTGGTAGCTTATCAAAATATTGTTTGGTAAATTATTATGAGACAGTGTTAATTTTTGGTGACAGGAGACCTCCCACGGTGAGGGTAAAAAAATTTAAAATGCTTTTAACTCGCGATCTACTTTTCATAGCACGGCCAAATTTTGTTTTGTAATTTATTATGAGACAGTGTTAATTTTTGGTGACAGGAGATCCCCCATGGTGAGGGCCGAAAAATTTAAAATGCTTATAACTCGCGATCTAATTTTCGTAGCGCGGCCAAATTTTGTTTGGTAATTTATTATGAGGCATTGTTAATTTTTGGTGACAGAGCCCCCTCGGTGAGGGTCGAAAAATTAAAAATGCTTATAACTCGCGATCTAACTTTCGTAGCGTGGTAAAATTTTGTTTGGTTATTTATTATGAGGCAGTGTTAATTTTTGGGGACAGGAATCCCCCCAAGGTGAGGTCGAAAAATTTTAAATGATTATAACTCGCGATCTAATTTTTGTACCGCGGCCAAATTTTGATTGGTAATTTATTATGAGAATGTTAATTTTTGATGACAGAAGACCACAACGGTGAGGGTCGAAAATTAAAAATGCTTATAACTCGCGATCTAATTTTCGTAGCGCGGCCAAATTTTGTTTGGTAATTTATTATGAGGCATTGTTAATTTTTGGTGACAGAGCCCCCTCGGTGAGGGTCGAAAAATTAAAAATGCTTATAACTCGCGATCTAACTTTCGTAGCGCGGTCAAATTTTGTTTGGTAATTTATTATGAGACAGTGTTAATTTTTGGTGACAGGAGACCCCCCCACGGTGAGGGTCGAAAAATTTAAAATACTTTTAACTGGCAATCTAATTTTCGTAGCGTGGCCAAATTTTGTTTGGTAATTTATTATGAGGCATTGTTAATTTTTGGTGGCAGGAGACCTCCCACGGTGAGGGTCAAAAAATTTAAAATGCTTATAACTCACGATCTAATTTTCGTAGCTTGGACAAATTTTGTTTGGTAATTTATTATGAGACATTGTTAATTTTTGGTGACAGGAGACACCCCACGGTGAGGGTCGAAAAATTAAAAATGCTTTTACCTCGCGATCTAATTTTCGTAGCGCGGTCAAATTTTGTTTGGTAATTTATTATGAGACAGTGTTAATTTTTGGTGACAGGAGACCTCCCACGGTGAGGGTAAAAAAATTTAGAATGCTTTTAACTCGCGATCTACTTTTCGTAGTGTGGCCAAATTTTGTTTGGTAATTTAGTATGAGACAGTGTTATTTTTTGGTGACAGGAGACCCCCCCCCCACCGTGAGGGTCGAAAAATTTTAAAACCTTATAAATCGCGATCTAACTTTCGTAGCGCGGCCAAATTTTGTTTTATAATTTATTATGAGACATTATTAATTCTTGGTGACAGGAGACTCCCCACGGTAAGGGTCGAAAATTTAAAATGCTTATAACTCGCGATCTAATTTTGGTAGCTTATCAAAATATTGTTTGGTAAATTATTATGAGACAGTGTTAATTTCTGGTGACAGGAGAACCCCCACGGTGAGAGTCGAAAAATTTAAAATGCTTATAAGTCACGATCTAATTTTCGTAGCGCGGCCAAATTTTGTTGAGTAATTTATTATGAGACTGTTAATTTTTGGTGACAGGAGACCCCCCCCCCCAATGTGAGGGTCGAAAAATTTAAAATGCTTGTAATTCGCGATCTAATTTTTGCAGCGCGGCGAGATTTTGTTTGGTAATTTATTATAAGACAATGTTAATTTTTGGTGACAGGAGACCCCCCCCCAATGTGAGGGTCGAAAAATTTAAAATACTTGTAATTCGCGATCTAATTTTTGTAGCGCGGCGAGATTTTGTTTGGTAATTTATTATGAGACAATGTTAATTTTTGGTGACAGGAGATACCCCACGGTGAGGGTCGAAAAAATAAAAATGCTTATAACTTGCGATCTAATTTTGGTAGCTTGGCAAATTATTGTTTGGTAATTTATTATGAGACAGTGTTAAATTTTGGTGTCAGGAGATCCCCCATGGTGAGGGTCGAAAAATTTAAAATGCTTATAACTCGCGATCTAATTTTCGTAGCACGGACAAATTTTGTTTGGTAATTTATAATGAGGCAGTGTTACTTTTTGTGACGGGAGACTCCCCCCCCCCAAGGTGAGGGTCGAAAATTTTAAAATGCTTATAACTCACGATCTAATTTTCGTAGCGTGGACAAATTTTGTTTGGTAATTTATTATGAGACATTGTTAGTTTTTGGTGACAGAAGACACCCCACGGTGAGGGTCGAAAATTAAAAATGCATATAACTCGCGATCTAATTTTCGTAGCGCGGCCAAATTTTGTTTGGTAATTTATTATGAGGCATTGTTAATTTTTGGTGACAGGAGCCCCCACGGTGAGAGTCGAAAAATTAAAAATGCTTATAACTCGCGATCTAACTTTCGTAGCGCGGTCATTTTTTGTTTGGTAATTTATTATGAGACAGTGTTAATTTTTGGTGACAGCTGACCTCCCACGGTGAGGGTCAAAAAATTTAGAATGCTTTTAACTCGCGATCTACTTTTCATAGCACGGCCAAATTTTGTTTGGTAATTTATTATGAGACAGTGTTAATTTTTGGTGACAGGAGACCCCCCACGGTGAGTTTCGAAAAATTTATAATACTTTTAACTGACAATCTACTTTTCGTAGCGTGGCCAAATTTTGTTTGGTAATTTAGTATGAGACAGTGTTAATTTTTGGTGACAGGAGACCTCCCCCCACCGTGAGTGTCGAAAAATTAAAATGCTTATAACACGCGATCTAATTTTGGTAGCTTGGCAAAATATTGTTTGGTAATTTATTATGAGACAGTGTTAATTTTTGGTGACAGGAGACCTCCCACGGTGAGGGTCAAAAAATTTAAAATGCTTATAACTCGCGATCTAATTTTCGTAGCGCGGACAAATTTTGTTTGGTAATTTATTATGAGACATTGTTAATTTTTGGTGACAGGAGACACCCCACGGTGAGGGTCGAAAAATTAACAATGCTTATAACTCGCGATCGAATTTTCGTAGCGCGGTCAAATTTTGTTTGGTAATTTATTATGAGACAGTGTTAATTTTTGGTGACAGGAGACCTCCCACGGTGAGGGTCAAAAAATTTAAAATGCTTATAACTCGCGATCTAATTTTTTTAACGCGGCAAAATTTTGTTTGGTTATTTATTATGAGGCAGTGTTAATTTTTGGGGACAGGAAACCCCCCAAGGTGAGGTTGACAAATTTTAAATGCTTATAACTCGCGATCTAATTTTTGTACCGCGGCCAAATTTTGATTGGTAAAGTATTATGAGAGTGCTAATTTTTGATGACAGGGGACCACAACGGTGAGGGTAGAAAAATTTAAAATGCTTATAACTCGCCATCTAATTTTCGTAGCACGGCCAGACATTATTTGGTAATTTATTAGGAGACGGTGTTAATTTTTGATGACAGGAGAACCCCCAAGGTGAGGGTCGAAAAATTTAAATTACTTATAACTCGCGATCTAAATTTCGTAGCGCAGCCAAATTTTGTTTGGTAGTTTATAATGAGGCAGTGTTACTTTTTGGTGACGGGAGACTCCCCCCCACCCCAAGGTGAGGGTCGAAAATTTTCAAATGCTTATAACTCACGATCTAATTTTCGTAGCGCGGACAAATTTTGTTTGGAAATTTATTATGAGACATTGTTAGTTATTGGTGACAGGAGACACCCCACGGTGAGGGTCGAAAATTAAAAATGCTTATAACTCGCTATCTAATTTTCGTAGCGCGGCCAAATTTTGTTTGGTAATTTATTATGAGACAGTGTTAATTTTTGGTGACAGGAGACCTCCCACGGTGAGGGTCAAAAAATTTAAAATGCGTATAACTCGCGATCTACTTTTCATAGCACGGCCAAATTTTGTTTGGTAATTTATTATGAGACAGTGTTAATTTTTGGTGACAGGAGACCCCCCCACGGTGAGGGTCGAAAAATTTAAAATACTTTTAACTGGCAATCTACTTTTCGTAGCGTGGCCAAATTTTGTTTGGTAATTTAGTATGAGACAGTGTTAATTTTTGGTGACAGGAGACCCCCCCACACCGTGAGGGTCGAAAAATTTTAAATGATTATAACTCGCGATCTAATTTTCGTAGCGCAAACAAATTTTGTTTGGTAATTTATTATGAGACTGTTAATTTTTGGTGACAGGAGACCCCCCCCCCCAATGTGAGGGTCGAAAAATTTAAAATGCTTGTAATTCGCGATCTAATTTTTGTAGCGCGGCGAGATTTTGTTTGGTAATTTATTATGAGACAATGTTAATTTTTGGTGACAGGAGATACCCCACGGTGAGGGTCGAAAAAATAAAAATGCTTATAACTTGCGATCTAATTTTGGTAGCTTGGCAAATTATTGTTTGGTAATTTATTATGAGACAGTGTTAATTTTTGGTGTCAGGAGATCCCCCCATGGAGAGGGCCGAAAAATTTAAAAAGCTTATAACTTGCGATCTAATTTTCGTAGCGCGGCCAAATTTTGTTTGGTGATTTATTATGAGACATTGTTAATTTTTGGTGACAGGACACCCCCCACGGTGAGGGTCGAAAAATTTAATATGCTTATAACTCGCGATCTAATTTTTGTAGCGCGGTAAAATTTTGTTTGGTTATTTATTATGAGGCAGTGTTAATTTTTGGGGACAGGAGACCCCCCAAGGTGAGGTCGAAAAATTTTAAATGATTATAACTCGCGATCTAATTTTTGTACCGCGGCCAAATTTTGATTGGTAATTTATTATGAGACTGTTAATTTTTGATGACAGAAGACCACAACGGTGAGGGTAGAAAAATTTAAAATGCTTATAACTCGCGATCTAATTTTCGTAGCACGGCCAGACATTATTTGGTAATTTATTAGGAGACGGTGTTAATTTTTGATGACAGGAGAACCCCCAAGGTGAAGGTCGAAAATTAAATTACTTATAACTCGCGATCTAAATTTCTTAGCGCGGCCAAATTTTGTTTGGTAGTTTATAATGAGGCAGTGTTACTTTTTGGTGACGGGAGATTCCCCCCCCCAAAGTGAGGGTCGAAAATTTTCAAATGCTTATAACTCACGATCTAATTTTCGTAGCGCGGACAAATTTTGTTTGGAAATTTATTATGAGACATTGTTAGTTTTTGGTGACAGGAGACACCCCACGGTGAGGGTCGAAAATTAAAAATGCTTATAACTCGCGATCTAATTTTCGTAGCGCGGCCAAATTTTGTTTGGCAATTTATTATGAGGCATTGTTAATTTTCGGTGACAGGAGCCCCCATGGTGAGGGTCGAAAAATTAAAAATGCTTATAACTCGCGATCTAACTTTCGTAGCGCGGTCAAATTTTGTTTGGTAATTTATTATGAGACAGTGTTAATTTTTGGTGACAGGAGACCACCCACGGTGAGGGTAAAAAAATTTAAAATGCTTTTAACTCGCGATCTACTTTTCATAGCACGGCCAAATTTTGTTTGGTAATTTATTATGAGACAGTGTTAATTTTTGGTGACAGGAGACCCCCCACGGTGAGGGTCGAAAAATTTAAAATACTTTTAACTGGCAATCTACTTTTCGTAGCGTGGCCAAATTTTGTTTGGTAATTTATTATGAGGCATTGTTAATTTTTGGTGACAGGAGACCTCCCACGGTGAGGGTCAAAAAATTTAAAATGCTTATAACTCGCGATCTAATTTTCGTAGCGCGGACAAATTTTGTTTGGTAATTTATTATGAGACATTGTTAATTTTTGGTGACAGGAGACTTCCCACGGTGAGGGTCAAAAAATTTAAAATGCTTATAACTCGCGATCTAATTTTCGTAGCGCGGTCAAATTTTGTTTGGTAATTTATTATGAGACAGTGTTAATTTTTGGTGACAGGAGACCTCCCAAGGTGAGGGTCAAAAAATTTAAAATGCTTATAACTCGCGATCTAATTTTCGTAGCGCGGACAAATTTTGTTTGGTAATTTATTATGAGACATTGTTAATTTTTGGTGACAGGAGACACCCCACGGTGAGGGTCGAAAAATTAAAAATGCTTATAACACGCGATCTAATTTTAATAGCTTGGCAAAATATTGTTTTGTAATGTATTATGAGACAGTGTTAATTTTTAGTGTCAGGAGATTCCCCCCACGGTGAGGGTCGAAAAATTTAATATGCTTATAACTCGCGATCTAATTTTTGTAGCGCGGCAAAATTTTGTTTGGTTATTTATTAGGAGACGGTGTTAATTTTTGATGACAGGAGAACCCCCAAGGTGAGAGTCGAAAAATTTAAATTACTTATAACTCGCGATCAAAATTTCGTAGCGCGGCCAAATTTTGTTTGGTAGTTTATCATGAGGCAGTGTTACTTTTTGTGACGGGAGACTCCCCCCCCCCAAGGTGAGGGTCGAAAATTTTAAAATGCTTATAACTCACGATCTAATTTTCATAGCGTGGACAAATTTTGTTTGGTAATTTTTTATGAGACATTGTTAGTTTTTGTTGACAGGAGACACCCCACGGTGAGGGTCAAAAATTAAAAATGCTTATTACTCGCGATCTAATTTTCGTAGCGTGGACAAATTTTGTTTGGTAATTTATTATGAGACATTGTTAGTTTTTGGTGACAGAAGACACCCCACGGTGAGGGTCGAAAATTAAAAATGCTTATATTTCGCGATCTAATTTTCGTAGCGCGGCCAAATTTTGTTTGGTAATTTATTATGAGGCATTGTTAATTTTTGGTGACAGGAGCCCCCACGGTGAGGGTCGAAAAATTAAAAATGCTTATAACTCGCGATCTAACTTTCGTAGCGCGGTCAAATTTTGTTTGGTAATTTAATATGAGACAGTGTTAATTTTTGGTGACAGGAGACCTCCCACGGTGAGGGTAAAAAAATTTAAAATGCTTTTAACTCGCGATCTTCTTTTCATAGCACGGCCAAATTTTGTTTTGTAATTTATTATGAGACAGTGTTAATTTTTAGTGACAGGAGACCCCCCACGGTGAGGGTCCAAAAATTTAAAATACTTTTAACTGACAATCTACATTTCGTAGCGTGGCCAAATTTTGTTTGGTAATTTAGTATGAGACAGTGTTAATTTTTGGTGACAGGAGACCCCCCCCCCACCGTGAGTGTCGGAAAATTAAAAATGCTTATAACACGCGATCTAATTTTGGTAGCTTGGCAAAATATTGTTTGGTAATTTATTATGAGACAGTGTTAATTTTTGGTGTCAGGAGATCCCCCATGGTGAGGGCCGAAAAATTTAAAATGCTTATAACTCGCGATCTAATTTTCGTAGCGCGGCCAAATTTTGTTTGGTGATTTATTATGAGACATTGTTAATTTTTGGTGACAGGACACCCCCCCCACGGTGAGGGTCGAAAAATTTAATATGCTTATAACTCGCGATCTAATTTTTGTAGCGTGGTAAAATTTTGTTTGGTTATTTATTATGAGGCAGTGTTAATTTTTGGGGACAGGAGTCCCCCCAAGGTGAGGTCGAAAAATTTTAAATGATTATAACTCGCGATCTAATTTTTGTACCGCGGCCAAATTTTGATTGGTAATTTATTATGAGAATGTTAATTTTTGATGACAGAAGACCACAACGGTGAGGGTCGAAAATTAAAAATGCTTATAACTCGCGATCTAATTTTCGTAGCTCGGCCAAATTTTGTTTGGTAATTTATTATGAGGCATTGTTAATTTTTGGTGACAGGAGCCCCCTCGGTGAGGGTCGAAAAATTAAAAATGCTTATAACTCGCGATCTAACTTTCGTAGCGCGGTCAAATTTTGTTTGGTAATTTATTATGAGACAGTGTTAATTTTTGGTGACAGGAGACCTCCCACGGTGAGGGTCAAAACATTTAAAATGCTTTTAACTCGCGATCTACTTTTCATAGCACGGCCAAATTTCGTTTGGTAATTTATTATGAGACAGTGTTAATTTTTGGTGACAGGAGACCTCCCACGGTGAGGGTCGAAAAATTTAAAATACTTTTAACTGGCAATCTAATTTTCGTAGCGTGGCCAAATTTTGTTTGGTAATTTATTATGAGGCATTGTTAATTTTTGGTGGCAGGAGACCTCCCACGGTGAGGGTCAAAAAATTTAAAATGCTTATAACTCGCGATCTAATTTTCGTAGCGCGGACAAATTTTGTTTGGTAATTTATTATGAGACATTGTTAATTTTTTGTGACAGGAGACACCCTACGGTGAGGGTCGAAAAATTAAAAATGCTTTTAACTCGCGATCTAATTTTCGTAGCGCGGTCAAATTTTGTTTGGTAATTTATTATGAGACAGTGTTAATTTTTGGTGACAGGAGACCTCCCACGGTGAGGGTCAAAAAATTTAGAATGCTTTTAACTCGCGATCTACTTTTCGTAGTGTGGCCAAATTTTGTTTGGTAATTTAGTATGAGACAGTGTTATTTTTTGGTGACAGGAGATTCCCCCCCCCCACCGTGAGGTTCGAAAAATTTTAAAACCTTATAAATCGCGATCTAACTTTCGTAGCGCGGCCAAATTTTGTTTTATAATTTATTATGAGACATTATTAATTCTTGGTGACAGGAGACTCCCCACGGTGAGGGTCGAAAAATTAAAAATGCTTATAACTCGCGATCTAATTTTGGTAGCTTATCAAAATATTGTTTGGTAAATTATTATGAGACAGTGTTAATTTCTGGTGACAGGAGAACCCCCACGGTGAGAGTCGAAAAATTTAAAATGCTTATAAGTCACGATCTAATTTTCGTAGCGCGGCCAAATTTTGTTGAGTAATTTATTATGAGACTGTTAATTTTTGGTGACAGGAGACCCCCCCCCCAATGTGAGGGTCGAAAAATTTAAAATGCTTGTAATTCGCGATCTAATTTTTGTAGCGCGGCGAGATTTTGTTTGGTAATTTATTATGAGACAATGTTAATTTTTGGTGACAGGAGATACCCCACGGTGAGGGTCGAAAAAATAAAAATGCTTATAACTTGCGATCTAATTTTGGTAGCTTGGCAAATTATTGTTTGGTAATTTATTATGAGACAGTGTTAAATTTTGGTGTCAGGAGATCCCCCATGGTGAGGGTCGAAAAATTTAAAATGCTTATAACTCGCGATCTAATTTTCGTAGCACGGACAAATTTTGTTTGGTAATTTATAATGAGGCAGTGTTACTTTTTGTGACGGGAGACTCCCCCCCCCAAGGTGAGGGTCGAAAATTTTAAAATGCTTATAACTCACGATCTAATTTTCGTAGCGTGGACAAATTTTGTTTGGTAATTTATTATGAGACATTGTTAGTTTTTGGTGACAGAAGACACCCCACGGTGAGGGTCGAAAATTAAAAATGCATATAACTCGCGATCTAATTTTCGTAGCGCGGCCAAATTTTGTTTGGTAATTTATTATGAGGCATTGTTAATTTTTGGTGACAGGAGCCCCCACGGTGAGGGTCGAAAAATTAAAAATGCTTATAACTCGCGATCTAACTTTCGTAGCGCGGTCAAATTTTGTTTGGTAATTTATTATGAGACAGTGTTAATTTTTGGTGACAGCAGACCTCCCACGGTGAGGGTCAAAAAATTTAGAATGCTTTTAACTCGCGATCTACTTTTCATAGCACGGCCAAATTTTGTTTGGTAACTTATTATGAGACAGTGTTAATTTTTGGTGACAGGAGACCCCCCACGGTGAGTTTCGAAAAATTTATAATACTTTTAACTGACAATCTACTTTTCGTAGCGTGGCCAAATTTTGTTTGGTAATTTAGTATGAGACAGTGTTAATTTTTGGTGACAGGAGACCTCCCCCCACCGTGAGTGTCGAAAAATTAAAATGCTTATAACACGCGATCTAATTTTGGTAGCTTGGCAAAATATTGTTTGGTAATTTATTATGAGACAGTGTTAATTTTTGGTGACAGGAGACCTCCCACGGTGAGGGTCAAAAAATTTAAAATGCTTATAACTCGCGATCTAATTTTCGTAGCGCGGACAAATTTTGTTTGGTAATTTATTATGAGACATTGTTAATTTTTGGTGACAGGACACACCCCACGGTGAGGGTCGAAAAATTAACAATGCTTATAACTCGCGATCTAACTTTCGTAGCGCGGTCAAATTTTGTTTGGTAATTTATTATGAGACAGTGTTAATTTTTGGTGACAGGAGACCTCCCACGGTGAGGGTCAAAACATTTAAAATGCTTTTAACTCGCGATCTACTTTTCATAGCACGGCCAAATTTTGTTTGGTAATTTATTATGAGACAGTGTTAATTTTTGGTGACAGGAGACCCCCCCACGGTGAGGGTCGAAAAATTTAAAATACTTTTAACTGGCAATCTAATTTTCGTAGCGTGGCCAAATTTTGTTTGGTAATTTATTATGAGGCATTGTTAATTTTTGGTGGCAGGAGACCTCCCACGGTGAGGGTCAAAAAATTTAAAATGCTTATAACTCGCGATCTAATTTTCGTAGCGCGGACAAATTTTGTTTGGAAATTTATTATGAGACATTGTTAGTTATTGGTGACAGGAGACACCCCACGGTGAGGGTCGAAAATTAAAAATGCTTATAACTCGCGATCTAATTATCGTAGCGCGGCCAAATTTCGTTTGGTAATTTGTTATGAGGCATTGTTAATTTTTGGTGACAGGAGCACCCACGGTGAGGGTCGACAAATTAAAAATGCGTATAACTCGCGATCTAACTTTCCCAGCGCGGTCAAATTTTGTTTGGTAATTTATTATGAGACAGTGTTAATTTTTGGTGACAGGAGACCTCCCACGGTGAGGGTCAAAAAATTTAAAATGCTTTTAACTCGAGATCTACTTTTCATAGCACGGCCAAATTTTGTTTGGTAATTTATTATGAGACAGTGTTAATTTTTGGTGACAGGAGACCCCCCACGGTGAGGGTCAAAAAATTTAAAATACTTTTAACTGGCAATCTACTTTTCGTAGCGTGGCCAAATTTTGTTTGGTAATTTAGTATGAGACAGTGTTAATTTTTTGTGACACGAGACCCCCCCCCCCACCGTGAGGGTCGAAAAATTTTAAATGATTACAACTCGCGATCTAATTTTCGTAGCGCAAACAAATTTTGTTTGGTAATTTATTATGAGACTGTTAATTTTTGGTGACAGGAGACCCCCCACGGTGAGGGTCGAAAAATTTAAAATGCTTTTAACTCGCGATCTAATTTTCGTAGCGCGGACAAATTTTGTTTGGTGATTTTTTAGGAGACGGTGTTAATTTTTGATGACAGGAAAACCCCCAAGGTGAGGTTCGGAATATTTAAATTACTTATAACTCGCGATCTAAATTTCGTAGCGCGGCCAAATTTTGTTTGGTAGTTTATAATGAGGCAGTGTTACTTTTTGTGACGGGAGACCCCCCCCCCCAAGGTGAGGGTCGAAAATTTTAAAATGCTTATAACTCACGATCTAATTTTCGTAGCGTGGACAAATTTTGTTTGGTAATTTATTATGAGACATTGTTAGTTTTTGGTGACAGAAGACACCCCACGGTGAGGGTCGAAAATTAAAAATGCTTATAACTCGCGATCTAATTTTCGTAGCGCGGCCAAATTTTGTTTGGTAATTTATTATGAGGCATTGTTAATTTTTGGTGACAGGAGCCCCCACGGTGAGGTTCGAAAAATTAAAAATGCTTATAACTCGCGATCTAACTTTCGTAGCGCGGTCAAATTTTGTTTGGTAATTTAATATGAGACAGTGTTAATTTTTGGTGACAGGAGACCTCCCACGGTGAGGGTAAAAAAATTTAAAATGCTTTTAACTCGCGATCTACTTTTCATAGCACGGCCAAATTTTGTTTTGTAATTTATTATGAGAGAGTGTTAATTTTTGGGGACAGGAGACCCCCCACGGTGAGGGTCCAAAAATTTAAAATACTTTTAACTGACAATCTACTTTTCGTAGCGTGGCCAAATTTTGTTTGGTAATTTAGTATGAGACAGTGTTAATTTTTGGTGACAGGAGACCCCCCCCCCACCGTGTGTGTCGGAAAATTAAAAATGCTTATAACACGCGATCTAATTTTGGTAGCTTGGCAAAATATTGTTTGGTAATTTATAATGAGACAGTGTTAATTTTTGGTGTCAGTAGATCCCCCATGGTGAGGGCCGAAAAATTTAAAATGCTTATAACTCGGGATCTAATTTTCGTAGCGCGGCCAAATTTTGTTTGGTGATTTATTATGAGACATTGTTAATTTTTGGTGACAGGACACCCCCCCCCACGGTGAGGGTCGAAAAATTTAATATACTTATAACTCGCGATCTAATTTTTGTAGCGTGGTAAAATTTTGTTTGGTTATTTATTATGAGGCATTGTTAATTTTTGGGGACAGGAGTCCCCCCAAGGTGAGGTCGAAAAATTTTAAATGATTATAACTCGCGATCTAATTTTTGTACCGCGGCCAAATTTTGATTGGTAATTTATTATGAGGCATTGTTAATTTTTGTGACAGGAGCCCCCACGGTGAGGGTCGAAAAATTAAAAATGCTTATAACTCGCGATCTAACTTTCGTAGCGCGGTCAAATTTTGTTTGGTAATTTATTATGAGACAGTGTTAATTTTTGGTGACAGGAGACCTCCCACGGTGAGGGTCAAAACATTTAAAATGCTTTTAACTCGCGATCTACTTTTCATAGCACGGCCAAATTTTGTTTGGTAATTTATTATGAGACAGTGTTAATTTTTGGTGACAGGAGACCCCCCCCCACGGTGAGGGTCGAAAAATTTAAAATACTTTTAACTGGCAATCTAATTTTCGTAGCGTGGCCAAATTTTGTTTGGTAATTTATTATGAGGGATTGTTAATTTTTGGTGGCAGGAGACCTCCCACGGTGGGGGTCAAAAAATTTAAAATGCTTTTAACTCGCGATCTACTTTTCATAGCACGGCCAAATATTGTTTGGTGATTTATTATGAGACATTCTTAATTTTTGGTGACAGGAGACCCCCCCACGGTGAGGGTCGAAAAATTTAAAATGCTTTTAACTCGCGATCTAATTTTCGTAGCGCGGACAAATTTTGTTTGGTAGTTTATAATGAGGCAGTGTTACTTTTTGGTGACGGGAGACTCCCCCCACCCCAAGGTGAGGGTCGAAAATTTTCAAATCCTTATAACTCACGATCTAATTTTCGTAGCGCGGACAAATTTTGTTTGGAAATTTATTATGAGACATTGTTAGTTATTGGTGACAGGAGACACCCCACGGTGAGGGTCGAAAATTAAAAATGCTTATAACTCGCGATCTAATTATCGTAGCGCGGCCAAATTTCGTTTGGTAATTTGTTATGAGGCATTGTTAATTTTTGGTGACAGGAGCACCCACGGTGAGGGTCGACAAATTAAAAATGCGTATAACTCGCGATCTAACTTTCCCAGCGCGGTCAAATTTTGTTTGGTAATTTATTATGAGACAGTGTTAATTTTTGGTGACAGGAGACCTCCCACGGTGAGGGTTAAAAAATTTAAAATGCTTTTAACTCGAGATCTACTTTTCATAGCACGGCCAAATTTTGTTTGGTAATTTATTATGAGACAGTGTTAATTTTTGGTGACAGGAGACCCCCCACGGTGAGGGTCAAAAAATTTAAAATACTTTTAACTGGCAATCTACTTTTCGTAGCGTGGCCAAATTTTGTTTGGTAATTTAGTATGAGACAGTGTTAATTTTTTGTGACAGAAGACCCCCCCCCCACCGTGATGGTCGAAAAATTTAAAATGATTATAACTCGCGATCTAATTTTCGTAGCGCAAACAAATTTTGTTTGGTAATTTATTATGAGACTGTTAATTTTTGGTGACAGGAGACCCCCCCCCCAATGTGAGGGTCGAAAAATTTAAAATACTTGTAATTCGCGATCAAATTTTTGTAGCGCGGCGAGATTTTGTTTGGTAATTTATTATGAGACAATGTTAATTTTTGATGACAGGAGATACCCCACGGTGAGGGTCGAAAAAATAAAAATGCTTATAACTTGCGATCTAATTTTGGTAGCTTGGCAAATTATTGTTTGGTAATTTATTATGAGACAGTGTTAAATTTTGGTGACAGGAGATCCCCCATGGTGAGGGTCGAAACATTTAAAATGCTTTTAACTCGCGATCTAATTTTCGTAGCGCGGACAAATTTTGTCTGGTGATTTTTTAGGAGACGGTGTTAATTTTTGATGACAGGAGAACCCCCAAGGTGAGGTTCGGAATATTTAAATTACTTATAACTCGCGATCTAAATTTCGTATCGCGGCCAAATTTTGTTTGGTTGTTTATAATGAGGCAGTGTTACTTTTTGTGACGGGAGACTCCCCCCCCCAAGGTGAGGGTCGAAAATTTTAAAATGCTTATAACTCACGATCTAATTTTCGTAGCGTGGACAAATTTTGTTTGGTAATTTATTATGAGACATTGTTAGTTTTTGGTGACAGAAGACACCCCACGGTGAGGGTCGAAAATTAAAAATGCTTATAACTCACGATCTAATTTTCGTAGCGCGGCCAAATTTTGTTTGGTAATTTATTATGAGGCATTGTTAATTTTTGGTGACAGGAGCCCCCACGGTGAGGGTCGAAAAATTAAAAATGCTTATAACTCGCGATCTAACTTTCGTAGCGCGGTCAAATTTTGTTTGGTAATTTAATATGAGACAGTGTTAATTTTTGGTGACAGGAGACCTCCCACGGTGAGGGTAAAAAAATTTAAAATGCATTTAACTCGCGATCTACTTTTCATAGCACGGCCAAATTTTGTTTTGTAATTTATTATGAGACAGTGTTAATTTTTGGTGACAGGAGACCCCCCACGGTGAGGGTCCAAAAATTTAAAATACTTTTAACTGACAATCTACTTTTCGTAGCGTGGCCAAATTTTGTTTGGTAATTTATTATGAGGCATTGTTAATTTTTGGTGGCAGGAGACCTCCCACGGTGAGGGTCAAAAAATTTAAAATGCGTATAACTCGCTATCTACTTTTCATAGCACGGCCAAATTTTGTTTGGTAATTTATTATGAGACAGTGTTAATTTTTGGTGTCAGGAGATCCCCCATGGTGAGGGCCGAAAAATTTAAAATGCTTATAACTCGCGATCTAATTTTCGTAGCGCGGCCAAATTTTGTTTGGTGATTTATTATGAGACATTGTTAATTTTTGGTGACAGGACACCCCCACACGGTGAGGGTCGAAAAATTTAATATGCTTATAACTCGCGATCTAATTTTTGTAGCGTGGTAAAATTTTGTTTGGTTATTTATTATGAGGCAGTGTTAATTTTTGGGGACAGGAGTCCCCCCAAGGTGAGGTCGAAAAATTTTAAATGATTATAACTCGCGATCTAATTTTTGTACCGCGGCCAAATTTTGATTGGTAATTTATTATGAGAATGTTAATTTTTGATGACAGAAGACCACAACGGTGAGGGTCGAAAATTAAAAATGCTTATAACTCGCGATCTAATTTTCGTAGCGCGGCCAAATTTTGTTTGGTAATTTATTATGAGGCATTGTTAATTTTTGGTGACAGGAGCCCCCTCGGTGAGGGTCGAAAAATTAAAAATGCTTATAACTCGCGATCTAACTTTCGTAGCGCGGTCAAATTTTGTTTGGTAATTTATTATGAGACAGTGTTAATTTTTGGTGACAGGAGACCTCCCACGGTGAGGGTCAAAACATTTAAAATGCTTTTAACTCGCGATCTACTTTTCATAGCACGGCCAAATTTTGTTTGGTAATTTATTATGAGACAGTGTTAATTTTTGGTGACAGGAGACCCCCCCACGGTGAGGGTCGAAAAATTTAAAATACTTTTAACTGGCAATCTAATTTTCGTAGCGTGGCCAAATTTTGTTTGGTAATTTATTATGAGGCATTGTTAATTTTTGGTGGCAGGAGACCTCCCACGGTGAGGGTCAAAAAATTTAAAATGCTTATAACTCGCGATCTAATTTTCGTAGCGCGGACAAATTTTGTTTGGTAATTTATTATGAGACATTGTTAATTTTTGGTGACAGGAGACACCCCACGGTGAGGGTCGAAAAATTAAAAATGCTTTTAACTCGCGATCTAATTTTCGTAGCGCGGTCAAATTTTGTTTGGTAATTTATTATGAGACAGTGTTAATTTTTGGTGACAGGAGACCTCCCACGGTGAGGGTCAAAAAATTTAGAATGCTTTTAACTCGCGATCTACTTTTCGTAGTGTGGCCAAATTTTTTTTGGTAATTTAGTATGAGACAGTGTTATTTTTTAGTGACAGGAGACCCCCCCCACCGTGAGGGTCGAAAAATTTTAAAACCTTATAAATCGCGATGTAACTTTCGTAGCGCGGCCAAATTTTGTTTTATAATTTATTATGAGACATTATTAATTCTTGGTGACAGGAGACTCCCCACGGTAAGGGTCGAAAATTTAAAATGCTTATAACTCGCGATCTAATTTTGGTAGCTTATCAAAATATTGTTTGGTAAATTATTATGAGACAGTGTTAATTTCTGGTGACAGGAGAACCCCCACGGTGAGAGTCGAAAAATTTAAAATGCTTATAAGTCACGATCTAATTTTCGTAGCGCGGCCAAATTTTGTTGAGTAATTTATTATGAGACTGTTAATTTTTGGTGACAGGAGACCACCCCCCCAATGTGAGGGTCGAAAAATTTAAAATGCTTGTTATTCGCGATCTAATTTTGGTAGCTTATCAAAATATTGTTTGGTAAATTATTATGAGACAGTGTTAATTTTTGGTGACAGGAGACCTCCCACGGTGAGGGTAAAAAAATTTAAAATGCTTTTAACTCGCGATCTACTTTTCATAGCACGGCCAAATTTTGTTTTGTAATTTATTATGAGACAGTGTTAATTTTTGGTGACAGGAGATCCCCCATGGTGAGGGCCGAAAAATTTAAAATGCTTATAACTCGCGATCTAATTTTCGTAGCGCGGCCAAATTTTGTTTGGTAATTTATTATGAGGCATTGTTAATTTTTGGTGACAGAGCCCCCTCGGTGAGGGTCGAAAAATTAAAAATGCTTATAACTCGCGATCTAACTTTCGTAGCGTGGTAAAATTTTGTTTGGTTATTTATTATGAGGCAGTGTTAATTTTTGGGGACAGGAATCCCCCCAAGGTGAGGTCGAAAAATTTTAAATGATTATAACTCGCGATCTAATTTTTGTACCGCGGCCAAATTTTGATTGGTAATTTATTATGAGAATGTTAATTTTTGATGACAGAAGACCACAACGGTGAGGGTCGAAAATTAAAAATGCTTATAACTCGCGATCTAATTTTCGTAGCGCGGCCAAATTTTGTTTGGTAATTTATTATGAGGCATTGTTAATTTTTGGTGACAGAGCCCCCTCGGTGAGGGTCGAAAAATTAAAAATGCTTTTAACTCGCGATCTAACTTTCGTAGCGCGGTCAAATTTTGTTTGGTAATTTATTATGAGACAGTGTTAATTTTTGGTGACAGGAGACCTCCCACGGTGAGGGTCAAAACATTTAAAATGCTTTTAACTCGCGATCTACTTTTCATAGCACGGCCAAATTTTGTTTGGTAATTTATTATGAGACAGTGTTAATTTTTGGTGACAGGAGACCCCCCCACGGTGAGGGTCGAAAAATTTAAAATACTTTTAACTGGCAATCTAATTTTCGTAGCGTGGCCAAATTTTGTTTGGTAATTTATTATGAGGCATTGTTAATTTTTGGTGGCAGGAGACCTCCCACGGTGAGGGTCAAAAAATTTAAAATGCTTATAACTCACGATCTAATTTTCGTAGCTTGGACAAATTTTGTTTGGTAATTTATTATGAGACATTGTTAATTTTTGGTGACAGGAGACACCCCACGGTGAGGGTCGAAAAATTAAAAATGCTTTTAACTCGCGATCTAATTTTCGTAGCGCGGTCAAATTTTGTTTGGTAATTTATTATGAGACAGTGTTAATTTTTGGTGACAGGAGACCTCCCACGGTGAGGGTAAAAAAATTTAGAATGTTTTAACTCGCGATCTACTTTTCGTAGTGTGGCCAAATTTTGTTTGGTAATTTAGTATGAGACAGTGTTATTTTTTGGTGACAGGAGACCCCCCCCCCACCGTGAGGGTCGAAAAATTTTAAAACCTTATAAATCGCGATCTAACTTTCGTAGCGCGGCCAAATTTTGTTTTATAATTTATTATGAGACATTATTAATTCTTGGTGACAGGAGACTCCCCACGGTAAGGGTCGAAAATTTAAAATGCTTATAACTCGCGATCTAATTTTGGTAGCTTATCAAAATATTGTTTGGTAAATTATTATGAGACAGTGTTAATTTCTGGTGACAGGAGAACCCCCACGGTGAGAGTCGAAAAATTTAAAATGCTTATAAGTCACGATCTAATTTTCGTAGCGCGGCCAAATTTTGTTGAGTAATTTATTATGAGACTGTTAATTTTTGGTGACAGGAGACCCCCCCCCAATGTGAGGGTCGAAAAATTTAAAATGCTTGTAATTCGCGATCTAATTTTTGCAGCGCGGCGAGATTTTGTTTGGTAATTTATTATAAGACAATGTTAATTTTTGGTGACAGGAGACCCCCCCCCAATGTGAGGGTCGAAAAATTTAAAATACTTGTAATTCGCGATCTAATTTTTGTAGCGCGGCGAGATTTTGTTTGGTAATTTATTATGAGACAATGTTAATTTTTGGTGACAGGAGATACCCCACGGTGAGGGTCGAAAAAATAAAAATGCTTATAACTTGCGATCTAATTTTGGTAGCTTGGCAAATTATTGTTTGGTAATTTATTATGAGACAGTGTTAAATTTTGGTGTCAGGAGATCCCCCATGGTGAGGGTCGAAAAATTTAAAATGCTTATAACTCGCGATCTAATTTTCGTAGCACGGACAAATTTTGTTTGGTAATTTATAATGAGGCAGTGTTACTTTTTGTGACGGGAGACTCCCCCCCCCCAAGGTGAGGGTCGAAAATTTTAAAATGCTTATAACTCACGATCTAATTTTCGTAGCGTGGACAAATTTTGTTTGGTAATTTATTATGAGACATTGTTAGTTTTTGGTGACAGAAGACACCCCACGGTGAGGGTCGAAAATTAAAAATGCATATAACTCGCGATCTAATTTTCGTAGCGCGGCCAAATTTTGTTTGGTAATTTATTATGAGGCATTGTTAATTTTTGGTGACAGGAGCCCCCACGGTGAGAGTCGAAAAATTAAAAATGCTTATAACTCGCGATCTAACTTTCGTAGCGCGGTCATTTTTTGTTTGGTAATTTATTATGAGACAGTGTTAATTTTTGGTGACAGCTGACCTCCCACGGTGAGGGTCAAAAAATTTAGAATGCTTTTAACTCGCGATCTACTTTTCATAGCACGGCCAAATTTTGTTTGGTAATTTATTATGAGACAGTGTTAATTTTTGGTGACAGGAGACCCCCCACGGTGAGTTTCGAAAAATTTATAATACTTTTAACTGACAATCTACTTTTCGTAGCGTGGCCAAATTTTGTTTGGTAATTTAGTATGAGACAGTGTTAATTTTTGGTGACAGGAGACCTCCCCCCACCGTGAGTGTCGAAAAATTAAAATGCTTATAACACGCGATCTAATTTTGGTAGCTTGGCAAAATATTGTTTGGTAATTTATTATGAGACAGTGTTAATTTTTGGTGACAGGAGACCTCCCATGGTGAGGGTCAAAAAATTTAAAATGCTTATAACTCGCGATCTAATTTTCGTAGCGCGGACAAATTTTGTTTGGTAATTTATTATGAGACATTGTTAATTTTTGGTGACAGGAGACACCCCACGGTGAGGGTCGAAAAATTAACAATGCTTATAACTCGCGATCGAATTTTCGTAGCGCGGTCAAATTTTGTTTGGTAATTTATTATGAGACAGTGTTAATTTTTGGTGACAGGAGACCTCCCACGGTGAGGGTCAAAAAATTTAAAATGCTTATAACTCGCGATCTAATTTTTTTAACGCGGCAAAATTTTGTTTGGTTATTTATTATGAGGCAGTGTTAATTTTTGGGGACAGGAAACCCCCCAAGGTGAGGTTGACAAATTTTAAATGCTTATAACTCGCGATCTAATTTTTGTACCGCGGCCAAATTTTGATTGGTAAAGTATTATGAGAGTGCTAATTTTTGATGACAGGGGACCACAACGGTGAGGGTAGAAAAATTTAAAATGCTTATAACTCGCCATCTAATTTTCGTAGCACGGCCAGACATTATTTGGTAATTTATTAGGAGACGGTGTTAATTTTTGATGACAGGAGAACCCCCAAGGTGAGGGTCGAAAAATTTAAATTACTTATAACTCGCGATCTAAATTTCGTAGCGCAGCCAAATTTTGTTTGGTAGTTTATAATGAGGCAGTGTTACTTTTTGGTGACGGGAGACTCCCCCCCACCCCAAGGTGAGGGTCGAAAATTTTCAAATGCTTATAACTCACGATCTAATTTTCGTAGCGCGGACAAATTTTGTTTGGAAATTTATTATGAGACATTGTTAGTTATTGGTGACAGGAGACACCCCACGGTGAGGGTCGAAAATTAAAAATGCTTATAACTCGCTATCTAATTTTCGTAGCGCGGCCAAATTTTGTTTGGTAATTTATTATGAGACAGTGTTAATTTTTGGTGACAGGAGACCTCCCACGGTGAGGGTCAAAAAATTTAAAATGCGTATAACTCGCGATCTACTTTTCATAGCACGGCCAAATTTTGTTTGGTAATTTATTATGAGACAGTGTTAATTTTTGGTGACAGGAGACCCCCCCACGGTGAGGGTCGAAAAATTTAAAATACTTTTAACTGGCAATCTACTTTTCGTAGCGTGGCCAAATTTTGTTTGGTAATTTAGTATGAGACAGTGTTAATTTTTGGTGACAGGAGACCCCCCCACACCGTGAGGGTCGAAAAATTTTAAATGATTATAACTCGCGATCTAATTTTCGTAGCGCAAACAAATTTTGTTTGGTAATTTATTATGAGACTGTTAATTTTTGGTGACAGGAGACCCCCCCCCCAATGTGAGGGTCGAAAAATTTAAAATGCTTGTAATTCGCGATCTAATTTTTGTAGCGCGGCGAGATTTTGTTTGGTAATTTATTATGAGACAATGTTAATTTTTGGTGACAGGAGATACCCCACGGTGAGGGTCGAAAAAATAAAAATGCTTATAACTTGCGATCTAATTTTGGTAGCTTGGCAAATTATTGTTTGGTAATTTATTATGAGACAGTGTTAATTTTTGGTGTCAGGAGATCCCCCATGGAGAGGGCCGAAAAATTTAAAAAGCTTATAACTTGCGATCTAATTTTCGTAGCGCGGCCAAATTTTGTTTGGTGATTTATTATGAGACATTGTTAATTTTTGGTGACAGGACACCCCCCACGGTGAGGGTCGAAAAATTTAATATGCTTATAACTCGCGATCTAATTTTTGTAGCGCGGTAAAATTTTGTTTGGTTATTTATTATGAGGCAGTGTTAATTTTTGGGGACAGGAGACCCCCCAAGGTGAGGTCGAAAAATTTTAAATGATTATAACTCGCGATCTAATTTTTGTACCGCGGCCAAATTTTGATTGGTAATTTATTATGAGACTGTTAATTTTTGATGACAGAAGACCACAACGGTGAGGGTAGAAAAATTTAAAATGCTTATAACTCGCGATCTAATTTTCGTAGCACGGCCAGACATTATTTGGTAATTTATTAGGAGACGGTGTTAATTTTTGATGACAGGAGAACCCCCAAGGTGAAGGTCGAAAATTAAATTACTTATAACTCGCGATCTAAATTTCTTAGCGCGGCCAAATTTTGTTTGGTAGTTTATAATGAGGCAGTGTTACTTTTTGGTGACGGGAGATTCCCCCCCCCCAAAGTGAGGGTCGAAAATTTTCAAATGCTTATAACTCACGATCTAATTTTCGTAGCGCGGACAAATTTTGTTTGGAAATTTATTATGAGACATTGTTAGTTTTTGGTGACAGGAGACACCCCACGGTGAGGGTCGAAAATTAAAAATGCTTATAACTCGCGATCTAATTTTCGTAGCGCGGCCAAATTTTGTTTGGCAATTTATTATGAGGCATTGTTAATTTTCGGTGACAGGAGCCCCCATGGTGAGGGTCGAAAAATTAAAAATGCTTATAACTCGCGATCTAACTTTCGTAGCGCGGTCAAATTTTGTTTGGTAATTTATTATGAGACAGTGTTAATTTTTGGTGACAGGAGACCACCCACGGTGAGGGTAAAAAAATTTAAAATGCTTTTAACTCGCGATCTACTTTTCATAGCACGGCCAAATTTTGTTTGGTAATTTATTATGAGACAGTGTTAATTTTTGGTGACAGGAGACCCCCCACGGTGAGGGTCGAAAAATTTAAAATACTTTTAACTGGCAATCTACTTTTCGTAGCGTGGCCAAATTTTGTTTGGTAATTTATTATGAGGCATTGTTAATTTTTGGTGACAGGAGACCTCCCACGGTGAGGGTCAAAAAATTTAAAATGCTTATAACTCGCGATCTAATTTTCGTAGCGCGGACAAATTTTGTTTGGTAATTTATTATGAGACATTGTTAATTTTTGGTGACAGGAGACTTCCCACGGTGAGGGTCAAAAAATTTAAAATGCTTATAACTCGCGATCTAATTTTCGTAGCGCGGTCAAATTTTGTTTGGTAATTTATTATGAGACAGTGTTAATTTTTGGTGACAGGAGACCTCCCAAGGTGAGGGTCAAAAAATTTAAAATGCTTATAACTCGCGATCTAATTTTCGTAGCGCGGACAAATTTTGTTTGGTAATTTATTATGAGACATTGTTAATTTTTGGTGACAGGAGACACCCCACGGTGAGGGTCGAAAAATTAAAAATGCTTATAACACGCGATCTAATTTTAATAGCTTGGCAAAATATTGTTTTGTAATGTATTATGAGACAGTGTTAATTTTTAGTGTCAGGAGATTCCCCCCACGGTGAGGGTCGAAAAATTTAATATGCTTATAACTCGCGATCTAATTTTTGTAGCGCGGCAAAATTTTGTTTGGTTATTTATTAGGAGACGGTGTTAATTTTTGATGACAGGAGAACCCCCAAGGTGAGAGTCGAAAAATTTAAATTACTTATAACTCGCGATCAAAATTTCGTAGCGCGGCCAAATTTTGTTTGGTAGTTTATCATGAGGCAGTGTTACTTTTTGTGACGGGAGACTCCCCCCCCCCAAGGTGAGGGTCGAAAATTTTAAAATGCTTATAACTCACGATCTAATTTTCATAGCGTGGACAAATTTTGTTTGGTAATTTTTTATGAGACATTGTTAGTTTTTGTTGACAGGAGACACCCCACGGTGAGGGTCAAAAATTAAAAATGCTTATTACTCGCGATCTAATTTTCGTAGCGTGGACAAATTTTGTTTGGTAATTTATTATGAGACATTGTTAGTTTTTGGTGACAGAAGACACCCCACGGTGAGGGTCGAAAATTAAAAATGCTTATAACTCGCGATCTAATTTTCGTAGCGCGGCCAAATTTTGTTTGGTAATTTATTATGAGGCATTGTTAATTTTTGGTGACAGGAGCCCCCACGGTGAGGGTCGAAAAATTAAAAATGCTTATAACTCGCGATCTAACTTTCGTAGCGCGGTCAAATTTTGTTTGGTAATTTAATATGAGACAGTGTTAATTTTTGGTGACAGGAGACCTCCCACGGTGAGGGTAAAAAAATTTAAAATGCTTTTAACTCGCGATCTTCTTTTCATAGCACGGCCAAATTTTGTTTTGTAATTTATTATGAGACAGTGTTAATTTTTAGTGACAGGAGACCCCCCACGGTGAGGGTCCAAAAATTTAAAATACTTTTAACTGACAATCTACATTTCGTAGCGTGGCCAAATTTTGTTTGGTAATTTAGTATGAGACAGTGTTAATTTTTGGTGACAGGAGACCCCCCCCCCCACCGTGAGTGTCGGAAAATTAAAAATGCTTATAACACGCGATCTAATTTTGGTAGCTTGGCAAAATATTGTTTGGTAATTTATTATGAGACAGTGTTAATTTTTGGTGTCAGGAGATCCCCCATGGTGAGGGCCGAAAAATTTAAAATGCTTATAACTCGCGATCTAATTTTCGTAGCGCGGCCAAATTTTGTTTGGTGATTTATTATGAGACATTGTTAATTTTTGGTGACAGGACACCCCCCCCCACGGTGAGGGTCGAAAAATTTAATATGCTTATAACTCGCGATCTAATTTTTGTAGCGTGGTAAAATTTTGTTTGGTTATTTATTATGAGGCAGTGTTAATTTTTGGGGACAGGAGTCCCCCCAAGGTGAGGTCGAAAAATTTTAAATGATTATAACTCGCGATCTAATTTTTGTACCGCGGCCAAATTTTGATTGGTAATTTATTATGAGAATGTTAATTTTTGATGACAGAAGACCACAACGGTGAGGGTCGAAAATTAAAAATGCTTATAACTCGCGATCTAATTTTCGTAGCTCGGCCAAATTTTGTTTGGTAATTTATTATGAGGCATTGTTAATTTTTGGTGACAGGAGCCCCCTCGGTGAGGGTCGAAAAATTAAAAATGCTTATAACTCGCGATCTAACTTTCGTAGCGCGGTCAAATTTTGTTTGGTAATTTATTATGAGACAGTGTTAATTTTTGGTGACAGGAGACCTCCCACGGTGAGGGTCAAAACATTTAAAATGCTTTTAACTCGCGATCTACTTTTCATAGCACGGCCAAATTTCGTTTGGTAATTTATTATGAGACAGTGTTAATTTTTGGTGACAGGAGACCTCCCACGGTGAGGGTCGAAAAATTTAAAATACTTTTAACTGGCAATCTAATTTTCGTAGCGTGGCCAAATTTTGTTTGGTAATTTATTATGAGGCATTGTTAATTTTTGGTGGCAGGAGACCTCCCACGGTGAGGGTCAAAAAATTTAAAATGCTTATAACTCGCGATCTAATTTTCGTAGCGCGGACAAATTTTGTTTGGTAATTTATTATGAGACATTGTTAATTTTTTGTGACAGGAGACACCCTAAGGTGAGGGTCGTAAAATTAAAAATGCTTTTAACTCGCGATCTAATTTTCGTAGCGCGGTCAAATTTTGTTTGGTAATTTATTATGAGACAGTGTTAATTTTTGGTGACAGGAGACCTCCCACGGTGAGGGTCAAAAAATTTAGAATGCTTTTAACTCGCGATCTACTTTTCGTAGTGTGGCCAAATTTTGTTTGGTAATTTAGTATGAGACAGTGTTATTTTTTGGTGACAGGAGATTCCCCCCCCCCACCGTGAGGTTCGAAAAATTTTAAAACCTTATAAATCGCGATCTAACTTTCGTAGCGCGGCCAAATTTTGTTTTATAATTTATTATGAGACATTATTAATTCTTGGTGACAGGAGACTCCCCACGGTGAGGGTCGAAAAATTAAAAATGCTTATAACTCGCGATCTAATTTTGGTAGCTTATCAAAATATTGTTTGGTAAATTATTATGAGACAGTGTTAATTTCTGGTGACAGGAGAACCCCCACGGTGAGAGTCGAAAAATTTAAAATGCTTATAAGTCACGATCTAATTTTCGTAGCGCGGCCAAATTTTGTTGAGTAATTTATTATGAGACTGTTAATTTTTGGTGACAGGAGACCCCCCCCCCCCAATGTGAGGGTCGAAAAATTTAAAATGCTTGTAATTCGCGATCTAATTTTTGTAGCGCGGCGAGATTTTGTTTGGTAATTTATTATGAGACAATGTTAATTTTTGGTGACAGGAGATACCCCACGGTGAGGGTCGAAAAAATAAAAATGCTTATAACTTGCGATCTAATTTTGGTAGCTTGGCAAATTATTGTTTGGTAATTTATTATGAGACAGTGTTAAATTTTGGTGTCAGGAGATCCCCCATGGTGAGGGTCGAAAAATTTAAAATGCTTATAACTCGCGATCTAATTTTCGTAGCACGGACAAATTTTGTTTGGTAATTTATAATGAGGCAGTGTTACTTTTTGTGACGGGAGACTCCCCCCCCCAAGGTGAGGGTCGAAAATTTTAAAATGCTTATAACTCACGATCTAATTTTCGTAGCGTGGACAAATTTTGTTTGGTAATTTATTATGAGACATTGTTAGTTTTTGGTGACAGAAGACACCCCACGGTGAGGGTCGAAAATTAAAAATGCATATAACTCGCGATCTAATTTTCGTAGCGCGGCCAAATTTTGTTTGGTAATTTATTATGAGGCATTGTTAATTTTTGGTGACAGGAGCCCCCACGGTGAGGGTCAAAAAATTAAAAATGCTTATAACTCGCGATCTAACTTTCGTAGCGCGGTCAAATTTTGTTTGGTAATTTATTATGAGACAGTGTTAATTTTTGGTGACAGCAGACCTCCCACGGTGAGGGTCAAAAAATTTAGAATGCTTTTAACTCGCGATCTACTTTTCATAGCACGGCCAAATTTTGTTTGGTAACTTATTATGAGACAGTGTTAATTTTTGGTGACAGGAGACCCCCCACGGTGAGTTTCGAAAAATTTATAATACTTTTAACTGACAATCTACTTTTCGTAGCGTGGCCAAATTTTGTTTGGTAATTTAGTATGAGACAGTGTTAATTTTTGGTGACAGGAGACCTCCCCCCACCGTGAGTGTCGAAAAATTAAAATGCTTATAACACGCGATCTAATTTTGGTAGCTTGGCAAAATATTGTTTGGTAATTTATTATGAGACAGTGTTAATTTTTGGTGACAGGTGACCTCCCACGGTGAGGGTCAAAAAATTTAAAATGCTTATAACTCGCGATCTAATTTTCGTAGCGCGGACAAATTTTGTTTGGTAATTTATTATGAGACATTGTTAATTTTTGGTGACAGGACACACCCCACGGTGAGGGTCGAAAAATTAACAATGCTTATAACTCGCGATCTAACTTTCGTAGCGCGGTCAAATTTTGTTTGGTAATTTATTATGAGACAGTGTTAATTTTTGGTGACAGGAGACCTCCCACGGTGAGGGTCAAAACATTTAAAATGCTTTTAACTCGCGATCTACTTTTCATAGCACGGCCAAATTTTGTTTGGTAATTTATTATGAGACAGTGTTAATTTTTGGTGACAGGAGACCCCCCCACGGTGAGGGTCGAAAAATTTAAAATACTTTTAACTGGCAATCTAATTTTCGTAGCGTGGCCAAATTTTGTTTGGTAATTTATTATGAGGCATTGTTAATTTTTGGTGGCAGGAGACCTCCCACGGTGAGGGTCAAAAAATTTAAAATGCTTATAACTCGCGATCTAATTTTCGTAGCGCGGACAAATTTTGTTTGGTAATTTATTATGAGACATTGTTAATTTTTGGTGACAGGAGACACCCTACGGTGAGGGTCGAAAAATTAAAAATGCTTTTAACTCGCGATCTAATTTTCGTAGAGCGGTCAAATTTTGTTTGGTAATTTATTATGAGACAGTGTTAATTTTTGGTGACAGGAGACCTCCCACGGTGAGGGTCAAAAAATTTAGAATGCTTTTAACTCGCGATCTACTTTTCGTAGTGTGGCCAAATTTTGTTTGGTAATTTAGTATGAGACAGTGTTATTTTTTGGTGACAGGAGACCCCCCACCGTGAGGGTCGAAAAATTTTAAAACCTTATAAATCGCGATCTAACTTTCGTAGCGCGGCCAAATTTTGTTTTATAATTTATTATGAGACATTATTAATTCTTGGTGACAGGAGACTCCCCACGGTGAGGGTCGAAAAATTAAAAATGCTTATAACTCGCGATATAATTTTGGTAGCTTATCAAAATATTGTTTGGTAAATTATTATGAGACAGTGTTAATTTCTGGTGACAGGAGAACCCCCACGGTGAGAGTCAAAAAATTTAAAATGCTTATAAGTCACGATCTAATTTTCGTAGCGCGGCCAAATTTTGTTGAGTAATTTATTATGAGACTGTTAATTTTTCGTGACAGGAGACCCCCCCCCAATGGTAGGGTCGAAAAATTTAAAATGCTTGTTATTCGCGATCTAATTTTTGTAGCGCGGCGAGATTTTGTTTGGTAATTTATTATGAGACAATGTTAATTTTTGGTGACAGGAGACCCCCCCCCCCAATGTGAGGGTCGAAAAATTTAAAATACTTGTAATTCGCGATCTAATTTTTGTAGCGCGGCGAGATTTTGTTTGGTAATTTATTATGAGACAATGTTAATTTTTGGTGACAGGAGATACCCCACGGTGAGGGTCGAAAAAATAAAAATGCTTATAACTTGCGATTTAATTTTGGTAGCTTGGCAAATTATTGTTTGGTAATTTATTATGAGACAGTGTTAAATTTTGGTGTCAGGAGATCCCCCATGGTGAGGGTCGAAAAATTTAAAATGCTTATAACTCGCGATCTAATTTTCGTAGCACGGACAAATTTTGTTTGGTAATTTATAATGAGGCAGTGTTACTTTTTGTGACGGGAGACTCCCCCCCCCCCAAGGTGAGGGTCGAAAATTTTAAAATGCTTATAACTCACGATCTAATTTTCGTAGCGTGGACAAATTTTGTTTGGTAATTTATTATGAGACATTGTTAGTTTTGGGTGACAGAAGACAACCTACGGTGAGGGTCGAAAATTAAAAATGCATATAACTCGCGATCTAATTTTCGTAGCGCGGCCAAATTTTGTTTGGTAATTTATTATGAGGCATTGTTAATTTTTGGTGACAGGAGCCCCCACGGTGAGGGTCGAAAAATTAAAAATGATTATAACTCGCGATCTAAATTTCGTAGCGCGGTCAAATTTTGTTTGGTAATTTATTATGAGACAGTGTTAATTTTTGGTGACAGCAGACCTCCCACGGTGAGGGTCAAAAAATTTAGAATGCTTTTAACTCGCGATCTACTTTTCATAGCACGGCCAAATTTTGTTTGGTAATTTATTATGAGACAGTGTTAATTTTTGGTGACAGTAGACCCCCCCACGGTGAGTTTCGAAAAATTTATAATACTTTTAACTGACAATCTACTTTTCGTAGCGTGGCCAAATTTTGTTTGGTAATTTAGTATGAGACAGTGTTAATTTTTGGTGACAGGAGACCTCCCCCCACCGTGAGTGTCGAAAAATTAAAATGCTTATAACACGCGATCTAATTTTGGTAGCTTGGCAAAATATTGTTTGGTAATTTATTATGAGACAGTGTTAATTTTTGGTGACAGGAGACCTCCCACGGTGAGGGTCAAAAAATTTAAAATGCTTATAACTCGCGATCTAATTTTCGTAGCGCGGACAAATTTTGTTTGGTAATTTATTATGAGACATTGTTAATTTTTGGTGACAGGAGACACCCCACGGTGAGGGTCGAAAAATTAACAATGCTTATAACTCGCGATCTAATTTTCGTAGCGCGGTCAAATTTTGTTTGGTAATTTATTATGAGACAGTGTTAATTTTTTGTGACAGGAGACCTCCCACGGTGAGGGTCAAAAAATTTAAAATGCTTATAACTCGCGATCTAATTTTTTTAACGCGGCAAAATTTTGTTTGGTTATTTATTATGAGGCAGTGTTAATTTTTGGGGACAGGAGACCCCCCAAGGTGAGGTTGAAAAATTTTAAATGCTTATAACTCGCGATCTAATTTTTGTACCGCGGCCAAATTTTGATTGGTAAATTATTATGAGAGTGCTAATTTTTGATGACAGGAGACCACAACGGTGAGGGTAGAAAAATTTAAAATGCTTATAACTCGCCATCTAATTTTCGTAGCACGGCCAGACATTATTTGGTAATTTATTAGGAGACGGTGTTAATTTTTGATGACAGGAGAACCCCCAAGGTGAGGGTCGAAAAATTTAAATTACTTATAACTCGCGATCTAAATTTCGTAGCGCGGCCAAATTTTGTTTGGTAGTTTATAATGAGGCAGTGTTACTTTTTGGTGACGGGAGACTCCCCCCCACCCCAAGGTGAGGGTCGAAAATTTTCAAATGCTTATAACTCACGATCTAATTTTCGTAGCGCGGACAAATTTTGTTTGGAAATTTATTATGAGACATTGTTAGTTATTGGTGACAGGAGACACCCCACGGTGAGGGTCGAAAATTAAAAATGCTTATAACTCGCTATCTAATTTTCGTAGCGCGGCCAAATTTTGTTTGGTAATTTATTATGAGACAGTGTTAATTTTTGGTGACAGGAGACCTCCCACGGTGAGGGTCAAAAAATTTAAAATGCGTATAACTCGCGATCTACTTTTCATAGCACGGCCAAATTTTGTTTGGTAATTTATTATGAGACAGTGTTAATTTTTGGTGACAGGAGACCCCCCACGGTGAGGGTCGAAAAATTTAAAATACTTTTAACTGGCAATCTACTTTTCGTAGCGTGGCCAAATTTTGTTTGGTAATTTAGTATGAGACAGTGTTAATTTTTGGTGACAGGAGACCCCCCACACCGTGAGGGTCGAAAAATTTTAAATGATTATAACTCGCGATCTAATTTTCGTAGCGCAAACAAATTTTGTTTGGTAATTTATTATGAGACTGTTAATTTTTGGTGACAGGAGACCCCCCCCAATGTGAGGGTCGAAAAATTTAAAATGCTTGTAATTCGCGATCTAATTTTTGTAGCGCGGCGAGATTTTGTTTGATAATTTATTATGAGACAATGTTAATTTTTGGTGACAGGAGATACCCCACGGTGAGGGTCGAAAAAATAAAAATGCTTATAACTTGCGATCTAATTTTGGTAGCTTGGCAAATTATTGTTTGGTAATTTATTATGAGACAGTGTTAAATTTTGGTGTCAGGAGATCCCCCATGGTGAGGGTCGAAAAATTTATAATACTTTTAACTGACAATCTACTTTTCGTAGCGTGGCCAAATTTTGTTTGGTAATTTAGTATGAGACAGTGCTAATTTTTGGTGACAGGAGACCTCCCCCCCACCGTGAGTGTCGAAAAATTAAAATGCTTATAACACGCGATCTAATTTTGGTAGCTTGGCAAAATATTGTTTGGTAATTTATTATGAGACAGTGTTAATTTTTGGTGTCAGGAGATCCCCCCATGGAGAGGGCCGAAAAATTTAAAAAGCTTATAACTCGCGCTCTAATTTTCGTAGCGCGGCCAAATTTTTTTCGTGATTTATTATGAGACATTGTTAATTTTTGGTGACAGGACACCTCCCACCGTGAGTGTCGAAAAATTAAAATGCTTATAACACGCGATCTAATTTTGGTAGCTTGGCAAAATATTGTTTGGTAATTTATTATGAGGCAGTGTTAATTTTTGGGGACAGGAGACCCCCCAAGGTGAGGTCGAAAAATTTTAAATGATTGTAACTCGCGATCTAATTTTTGTACCGCGGCCAAATTTTGATTGGTAATTTATTATGAGACTGTTAATTTTTGATGACAGAAGACCACAACGGTGAGGGTAGAAAAATTTAAAATGCTTATAACTCGAGATCTAATTTTCGTAGCACGGCCAGACATTATTTGGTAATTTATTAGGAGACGGTGTTAATTTTTGATGACAGGAGAACCCCCAAGGTGAGAGTCGAAAAATTTAAATTACTTATAACTCGCGATCTAAATTTTTTAGCGCGGCCAAATTTTGTTTGGTAGTTTATAATGAGGCAGTGTTACTTTTTGGTGACGGGAGACTCCCCCCCCCCAAAGTGAAGGTCGAAAATTTTCAAATGCTTATAACTCACGATCTATTTTTCGTAGCGCGGACAAATTTTGTTTGGAAATTTATTATGAGACATTGTTAGTTTTTGGTGACAGGAGACACCCCACGGTGAGGGTCGAAAATTAAAAATGCTTATAACTCGCGATCTAATTTTCGTAGCGCGGCCAAATTTTGTTTGGCAATTTATTATGAGGCATTGTTAATTTTTGGTGACAGGAGCCCCCACGGTGAGGGTCGAAAAATTAAAAATGCTTATAACTCGCGATCTAACTTTCGTAGCGCGGTCAAATTTTGTTTGGTAATTTATTATGAGACAGTGTTAATTTTTGGTGACAGGAGACCACCCACGGTGAGGGTAAAAAAATTTAAAATGCTTTTAACTCGCGATCTACTTTTCATAGCACGGCCAAATTTTGTTTGGTAATTTATTATGAGACAGTGTTAATTTTTGGTGACAGGAGACCCCCCACGGTGAGGGTCGAAAAATTTAAAATACTTTTAACTGGCAATCTACTTTTCGTAGCGTGGCCAAATTTTGTTTGGTAATTTATTATGAGGAATTGTTAATTTTTGGTGACAGGAGACCTCCCACGGTGAGGGTCAAAAAATTTAAAATGCTTATAACTCGCGATTTAATTTTCGTAGCGCGGACAAATTTTGTTTGGTAATTTATTATGAGACATTGTTAATTTTTGGTGACAGGAGACTTCCCACGGTGAGGGTCAAAAAATTTAAAATGCTTATAACTCGCGATCTAATTTTCGTAGCGCGGTCAAATTTTGTTTGGTAATATATTATGAGACAGTGTTAATTTTTGGTGACAGGAGACCTCCCAAGGTGAGGGTCAAAAAATTTAAAATGCTTATAACTCGCGATCTAATTTTCGTATCGCGGACAAATTTTGTTTGGTAATTTATTATGAGACATTTTTAATTTTTGGTCACAGGAGACACCCCACGGTGAGGGTCGAAAAATTAAAAATGCTTATAACACGCGATCTAATTTTGGTAGCTTGGCAAAATATTGTTTGGTAATGTATTATGAGACAGTGTTAATTTTTAGTGTCAGGAGATCCCCCCCATGGTGAGGGCCGAAAAATTTAAAATGCTTATAACTCGCGATCTAATTTTCGTAGCGCGACCAAATTTTGTTTGGTGATTTATTATGAGACATTGTTAATTTTTGGTGACAGGACACCCCCCACGGTGAGGGTCGAAAAATTTTATATGCTTATAACTCCCGATCTAATTTTTGTAGCGCGGCAAAATTTTGTTTGGTTATTTATTAGGAGACGGTGTTAATTTTTGATGACAGGAGAACCCCCAAGGTGAGAGTCGAAAAATTTAAATTACTTATAACTCGCGATCTAAATTTCGTAGCGCGGCCAAATTTTGTTTGGTAGTTTATCATGAGGCAGTGTTACTTTTTGTGACGGGAGACTCCCCCCCCCCAAGGTGAGGGTCGAAAATTTTAAAATGCTTATAACTCACGATCTAATTTTCATAGCGTGGACAAATTTTGTTTGGTAATTTTTTATGAGACATTGTTAGTTTTTGTTGACAGGAGACACCCCACGGTGAGGGTCAAAAATTAAAAATGCTTATTACTCGCGATCTAATTTTCGTATCGCGGCCAAATTTTGTTTGGTAATTTATTATGAGGCATTGTTAATTTTTGGGGACAGGAGCCCTCACGGTAAGGGTCGAAAAATTAAAAATGCTTATAACTCGCGATGTAACTTTCGTAGCGCGGTCAAATTTTGTTTGGTAATTTATTATGAGACAGTGTTAATTTTTGGTGACAGGAGACCTCCCACGGTGAGGGTCAAAAATTTAAAATGCTTTTAACTCGCGATCTACTTTTCGTAGCGTGGCCAAATTTTGTTTGGTATTTTAGTATGAGACAGTGTTAATTTTTGGTGACAGGAGACCCCCCACTGTGAGGGTCGAAAAATTAAAAATGCTTATAACACGCGATCTAATTTTGGTAGCTTGGCAAAATATTGTTTGGTAATTTATTATGAGACAGTGTTAATTTTTGGTGTCAGGAGATTCCCCCATGGTGAGGGCCGAAAAATTTAAAATGCTTATAACTCGCGATCTAATTTTCGTAGCGCGGCCAAATTTTGTTTGGTGATTTATTATGAGACATTGTTAATTTTTGGTGACAGGAGACCCCCCAAGGTGAGGTCGAAAAATTTTAAATGATTATAACTCGCGATCTAACTTTCGTAGCGCGGTCAAATTTTGTTTGGTAATTTATTATGAGACAGTGTTAATTTTTGGTGACAAGAGACCTCCCACGGTGAGGGTCAAAAAATTTAAAATGCTTTTAACTCGCGATCTACTTTTCATAGCACGGCCAAATTTTGTTTGGTAATTTATTATGAGACAGTGTTAAATTTTGGTGGCAGAAGACCCCCCCCCACCGTGAGGGTCGAAAAATTTTAAATGCTTATAACTCGCGATCTAATTTTCGTAGCCCAAACAAATTTTGTTTGGTAATTTATTAAGCTATTGCATAGCTTTTATCGCCGGCTTGGAGCGCGGCGACTGAATCTAGGTATCCCGTAACGAGAAAAATCCTATCACTCCGGCTAACGACGTTTCAGTTCGGCAGACTTCGGCTTGGTATTCTTCGATAGACTTCGGCAGACATTGACGCGGTATTTTTGCATAAGTTGATAAAAAATGCTATGCAATAGCTTTACCGCGGCAGTCCCCGAGTGCCACACACATTTTTTTCTGAATATTCTTAAAGAGTCGATTAGTGAAATCAGCAGCATAGCCTGAGTTCTGCTCTCTTTCGAGGATTTCGGAAAATATTAACTTTCATCTATTTATTTTAAGCTATTGCATAGCTTTTATCGCGGGCTTTGAGCGCAGAGACCGAATCTAGAATTTTCGTAACGAGAAAACCTAACTCTTCCGTAACGAAAATTCGTTACGGAACGTCGTTAGTCGGAGTGATAGGATTTTTTCTCGTTACGGGATACCTAGATTCGGTAGCCGCGCTCAAAGCCCGCGATAAAAGCTATGCAATAGCTTAATAATTTACCAAACAAAATTTGTTCGCGCTACGAAAATTAGATCGCGAGTTATAAGCATTTAAAATTTTTCGACCCTCACGGTGGGTGGGTCTCCTGTCACCAAAAATTAACACTGTCTCATAATAAATTACCAAACAAAATTTGTTCGCGCTACGAAAATTAGATCGCGAGTTATAAGCATTTAAAATTTTTCGACCCTTACGGTGGGGACGGGTCTCCTGTCGCCAAAAATTAACACTGTCTCATAATAAATTACCAAACAAAATTTGGCCGCGCTACTAAAAGTAGATGGCAAGTTATAAGCATTTTTAATTTTTCGACCTTCACCTTGGGGGGTCTCCTGTCACCAAAAATTAACACCGTCTCACAATAAATTACCAAACAAAATTTGGCCGCGCTTCGAAAATTAGATCGCGAGTTATAAGCATTTAAAATTTTTCGACCCTCCGGTGGCGACGGGTCTCCTGTCACCAAAAATTAACACCGTCTCATAATAAATTACCAAACAAAATTTGGCCGCGCTACCAAAATAAATCGTGAGTTATAAGCATTTTAAATTTTTCGACACCCGCCACGGGAAGTCTCCTATAACCAAAAATTAACACTGTCTCATAATAAATTACCAAACAAAATCTGGCTGCGCTACAAAAATTAGATCGTGAGTTATAAGCATTTTAAATTTTTCGACCCTCACCGTGGGAGTTCTCCTGTCACAAAAAAATAACACTGCCTCATAATATATTACCAAAAAAAATTTGGCCGCGATACGAAAATTAGATTGCGAGTTGTAAGCTTTTTAAATTTTTCGACCCTCACCTTGGGGGGTTTTTCATAGGGCGGCCAAATTTTGTTTTATAATTTATTATGAGACATTATTAATTCTTGGTGACAGGAGACTCCCCACGGTGAGGGTCGAAAAATTAAAAATGCTTATAATTCGCGATCTAATTTTGGTAGCTTGGCAAATTATTGTTTAGTAATTTATTATGAGACAGTGTTAAATTTTGGTGTCAGGAGATCCCCCATGGTGAGGGTCGAAAAATTTAAAATGCTTTTAACTCGCGATCTAATTTTCGTAGCGCGGCAAATTTTGTTTTGTGATTTATTATGAGACATTGTTAATTTTTGGTGACAGGAGAACCCCCACGGTGAGAGTCGAAAAATTTAACATGCTTATATCTCACGATCTAATATTCGTAGCGCGGCCAAATTTTGTTTGGTAATTTATTATGAGACATTGTTAATTTTTGGTGACAGGAGACACCCCACGGTGAGGGTCGAAAAATTAAAAATGCTTATAACTCGCGATCTAATTTTGGTAGCTTGGTAAAATATTGTTTGGTAATTTATTATGAGACAGTGTTGAATTTTGGTGTCAGGAGATCCCCCATGGTGAGGGTCGAAAAATTTAAAATACTTTTAACTGACAATCTACTTTTCGTAGCGTGGCCAAATTTTGTTTGGTGATTTATTATGGGACATTGTTAATTTTTGGAGACAGGACACCCCCAAAGGTGAGGGTCGAAAAATTTAATATGCTTATAACTCGCGATCAAATTTTTGTACCGCGGCCAAATTTTGATTGGTAATTTATTATGAGACTGTTAATTTTTAATGAGAGGAGACCAAAACGGTGAGGGTCGAAAAAATAAATTACTTATAACTCGCGATCTAAATTTCGTTGCACGGTCAAATTTTGTTTGGTAATTTAGTATGAGACAGTGTTAATTTTTGGTGACAGGAGAAACCCCCCCCCCACCGTGAGGGTCGAAAAATTTTAAATGCTTATAACCCGCGATCTAACTTTCGTAGCGCGGCCAAATTTTGTTTTATAATTTATTATGAGACATTATTAATTCTTGGTGACAAGAGACTCCCCACGGTGAGGGTCGAAAAATTAAAAATGTTTATAACTCGCGATCTAATTTTGGTAGCTTATCAAAATATTGTTTGATAAATTATTATGAGACAGTGTTAATTTCTGGTGACAGGAGACCCCCCACGGTGAGGGTCGAAAAATTTAAAATGCTTATAACTCACGATCTAATTTTCGTAGCGCGGCCAAATTTTGTTGAGTAATTTATTATGAGACGGTTAATTTTTGGTGACAGGAGACCCCCCCCCCCCCAATGTGAGTGTCGAAAAATTTAAAATGCTTGTAATTCGCGATCTAATTTTCGAAGCACAAACAAATTTTGTTTGGTAATTTATTAAGCTATTGCATAGCTTTTATCGCGGGCTTTGAGCGCGGCGACCGAATCTAGGTATCCCGTAACGAGAAAAAATCCTATTACTGCGGCTAACGACGTTTCAGTTCGGCAGACTTCGGCGCGGTATTCTTCGATAGACTTCGCCAGACATTGACGCGGCATATTTTGGTAGCTTGGTAAAATATTGTTTGGTAATTTATTATGAGACAGTGTTGAATTTTGGTGTCAGGAGATCCCCCATGGTGAGGGTCGAAAAATTTAAAATACTTTTAACTCGCGATCTACTTTTCATAGCACCGCCAAATTTTGTTTGGTAATTTTGTTTACTAATTTTGGTAGCGCGGCCAAATTTTGTTGAGTAATTTATTATGAGACTGTTAATTTTTGGTGACAGGAGACCCCCCCCCCAATGTGAGGGTCGAAAAATTTAAAATGCTTGTAATTCGCGATCTAATTTTCGTAGCGCGGCCAAACTTTGTTTGGTAATTTATTATGAGACAGTGTTAATTTTTGGTGGCAGGTGACATCCTACGGTGAGGGTCAAAAAATTTAAAATGCTTTTAACTCGCGATCTACTTTTCATAGCACCGCCAAATTTTGTTTGGTAATTTTGTTTACTAATTTTCGTAGCGCGGCCAAATTTTGTTGAGTAATTTATTATGAGACTGTTAATTTTTGGTGACAGGAGACCCCCCCCCCCAATGTGAGGGTCGAAAAATTTAAAATGCTTGTAATTCGCGATCTAATTTTCGTAGCGCGGCCAAACTTTGGTTGGTAATTTATTATGAGACAGTGTTAATTTTTGGTGACAGGAGACCTCCTACGGTGAGGGTCAAAAAATTTAAAATGCTTTTAACTCGTGATCTACTTTTCATAGCACCGCCAAATTTTGTTTGGTAATTTATTATGAGACAGTGTTAATTTTTGGTGACAGGAGACCCCCCACGGTGAGGGTCGAAAAATTTAAAATCCTTTTAACTGGCGATCTACTTTTCGTAGCGTGGTCAAATTTTGTTTGGTAATTTATTATGAGACAGTGTTAATTTTTGGTGACAGGAGAAACACCCCACCGTGAGGGTCGAAAAATTTTAAATGCTTATAACTCGCGATCTAATTTTCGTAGCGCAAACAATTTTTGTTTGGTTATTTATTAAGCTATTGCATAGCTTTTATCGCGGGCTTTGAACGCGGCGACCGAATCTAGGTATCCCGTAACGAGAAAAAATCCTATCACTCCGGCTAACGACGTTTCAGTTCGGCAGACTACGGCGCGGCATTCTTCGATAGACTTCGGCCTACATTGACGCGGTATTTTTGCATAAGTTGATAAAAAATGCTATGCAATAGCTTTTCCGCGGCAGTCCCCGAGTGCCACACACATTTTTTTTTTCTGAATATTCTTAAAGATTCGATTAGTGAAATCAGCAGCATAGCCTGAGTTCTGCTCTCTTTCGAGGATTTCGAAAAATATTAACTTTCATCTATTTATTTTAAGCTATTGCATAGCTTTTATCGCGGGCTTTGAGCGCAGAAACAAATATAGAAATTCCGTAACGAGAAAACATAACACTTCCGTAACGAAAATAATCCTGAAACGTCGTTAGCCGGAGTGATAGGATTTTTTCTCGTTACGGGATACCTAGATTCGGTAGCCGCGCTCAAAGCCCGAGATAAAAGCAATGCAATAGCTTAATAATTTACCAAACAAAATTTGTTCGCGCTACGAAAATAAGATCGCGAGTTATAAGCATTTAAAATTTTTCGACCCTCAAGGTGGGGGGGGGGGTTTCCTGTCACCAAAAATTAACACTGTCTCATAATAAATTACCAAACAAAATTTGTTCGCGCTACGAAAATTAGATCGCGAGTTATAAGCATTTTTAATATTTCGACCTTCACCTTGGGGGGTCTCCTGTCACCAAAAATTAACACCGTCTCATAATAAATTACCAAACAAAATTTGGCCGCGCTACGAAAATTAGATCGTGAGTTATAAGCATTTTAAATTTTTCGACACCCACCACGGGGAGTCTCCTATAACCAAAAATTAACACTGTCTCATAATAAATTACCAAACAAAATCTGGCCGCGCTACAAAAATTAGATCGCGAGTTATAAGCATTTTAAATTTTTTGACTCTCACCTTGGGGGGTCTCCTGTCCCCAAAAATTAACAATGTCTCACACTAAATCACCAAACAAAATTTGGCCGCGCTACAAATATTACATCGCAAGTTATAAGCATTTAAATTTTTTCGACCCTTACCATGGGGAATCTCCTGACACCAAAAATTAACACTGTCTCATAATATATTACCAAACATTATTTTGCCAAGCTACCAAAATTAGATCACGAGTTATACGCATTTTTAATTTTTCGACCCTCACCGTGGGGGTTCTCCTGTCTCCCAAAATTAACACTGTCTCATAATAAATTCCCAAAAAAATTTGGCCGCGCTACAAAAATTAGATCGCGTGTGTTAAGCTTTTTAAATTTTTCGACCCTCACCTTGGGGGGTTTTTCATAGGGCGGCCAAATTTTTTTTGGTAATTTATTATGAGACAGTGTTAATTTTTGGTGACTTGAGACCCCCACCGTGAGCGTCGAAAAATTAAAAATGCTTATAACTCACGATCTATATTTCGTAGCGCGGCCAAATTTTGTTAAGTAATTTATTATGAGACTGTTAATTTTTGGTGACAATAGACCCCCCCCCACTGTGAGGGTCGAAAAATTTAAAATGCTTATAACTCGCGATCTACTTTTCGTAGCGCGGCCAAATTTTGTTTGGTAATTTATTATGAGACTGCAAATTTTTGGTGACAGGAGAACCCCACGGTGAGGGTCGAAAAATTTAAAATGCTTATAATTCGCGATCTAATTTTTGTAGCGCGGCCAGATTTTGTTTGGTAATTTATTATGAGGCAGTGTTAATTTTTGGGAAAAGGAGACCCCCCACGGTGAGGGTCGAAAAAATTAAAATGCTTTTAACTCACGATCTAATTTTCCTAGCGCGGCCAAATTTTGTTTGGTAATTTATTATGAGACTGTTAATTTTTGGTGATAGGAGACCCCCCCCCCACTCTGAGGGTCGAAGAATTTAAAATGCTTATAACTCGCGATCTACTTTTCGTAGCGCGGCCAAATTTTGTTTGGTAATTTATTATGAGACTGCAAATTTTTGGTGACAGGAGAACCCCACGGTGAGGGTCGAAAAATTTAAAATGCTTATAATTCGCGATCTAATTTTTGTAGCGCGGCCAGATTTTGTTTGGTAATTTATTATGAGACATTGTTAATTTTTGGTGACAGGAGACACCCCACGGTGAGGGTCGAAAAATTAAAAATGCTTTTAACTCGCGATCTAATTTTGGTAGCTTGGCAAAATATTAATTGGTAATTTATTATGAGACAGTGTTAAATTTTGGTGTCAGGAGATCCCCCATGGTGAGGGTCGAAAAATTTAAAATGCTTATAACTCGCGATCTAATTTTCGTAGCGTGGCCAAATTTTGTTTTGAGATTTATTATGAGACATTGTTAATTTTTCGTGACAGGAGACACCCCACGGTGATGGTCGAAAAATTAAAAATGCTTATATCACGCGATCTAATTTTGGTAGCTTGGCAAAATATTGTTTGGTAATTTATTACGAGAGAGTGTTAATTTTTGGTGTCAGGAGATCCCCATGTTGAGGGTCGAAAAATTTAAAATGCTTATAACTCGCGATCTAATTTTCTTAGCGCGGCCAAATTTTGTTTGGTGATTTATTATGAGACATTGTGAATTTTTGGTGACAGGAGACCCCCCACGGTGAGGATCGAAAAATTTAAAATGCTTATAACTCGCGATCTAATTTTCGTAGCGCGGACAAATTTTGTTTGGTAATTTATTATGAGACATTGTTAATTTTTTGTGACAGGACACCCCCCACGGTGAGAGTCGAAAAATTTAAAATGCTTATAACTCGCGATCTAATTTTGGTAGCTTGGCAAAATATTGTTTGGTTATTTATTATGGGACAGTGTTAATTTTTGGTGTCAGGAGATCCCCCCATGGTGAGGACCGAAAAATTTAAAATGCTTATAACTCGCGATCTAATTTTCGTAGCGCGGCCAAATTTTGTTTGGTGATTTATTATGAGACATTGTTAATTTTTGGTGACAGGACACCCCCCACGGTGAGAGTCGAAAAATTTAAAATGCTTATAACTCGCGATCTAATTTCTGTAGCGCGGCAAAATTTTGTTTTGTTATTTATTATGAGGCAGTATTAATTTTTGGGGACAGGAGACCTCCCAAGGTGAGGATCGAAAAATTTTAAATGCTTATAACTCGCGATCTAATTTTTGTACCGTGGCCAAATTTTGATTGGTAATTTATTATGAGACTGTTATTTTTTGATGACAGGAGACACCTCACGGTGAGGGTCGAAAAATTAAAAATGCTTATAACTCGCGATCTAATTTTTGTAGCGCGGGCAAATTTAGTTTGGTAATTTATTATTAAGGAAGTGTTAATTTTTGGGGACAGGAGACCCCCCACGGTGAGGGTCGAAAAATTTAAAATGCTTTTAACTCGCGATCTAATTTTCGTAGCGCGGCCAAATTTTGATTGATAATTTATTATGAGACTGTTAATTTTTGGTGACCGGAGACCACAACGGTGAGGGTAGAAAAATTTAAAATGCTTATAACTCGCGATCTAATTTTCGTAGCACGGCCAGACATTATTTGGTAATTTATTAGGAGACGGTGTTAATTTTTGATGACAGGAGGACCCCCAAGGTGAGGGTCAAAAATTTAAATTACTTATAACTCGCGATCTAAATTTCGTTGCACGGCCAAATTTTGTTTGGTAGTTTATAATGAGGCAGTATTACTTTTTGGTGACGGGAGACTCCCCCCCCCCAAGGTGAGGGTCGAAAATTTTAAAATGCTTATAACTCACGATCTAATTTTCGTAGCGCGGACAAATTTTTTTTGGTAATTTATTATGAGACATTGTTAGTTTTTGGTGACAGGAGACACCCCACGGTGAGGGTCGAAAATTATAAATGCTTATAACTCGCGATCTAATTTTCGTAGCGCGGCCAAATTTTGTTTGGTAATTTATTATAAGGCATTGTTAATTTTTGGTGACAGGAGCCCCCACGGTGAGGGTCGAAAAATTAAAAATGCTTATAACTCGCGATCTAACTTTCGAAGCGCGGTCAAATTTTGTATGGTAATTTATTATGAGACAGTGTTAATTTCTGGTGACAGGAGACCTCCCACGGTGAGGGTCAAAAAATTTAAAATGCTTTTAACTCGCGATCTACTTTTCATAGCACGGCGTGTTACAGTATGTGGGGTATGTTTTTCGATTGAATTTTGCTGTTGTTCATTTAAAAAGGCAATTAAAAATTATGAGTGAATTTTTTTCAACATACTCTAGTATGAGGGTTAATGTGGCGACTTTAAAATTTTCAGTTTGGTTTAATTTAAGAGTATATTTTTTTATTTTAAGCAGAAATTTTGGGGAGATAGATTTTTTTTTTTCACCGTGTTTTAAATAAGGGGTTAAGCGGATATTTTGGGGAAAATTATTATTTTTGAGTACTGATACACGAAGGTTATTTTTTTTTCGCTGGTTGTTATTTTAACGAAGAAATAATTAAAAAGAGAACTTTCATGCTGAATTAATGATTTATTTTTTAAGGGAGTAGTTTTGTTAAGATTGAATTATTTTTTGTGTGTGTTTGAGTTTAACCTCACATCATTTTAATAGGTGGACTTTAATTTTTTCGTATTAGGATGACGTGCGCTCGTCGACCTAACCCTTCGGAGTTTATAATTTTCTTCGAATCGTGTGTGGATATAGGCTTGGAATATCTTAGGAAGACTTCCACCGCCTTTATGTCTATCCACCATCACAAATAACACATGCTTGTAATGGGAATTTGGGAATAATAATTTTAAATATTAATTTAATGAGGGAATTTTAAAATTGTTTCGAGTATTATTTTTAGTCAAGCATAGTATGCAGTTGAAATTTTGGAATAATTAAAAAATAACTTTAAAATTTGATTGAGAAAATATGTTTCAAAATGGAATTTTACGTGCTAGGGTTGAACCGCGCTCGTCGCCCTAACGGTTCGGAATATGTTTTTTCTTCGAACCTTGGTGAAAATTAAATTTAATTGATTATTATTGTTTTGTGTGTTTTGTATGTATGTGTGTGAATGTATGTATGTATGTGTTGCATGTATGTATGTGTGTACGTAAGTATATGTTGTATGTATGTGCGTGTGTTGTATGTATGTATGCATGTATGTATGGGTTGTACGTATGTATGTGTTGTATGTATGTGCGTGTGTTGTATGTATGTATGCATGTATGTATTTGTTGTATGTATGTGCGTGTGTTGTATGTATGTATGCATGTATGTATATGTTGTGCGTATGTATGTGTTGTATGTATGTGCGTGTGTTGTATGTATGTATGCATGTATGTATTTGTTGTATGTATGTGCGTGTGTTGTATGTATGTATGCATGTATGTATGTGTTGTGTGTATGTGCATGTGTTGTATGTATGTGCGTGTGTTGTATGTATGTGTGTGTTGTATGTATGTGTATGTTGTATGTATGTGTATGTTTGTATGTGTGCTACAGTTTGTAAGGTTATTTTGGGATAATGTATCAATTTTAATAACGATACTTTTTAAGAGGAAAACTTATGAAGTGACTTTTTTCGTGCTGAACATTGAATCGAGTTTATTTTAAGACATGAGTATTGAAAGAAAATTCAATTAAATTGGTTTTTAAAAAATTTTTATTAATTAAAAATAACATTGTTTCAAAAATTTGTATATTTCTAAACAGAAGCACTTTAAATTAACTAACAGTATTTTTATACTAACCAAAACTTATTGTACAATTTTCGTTAATATTATGGAAAAAATAATAATAATAATAACCGCGCTTTAGTGAATCGAGCTATTAATTTTTATTACCTGATTTTACTATTTAATTAATATTTAAAATTTTCATCCAGTTTGAATTAGATTTTACACAGCTTATTTTATACATAAATTCTCCTTAGCACACCAATTTCATCCACCTACTGAAAATAACACGTCATTCCTACCAACCTCAGACATGCTTTGATGAGTCATAAGGTTACTAAAAGGTGTTAATATATTAATTTTTATAATTAATCCATAACAACTTCAGACATGTTTTGATGAGTCATAAGGTTATTAAAAGGTTATATCAATATAATAATTTTTATAATCAATCCCTAACAACTTTAGACATGTTTTGATGAGTCATAAGGTCATTAAAAGGTGTTTTAAACATATTAAATAATTTTCTTAATCAGTTCATCTAAATATTAAAAACTTATTCATAAAAAATCTTACCTGACTAGGAAAATTCAACCTCCTTGTATGCCGTTCTAGCAAGGACTGAGTGACAACATGCCTGCTTATCTACTGAAGCACGTGATAAGTGACGTTAGAGATCACGTGATCCTCATTATCTGCTGATAAGATAAGCACTGACTCTCACTTCTAATTTAATGAATAATATATTTGATGAATAATATATTTAATAATATATATGAGATTTTAATTTTTTTTTAAAATTGGGTTATGTTATTTCAAACACGTACGTTCTTATTCGAAAATACAAAACCATAAAAAACATCGTTGGATGATTTTTTTTAATTAGACTTTGTATTGGCAAAAGCATTAAAACCTTTCATTTTTATTCCATTTAGACATCAAAAAGTGACGAAGATCTGACTGCTTTGCAAAGACTTAAAACTAGTGATTTCATGAGTCATACATTCTGTGGGTTGTTTACAATTTTGGAATTATCTTAATTAATTATCAAACTTCTCATTTTTTAAACACCACAATAATCGTTGATCCCATTACTTAATCACGTAAATATAATTTATATCGTTTTTGATTATCAGTTTTATACTAACATTTGACACTTATACGTATGTGTTGTATTAATTCTGTTAGTTTTATTCATACAAATTTCAACTAAAGCATCCTATGCTAGTTTTCGTATATTTATTATCACATCACGTGATAGAATTTCTTGCGCTGTTTTAGAAAAAATAGATATTAATTTTTTTAATTAGTTAATAACATGAAAAAAAATTTTAATTGCTTTTTAACATGAATCTTTTAAGAAAAACAGATTTTATTCTGAAATATCAAATTTAAAAACTAATTCTTAAGAATATGACTCGATGCAATTTACTCATTTTAAACAAGTTAACTTTACTACTTGACAGAAATATATTCAAACGCAAAGCGATTTAACTTTCACATTTTTAAAGTTATTTATATAATGCATTAACATTTAATTATAATAGGTATAATTTTATTAAAAATACTGAATAAAATTAAATTTATACTATGTAAAAAATTTAAACACCAAAATATTAAGCAACAACAAGAAACTTGTAATTAACAGATGCATAAATTTAAATATTTATGTAGATATGTATATATATTTATATATATATAACACAATAATAAAAAGAAATACTTAATCATTCATAAAAAATTTTCCCTTAAACAATCCCATGTGTGCTGGTAAGAATATTATACTAAATTGTCCAAAAAGATTATAAGCATTTCCAAATTAACAAAGAAAATTGACTATTAAATATCAAATAATGGACATACACTTTTTACACTCACATCTTACAATGCACTTAGTAACCAAATTTAATGATTTTTAAACATGTCTTCTTAATTCTTTTACAATGAAAGACTATCACAGTTGAATATTTAGCTTTCTCTTCATAACTTTATCGAGAAATGTATCATAGAAGGCGGCAGCCTTCAAGTGACGCAGCTTTAAACCTACCATCGTCAAAACCTTCCATCGTCATAAGGGTAGATACGGAACTTCATATATACAGCTAACTCAACATCAAAGGAAATCGGAAAAGCCGCCTTCTAATAACTCAGCAAATATTGGTCAGAATGGTCCAATTTCTTTAATATAGTCTTATATTCCCAGTCTAATCCTATCCTATAATTTTTACATTTCTACGTGCCGTATATTTTTAGATCTCGATAACCATTTTAAAACTGAAATCGATGGTGTTTGTTCCTGATAATGAGATCTAGAAAACGGGCTGGGAGATTTTATTAAAACTTATATATAATATGAATCTCTTTAAGATAGAGGGAATAAGACTTGCCTTGTTTCTAGGAAAACTCTTGTTTGTTATATATTGGTCTTGGAAAATTGGACTATATTAGCTCGCGGATTACATGTTATTCTATGGGTTAGCAGACGAAGACACTGCGAAAAGGCAAATGTACTTATGGTCACAGTTAAAACACCCGCATCGAAGCAATAAATGTTTTTTAAACTACAAAAACATCTTATCATGTGCTTTAAAACATTCAATAAATTTATACTAAATCAAATTTTTATTTATATTGCCTTTATTTTTCATAAGAAGAAAATATTACGTTTCTTACATTTAATATTTTTGCATTTTGTGGAAAAAACATTTTGAATCTTTTTTTAAAATAGGAAAATATTTTTTAATTATACATATTCAATATACTTTTGACTTATGATTTTCTTTTAAAGTTTACAAACGAAAATTATTTTTAAATTTGCTTTAGAATTCCATGTATTCATACGCGTTTAGATAGTTTTGTTTTGAATCGTAATCGAATTCGCTGGCGGTAAGCTTTGTACTTGGCACTTGTTGTTTTTAGCATGTATGTTGTGTAATTTGCGAAATAATGGTTATTATGGTAATATAGGTATTGTGTTATTTCGAGAAACAAGGCCCGCATTTTTGGATAAAATAATATGGTGAATCAAAGTACACGAATCAAAACAAATTGATTCGTGCTGTATGTTGGCATGAAATATTCAATTTCAGGAGACGAACGTGAAGCTAAACCATCTATAATGAAAAAGAAAGGTAAATAAATATTTTTTGGCACTCATTATTAAAGTATTATTTAAAAAGTATAAGTGATGTATACATTAGTTAGCATGTTGATTTGATTTCAAACCAACATAAACTATCACAGAATGTGTAAACTATTGCTAAATTTTGGTAAACAAACAATATTTATAATTGACCAACAGTTTAACCAAGTGCTTGTGAATTCTAAAATTCTCAAAATAGATTGTTTTTAAGTTTATAGATGTCCTTATTATATGAATTAATTAACAATAATTGTATGAATTAATTAACAATAATTATATGAATTAATTAACAATAATTATATGAATTAATTAACAATACTAACAGGGAAGGTCTCCATTGGGGGCATACTCAGAATTTTTTGAAAAAAATACTAATTAAACTACTCATGTAGGTAATAAAGGATCAGTGAAAATTAGCGGCGGAATTACATTATTAGATATGTAAAAAAATAAAATAGTTTGGAATAATTGGCGTGAAAAGCTGAAAGCGACGCGGGATTTGGCGAGCAGTGCATTTCCTCGCCAAAAGCAGACGATTTTAACGAATCTGAAAATTGATTTTAATTGACTTCACTGTTAAATATCTACAGCATTTACTGCAACGTCACTCCACTACTTTTATATAATATCTCCCTTCTGACTAATGAGAATGCTCCATAGCACGGTGAATTAGCCGTGTCATACAATGTTAAAAATCCGCTGCATTTTGTTGCAACGCACTACACCGCTTGTATATAATATCTCTATTCCAACCAATGAGAAAGCTCCATTTCACGGCCAAGTAACCGTTTTCTATACAAGCAAGGGAGTGCGTTGCCACAAAATGCAGCAGATTTTTAACAGTGTATTTTTCAATTTGGAACAATTTTAATCAATTTAAATTGTGTTTTAAATGATAAAATATATTAATTTCATTTTGTCATAAGTACATATAAACGTATATGAGAAAATTACACTTAAAGTAAAGTAAAAATGCAAAACTAAAATTATTTAAACTAAACTTATTTAAATAAATTGAACATAGAAAGTTTTTTCTTTAAAAAGTATTCGAAACGTAAAAGCGTATTTTTCAAAATTTCGGTTTTTCGCCAACCGGAGATAAATCGCCAAATAAACGAATTTTTTATTATTTTTTTACGGACGTTATAAGGAGGTTCCGCCGAAATTTTTTTTATAAACATATATAACTATATGAGAAGAACATTCTATAATTTTTTCAGATTTTTCTGAGTATGCCCGTATGGAGACCTTCCTTGTAAGTTTTAAAGTGTTGTAAAAATTGTGCTTTTTTATTTCATTTATTAATTTCTGTGATTAATAACCCAGGATGTTAATTTTTAGATTAAAATTGCTTGAATATGTTATTCAAAATGCATTTATTACTTTTTCTTATGCATTTTTGTCGCTATTAATTTTCATTTTGAAACTGTGCCTTTTTAGCTTAGCTTTATGGCCAGTAAATCCAGGTTTTAAACAATTTTTAAAATAAGTAAGTGCACTTATTATTGGAAATTGTGAACAAACTAGTATTTATCAACAAATTACAGCAGTATTTTGATAATTCAAAAGAAAGTAATGAGGTTAATTTGTTCTTACATGCATTAGTGACTGTGGCTATAAAGATTTCAGAGATTTAAAAACAAATTAGTTGCACTCATTGTTTTTTTTCTTCATGTACACACAGTGCTTGTACAACATGCATTAGTGATTACATTTTTAATTAATTTTGTGTATTTTACGGATTGTTGCACAGCAATTTTGCTGCAGCCTGAGTGTTTTGTTTTTGTTTTGTTTTCATGTGCTCTAAGTGCTATACATGCAGTAGTTGGACTGCTTTAACGAGTTTTATTTTAGCGAGTGAGAGTTTTAGGCCCTTTTTTTCTAATATAAACGTTATTGTTTTAATGTGTTTGTTTCACAATATTGTCACTGGATTTTTTTAGTTCAGGTATCACTCATTTCTTCCAGATATTGGGAATCTGCATGTTACCGCATAGTTTGTTGCATCTATTAATTTATGTTGTTTGTTTTCATATGGGCATAGTGCTCATACATTTGTTATTGACTGCGGCTTTGAGAAATTTCATGTGTTTTAGAGACCATTGCATAAGTTTGCTGCATCCAGTAATTTGACATGCACCCAGCTCTCATTATCCATTAGTGACTGCAGCTTTAACATGTTTCATGCATCCTATTATTTCATTAATAATTTCGAAATTCCATGTTTATATTTTAAAGTGTTATTTAGCAGTTGCCACGAGGTACTACAGCGCATCATAGAAGTCTGCATTAGATGCTATTCAAAATAGATTTTTTTTCTTTTTTTCTTCCTAAGAATCTGATGATTTAAATCCAAGCGGGAAAAATTTTGTTTCAGATCACAAACCGAATACAAAAGTATTGTAATAGTTAATATTACGTTATAGAAATCAATAATCAAAATATAAAAGCTTTACAGCTTAGAACATAGCGTTATTAATAAACTGCATTTATAAATTGGACATCTAAAATGGAATATCTTAATATATTTTTATAATGTTAGAATTTACAAGCACTAAAAGTTGGGTAAACAAATAATTCTTAACCAAATATTAACGATAACTTTGGTTTAAAAAGAAATGACTTATACTTCTATGCTTTAATAATGAGTTTCATAAAATATAAATTTACCCCCTTTTTTTCTATAGATGTTTTAATTTCATATTCATTGTCTCTAAATTGAAGTATTTCTTTCTAACATTCTTTTACAAAAATGTTTGATAATTAACGCTTTTTTTATTTAAAAAAAGGCCTTGATTCTATTATTGAACACAAAATCCTCAAATAACTTTGAATCCATTATTTAAATAAATTGCATAACATACCTAAGAAGAGAACATGTTTAAGATTAAATTTAATACAAGAAATTAAAAATTTTTAATTCAAATAATGTAAAGTTGCTAACACACTAACAAATAAATATTTTAAAATACTAACAGCTAATAATGGGCGATAAATAATTACATTTTTTAGTTTTGTCATTTCTAAAATGTAATTGTTTAAATTCTATTTGAGTTGACCTCATCCAAACCCTAAGAAATATTCTATCAAACCTTAATTCAATCTGAAAAAAAAAAAAAAAAAACTGACAATACACACTGACAAACATAGTTGTATAATATAGACGCACACCATGTGCAGAAAATTTTATGAAGAAACAATTTTTATTTATTTATTTCGACAAAGAATTGCGTAAAAAAAAGTGTATCTCAACAAAGAATCATGTAAAAAACCCCAACATTTCGAGAAAATACCACGCGAAAAACATGAATTTCGTCCAAAGACCGCAAAAAAAAAACGTTAATTCAATCCATGAATCGCATAAAAAATACAAATTCCATGCATGAATCGCATAAAAAATGTGAATTACATGCATAAATTGCATCAAAAATGTGAACTACATCCATGAATCGCTAAAAAAAAAGCAAATTGCATAAAAAATGGGAATTATGTCCACAAATTGCTTAAAATCTGAATTACGTCCATGAATCATGTAAAAAAGCGAGAATCTATACTAATAAAAGAACAAAACGCTCTGTCTGTCTGTGTGTGTGTCTGCAATGGCTAGCAAAATCTACAGCACGTACAAAGCTCAAAATTTTTTTGAGAGTAGCCCAATATCTCTCCTGATGCACCTGAGCTTCAGAATTTCAAAATTCCAATTATTAGCTGAGTAATTAATTAAAATCAAGAGGTCACTCTCATAAAAAATCATCTTTTCCCCAATTTTTTACTCTTTCATTTGTTTACGGTTGGTTGGTTGTGTAAAAATTTTCGCAGAAGTAATAAGAAAGCTGAGACAGAATTAAAGAAACCCATGGAGGAATAAGATAAGTGGAGGTGAAGTAAGCTCAAAAAAGGTTTGCGATATGAAACCATTTATCGCTCAAATTTAATGTGGCAAACAAAAGGACGTGGAAGAGATTTTCTATTATAAGACGAATTGAAAGAAATGAATTACAGTTGAAGCATATTTCAAGAGGAAATAGCAAATTTTTAAAATAGTCTTCGTTCTATTATTATTTATTAGAATAAATATTCGCTTTTAAAATGAAGGAAATTGGAAAATTAGCAATAATTAAATATCAAATTAAAATTAAATAAGATATTGAAAACATTTGATACGAATTAAAAATTGTATAACTAAAAGTTTCCTTCATTAATGTAATTTTTAATACTTTATAACGTAGATGAAAAATGTTTATGACTTAATAATTGCATGTAAATAAATATTTAAAATATAATGATGAAAACATTCTTTTAAAATCATGTATGAAAACTTAAGTAATAAATCTATACATATAATAAAACAGTAGGACCCGGTGTGTCTGTACATTGAAGATAATTGACAAAAATGGAGTCAGGGCGATAAAAGAAAACCAATGAAACACAAAAAAAATTTTTTTGAATTTTTTGTCTGTCTGTCTGTCTGTCTGTCTGTCTGTTTGTTCGAGGTTATCTTCGTAACTACTGAATGGATTTTTATGCGGTTTTCACTAATGAAGAATGCACACTCCCGGGCAGTGTATAGGCTTTGTTTCATCAAAATCGGACAACAGACAAAAAAGTAACAAAAAGAAACAAAAGAAACTATTAGGTGCGCTGCTCACGTTTTTTAGTACATAACGTTTTTTAGTACATATAAAATCCAATAGATGTCACTGTGCGATTTTAAAACGCGCTATCGTTATGTTTTCGCCAGTCTACTTAAGTATGAGAAAGTTTCAAGCTGGCTGTCGTTCCATGTGGTTTAGTCGGTAGAACGTCAGTGCGCCATACTGATGGCCCGGGTTCGATTCCCAGCATGGAATTTTTTTCACTATGTTGGCATTAACGCCTATAAGCAATTAAAAGAATTTGAAATATTGTATTCAAGGCGAATTTTCTCTCTGGGAAAATTTCCTTGCATTAATATGTCAGTGTAATTTTTTTTTCGATTTAATTTTTTTTTTCGAAACTTTGTTTTTCTTAAAAAATTACAGTAAATATTTGATATTTCCCAACGTTTTTTGAATGATCGACTTGCTTTTTTTTTTTTTAATGTATGTCTGAACCTTATCTAACTACTTCTTCAAGATTTCTTTAGATAAACCGACCAGCGTAGCGGGCGAAGGCCGCTAGTATTAATCTAAAATATAAATTTCTGACTGCAGACGATTTTAATGTACTAACAAAATAATGTTATATTTTCAAGCAAAACGTTAAAATAATTTTCTATATTGATATTTAAAACACATATGATAAAATAATTAATAAATTTTTACCGGTGGAGCGATAAATTAGTTCTTTTTTTAAAAACGAGAGAAAAAAAAATACAGGTTTAAACCTGTTTCAATTGATAGCGAAATTTTAAAATGGAGGGCCAAAATCACAGTCCGGTGAAATCCAAACACCTCATTGGTCATTGAGCCGCGTCCTTTTCAGGGAACAATCTCTTAGCAGTTGGGTAAATGTTGTCATACTCCTTTTTCCGAGAAAAAATCGTAGCGGCAGTTTTGAAGTAAATCTTATCTCTTTTCATTTATAATCTAAATTTTTCACTCTCATTTTATAAAATGGCATCAAAATATCTTAATTGAGTTAATTTCGATGGTTTATCTTAAATAAGAACAGACGGTAACAATCGTTTAAAAAATACTTTCCCCCTCACCTTTTTCAAATGGAGAAACAAGTTCGTGATTTTCACCCTTACCACACGACCAATGGGGTGGCTGGATTTCACTTGACTGTGATTTTGGCCCTTCATTTTAAAATTTTGCCAATTGATAGGCGTGTCAAAGCACGTGCTTTTGTTGGTACTTAATTGGACTTAATGTAGGGTTACATCTTAAGCATCATCTCCAGAGATAATACCTCCACTCTATTAATTTCTTTTTACTCTATAAAAGAAACCAATTTGAGATTTTGACATTTCAAAAGTGACTGTTTTTTTCCCAAAGACCTTTAAAATTCATAGACTGGTAAAATGTCAGTTTAACTTAGGATTTTTGAACATAGCTATTACGTCAGATCGTTGGTACTTCGTACATTAGAATGTATTTGTGGTTGGCTATGTTGCAGTTAATATATGTATATGTATATATGAGGCTTTTTTAGCAGTTTTTTAAATCATTGATTAAATTTGAATGCATTTATTTAAGTTAAAATTTTATTAAGACTTTAATTTGTTTTTAAAACAAAAATGAAATGGATCTTTGACGTACAATTGTTCGAATAGGCAGACGATTCATACACAGTAATAAATTATCAAATAGCAAAATAAATTATATATAAAAAATAGTCACTAAAAGAATAGTAGCAAAACATAATGTTTAGGCGTATTAACACATAACCCGATCCCAACCAGAAAAAAACAGACTATACTCCGATCCAAGCAAGACAAAAATTTCATGAGCATAAACGCGACCCGAACCTAAAAATTCCGTTTGAAAAAAAAACTTTGGATTTGATATTTGATCCGAATCAAATCTGAATCCCACAAAAACATTCAAATGAAGCATACCCCAATCCGATCAAAGAAAAATAATGTTCGTGTATATGCAACCCGACCCGAACCTAAAATTTTTCTCTGAAAAAACCCAAAAAATGACCAGAACGAAACCTGAAATCGATAAAAATATTCCAAAGAACTATAACCCGATAAGAGCAAGACAAAAAAAGTTCCATGAACATAAACCTGACTCGAACCTAAAAAATTCCATTTGAAAAAAAGGCCTGAAGTTTTATGCAAACTACATCTGAATCCGATCAAAATATTCGAAAGAACCATAACCGGATTCGAATAAGAGAAAATAATTTTCGTGGACATGAAACAGATCGGAACCTAAAATTCCATTTGATAAAAATATCTGAAATTTGAATCGACAAAAATATTCCACAGAACCATACCCGGACCTGAACAAGACAAAAAAATTTCCATGAACATGAACCCAATCCGAACCTAAAAAATGAACTAAATCTGAATCTGACAAAAATATTCCAGAGAAGCATATCCTTATTCGAACAATGCAGAATAATTTCAGTTGATGCGCAACCCAACCTGAACCTAAAAACTCCATTAAAAAGCCGAAATCTGAATTGAACGACATCTGAACCCGAAAAAAATATTCCAAAGACCCAAAACCGGATCCGAGCAAGACAAAATAATTTCCTGGACATGAATCCAACCAGAACCTTAAAAATCAATTTAAAAAAATACCTGAAATTTGAATCGAACCAAATCTGAATCCGACGAAAATAGTCCAAATAACTATAACCAGATACGAACAAGACAATATAATTTCCATGGACATAATCCCCATTCCAAACCAAAAAATTTGTAAAAAAAAGAAAAAAAAATCCCGAAATTTGAACCAAACTTAATCTTAACCTAACAAAAATATTTCAGTGAAGTATAACCTCATTGGAACTAGGTAAAATAATTTCCATATAAGTACAACCCGACCCGAACTTAAAAATCCCATTTGAAGGGAAAAAAACCCACGAAATCTGAATTGAACCGAATCTAAACTGAACACAAATATTCCAAACAATCATAACCGTATCCGAAGAAGACAAAATAATTTCCATGAACATGAATCCAATCCGAACCTAAAATTCGGATGTTCTACAAAACATAATGCGCTCCGTAGCGGTGGAAAGTGAAACTAAGTACTTAGCGCGAGATGGTTAAAATATTTCGTTTATAGTTAATGTTAAATTAGAACTTGGTTACGGTTAGATAACAGTTAGGTTGCAATTACGTTCCGGTGACCCTTTTGTTATTTTATTTTCCGGTTAGGTTACAGTTAGGTCATGGTTAAGTTACAGTTAGGTTAAGGTTAAGTTGCGGTTAGGTTGTGGTTAGATTATGGGTAGGTTATGATTAGGTGAAGGCCAAGTTACATTTATGGTATATTTAACTTGCAGTTAGGTTACTGTTAAGATACAGCTAAGTTACAGACAAGTTATGATTCCGATACAATTAGGTTACGGTTAGGATTTTGTTCATAGAATGAACATTACGCATGTTTGATAAAAAATATACACCTATTTTTGTAAAATGGCTCTGAATTTATAATATTATATATTAACCTTTTAGCGAATCATCGAGAATCGATTTCATTCACGGTATAGTCAGATTTAAGAGTGATATATAATTAGTTTGAAATTCAAAATATTTCACTTGGGATATCTATGTGAAAAAAGTATTTAGTTAAGTCATTTAACAGTAATTTTAAGGATAAATATCAACACGAAATCGTTGGACACATATTCCCTCCTGCGTTTCCCATTGCAGTCATTTTAGGTATTTTTGCAGCTAAATATTAGTTTTTTTTTTTAAACCAATTTTTGACACAGTCAGGGGGCACGTATTTAATATAATGTACACTGTAAAAAATTTGACCCTTTTGCTGTATCATCACTCCCCCGCTTTTATAGAATATATCTCTTTTGACCTATGACAATGCTCCAAAATAGGCTGAAGTAATCATTTTCTATAAAAGCGGTGGAGTGACGATGCAGCAAAAGGGTCAAATTCTTAACAGTGTATTAACACATATTTTGAGTTAAAGATAAAATCATAAAAATTTCAAGTTCGTTTAACATTATTATAACGGACCCGGGCAACGCCGGGCGGGTCAGCTAGTTATATTCATAAATTGTATGAAAAATGCAAATTACGTCTATGAATCATGTAGTAAAACATGAATTATGTTCATAAATCGCTCAAAAAACACGAATTTTGGTGGCAGAAATCTGAAACGGAAATTACCTCTATAAAACGCATAAAAATAGCGACTTGCATTCATGAATTGCATAAAAAATGCAAATTACATCCATGAATTGCATAAAAACGTGAATTACGTTCATAAATCACTCAAAAAATGCGAATCACTTCCAAGAATTGTGCAAAAAAACACGAATAACGTTCAGAAATTGCAAAAAATGCAAATTACTTCCAAGAATTGGTAAAAAAAAAAAGCGAATTACATTCATAAATCCTATAAAAACACAAATAACGTCAATAAATCGATCCAAAAACACAAATTTCGTCGATAGAAAGCTCAAAAGATGCAAATTATGTCTATGAATCGCATAAGTATAGCAAATTACGTCCATAAATCATGTAAAATGTAAATTGCATTCATTACTTGCATAAAAATCACGAATTATGTCCATGAATCGCTCAAAAAAAGCGAATTGCATAAAAAACATGAATTGGGTTCACAAATCGCTCAAAACGTGAATTACGTCCATGAATTGTTTAAAAAAGTGAGAATTACGTTCAGAAATTGTATGAAAAACAGAAATTATGTCTATGAATCGTGTAGTAAAACGGGAATTATGTTCATAAATCGCTCAAAAAACACAAATTTTGGCAGCAAAAAGCTGAAACGCAAATTACGTTCATAAATCACTCAAAAAATGCAACTCACTTCCATGAATCGTGCAAAAAAATACTAATAACATTCATGAATTACAAAAAATGTGAATTAGATCCAGCAATTGGTAAAAAAAGCGAATTACATTCATAAATCCTATAAAAACACAAATAACGTCAATAAATCGATCAAAAAACGCAAATTTCGTCGACAGAAAGCTCAAAAAATGAAAATTATGTCTACGAATTGCATAAATATAGCAAATTACACCCATAAATCATGTAAAATGTAAATTACATTCATTAATCGTATAAAAATCGCGAATTATGTCTATGAATTGCATAAAAAACGCGAATAGGGTCCACAAATCACTCAAAACGTGAATTGCGTCCCTGAATTGTTTAAAAAACTGAGAATTACGTTCAGAAATTGTATGAAAAACACAAATTATGCCTATGAATTGTGTAGTAAAATGGGAATTGTGTTCATAAATCACTCAAAAAACACGAATTTTGGCAGCAGAAAGCTGAAACGCAAATTACATCTATAAATCGCATAAAAATAGCGAAGAGTGTTTTGCATTCATGAATTGCATAAAAAACGCGAATTACATTCATGAATCGCTCAAAAAACGCAAATTACGTGAATGAGACGCATAAAAACGTGAATTACATTCATAAATTACTCAAAAAATGCTAATCGCTTCCATGAATCGTGCAAAAAAACACTAAGAACGTTCATAAATTACAAAAAATGCGAATTACGTCCAAGAATTGGTAAAAAAAAAGCAAATTACATTCATAAATCCTATAAAAACACAAATAACGTCAATAAATCGATCAAAAAATGCAAATTTCGTCGATAGAAAGCTCAAAAGATGCAAATTATGTTTATGAATCACATAAGTATAGCAAATTACGTCCATAAATCATGTAAATTGTAAATTACATTCATTACTCGCATAAAAATCACGAAATATGTCCATGAATCGCTCAAAAAAAAGCGAATTGCATAAAAACATGAATTGGGTCCACAAATCGCTCAAAACGTGAATTACGTCCATGAATTGTTTAAAAAAGTGATAATTACGTTCAGAAATTGTATGAAAAACAGAAATTATGTCTATGAATCGTGTAGAAAACGGGAATTATGTTCATAAATCGCTCAAAAAACACGAATTTTGGCAGCAGAAAGCTAAAACGCAAATTACGTTCATAAATCACTCAAAAAAAGCAAATCACTTCCATGAATCGTGCAAAAAAATACTAATAATATTCATAAATTACAAAAAATGCAAATTAGGTCCAACAATTGGTAAAAAAAGCGAATTACATTCATAAATCCTATAAAAACACAAATAACGTCAATAAATCGATCAAAAAACGCAAATTTCGTCGACAGAAAGCTCAAAAAATGCAAATTATGTGTACGAATCGCATAAATATAGCAAATTACATCCATAAATCATGTAAAATGTAAATTACATTCATTAATCACATAAAAATCTCGAATTATGTCCATGAATCGCTCAAAAAAAGCGAATTGCATAAAAAATGTGAATTATATCCACAAATCGCACAAAACGTGAATTACATCCATGAATTGTCTAAAAAAGTGAGAATTATGTTCATAAATTGTATGAAAAATGCAAATTATGTCTATGAATTGTGTAGTAAAATGGGAATTATGTTCATAAATCGCTCAAAAAATACAAATTTTAGCAGCAAAAAGCTAAAATGCAAATTACGTCTATAAATTGCATAAAAATAGGGAATAGCATTTTGCATTCATGATTTGCATAAAAAACGCGAATTACATCCATGAATCGCTCAAAAAATGCAAATTACGTCCATGAATTGCATAAAAATGTGAATTATGTTCATAAATCACTCAAAAAATGCGAATCACTTCCATGCATCGTGCAAAAAAACACGAATAACATTCATAAATTGCAAAAAGTTGTGTAAAAGTGCTACTTCCAAGAGTTGTGTAAAAAAGCGAATTACATTCATAAATCCTATAAAAACACAAATAACGTCAATAAATTGATCAAAAAACACAAATTTCGTCGACAGAAAGCTGAAAAAACACAAATTATGTCTATGAATTGCAAAAAAATAGCAAATTACGTCCATAAATCATGTAAAATGTAAATTACATTCATTAATCGCATAAAAATTGCGAATTATGTCCATAAATTGCTCAAAAATGCAAATTACATTCATAAATCGCATAAAAAACACGAATGATGACCATGAATTGCGCAAAAAATGCGAATTGCCCCCAACATTAAATTAATTTGCGGAAAGTTTTTGGTTTTATACATGTCTGCCAACAAGAACCTACAAGTTATCCTGAAACCCATTCTAAACCAACAAAAATTTAATGGAAAGATAAATTTGTCCAAGAAAGGCAAAATAATTTCCATTGACATACATTGACCAGAATCGAAAAATTCCTATTGAAATCAATCCTATACAATCCAAAACCAGAAAGACAAAAATCCCTCCAAGAGTAACTCAATCTATCTGCTGCAAAATAAAATACATTGAAATGCAACTGAACAAGAACCTGAAAATTACATTTGAAATCAAACCGAAACCAGATTCAACCCCCCCCCCCAAAAAAAAAAAAAAAAAAAAAAAAAAATCCAACCATATCTCGATTCGGGAAAGAAAACTTTATTTCCATAGATACGCGTGGTCAGAAATCTGGAAATTCCAATTAGTCTATGGGTTACCAAACCATAATTCGATCTGAAAAACAAAAAAAAAAAAAAAAAAAAAAAAAAAAAAATTCTGACAATACACACTGACAAGCAGAGTTGTATAATGTAGACGCACGCCATGTGCAGAAAATTTTATGAAGAAACAATTTTTATTTTATTTCGACAAATTGCGTAAAAAAAAAGTATCTCAACAAAGAATCATGTAAAAAAACCCAACATTTCGATAAAATACCACGTGAAAAACGTGAATTTTGTCCAAAGACCACAATAAAAACATTAATTAAATCCATGAATCGCATAAAAAATACGAATTCCATGCATGAATCGCATAAAAAATGTGAATTACATGCATGAATCGCATAAAAAATGTGAACTACATCCATGAATCGCTAAAAAAAGCAAATTGCATAAAAAATAGGAATTACGTCCACAAATTGCTTAAAATGTGAATTACGTCCATGAATCATGTAAAAAAGCGAGCGTTATATTCATAAATTGTATGAAAAACGCAAATTACGTCTATGAATCGTGTAGTAAAACATGAATTATGTTCATAAATTGCTCAAAAAACACGAATTTTGGCGGCAGAAATCTGAAACGGAAATTACCTCTATAAAACGCATAAAAATACCGAATTGCATAAAAAAATGTGAATTACGTTCATGAATCGCTCAAAAAACGCAAATTACATCCATGAATTGCATAAAAACGTGAATTACGTTCATAAATCACTCAAAAAATGCGAATCACTTCCATGAATTGTGCAAAAAAAAAAACGCGAATAATGTTCATAAATTGCAAAAAATGCAAATTACGTCCAAGAATTGGTAAAAAAAACGAATTACATTCATAAATCCTATAAAAACACAAATAATGTCAATAAATCGATCAAAAAACACATATAGAAAGCTCAAAAGATGCATATTAGGTCTATGAATCGCATAAGCATAGCAAATTACGTCCATAAATCATGTAAAATGTAAATTACATTCATTAATCGCATAAAAATCTCGAATTATGTCCATGAATTGCTCAAAAAAGGCGAATTGCATAAAAAACGTAAATTGGTTCCACAAATTGCTCAAAACGTGAATTACGTCCATGAATTGTTTAAAAAAGTGAGAATTACGTTCAGAAATTGTATGAAAAACACAAATTATGTCTGTGAATCGTGTAGTAAATCGGGAATTATGTTCATAAATCTCTCAAAAAACAGAAGTTTTGGCAGCAGAAAGCTGAAACGCAAATTACGTTCATAAATCACTCATAAAATGCAAATCACTTCCATGAATCATGCAAAAAAATTCCAATAACATTCATAAATTACAAAAAATGCGAATTAAGTCCAACAATTGGTAAAAAAAGCGAATTACATTCATAAATCCTATAAAAACACAAATAACGTCAATAAATCTATCAAAAACACAAATTTCGTTGACAGAAAGCTCAAAAAATGCAAATTATGTCTACGAATTGCATAGATATATCAAATTACATCCATGAATCATGTAAAATGTAAATTACATTCATTCATTGCATAAAAATCACGAATTATGTCCATGAATCGCATAGAAAACGCGACTTGGGTCCACAAATCGTCAAAACGTGAATTACGTCCATGAATTGTTTTAAAAAGTGAGAATTACGTTCAGAAATTGTATGATAAACACAAATTATGTCTATGAATCGTGTAGTAAAACAGAAATTATGTTCATAAATCGCTCAAAAAACACGAATTTTGGCAGCAGAAAGATGAAACGCAAATTACGTCTATAAATCGCATAAAAATAGCGAATAGTGTTTTGCATTCATGAATTGCATAAAAAACGCGAATTACATTCATGAATCGCTCAAAAAACACAAATTAATCCATGAAACGCATAAAAACGTGAATTACATTCATAAATCACTCAAAAAATGCAAATCACTTCCATGAATCATGCAAAAAAACACTAATAACGTTCATAAATTACAAAAATTGCAAATTACGTCCAAGAATTGGTAAAAATAGCAAATTACATTCATAAATCCTATAAAAACATAAATAACGTCAATAGATCGATTAAAAAAACACAAATTTCATCAACAGAAAGCTGAAAAAACGCAAATTATGTCTATGAATTGCATAAAAATAGCAAATTACGTCCATAAATCATGTAAAATGTAAATTACATTCATTAATCGCATAAAAATTGCGAATTATGTCCATAAATTGCTCAAAAATGCAAATTACATTCATAAATCGCATAAAAAACACGAATGATGACCATGAATTGCGCAAAAAATGCGAATTACACCCAACGTTAAATTAATTTGCAGAAAGTTTTTGGTTTTATACAAGTCTGCCAACAAGAACCTACAAGTTATCCTGAAACCCATTCTAAACCAACAAAAATTTAATGGAAAGATAAATTTGTCCAAGAAAGACAAAATAATTTCAATCTACATACATTGACCAGAATCTAAAAATTCCTATTGAAATCTATCCTATACAATCCAAAACCAGAAAGAAAAAAATCCCTCCAAGAGTAACTCAATCTATCTGCTGCAAAATAAAATACATTGAAATGCGACTGAACAAGAACCTGAAAATTACATTTGAAGTCAAACCGAAACCAGATTCAACCCCCCCCCCAAAAAAAAAAAAAAAAATTATCCGACCATATCTCGATTTGGGAAAGAAAACTTAATTTCCATAGATATGCGTGATCAGAAATCTGGAAATTCCAATTAGTCTATCTTAAACCTAATCTGAACCTGAAAAAGGAAATTCCATATAACCGGAGCCCAGTATCTATACAGCACAAAATATTTTCCATTAAAGCGCAACCTGACCAGAACTTGAAAATTCCATTTGAATTGAACCTGATTGAAACCTGAAAAAAATTTCCATCGAACTTTAACCTAATCCGAAAAAGAGAAAATTATTTCTGCCGATACACACTGACAAGAGTCTGAAAGTTAACATGAAACCTAATCCAAACCCGAAAAGGAAAAAACAATGGAAACACAAGTCTGTCCAAGAAAGATCAAATAATTTCTGTCCACATACACTGAGAATTTCAATTGATATCTATCCTAAACCCAGTTCAAACACTACCCCCCCCCCAAAAAAAAAAAAAATCCAATTGTAACCCAATTTATCTGCGACAAAATAATATACTTGAAATGCAACTCAACAAGAACCTGAAAATTCCATTTGAAGTCAATCTGAAACCAGATTCAATCCCCCCCCCAACAAAAAAGTATTTAATCAAATCAGGATTTTAGAAAAAAAAGCATGTCGATATGTATCGATATGTCGTGTCCTTATGTCGATATGTATTGACCAGATCATGGAAATTCCAATAGAAGTCTATCTCAAACCCGATCCGAATAACCTGAAACTCAATCCAACCCCCCCCCCCCCAAAAAAAAGTAAAATAAAAAAATTAGGAAATAAAAATCTGTTCAAGAAAGACAAAAATATTTTTCCGTCCCCATCCACTGACCAGAATTGAAAACTAGTACTTGAAATGCAACTCGGCAAGAACCTGAAAATTCCAATTCAAGTCAAACTGAATCGAGATTCAAACCCGAAAAAAAAAACAATTATCCAACCAAATCAAGATTTTTAGAAAAAAAAAATTATGTAAATAGGTACAGACTAGAGCATGGAAATTTTAATAAAATCTTAAACCCGATACAAACTCTCCCCCCCTTACATAACTAACAAGAAGCCTTGATGACCCCACAAAACATAACTAACAGGAACGAAGAGTCATGCATACTGCATCGATTGTGATGCATTTTCTGACTCATTCTGAATATTGTAAACTTATTGTCATTCATGTACGATAATTTTACCATTCTGTGCAAAAAAACAAAGCATAATTAACGAGAGTAAAAAATTTTCCATTAAACATGTTTATATACTTTCCATTTTATTCTGAATGCTTTAAACCTATCAGTTTCATCTTTGTACAGTAATCTTCCCATCCAAATCTCCCCCCCCCCCTGTTAGTTTATATATGTTTTGTGCAAACAGCAAAACATAAATAAACTAACAAGAATGAAAAGTTACACATACAGAGTAGATTATGAAACACTTTCCAACACATTTTCATTATTGTAAGCCTATCATTTTAATCCATTTGCAGTAATTTTACCACTCTATATAAAGAACAAATCATAATTAACAAGAAAGAAAAACCTGTGTGCAACATAGATTATGAAACACTTTCCAGCATATTCTGAATATTGTAACGGATATAGTATTAATCAATCTGCAATATTACCAACCTATACAAAGGTTGAAACATAATTAACAAGAATCATGCACGCAGCATAGATTATGAAATACTTTCCAGAACATTCTGAATATTGTATTCCTGATCATTTTAATCCATCTGCAGTATATGTATCATCATGTGTAAAGAATAAACATAGTTAACTAGAATGAGAAATGATACATACAGCATAGATTATGAAATCCTTTCTTAGAAATACAGTGCTGAATGTACATTACTTTCTTATCTTATACTAACGTACTTTACTACAGAGTTGTTTTTAACGAAATCACGTAGCACAGCATATATTAATAATAAAATATGAAATATCTTTTTTTAAGTGGGTGGGGGAGGGGTAATTAAAAGTGATCAGAAATCATGAATATGAATTCTTTGCATTAGTCTTTAATTTTTTGTTTTTATCTTTTTATTATTAACCTAAAAAAAGCACTGATATCAGTACAAAAAACCCTGAACGGGTTAAAAGCTTGTGACGCAGCACTTTATCTTATATATCTAAGAATTTTAAATTTGGGACTTAAAACTAATGATATCAAAATTTATGTGACGCTATGCTATTAATTAATATATACATATATTAAAATTTAATTCATTAAGGTTTTTTCAATTACATCTTTCATAAATTCAAAATATGAATCTTAAAAGATATGATATCAAAATTTAAGTGACGCCTTGACGAGGCTTTAAACAATGTTTTAAAATTCCATTTATTTATTTATTGTCTAAATACATTTTCATATCTAAACAATACTTTTCATTTTCCAATACACTGTTAAATACATCACTTTCACTGAATAAATATAATGCACTGAAATGTATTTATTTGAATAAATAGATTTATCTTTTGGGCTACGCTATCCAAAATCAAAAATAACATTTGAATACATATTTTATGCGTCATTGTATCTATTTGCATCTATTTAACTTACTTTGGATACAATGACGCAAAAAATATTTATTCAAACGTTATTTTTGATTTTGGATAGCGTAGCCCAAAAGATAAATCTATTTATTCAAATAAATACATTTCAGTGCATTATATATATTCAATGAAAGTGATGTATTTAACAGTGTATTGGAAAATGAAAAGCATTGTTTAGTTATGAAAATGTATTTAGACAATAAATAAATAAATGGAATTTTAAAACATTGTTTAAAGCCTCGTCAAGGCGTCACTTAAATTTTGATATCATATCTTTTAAGATTCATATTTTGAATTTATGAAAGATGTAATTGATAAAACCTTAATGAATTAAATTTTAATATATGTATATATTAATTAATAGCATAGCGTCACATAAATTTTGATATCATTAGTTTTAAGTCCCAAATTTAAAATTCTTAGATATATAAGATAAAGTGCTGCGTCACAAGCTTTTAACCCGTTCAGGGTTTTTTTGTACTGATAATGTATACCACACGATTTCATTAAATTAATCAATCACAATACAATTCAAACTTCTCATTTTCAGTGTTTTATATACTAGTGTTTATCAAATAGCTGTTTATTCTGAACAATCATTACTTAGTATATTGATATAAAGATTGTGTTGAATGCTTTTTAAGTCAAATGGTGTGAGGGAAGGATATATGTGGATGAAAATTATTAAATATAGAGTCTTTAAAGCTTTCATAAAAATAAGAAAAAGAATTTCAGAACGCGATGGAATGTTGCATTTGTCGCAAGGCGCTTATTTATGATGTGTAATTATGATGCCCATCACATCATGAGCAAATTAGGAAAATTCAAAGATCATGAAATTGACGTGATTGCATCCACCCCGGAAAAGTTTATTACCTTTAAGTTGAGAAAGCCAACAAGTCCTATACAGTTGGTCTTTTTAGATTCATTTCAATTTTTGTCTATGTCATTAGAATTAACTCGCAAGTTTCGAACCCACAGTCATCCAATCATACTTCTCATTTTTAACACGAGACGCTAACCATTGGACCATTAAGGCCCCTAATTCAGTAACTAAATAGTTAGATATATCATCGAATGTGGTTACTTCACACATGCAAAAATAATTTTTATTGTGACTTAACGGTTAAAAATCACGAAGAAAAGAAAAAGAATTCATATATGTTTAGGATTACTTTGAGATTTTATGAGTCATCTAATGAGTTAAATAGACATATTCACTTCTTATAAATAACTACTAATGCTTAAATTTTCAAAAACTTGCTTATATGAAATGTATTATATTTTAGTTTATCAGTCATAGTGTGATTACATATTAATAATTTTAGTATCATTAAAAAAGTTTAAAAAAAAGTTAAATATATCAAAAATACAAGTTCGTGTTAAAGGTTTGAACAAATTGTTAAAATAATTTTACAAAACTTTACAAATTATTTAAAAATGATTCACTAATATTTAGTAATCGACAAATTTTAATAGCCATAATCATTTATGTGAGTTAGGTTTTTTGTTTTAATTGTAAAGTTATTAGATTCCCCCTTCAATTACATCTCATTGATAAGTTTTAATCAACCAACCAACCAACCATTCAACTGTTTTTGCAAACAACTAGTATGTGAGTTAGATTTTCAGTTTAAACTGTTAAATTATTACATCCCCCCCTCAATTTCATCTCATTGATAAGTTTTCAACAACCAACCACCCAACTATTTATCAACCCTAGCAACCAGGTATTTGTTTGCCCTAGTAACCAAAAAGCTTTTATTGACACATGAGCAAAATTTTTAAGATGCAAGACTTATCATTTTTAATCGAAAAAACAATGACATCTGTAATAATTTTTCCTTACTTAAATGAAACCTTTGCATGTGTATGGTAAAACTTGGAAAATTCATTGATTACACAAATTTAAAGTCAACGGACAAGGTCGTCATACTTCTTTTAGTATTTTACTAACATTTTACCAAATATCTTAAGAAATCAACAAAGTTTTAAATAATTATTTAAATAAAAATTCTCATTTGTAAGTGACGTTACTAACCTAACTTGAAAAAATTAACTAGTCAAAGCAGGTTTTGATTATTCCAGCTTAGTAGTAATCATAAGTTTCATATGATAATCAACCTGTTTGGTTATTTCCCAGTATGGTTTTATAAAAAAAGTCTCACATGCAAATAACATAACTTAACTAACTTGAAAAAATAACTTGTCAAAGCAGGTTTTCAATGTTTCAGCTTGGTAATATTCATAAGTTTTATATGATATTCAACCTATTTGGTTATGTCTCAGCATATCTTTATAAAATTTATCTAACAAACCTTTAATATCAATGTTTAAAAATATGCGAATAATTCAGTTAGTCTTTTATAGATGATTATTTTCACTTCTATTATTTAAAAAACATTTTTAAATAAAATTATTACTGATGCCAGTTTATCTCAGTGTTATGAAATGTGCATGCAAAACTTTTAATTCTGATTTTCACATTTCATTATTTCAAATTATTATTTTCAAGTTGTACTAAAATTAGGAAAAAAAATTTAATTTTCATGCATAATTAAATTGAAATAGTTTAATAATAAAGACACATTTAACGTTGTATACTCACCTAATCCAACACTTTCACAAATACACGTCCAACACACTCCACGGTTTATGAAGAAATGAAAGATTCAAAGTCCTTATCAGAAAATGTTATCAGATAGTCTTATCTTAAGATATGTGACGTCATAGAACATATGACATCAACTGGTCACGTGATGTATATCACATGACCGGTGCTTTGTTAATTAATTAATCTTATTAATTATTAAATATTAAAACAATTATCAATTAATTCATTAATTGAATTAATTAATCTTATTAGAAATAATAATTAATTATTTGTTATTAGAAATAATTAATATTATTAGAATTAATCTTATTAGAAATAATTATTATTTCTAATAACAAATAATTAATTATTATTTCTAATAAGATTAATTAATTTAATTAATGAATTAATTGATAATTATTTTAATATTGAATAATTAATTAATAAGATTAATTAATTAACAAAGCACCGGTCATGTGATATACATCACGTGACCAGTTGATGTCATATGTTCTATGACGTCACATATCTTAAGATAAGACTATCTGATAACATTTTCTGATAAGGACTTTGAATCTTTCATTTCTTCATAAACCGTGGAGTGTGTTGGACGTGTATTTGTGAAAGTGTTGGATTAGGTGAGTATACAACGTTAAATGTGTCTTTATTATTAAACTATTTCAATTTATTTATGCATGACAATTAAATGTTTTTTCCTAATTTTAGTACAACTTGAAAACAATAATTTGAAATAATAAAATGTGAAAATTAGAATTAAAAGTTTTGCATGCACATTTCATAACACTGAGATAAACTGGCATCAGTAAAAATTTTATTTAAAAATGTTTTTTAAATAATAGAAGTGAAAACAATCATCTATAAAAGACTAACTGAATTATTCGCATATTTTTAAACATTGATATTAAAGGTTTGTTAGATAAATTTTATATATGCTGAGACATAACCAAATAGATTGAATATCATATAAAACTTATGAATATTACTAAGCTGAAACATTGAAAACCTGCTTTGACAAGTTATTTTTTCAAGTTAGTTAAGTTATGTTATTTGCATGTGAGACTTTTTTTATAAAACCATACTGGGAAATAACCAAACAGGTTGATTATCATATGAAACTTATGATTATTACTAAGCTGGAATAATCAAAACCTGCTTTGACAAGTTAATTTTTTCAAGTTAGGTTAGTAACGTCACTTACAAATGAGAATTTTTATTTAAATAATTATTTAAAACTTTGTTGATTTCTTAAGATATTTGGTAAAATGTTAGTAAAATACTAAAAGAAGTATGAAGACCTTGTCCGTTGACTTTAAATTTGTGTATTCAATGAATTTTCCAAGTTTTACCATACACATGCAAAGGTTTCATTTAAGTAAGGAAAAATTATTACAGATGTCATTGTTTTTTCGATTAAAAATGATAAGTCTTGCATCTTAAAAATTTTGCTCATGTGTTAATAAAAGCTTTTTGGTTACTAGGGCAAACAAATACCTGGTTGCTAGGGTTGATAAATAGTTGGGTGGTTGGTTGTTGAAAACTTATCAATGAGATGAAATTGAGGGGGGATGTAATAATTTAACAGTTTAAACTGAAAATCTAACTCACATACTAGTTGTTTGCAAAAACAGTTGAATGGTTGGTTGGTTGGTTGATTAAAACTTATCAATGAGATGTAATTGAAGGGGGAATCTAATAACTTAACAATTAAAACAAAAAAACCTAAGTCACATAAATGATTATGGCTATTAAAATTTGTCGATTACTAAATATTAGTGAATCATTTTTAAATAATTTGTAAAGTTTTGTAAAATTATTTTAACAATTTGTTCAAAACTTTAACACGAACTTGTATTTTTGTTATATTTAACTTTTTTAAAACTTTTTTAATGATACTAAAATTATTAATAAGTAATCACACTATGACGGATAAACTAAAATATAATACATTTCATATAAGCAAGTGTTTGAAAATTTAAGCATTAGTAGTGATTTATAAGAAGTGAATATGTCTATTTAACTGATTAGGTGACTCATAAAATCTCAAAGTAATCCTAAACATATATGAATTCTTTTTCTTTTCTTCGTGATTTTTAACCGTTAAGTTACAATAAAAATTATTTTTGCATGTGTGAAGTAACCACATTCGATGATATTTCTAACTTTTTAGTTACTGAATTACTGGCCTTAATGGTCCAATGGTTAGCGTCGCGTGTTAAAAATGAGAAGTATGATTGGATGACTGTGGGTTCGAAACCTGCGAGTTAATTCTAATGACATAGACAAAAATTTAAATGAATCTAAAACGACCATCTGTATAGGACTTGTTGGCTTTCTCAACTTAAAGGTAATAAACTTTTCCAGGGTGGATGCAATCACGTCAATTTCATGGTCTTTTAATTTTCCTAATTTGCTCATGATGTGATGTGCATCATAATTACACATCATAAATAAGCGTCTTGCGACAAATGCAACATTCCATCGCGTTCTGAATTTCTTTTTCTTATTTTTATGAAAGCTTTAAAGACTCTATATTTAATAACTTTCATCCACATATATCCTTCCCTCACACCATTTGACTCAAAAAGCATTCAACACAATCTTTACATCAATATACTAAGTAATGATTGTTCAGAATAAACAGCTATTTGATAAACACTAGTATATAAAACATTGAAAATGAGAAGTTTGAATTGTATTGTGATTGATTAATTTAATGAAATCGTGTGGTATACATTATACATTTCTCGATAAAGTTATGAAGAGAAAGCTAAATATTCAACTGTGATAGTCTTTCATTGTAAAATATTTAAGAAGACATGTTTAAAAATCATTAAATTTGGTTACTAAGTGCATTGTAAGATGTGAGTGTAAAAAGTGTATGTCCATTATTTGATATTTAATAGTCAATTTTCTTTGTTATTTTGGAAATGCTTCCCAGGTCAAAATTCATGCTAGTACCAGCAAAGAAAACATGCTAGTCATTGCTATATATTGCTTTGTCTGCTAGATTTTCTGCTATTATATGCTTGAAATTGGTAGCTAGCATCACATGCTATATAGCTAGCTTACACAGCCATAGCATGGCAAGCTATGTACAAGCACCTTATGCTTATTTGCTATTCAAGCTTCTTCCAAAGCATACAGAGGTAGGTACCTTAATATGCTGTAATGTGCTCTTTTATGCTTGCCAGCATAATATGCTAGGCAATCAGTTTAGGGACAAATAGCATGAATAGCTATGTTCAAGCATATTATGCTTATTTGCTGTTTAAGCTACCTTAATACATGCAGAGTTAGGTAACTTAACATGCTATAATATGCTTTTTTATGCTCGCCAGCAAAATATAATATGCAGTCAGTTTAGGGAGAAGTAGCATGATACGCTATGTACAAGCATGTTATGCTTTTTTGCTATTTAAGCTTTCCAAAGCATGGAGAGGTAGGAACTTAAATCTGCTGTTATATGCTTTTTAATGTTTGCAAGCATATGCTATGCAGGGAGCTTTGGCAGAAAATAGCATGGCGCACTATACGGAAAATTAACTTACCTTTTAATTGATCTTTTAACTCATCTTTTTCTTGGTGTTAAATTACTTTAACTTACTTGAAAATTATATATTTATTATGTCTTTAAGAATAGGGGCAAAATAGATTTTTTATAGAATTTAAAAAGCTGGGCAGGAAGTAGAATAGTTGTCATCACCATGTTAAAAAAAAAAACGCTGCTTCATGAACTCGCTAGGATAAAGTTTTAACACACAAACTTTAAAAAATATTAACAATTAATTTTAAAAGTCCCCCCCAGGCCCCACCAAGGCAGAGAGGTACTTACTTCTCAAGTGATAGATGGCAGGTGCTGGGTTCGAACCCAAGCCCGGCCGTCTGCCTAACCGTTCGGAGTTTTCGTGGTATTCTTCGAACTTTGCTTAAATACGGGCTAGGTTCCCTTAGAAAGACCCCCCACGAAAGGCACCTCTCCCTGGGCCTATATCCCTCGAGTAGATAATCGGCCGAGACAAAATAAACCAAATCCCCCAGCCCCCCCACCCCTGATTACAAATGAATGGAAAATGACATCTGTACATTCTCTTAGTATTTAATTCTTTTTTTAGTTACTCCAAAAGATTAAATTTTCTGTGTTTATTAAAATAAGAAGGGGAATATGCGCTTTTTAAATTTCGAAATCAAGAGGCATTAGATCTTCGGGGTACCACAACGTAAATTCAAAACTTCATTCGGTCACCCGTTTGAGATAAAATTTTAACACATAAATATAAAATAAAATAAAAATTAATTTCCATGGATGATTTTGAGAAATGTGAGTCTTCCCCATCATAAAATTCTTAGTCGTTAATTTTGATAGTGTTTAATTATCTAAAATTATTTAAATTATAATAATAAAAGTGTTTTTCAAAATCCGTAAAAAATAAAATTTAGTCACTTAAATTTCAGTATTCAAAAAGCACTTTTTCATTTAAGAAATATGTTTATAATAATCGATTTAAAAATATCCATAATCATCTGATTACAAATGAATGGAAAATCACATCTGTACATTCTCTTAGTATTTAATTCTTTTTTTAGTTACTCGAAAAGATTAAATTTTCTGTGTTTATTAAAATAAGAAGGGGAATATGCGATTTTTAAATTTCGAAATCAAGAGGCATTAGATCTTCGGGGTACCACAACGTAAATTCAAAACTTCATTCGGTCACCCGTTTGAGATAAAATTTTAACACATAAATATAAAATAAAATAAAAATTAATTTCCATGGATGATTTTGAGAAATGTGAGTCTTCCCCATCATAAAATTCTTAGTCGTTAATTTTGATAGTGTTTAATTATCTAAAATTATTTAAATTATAATAATAAAAGTGTTTTTCAAAATCCGTAAAAAATAAAATTTAGTCACTTAAATTTCAGTATTCAAAAAGCACTTTTTCATTTAAGAAATATGTTCATAATAATCGATTTAAAAATATCCATAATCCATTCCACACCCCCCCCCCCCTCTCCTTAAAAATCCCCACCTTAAGCTGAATTTACCTGATATTTATTCTATCAAAAATGCACTTAAAAATTGTTTATTTCTGCGCAAAAATTAATTCAGAATATGTTGAATTTATTTATAAAGCAAAGAAAATTATTTCAATATTAAGGTTGAATTATATAATCAACCCATATTCTAAATATTCATTTACTATTAAAAAACTCTTACAATAAATTAATCTTATTGATTAAAACTTAGAGGAATTTTAACTACATCAAAATATTGACGCACTGTAAAATTAGCTTCTACAGCCATCAATCGCAATTACAGGGTTTTAAAAGCAAGTCCCCACTGGCAAGGTCAGTAACGTGGGCGTCTCCCACACCACAGGTAATGAGTTCGATCCTTAGCCGGGGGAGAAAATCTGTAACAGTTTCTCCCGAAAATATCCATAGTTGCTTCCGGAGTAGTCAATAGATGGCGCTACCAGCGTCTTTTTTTTTAACTAGCAACTGATGCTAGGAATTTAATGCTAGAATAGCAAAAATTAAAAGCAGATGATGGTAGAAAAATAATGCTAGACTAGCAGAAAGTACAAGCAAGTGATGGTCTTGATTGCCTGCTAGGCCAGCAACATATTCAAGCAACACATGCTGGAATAAGTATGCTAGCCAAGCATTAAAGTGGGCCAATACACACCATGAGTTGCTGGTATTTCTGGTATAACCAGCAAATATGTTATGGTAGTTTATGCTATTTCACTTGCTGGAGATACAGCAATTAATGCTTGCCTAGCAAACAAATACCAGCCGGAATTTTGACCTGGGTTATAATCTTTTTGAACACTTTAGTATAATATTCTTACTAGCACACATGGGATTGTTTAAGGGAAATTTTTTTATGAATGTATTTCTTTTTATTATTGTGTTATATATATATAAATATACCGGGTGTTCCAAAAATAACCGGTAGATTTTAAAATTCAATAACATAAAAACGGTGACAGCTATTAAAAAAATTTTTGCAGGAGGGTTATGTATAATGCCATAAGTTTTATCTCCGTGATTTTTGATTTTAGTTCGGAAACCAAACAATAGATGGCGCTGACGGCGATTGGCGCTCAGTCGAAGCCGAAACTAAGCTCACTCAGCATTGATACAAAGGAAGGAGATTAAGGATATGGAGTGCGTCTCATTCGATTTGATTTCAATGAAATGCATTTTTGCCATGGATGTAACAGATTCTTCGATAGTGGAATGCAGCGTTCAGAAATGGGTATAAATTTCGCAAACAGTATTTGAGTTTGCAAGATATTTTACATTTATAAAGGTTTATTTGCCCGGATAAAATTACTTTCTTATGGCATGATTTAAAGAATATTTTATGCATCGTATTTTAAAACTACACTGTTAAAAATTTGAAACCTTTGCTGCATCATCACACCTCCGCTTTTATAGAAAATGATTACTTCACTGTATTATGGAGCATTCTCATCGGTCAAAACAGAGATATTCTATAATAACATCGAGTGACGATGTAGCAAAAGTTTCAAATTTTAACAGTGTTGGTGACGATGCAGAGAGTCACAAAAATGACCGGTATATTTGAAAAATCAATAAAATTTAAATGGGCAGCGTTAGAAATATACCGTTTGTTGCAATATGATTGGGACAATAGTAAATTTTCAGGTATACAACTTTCGGAATCACGTAAAATTTTCAACAACAGATGGCACTGCAGGCAATTTGAAAGCTATAATAGAAAACGCAATCTGTGAATTTGCCATTCTGTAAACCCTCTGTCCCTGCCCGCGAAGAAACTCGCAAGCTAAAGCTATTCACTGTAAAAAAATTTGACCCATTTGCTGCAGCGTCATTCACTCCGCCGCTTTTATAGAAAATGGCTACTTTATTGCGTTATGGAGCATTATCATTGGTCATAAAAGACATATTCTATAAAAGCTGTGGAGTGACGCTGCATCAAATGGGTCAATTTTTTTTAGTGTTCTTTTGGAGAGGCATTTTTGTAATAACTCTGTCGCATTTTGACATTTTAATTTTAATTTTTTTTTGCACTGCATAAGTAAGGTTCCTCTCAAGATCACTCCTTGATTACATTTTCGATTTTGGTTGCAGATTTTTTTTATAAAGTTAATTTCAATTAAAAATCGGTTTTGGAAGTAAAAGTAACTTTATTCCGGCTGTTTCAAAAATGGCGGTATATTTGAAAAATCAATAATACACCGTTTGTTGTAATGTGCTTGGGACAACAGTAAATTTTTAGACAGACAAACTTACGAAATTACTTACAATTTTCAACATCAGATGGCGCTGCAGTCTGAAAAATCTAAAGAACGATATTTTCCACATATCCACCATGCGCAGCAATAATATGGCGTAGTCTCTGAACGAAATTACCAGTAACGTTTATAAACGTTTCAGGAGGGATGGCTTCACATACAGAAGAGATGTACTACTTCAGTTGTTCGACTGTTCCTGGATTGTGGCGGTACACCTGGTCTTTCAAGTGTCCCCACAGATAGTAGTCACAGGGGTTCATGTCTGGCGATAAGGGAGGCCAATCCTCGCCGCTCCCTGTATGTGTGGGATAGCCCAAAGCAATCACACGATCATCGAAATGTTCATTCAGGAAATTAAAGACCTCGGCTGTGCGATGTGGCCGGGCACCATCTTGCATAAACCACGAGGTCTTCGCAGTGTCGTCTAAGGCATTTTGTACCGCCACAAATTCTCGAAGAATGTCCAGATAGCGTATTGCAGTAATCGTTTCGGATCTGAAAAATGGACCAATGAGCCCCTTGGAAGAAATGGCGGCCCAAACCAACACATTTGGAGGATGTAGGGATGATGGGACTGCAACATGGGGGTTTTCAGTTCCCCATATGCGCCAGTTCTGTTTATTTACGAAACCGTCCAGGTAAAAATAAGCTTCGTCACTAAACCAAACGCTGTCCACTTGGATATCGCCGACATCAATCCTTTGCACCATATCATTAGCAAATGTTACCCGTGCATCAATAGAAGAAGCGCTGAGGGGTTTTCGAGTTTGAATTTTGTATGGATAGAGGTGTAAACTCTGGCGCATGAGACGGTACGTGGACATTGGCTTTATTTGGACCGCAGCTGCAACACGGCGAATGGAAACTTGAGGCCGCTGTTCGATCACCTTCTGCACAAGCTGAGCATTACTCTCTGTTGTTGTTGTACGCGGTCGCCCTACATTTCCAGCACGTTCATCCTTCACGTCTCCAGTCCGTTGAAATTTTTCAAACAAATTCTTTATTGTATTGCTTTTCGGTCCTTTGGTTACATTAAACTTCCGTTGAAAACTTCGTCTTGTAGCAGCAACACTGTGTTCTAGGCGGTGGAATTCCAACACCAAAAAAATCATCTGTTCTAAAGAATAAACCATTTTTACCTGCAAACTTGCAGTCTGTGAACAACATACGCTTGCAGCAGAAAGACAACTTACAGAATAGCGAACTCAGAGACTGAGTTTTCTTCAATAGCTTTCATCACACCTGCAGCGTCATCTGTTGTTGAAAATTGCCAAAATAATTGAAAATAATCAAGAAATATAATAAAGGAGAGATCTTGAGAGGGACCTCAGCTATGCAATGTAAAAAATTTTTTTTTAAAAATGTCAAAATGCGATAGAGTTATTACAAAAATGCCTCCCCATACACTGTTAAAAATCTGCCACATTTTGTTGCAACGCACTCCCCTGCTTGTATAGAAAACAAACGGTTACTTAGCCGTGAAATTGAGCTTTCTCATTGGTTGGAATAGAGATATTATATACAAGCGGTGGAGTGCGTTGCAACAAAATGCAGCAGATTTTGACCAGTGTAGAAACACTGCAAAAACGTTGACCCATTTGCTAGAATGTCACTCCACAGCTTTTATAGAATATGTCTTTTATGACCAATGATAATGCTCCATAATACAATATTGTAACCGTTTTCTATAAAGGTGGTGGAGTGACGCTGCAGCAAATAGGTCAATTTTTTTACGGTGTAAGAGCAAGATTGTAGCAAAATATCTTCACCAACATTGTTAAAATTTGAAACATTTGCTGCATCGTCACTGCATTGCTATTATAGAATATCTCAATTTTGACCAATGAGGATGCTTCATAATACAGTGAAGTAATCTTTTTCTATAAAAGCGGAGGTGTGATGATGCAGCAAAGGTTTCAAATTTTTAACAGTGTAGTTTTAAAATACGATGCATAAAATATTCTTTAAATCATGCCATAAAAAAGTAATTTTATCCGGGCAAATAAAACTTTATAAATGTAAAATATCCTGCAAACTCAAATACTGTTTGCGAAATTTATACCTATTTCTGAACGCTGCATTCCACTATCGAAGAATCTGTTACATCCATGGCAAAAATGCATTTCATTGAAATCAAATCGAATGAGACGCACTCCATATCCTTAATCTCCTTCCTTTGTATCAATGCTGAGTGAGCTCAGTTTCGGCTTCGACTGAGCGCCAATCGCCGTCAGCGCCATCTATTGTTTGGTTTCCGAACTAAAATCAAAAATCACGGAGATAAAACTTATGGCATTATACATAACCCTCTTGCAAAAATTTTTTTAATAGCTGTCACCGTTTTTATGTTATTGAATTTTAAAATCTACCGGTTATTTTTGGAACACCCGGTATATACATATATACATAAATATTTAAATTTATGCATCTGTTAATTACAAGTTTCTTGTTGTTGCTTAATATTTTTAAATGGTGTTTAAATTTTTTACATAGTATAAATTTAATTTTATTCAGTATTTTTAATAAAATGATACCTATTATAATTAAATGTTAGTGCATTATATAAATAACTTTAAAAATGTGAAAGTTAAATCCTTTTGCGTTTGAATATATTTCTGTCAAGTAGTAAAGTTAACTTGTTTAAAATGAGTAAATTGCATCGAGTCATATTCTTATGAATTAGTTTTTAAATTTGATATTTCAGAATAAAATCTGTTTTTCTGAAAAGATTCATGTTAAAAAGCAATTAAAATTTTTTTTTCATGTTATTAACTAATTAAAAAAATTAATATCTATTATTTCTAAAACAACGCAAGAAATTCCAACACGTGATGTGATTATAAATATATGAAAACTAGCATAGGATGCTTTAGTTGAAATTTGTATGGATTAAACTAACAGAATTAATAAAACACATACGTATAAGTGTCAAATGTTAGTATAAAACTGATAATCAAAAACGATATAAATTATATTTACGTGATTAAGTAATGGGAGCAATGATTAGTGTGGTGTTTAGAAAATGAGAAGTTTGATAATTAATTAAGATAATTCCAAAATTGTAAACAACCCACAGAATGTATGACTCATGAAATCACTAGTTTTAAGTCTTTGCAAAGCAGTCAGATCTTCGTCACTTTTTGATGTCTAAATGGAATAAAAATGAAAGGTTTTAATGCTTTTGCCAATACAAAGTCTTATTTAAAAAAAATCATCCAACGATGTTGTAAAGGCGTTTTCCTTTACATATTAGTTAATAATCGTTTTCTTCCCTTAGTTAAAATTGCAATATTCCCTTAATTTGTAACTTTATTTAATAAGCTAGATTTTTAATCTCTTTAATTCTATTCAGTTACTAACGGCCATTTTTCCTTTAAAGTATGACTTCACTTGTCTCTAATTCTTTCTTTGTAGTCACAACAAGTATCCGTTTGTTCATGTAACTGTATGTATTTTCCCATAGCAACAACCTTTTAAAGAGTTATTTCTAGGCTGTTGTTATGCATAGTTAAACGCTACTTGCTTAAGAAGCAGATGCACTGTGTTTGTCTTTTATTTTATTTCATTAGAATTCATTTCCTTTCTGAGCCCGTGAGACTCTTGTTAACCCTATGTAAAGAATTCAATCCTTGTGGTTTTCCGGGCCATATGCTATCTTTTCTCATTTGGCATTAATTATTTCAAATTATGCACTTTGGTTTTTATCATTGAATGTCTATTTAACGGAAACTCTCCACGTGCCTTCTCTCATCGCAATTTGTGCGTATCAGTCGTTTTTGGCTATGTTTATGTACATGTATCGCGCCAACACTTGAAGATGTGAAGAATGTATTTGTGACCACTCCTTCTCTGTAAGTACTAGCGATCGGACCTATCTCTGCGAGGGTCCCTCTCTGGCGCGGCAACCATTCTTGGAACTGTGAAAGTAATAAAAAAACTTGTCTCTAGTAAATAGCCTCCTGTGTTGCCTTTCTCAATACTCATGGATTCGACTCGAACTTGGGATTGAAACTACAATAACAATTTAACAACGCAAACTTCCTATACGATGTTGAAACCGTCCTCATATATATTAACTGGTGCCACGTCCAGTCCATAAATACTTTAAGTTTCAGAGAGGGATCCCAGTATTGTACGATTAAAAAAAATAGATAATAACAACGTCTAATATTTTTCAGTATTTAAAAATATCATCAGTCATCGAGAAATTAGATTTGTTTACATGCTGAATTTCCTGAAAAGTGCGAACTCAATTGTGTATTTCACTAACTACCGAGCGAAAAAAAAGACAGTTTTTATGGTGTGACAGAAAGATGAAAAGCTCGAAGAAATAATGAATGGAATAAATTCTGCAAAATGTGCTATTTCTCAGTTGCTTCATGGCAGTTACCCTTTTCTGGCCTTTGATGAATAACTCAGCAACTAATATCGTCCGGCGGTGTGCGGTTATTTAACCTCAGATCTCCGTCATGTGTTTTTTTTTCGCCTCGCAGATGTTCCAACGCTGCGTGTGTAATACGTCCTCTCCATTCTTCATTCGAGTAACCTCGGTCGGATTGTTTTGGTTTCCTATCTGTTCATCTGCGCTGTACCGGCACTGAGTTCGTACTCTTATCTCTCGCGCTAATTACTACGGTGTCAAGAAAAAAATAAGAACTAATTCCACCTTTTCGTAGCACTAGGCGTTCGTCGCCTTGTTCTCCTGCATATGTTTTCCGGAAATTGAAACGATTGTACAAGTGTTCGACATTTCATGTGGAAATGTCAGTGCTGAGGAGCAAAATGCATATTTACAGATAAATCGACAGTGTGATTCACTAAGATAATACTGTGTGATATAAAGCTAGATATCGATCTTTAAATTAACATGAACGGTTTGATTACAATAATTTCGAAGTGAACAAAAGTTGTGACAAGAGTGGGCACTGAACGGTGTTAATATGTTAAATCTTTCAGGCAGAAATAGAGTAATTAACGACTCATAGATTCATTCAACAGTGAAATAAAACAAAATCTTGGCTAAAGAAATGTGAGTATGAGAAAATATATGCATTTTTACTTTTAGATTTACTTATACTTTTTTTTTCCTTTAAATACATGACCTTTAAAATTTTTATTTTTTTAAATAATATGGCGTGTAATTTTTAACAACTGTAATTGTGTATGCATTGTTATTTTCTCATCCTCATATGTGGTTTCTTTTAATAATAACAGTTATACTTTTAGATTTTATTAAAATATTCAAAGCTTGGCAAAAGCTAGTTAAATGTTATTGTGCCAAACTCGGACAATTCAGTTATAACAAACTTTAAAATAGTTAATATTGAGTTTTAGCTAGAAGATCTGTATCAAGCAATTCTGGAAGCGATTGTTTGTGCATTAAGAACAAATAATGGGGCATTTGTATGTTTTTGCCTGTTTTTATGACAATCTGACATACGTTTTCGTTTAAAGAGATGTACATTACTATCTGCTTTTTATCACATGTTATAATGTTTTTATTACATAAAAAGATCGATGGGTAAGTCATTTAAACAATATAATATCTTCTCAGGTAAGATATTTACATAAAATGTTAACACTTTAAAATTACGTTTCCTTTTATTGAAAAGAAACTATAAAATTTTATTCTATTTCTCATGCAGTAGGAGATGGAAAAATCTTTCTTTTATGTGTTTATTGTTTTTGGCAAATCTTATGATAATATGAATGTTGTGAACTAACATTTAGTCAAGAGGATTTGTATGTTATATCTAGATACTAAAAAAAATTTCCTCTAAGCTGCAGTAGATTTTTTCTCTTAAGTGTAAACTTCTGTCTAGTTTAGTCTATTCTCTGATTCATATCAACACTAAAAAATATATTGTAGTGGATCTCATTTGAAAATTTAATACTATACCTGTAGTATAATTTTGTTGATACTTTAACAGTGACTGATAAAAAAAAGTAATTTTTGTTGTGAGGGTAAGTAAGGTTCTTAAGAATTTTACTATGATACCTTTGAAAATGTATCCTGCTTCTATCGTCTACTACAGATATATATATTGAATACATAGAACATGTTTTATGCTTTTCTTAGATGTTATTTTTAACAGTTTAGTATATTTTAGTTGTTTAAAAGTATGTTTATAATCCTCGGGTAACAAGCTAGTAAACATTTAGTAGATATATTTGTAGTAAGTTATTGTTGTGTTAAATGTTTTAATATTTAAGGTAGTATATTTTTGTGTATTTTGTCACGACATTTTCATATAAAATATATGTTTTTACATGAATAATTAAGTGTAGGTAAAGATTAATCATATTTTTAAAAGTGCTCAAAATTGTCTTGCATTACTGTTTTAGATTCTTTCTGGGTTATACTCAACCACATATTTTAATTTTAATCTAATTTTCATACTGACAACAATAATTTTTATTTTGAAATACACATTTAAATGCATTAGAGATTAGTTTATTGCATAGTATTTTTTTCTCGTATAATTTCAATGGTGCGTAAAATAAGTTTTGATGTTGACATTTTTTCATATTAAATTGTCAGATTATGTACAGTTTGACTTTAGTCAGTGTGTTGGATTCAGCGATACCTTACCTTTTTACACACAAGTTTGCACTTTCAAATCATTGTTTGTGAAATCTATTTTTTTTAATTTTACACGTGTATCGCTCCATCCTCATATATGTGCTTAATTTTTACTTGTTTCAGTTACAACCCCCCCCCCCGGAAACGTAAATATTCATTTATTCATTTTAGATTTTTACCATTCATAATATGCAGGTGTATACCAGTAGTCATTTTGGAGGTCCTACATTGTTTTTTTCTCCCTATTTTGATGTTCCGGTGATGCAGGGATATTGTGCGATGTGACAAACTCGCAATTCAGAAATGATTACTTAATTTATTTCGATGGCCTTGAATTGCGTGTCGGTTGCTTGCGGTTATACACTCAGCCATGTGCGCTGGTTCGCATTTTTGTGTATAATCGTTTCAGTGCCTTTATTGTCACATTGCATTCTATTCGTATTTTTTTTCTTATCTCTAATAACAATATTTTGCGACGCAGTTTGCTTGACTAAAGTCACACTGTTTGTTTTTCTAATGAAATAGTTACACGCCTTTGCAAAAAAAAAGAGAAGAATTCGTTCACAAAAAATTAAAATAAAATAAAATTTCTCCTCTAGCTGAGATAAAATAAACTTGCTTTGCAATTAATAATTTTGGGACTTGTACACTTAATGTATATAGACACCATCCTTTTCTTGTGGTTTTTCTCTTATACCTATATATGGTTGCTGTGAATTTTTATATACCTACACTTGTTTATGTTTATTGTATATGCAGGTAAGAGGTGATAATCCCACTTTTATATTTTAAGTACTATACATTTTATTTGTGTATCATACCTAAACACATAATTTTAAATAGAGAGTCCAGTATTGGGCTTCGAGAGTTCAACTTTTGCATCTGTGACATCATAAAAAAAAGAAGGAGCAAATTAAATTTATTTTTCCTACAGTAGTAAGTTGGCAGTTAGTATTATTACGCAGAGGGCAGATTTTAATACACTTCTCTACTTCCTGTGTCTTCTAAAAAAATAATAATACACATATTATTTTTCAGTAATAAGTTTTTCTATTTGATTCGATTTTCTATCATAACCATTAGATATTTTTGAGTCACTTTCATGATGTAATATGAAATCTTACACACACAGAGATGATGCTATCTCGTTTTCCCCTCTTCTTAAATGAAAGATAGTCACACAATACACATTCTAGTAGAAGCATTTTAATTTTTACATTTTTACACTTTGGTATGTGTGGCATTTGGCATACCTCTACACAGTACATTTTTTTATGTATTTGTTCTTTTATTTTGGCAGTCATAAAATTTAAATTTATTTTGTGTTAGGTCATCATTCACGGCGCTGTTTTCCCGGGAGCAGCAATGTGTCTGATGTTTTGATTTCAGGGTTTGATTGAGCAAGTTGGCCGCTTGCTTGGTCAAAGACTGAAATGGAATTATTTACACGATTTTTTAATATTTTAATTATTTACATAACGCGAACACTTAGAATAATTTATGGTGTTTTTTGGTTTTACATAAAGTGTGTACATAAATTAATTGTACACAGTGATTGCACATGCATCTAAATTTCTATGCATGAAATAATTTGTATGTTTGAATTCCTCTTACACAGGTAAACACACAGGTGATAAGTCATTAATTGTACAAATAGTGACTCGATAACAATATTGTTTTTTTTTTCATTTTTTTTCTTTCAAATATATGACAGCATATCTTCAAAGTTCATATGCCTTGATACATATCATCTTTCACGACTGGATCAGGTAAAAAAAAAAGGATTTATTTTTTATTTAGATTTGATGCCTCTTAATAAAATTTTAAATCACTTGCACTTTAACTTCAATAATATTGTGTATGTAATCATTTTATTTTATTTTATTATTCTTTTGCTAATGTAGTATTCGACAGTATATTTTTTCTCATACATAGTAGTTCATTAATAATTTACACGAAACTCAAGGTAGCTGGTTTAGAGTTTAACCAGATTCTTGTTACACTTTACACGTTGTTCATTTTTTTTACACACATACTGGTTGTTTATTTTCTTGGTGTAGTTTTTTTTTCATGGCTGTATTTTCTTTGTCAGGAAAGAAGGTATATAGTAGTAACAATTTTTATTCCTAAAAAAAAAGCCTTTTTTAAAAAAAAAAAAATCATGGATTTTTCACATTTTTAGGATTTGTTGGATAGAATTTACCTTAGAAATTCCACATATTTTTTTCACTTCAGAAGAACTTTTTTGTTTTTTTTTTTCTTCATTCGCTGTTTGGACATTGTTGTGCTTTTTATAACAAAATTACAGCAATATTGTTTTTCTTCGTAATTTAACCCTTAACTGGCGGTGTAAAAAAAAAGGGTAAATTTCAAAACGTAATACAATGGGTTTTGTGCTTAGTGTACAGGAGGAACTTTTGTTCATTGAATTTACACATTAGTTCATTGCATTTTTTTTCATAGGATATTACACCCGTTGCTCATGGTTTGGGTCTCTCAGTACCCAAAATTTTGTTTCACACACATTACACATTAGTTCATCGTTTACAAGAATACTACTTCCTTGTGTTTTCAGTTCTTCGTGTGCACTGGTACTATAGCCCTTTACATTTCGATTTTTTATGTGAGTTTGCTATGCCAGTTCCTGTTACTTTCACATATGATGATTTCTTTCACATAGTTCATATGATCGTTTACACTTTTGTCAGAAATTTGTTTGATATTTTTTTGCACATTTTGTTATTACATACACCGCTCATGTTTTTGCCAGATTTTCTAAAATTAATTTGTAGTTACGGTTTCAATTTTCAGTTTTCTTCCATACTACACCGTGTTTACATTCATCCTTTTTGGTAGTGTGCATAGCGGAAATTTGATTTAACAGGACCTTTTTTTCTCAATTTAATAGATGTACACCATGTCAGTTTTTTTTTCATTACGCTCTTTTATTGTCCATTAAGACATTACACGTGATATACTTGTAAAGTTTTCATTATTTCTGATCAGTTTGTACACAGGTAAACATTATTTTTTGTTCTCTTTTCCTGATCACATATGCAGCCGCATGCTGATAGTCTTCAGTTACTACACCGAATGGTGTTTCGGGCTGCACTCTCTCACACACACATACATCTATTCTTTTGACGCTTGTGTACGATTCACATTAACCTGCCTTACATATTTCTTTCACACGTTATACATTAAATCTTTTGAAGAAGGCTAGTTTTCTTACATTTTTTTTTAAAAAAAAGTTCATTGTACGCCACCGTTTTTTTTTTTTTTTTTTGTCTAAACTAAATACAACCTAGATCAGTAAACAGACTTTTTGACACAGAGAATCATTGATAAAGTCAAGGTAAATCATATAATTCTGCTGATTTGCTTCTCCTTTTATTGTAGTTATAAAACTTATATGTCACAGAATTCTCATTATGTTTGATTTGTTCTTACATATAGATTGAATATTTTATGTGTTATTTTACCTTTTAAATATAATTCATGTCTCAAAAAAATATAATAATAAATTAGAAGTTGGAATGTAACCAACTCGTTTAAGCAATAAAAAAATTGCTGTGGTTTGAATAGAAATTTCAAGCAATCTAAATTAAAATCTTCTGGAATATTATATTGAGTGTGCACACAGAAAAAAAAGAAACAAGATAATAATATACAGCTGTCCAGAAGTTCACTGTAGTTAAAAAAAAGACTTCTTGCAAGTTTTATAGGTACCTACTTGCTTTATCATGCTTATTAGCATGTTTTTTTTGTTTTAATTGAGACATGATGTATTTCCTTTGCTTATTTACTACTTGAATATTGCATTATTAGACAAGTTATCACCAGTTCCTCTTTAATAATATGTTTTGTTTATATGAGTTGGTGTTGTTGCATTGAGAGGAGGCATGTGTTTGTTTTTTCATTTATCTCTCGCGTTTCACGCTTTTTCTTTGTCGGTCGTCGGGGAGATATATGTAAAGGCATTTTCCTTTACATATTAGTTAATAATTGTTTTCCCCTTAGTTAAAATTACAATATTCCCTTAATTTGTAACTTTATTTAATAAGCTAGATTTTTAATCTCTTTAATTCTATTCAGTTACTAACGGCCATTTTTCCTTTAAAGTATGACTTCACTTGTCTCTAATTCTTTCTTTGTAGTCACAACAAGTATCCGTTTGTTCATGTAACTGTATGTATTTTCCCATAGCAACAACCTTTAAAAGAGTTATTTCTAGGCTGTTGTTATGCATAGTTAAACGCTACTCGCTTAAGAAGCAGATGCACTGTGTTTGTCTTTTATTTTATTTCATTAGAATTCATTTCCTTTCTGAGCCCGTGAGACTCTTGTTAACTCTATGTAAAGAATTCAATCCTTGTGGTTTTCCGGGCCATATGCTATCTTTTATCATTTGGCATTAATTATTTCAAATTATGCACTTTGGTTTCTATCATTGAATGTCTATGTAACGGAAACTCTCCACGTGCCTTCTCTCATCGCAATTTGTGCGTATCAGTCGTTTTTGGCTATATTTATGTACATGTATCCCGCCAACACTTGAAGATGTGAAGAATGTATTTGTGACCACTCCTTCTCTGTAAGTACTAGCGATCGGACCTATCTCTGCGAGGGTCCCTCTCTGGCGCGGCAACCATTCTTGGAACTGTAAAAGTAATAAAAAAACTTGTATCTAGTAAATAGCCTCCGGTGTTGCCTTTCTCAATACTCATGGATTCTATTCGAACTTGGGATTGAAACTACAATTACAATTTAACAACGCAAGTAGGGAAAGAGTGGGAGTTCAACCCCAGCGTGGTGGAGGTGGTGGGAGGAGGAGAGGAGGAAGAAGCTCACCACCACCTATAAGAGGGAGGGAGGACCACCACCACCTGATTGAGAAGCTTATCTGATGGAGAGTGTATCATACTGTAGTAGGATGAGGGGAGGGCTTAAAATTGAGGGGGCTTAAATTTTTAGGGTTTGAAACGTAGGAGATTATACTATAGTAGAGGGGTGGATGTTTGGAGTCTGTTATAGTATGATGAGATTTTTAGAGAGAGAGAGGGGGGAGGGCTTATTTTTTAGGAGGGGCTTAAAATTGAGGGGGGGCTTAAATTTTTTAGGGAGTTTAAATTAAAGTAGAGATTGAAATCAACTTAGAGTAAGAAAGATATTTGAAAATGGGTGAAGGATGTTTTGACTTTGTTACAGTATCATGAGATTTTAGGAAAGGGGGGAGGGCTTAATTTTTAGGGGGGCTTATTTTTCTGAAAGGCTTAAATATTTTTTAATGATTGGAATCAACTTAGAGTAGGAAGGAAATTTGAACATATCGAAAAATATGTTATAGTATGATGAGATTTTAGGAAGGAGGAGGGCCTAATTTTTAGCGGGGCTTAATTTTTAAGAGGCTTAATTTTTTTATTTCGGATCTGAAACTTATAATATCATACTATAGGAAAGGGGTAACATCCTCAATTTCCAACCCCCCCCCCGGAAGATTTCTATTTGGGTGTTGCCCTCTGTTGAATCGAATTTTTGTTGGAAATTAATAATTTTAAAAAATTGTGTCTGATCAATTAAGCATTGCCCATCACGCCTGTGAGATAATTGAGCATTGCGATAAGGAGGAAGGTGAGTCTGATCAATTAAACATTAATCATAATTGTCCATTGCTCATCCCGCCAGTGGCCGCAGAACCGGTCTTCTTCTTCTTTCGTTGGAAATTAATAATTTTTTAAAAATTGAGTTTTCCAAAAGGCTTTAGTGGGATTCGAACCTGTAAAAGAATTTCTTGACTTGATAATTTCTTGTGGATTAATCTAATCAAGCCAAGAAGTTCTGGTTTTAAGTCGAAAAATTGTTTAAAGGTCGGTAAAATCATACTTTAGCAGTGGGAATTCACCTCCACCCCTTCCTTCATACTTTGTTTTAATATCCGTTGCTCTTGCGGTCGTGGAACAGGATTGAATAAGTTTTTATTAGAGTAGAAAACTGAATAATAATTTGAACTTTTTTTGAATATTATTATTATTAAATAAAATTATTTCAAGATTAAATAGGAAGTTAACCTTCTGTAATGACTCTGAATGTCTCATATTACAATCGAATCATCCCTAACTTAAAATAGTATGTTATCAACACGTATTCACTGTCTTGCACAAACATCCGACAACGAAGCAATTTTAACAGGAACTAGCTGATACATGAAAAATATCAACTTATTTTATCTAATTTTCACTTATTTACAAATGATGCGAATTGAAACGAGGGGTTTTCTGAAATAATAAAAAAAACATATATTTTTGCAAAGGCTATGGGTCCCCCAACATATATTAAAAAATTAATATGTGTTGCAAAATATGAATTTTAGATTTTAACTTTACTTTACCTAAACCTTAATTATTCATACACATTGATTTTTCGATATATAGTTCTAATAAACGGTTAATTGCCATGCATTTATTTTAGTAAGTTTGTTGTATTCACATAAAAAGTGTTTTTACAAGTTATCATCTGTTAGTCGATAACGACAAATTTAAGCAATGTATTACTTTAGTATAGTTTTATCACTGTGCTGAAAATAAGTGATTCTTTTTCCGTTAATTTTCACATGATAAACACCAGATAACATCGAGCCTTTCTTATCAAATACCATTATATTATCAGATCACTTTGTAAACCAATCCTATTATTTTTTAAAAAACAGTAGCGCCTCCTAGAATTTAACAGATTTTTGTGAATCAGTAGAAATTTATCACACTGTTTATTGTTTTTTTTTTTTTTTGTCATATGAAGATATTAAGCGCTATTCTTTAAGTGAGTGCTGTACAAGAAATTTCTTACTTCATGAATATGGAATCGGATTTACCCAGTCAAGAGGTGCAAGTTTCGAATAGTGAAACATCACCCTCTTCATTAACCCAATCATCCTTTTCTTGTAATCAATGTCAAAAATGCTTCTCTACAAAGATTGCGTTAACCAGACATCAAAGATCCCACTTGGATAAAAAGCCCTTTAAATGTGAAACTTTCATTCAAAGTACTGATTTAAAACGACATAGTGTTACTCATTCCAAGACACCCACTTTATATAAATGTGATCAATGTGCAATGGAATTTTATAGAAAGTATTCGTTAAGAATTCACAAGAGATTTCATAAGACATATAAATGCAATGAATGTTCAATAGAACTCTCTAAAAAATATTTGTTAAAAATTCACAAGAGATCTCATAAGAAGTTTCATGTTTGTGAAAAATGTTCTAACTCGTTTCTATCAAAGTCTGCTTTAACTAAACATAAAAAAAGTCATCGTCAAAAGGAATATAAATGTAAACACTATGCTGTTGTATTTTACTCTGATATCGATTTTTTATTTCACAAAAAAGTTCATTACAGGAATTTCGAATGCAAACACTGTAACAAAACATTTAATGTTGACACCAAGTTTATTCAACATTTGATTAAAATGCATAAGTGAAAAAATGCAAACTTCGTCAAATCATGTGAACTGGTTGATTTTCTGTACAGTTTATAATTTTTTTGTATTTTTATCATTATCGAGAATGATGAATAAATAATGTGTAAATGAAAAAAAGCTTTTGTCTTGTATTTTTGTTATAACAATTTATGAATTTTAATAATTATTTCACGAGATTTACTTAAATTTTAACATTTAGAAAAAAGGTTCTTATCAATTAAAATTAGAGTTCACTTTAATTTATTAATTTTTCATTTTAAAATACTGAATTTGTATTTATATTGAATTAATTTTAAAATACTTTTAATATATTAGAATTATTTACCAAGTTTAATTTGTATTAACAATTGTTATTTACATAATCATGATGGATATTACTTAGTGTTGTCACAAAAATTTTCAAAAAGAACGAAACTGTTAACAATAAGTATTATTCATTACTTAGATTAAAACTTTTACCTAGTGTTGCCACAAAAATTTTCAAAGATAGAGAAACTGATAACATTATTTATCAAAAGCTTACTTAAATTAAAACTTTGTGTTGCCACAAAATTCTTCAAAAATAGTAAAACCACTAACATAATTTATAAACTACCACTTATGTACAAAGACTGTTTTTTTAGATTATTAAAAAATGGTTGACTAAAACTTATAGCATTACTAATTTTTTAATGTTTAACTGTAACCGACGCTGATTTTTTAACATATATTAGGATATGTGTTGTTTTTAAGCATTCAGTTTGCAACTGATTTCCGTTTGAACTTCATCAGCGGCTATCCTTATTTTTTGAAAATGGATTCTGTAGTAAATTTGATAAAAAGACCTCTCGACGAAGTAGTTCCTTCTTCAAAGTATCAATGTTTAGAAGAATGTAATGAACCTATTTATGTGAATGAATTAAACTTGCCGAGATTAGAAGTTCCCAATACATTGAACACTAACAATGAGACAATATCATGTGATTATCCACTGAATGTAAAATCTGAGATTAATACGAATATTTTTAACTTAATTTCCCAAGACGAATATTTTCAAGAACCCGCTACTAGATGTGAAGAGACTGTGTTCCAAGCAATCAACCTTTCCCAAGCAAGTGATGAAAGCCAATCCACCACTCCACGAACTAAAAGGGGCAAATCCTGTAATCGTGTTATATTTCGAGAAGAACTCAGTGATTGTATCTTCTTAATTTTAAAACTGTATAACAGACAATTTTATATACATATTCAAGAGTTTAAACGCAGTGGGCTTACTAATGAAGAAATTGTAACGAAAAATGCAATTTTTATGGATGTTAACAGTTGGTACGAATTTTGCAATAAAATTTTTCCATTTAATTTGAAGTATAAAAGTTCCTCGTTTGTTGCTAATAACATGATATTAGTGTTAAATTTTAATAATTCTATCATGCGAATTAAACATTTAAAGAATTATTTTCACATTGACTTGAACGAGTATCAGTTAGAAAAGTTAAAAATAAAAGCCTTTGATCTGAATAAAGAACTTCTTCAGCATATATATGTAAAGCATTTACCAAACTTAATAAGACAGAAATGTACCGTTAGTCACACATCTTTAGAAAATGAACGCATGTGCCAACATAAACTTATAACGTGTATTGAAAATAGTATGTCGAGTATATTGAAGCGCATTTTTGAATGAAATGGATGTATTTTTAAGCACGAATCTGTAATCTTTCATCCCTGTTTGATATTAAATAATCGACAAAAATTTGAACAAATAGGAGAAATGTTATTAACTCTAATAGATTTCGACTTTGTTATTTCCTCGTTTTTAAACGAAGTAAATTGTATTAGTGAAAACTTCTTATCTAATATTAATGTAGAAACCATTCAAAACGAATTGTTTAAAATAATGAAATAAAATGTTTTACTATTCTCTTTAATATGTGTGTTTAATTATTTTCAAAATGTATGTTTATTTCATTTAGCTTTTTCAAAACATTTATAAATTGTTTCAATTTGTATATGTATAAAAAAAGAAACACTTCATTATTAATAAAAAATATATTAACTATCTTAAATAATAATAATAATAATAATCTTAATTATTTTAATTCATTCTTTTCAAAAATTAGAAAGTTAAAAAGTTAATAAAAATTAATAAGTTAAAAAAAAACTTTATACAAAAATTAATATTAATAGAAATTTTTTTCAAATGTTTAAAATATATTTTGAAAATTTTAAAATGTATTGCAACTTATCAAAATTGAGTTTACTGATTTATATGAGTATGTATATTATTTTCACTCTATTATATTACTGTAACATTACAACAGATTCATAGCTAATGACATATAAACATTAGGATGTATATAAAAGCAATGCATTAATATACTATCTTGTTATTAAAAGATAAAATAATTTCATAAAAATATTTTCAAAATTAAAAAAATGTTTCATAAGTTTACAAAAAATAAAAACTTTACGAAAAAGTTTAAAAAATAATTCATAAGATTAAAAAAAAATATTTCATAAATTAATAAAATATATTTCATAAGTTAAAAAAAAATCATAAGTTAAAAGTTATTTCAACAGTTCTTTAATAATTAAAAAAAAAAAAACTTTATAGAAAAAATAATATCAATAGAAATTAAATGTTTAAAATTTATTTCACAAAAGTTAAAATGTATTACATCTTATCAAAAATGAGTTTACTGATTTATGTATGCATGAACATTATTTTCACTGTATTATCTTACTGCAACATACATTTATAGTTTAACACATATAAACATTAGGATGTGTATAAAAGCAACGCATTAATATACTATCTTGTTTTATTAAAAGATAAAATAACTTCATAAAAATCTTTTCAAAATAAAAAAAAGTTTCATAAGTTTACAAAAAATAAAACTTTGTGAAAAAGTTTAAAAAAGTATTTCATAACATTAAAAAAAAATATTTCATAAATTAAAAAAATGTATCTATGTATATTTCACAAGTTTAAAAAAAAAATTAAATGTTTAAAAAATGATTTACAAGTTTAAAAAAAAATTACAACTTATCAAAAAATGAGTTTACCGATTTACTGATTTATGTGTGTATGTTATTTACATCATATTATCTTACTACCAACATTACAGAACGTTCTTAGTTAAACACTTATAAACATCAGCAAATGTATAAAAGCAGTTGATACTTTCCTGTTTTTATTAAAAGTCATACTAACTTTATAAAAATGTTTTCAAATAATAATAAAAAAAGCTGTTAAGTTATTAGATTCTCCTCTTTAGATTAGATTCTCCTCTTTTCTAGATTGGTTCTTATAAACATTCATTTATTAAATAATTTAATCATTCTATTAATTATTAATTAATTAATTCTTTGTTAAAATGTTTAACAAAACATGATATCACAGATATTAGTTACAATCAGCATTTGTTTTAAACTAGTGAATTAATTAATTAATAATTAATAGAATGATTAAATTATTTAATAAATGAATGTTTATAAGAACCAATCTAGAAAACAAAGCATTAGTCACGTGGTATACATCACGTGATCAGTTGATGATACATGTTCTTTGACGTCACAGATCTTTTGATACAGTTATCTGATAACATTTTCTGATAAGGACTTTGAATTTTTCATTTCTTCCCAAACATTTGACTGCGTTGGACGTGCTTTTGCGACGGTGAGTATAGAATGTTAAATGTGTCTTTATTATTAAACTATTTTATTTTAATTATGCATGAAAATTAAATATTTTTCCAAATTTTAGTACACCTTGAAAACAATAATTTGAAATACTAAAAATGTGAAAATTATAATTAAAAGTTTTGCATGCACATTTCATAACGCACAGATAAATTGGCAACTGTATTAATTTTATTTAAAAATGTTTTTAAATAAAAGAAGTGAAAATAATTATCTATAAAAGACTAACTGCATATTTTTAAACATTAATATTAAAGGTTTTTTTAAGATATATTTTATAAAGACATGCTGGGACATAACCAAACAGGTTGATTAACATATAAACTTATGAATATTACTAAGTTGGAACAGCGAAAACCTGTTTTGCCAAGTTAATTTTTCCAAGTTAGTTCAATAATGTTACTTACAAATGACAATTTTTATTAAAATAATTATTTAAAACCTTGTTGAGTTCTAAAGATATTTGGTAAAATGTTAGTACAATTCTAAAAGAAGTGTGAAGACCTTGTCTGTTAACTTTAAATTTGTGTATTAAATGAATTTTTCCAAGTTTTACCATGCACATGCGAAGGTTTCATTTAAGTAAGAAAAAAAATATATAATATAAGTCATTGTTTTTTCGATTAAAAAGGACGAGTCTTGCATCTTAAAATTTTGTTCATGTGTCGATAAAAGCTTTTTGGTTAGTAGGGTAAATAAATAGCTGATTGCTAGGGAAAATAAATAGTTGGTTACGTAAAATGTTGGTTGGTTGGTTGATTAAAATTTACCAATGAAATCCTAACTCACATAATAGTTGATTGTGAAAACAGTTGCATGGTTGGATGGTTGATTAAAACTTATCAATGAGATGCAATTAAAGAGGAGAATCTAATAACTTAACAGCTTTTTTTATTATTATTTGAAAACATTTTTATAAAGTTAGTATGACTTTTAATAAAAACAGGAAAGTATCAACTGCTTTTATACATTTGCTGATGTTTATAAGTGTTTAACTAAGAACGTTCTGTAATGTTGGTAGTAAGATAATATGATGTAAATAACATACACACATAAATCAGTAAATCGGTAAACTCATTTTTTGATAAGTTGTAATTTTTTTTTTAAACTTGTAAATCATTTTTTAAACATTTAATTTTTTTTTTAAACTTGTGAAATATACATAGATACATTTTTTTAATTTATGAAATATTTTTTTTTAATGTTATGAAATATTTTTTTAAACTTTTTCACAAAGTTTTATTTTTTGTAAACTTATGAAACTTTTTTTTATTTTGAAAAGATTTTTATGAAGTTATTTTATCTTTTAATAAAACAAGATAGTATATTAATGCGTTGCTTTTATACACATCCTAATGTTTATATGTGTTAAACTATAAATGTATGTTAACTATAAATGTATGTTGCAGTAAGATAATACAGTGAAAATAATGTACATGCATACATAAATCAGTAAACTCATTTTTGATAAGATGTAATACATTTTAACTTTTGTGAAATAAATTTTAAACATTTAATTTCTATTGATATTATTTTTTCTATAAAGTTTTTTTTTTTTATTATTAAAGAACTGTTGAAATAACTTTTAACTTATGATTTTTTTTTAATTTATGAAATATATTTTATTAATTTATGAAATATTTTTTTTAATCTTATGAATTATTTTTTAAACTTTTTCGTAAAGTTTTTATTTTTTGTAAACTTATGAAACATTTTTTTTAATTTTGAAAATATTTTTATGAAATTATTTTATCTTTTAATAACAAGTTAGTATATTAATGCATTGCTTTTATACACATCCTAATGTTTATATGTTTAACTCTGAATTAATTGCAATGTTAGAGTAAGATAATAGAGTGAAAATAATATACATAAATCAGAAAACTCATTTTAACTTTTGCAAAATATATATATTTTAAACATTTGAAAAAAAATTCGATTGATATTATTTTTTGTGTAAAGTTTTTTTTTTCTGTTAAAACTTTTTATAACACTTTTTATAATACTTTTTTTTGTTAAAACTTTTTATGTTACTTTTTTTTTGTTAAAATTTTTTGTTACTTTTTTTTTGTTAAAACTTTTCATGTTACTTTTTTTTTCGATAAAACTTTTTATGTTACTTTTTTTTTTGTAAACTTATGAAATATATTTTTTAATTTGTGATTTTTTTTTCTTTTTTTATCTAATGAATTATTTTTTAAACTTTTCATAAACTTTTTATTTTTTTAACATTTTTATGAAGTTATTTTATTTTTAATAAAACAAGAGAGTATATTAATCTATTGCTTTTATATACATCCTAATGTTTATATGTCATTAGCTATGAATCTGTTGTAATGTTACAGTAATATAATAGAGTGAAAATAATATACATACTCATATAAATCAGTAAACTCAATTTTGATAAGTTGTAATACATTTTAAAATTTTCAAAATATATTTTAAACATTTGAAAAAAATTTCTATTAATATTAATTTTTGAATAAAGTTTTTTTTAACTTATTAATTTTTATTAACTTTTTAACTTTCTAATTTTTGAAAAGAATGAATTAAAATAATTAAGATTATTATTATTATTATTATTTAAGATAGTTAATATATTTTTTATTAATAATGAAGTGTTTCTTTTTTTATACATATACAAATTGAAACAATTTATAAATGTTTTGAAAAAGCTAAATGAAATAAACATACATTTTGAAAATAATTAAACACACATATTAAAGAGAATAGTAAAACATTTTATTTCATTATTTTAAACAATTCGTTTTGAATGGTTTCTACATTAATATTAGATAAGAAGTTTTCACTAATACAATCTACTTCGTTTAAAAACGAGGAAATAACAAAGTCGAAATCTATTAGAGTTAATAACATTTCTCCTATTTGTTCAAATTTTTGTCGATTATTTAATATCAAACAGGGATGAAAGATTACAGATTCGTGCTTAAAAATACATCCATTGCATTCAAAAATGCGCTTCAATATACTCGACATACTATTTTCAATACACGTTATAAGTTTATGTTGGCACATGCGTTCATTTTCTAAAGATGTGTGACTAACGGTACATTTCTGTCTTATTAAGTTTGGTAAATGCTTTACATATATATGCTGAAGAAGTTCTTTATTCAGATCAAAGGCTTTTATTTTTAACTTTTCTAACTGATACTCGTTCAAGTCAATGTGAAAATAATTCTTTAAATGTTTAATTCGCATGATAGAATTATTAAAATTTAACACTAATATCATGTTATTAGCAACAAACGAGGAACTTTTATACTTCAAATTAAATGGAAAAATTTTATTGCAAAATTCGTACCAACTGTTAACATCCATAAAAATTGCATTTTTCGTTACAATTTCTTCATTAGTAAGCCCACTGCGTTTAAACTCTTGAATATGTATATAAAATTGTCTGTTATACAGTTTTAAAATTAAGAAGATACAATCACTGAGTTCTTCTCGAAATATAACACGATTACAGGATTTGCCCCTTTTAGTTCGTGGAGTGGTGGATTGGCTTTCATCACTTGCTTGGGAAAGGTTGATTGCTTGGAACACAGTCTCTTCACATCTAGTAGCGGGTTCTTGAAAATATTCGTCTTGGGAAATTAAGTTAAAAATATTCGTATTAATCTCAGATTTCACATTCAGTGGATAATCACATGATATTTTCTCATTGTTAGTGTTCAATGTGTTGGGAACTTCTAATCTCGGCAAGTTTAATTCATTCACATAAATAGGTTCATTACATTCTTCTAAACATTGTTACTTTGAAGAAGGAACTACTTCGTCGAGAGGTCTTTTTATCAAATTTACTACAGAATCCATTTTCAAAAAATAAGGATAGCCGCTGATGAAGTTCAAACGGAAATCAGTTGCAAACTGAATGCTTAAAAACAACACATATCCTAATATATGTTAAAAAATCAGCGTCGGTTACAGTTAAACATTAAAAAATTAGTAATGCTATAAGTTTTAGTCAACCATTTTTTTAATAATCTAGAAAAACAGTCTTTGTACATAAGTGGTAGTTTATAAATTATGTTAGTGGTTTTACTATTTTTGAAGAATTTTGTGGCAACACAAGGTTTTAATTTAAGTAAGCTTTTGATAAATAATGTTATCAGTTTCTCTATCTATGAAAATTTTTGTGGCAACACTAGGTAAAAGTTTTAATCTAAGTAATGAATAATACTTATTGTTAACAGTTTCGTTCTTTTTGAAAATTTTTGTGACAACACTAGGTAATATCCATCATGATTATGTAAATAACAATTGTTAATACAAATTAAACTTGGTAAATAATTCTAATATATTAAAAGTATTTTAAAATTAATTCAATATAAATACAAATTCAGTATTTTAAAATGAAAAATTAATAAATTAAAGTGAATAATTAGTAAGTGAAAAATTAATAAATTAAAGTCTAATTTTAATTGATAAGAACCTTTTTTCTAAATGTTAAAATTTAAGTAAATCTCGTGAAATAATTATTAAAATTCATAAATTGTTATAACAAAAATACAAGACAAAAGCTTTTTTTCATTTACACATTATTTATTCATCATTCTCGATAATGATAAAAATACAAAAAAATTATAAACTGTACAGAAAATCAACCAGTTCACATGATTTGACAAAGTTTGCATTTTTTCACTTATGCATTTTAATCAAATGTTGAATAAACTTGGTGTCAACATTAAATGTTTTGTTACAGTGTTTGCATTCGAAATTCCTGTAATGAACTTTTTTGTGAAATAAAAAATCGATATCAGAGTAAAATATAACAGCACAGTGTTTACATTTATATTCCTTTTGACGATGACTTTTTTTATGTTTAGTTAAAGCAGACTTTGATAGAAACGAGTTAGAACATTTTTCACAAACATGAAACTTCTTATGAGATCTCTTGTGAATTTTTAACAAATATTTTTTAGAGAGTTCTATTGAACATTCATTGCATTTATATGTCTTATGAAATCTCTTGTGAATTCTTAACGAATACTTTCTATAAAGTTCCATTGCACATTGATCACATTTATATAAAGTGGGTGTCTTGGAATGAGTAACACTATGTCGTTTTAAATCAGTACTTTGAATGAAAGTTTCACATTTAAAGGGCTTTTTATCCAAGTGGGATCTTTGATGTCTGGTTAACGCAATCTTTGTAGAGAAGCATTTTTGACATTGATTACAAGAAAAGGATGATTGGGTTAATGAAGAGGGTGATCTTTCACTATTCGAAACTTGCACCTCTTGACTGGGTAAATCCGATTCCATATTCATGAAGTAAGAAATTTCTTGTACAGCACTGACTTAAAGAACAGCGCTTACTATCTTCATATGACAAAAAAAAAACAAAAAAAAAAAACAATAAACAATGTGATAAATTTCTACTGATTCACAAAAATCTGTTAAATTCTAGGAGGCGCTACTGTTTTTTAAAAAATAATAGGATTGGTTTACAAAGTGATCTGATAATATAATGGTATTTGATAAGAAAGGCTCGATGTTATCTGGTGTTTATCATGTGAAAATTAACGGAAAAAGAATCACTTATTTTCAGCACAGTGATAAAACTATACTAAAGTAATACATTGCTTAAATTTGTCGTTATCGACTAACAGATGATAACTTGTAAAAACACTTTTTATGTGAATACAACAAACTTACTAAAATAAATGCATGGCAATTAACCGTTTATTAGAACTATATATCGAAAAATCAATGTGTATGAATAATCAAGGTTTAGGTAAAGTAAAGTTAAAATCTAAAATTCATATTTTACAACACATATTAATTTTTTAATATATGTTGGGGGACCCATAGCCTTTGCAAAAATATATGTTTTTTTTATTATTTCAGAAAACCCCTCGTTTCAATTCGCATCATTTGTAAATAAGTGAAAGTTAGATAAAATAAGTTGATATTTTTCATGTATCAGCTAGTTCCTGTTAAAATTGTTTCGTTATCGGATGTTTGTGCAAGACAGTGAATACGTGTTGATAACATACTATTTTAAGTTAGGGATGATTCGATTGTAATATGAGACATCCAGAGTCATTACAGAAGGTTAACTTCCTATTTAATCTTGAAATAATTTTATCTAATAATAATAATATTCAAAAAAAGTTCAAATTATTATTCAGTTTTCTACTCTAATAAAAACTTATTCAATCCTGTTCCACGACCGCAAGAGCAACGGATATTAAAACAAAGTATGAAGGAAGGGGTGGAGGTGAATTCCCACTGCTAAAGTATGATTTTACCGACCTTTAAACAATTTTTCGACTTAAAACCAGAACTTCTTGGCTTGATTAGATTAATCCACAAGAAATTATCAAGTCAAGAAATTCTTTTACAGGTTCGAATCCCACTAAAGCCTTTTGGAAAACTCAATTTTTAAAAAATTATTAATTTCCAACGAAAGAAGAAGAAGACCGGTTCTGCGGCCACTGGCGGGATGAGCAATGGACAATTATGATTAATGTTTAATTGATCAGACTCATCTTCCTCCTTATCGCAATGCTCAATTATCTCACAGGCGTGATGGGCAATGCTTAATTGATCAGACACAATTTTTTAAAATTATTAATTTCCAACAAAAATTCGATTCAACAGAGGGCAACACCCAAAAAGAAATCTTCCAGGGGGGGGGTGGAAAATGAGGATGTTACCCCTTTCCTATAGTATGATATTATAAGTTTCAGATCCGAAATAAAAAAATTAAGCCTCTTAAAAATTAAGCCCCGCTAAAAATTAGGCCCTCCTCCTTCCTAAAATCTCATCATACTATAACATATTTTTCGATATGTTCAAATTTCCTTCCTACTCTAAGTTGATTCCAATCATTAAAAAATATTTAAGCCTTTCAGAAAAATAAGCCCCCCTAAAAATTAAGCCCTCCCCCCTTTCCTAAAATCTCATCATACTGTAACAGAGTCAAAACATCCTTCACCCATTTTGAAATATCTTTCTTACTCTAAGTTGATTTCAATCTCTACTTTAATTTAAACGCCCTAAAAAATTTAAGCCCCCCTCAATTTTAAGCCCCTCCTAAAAAAAAAGCCCTCCCCTCTCTCTCTCTCTAAAAATCTCATCATACTATAACAGACTCCAAACATCCACCCCTCTACTATAGTATAATCTCCTACGTTTCAAACCCTAAAAATTTAAGCCCCCTCAATTTTAAGCCCTCCCCTCATCCTACTACAGTATGATACACTCTCCATCAGATAAGCTTCTCAATCAGGTGGTGGTGGTCCTCCCTCCCTCTTATAGGTGGTGGTGAGCTTCTTCCTCCTCTCCTCCTCCCACCACCTCCACCACGCTGGGGTTGAACTCCCACTCTTTCCCTACTAACGCAAACTTCCTATACGATGTTGAAACCGTCCTCATAGATGTTTTTTATGGTTTTGTATTAAGAGACGTACATGTTTGAAAGTACAAGAACGTACGTGTTTGAAATAACATAACCCAATTTTTTTAAAAATGATTAAAATCTCATATATATTATTAAATATATTATTCATCAAATATATTATTCATTAAATTAGAAGTGAGAGTCAGTGCTTATCTTATCAGCAGATAATGAGGATCACGTGATCTCTAACGTCACTTATCACGTGCTTCAGTAGATAAGCAGGCATGTTGTCACTCAGTCCTTGCTAGAACGGCATACAAGGAGGTTGAATTTTCCTAGTCAGGTAAGATTTTTTTTATGAATAAGTTTTTAATATTTAGATGAACTGATTAAGAAAATTAATTAATATGTTTAAAACAGCTTTTAATGACCTTATGACTCATCAAAACATGTCTAAAGTTGTTAGGGATTAATTATAAAAATTAATATATTGATACCACCTTTTAATAACCTTATGACTCATCAAAACATGTCTGAAGTTGTTATGGATTAATTATAAAAATTAATATATTAACACCTTTTAGTAACCTTATGACTCATCAAAGCATGTCTGAGGTTGGTAGGGATGACGTGTTATTTTCAGTAGGTGGATGAAATGGGTGTTCTAAGGAGAATTTATGTATAAAATAAGCTGTATAAAATCTAATTCAAACTGGATGAAAATTTTAAATATTAACTAAATAGTAAAATCAGGTAATAAAAAATTAATAGCTCGATTCACTAAAGCGCGGTTATTATTATTATTATTTTTTTCATAATATTAACGAAAATTGTACAATAAGTTTTGGTTAGTATAAAAATACTGTTACTTAATTTGAAGTGCTTCTGTTTAGAAATATACAAATTTTTGAAACAATGTTATTTTTAATTAATGAAAAATTTTTAAAAACCAATTTAATTGAATTTTCTTTCAATACTCATGTCTTAAAATAAACTCGATTGAATGTTCAGCACGAAAAAAGTCACTTCATAAGTTTTCCTCTTAAAAAGTATCGTTATTAAAATTGATACATTATCCCAAAATAACCTTACAAACTGTAGCACACATACATACAACATACACATACATACAACACACACATACATACAACACACGCACATACATACAACACATACATACAACACACACATACATACAACACACGCACATTCATACAACACACGCACATACATACAACACATACATACAACATACAGATACATTCAACACACGCACATAAACACAACACATACATACATACATACTTACATACATACAACACATACATACATGCATACATACATACAACACACGCACATACATACAACACATACATACTTACCACACATACATACATGCATACAGATACATTCAACACACGCACATACATACAACACATACATACATGCATACATACATATAACACACGCACATACATACAACACATACATACATACATACATACAACACACGCACATACATACAGCACATACATACGTACAACACATACATACATGCATACATACATACAACACATACATACATACGTACACACACACATACATGCAACACATACATACATTCACACACATACATACAACACACACAAAATAATAATAATCAATTAAATTAAATTTTCACCAAGGTTCGAAGAAAACAACCTATTCCGAACAGTTAGGACGACGAGCGCGATTCAACGCCAGCACGTAAAATTCCACTTTGAAACATACTTTCTCCTTCAAATTTTAAAGTTATTTTTTATTTATTCTAAAATTTCAACTGCATACTATGCTTGACTAAAAATAACACTCGAAATAATTTTAAAGTTCCTTCATTAAATTAATATTTAAAATTATTATTCCCAAATTCCCATTACAAGCATGTGTTATTTGTGATGGCGGATAGACATAAAGGCGGTGGAAGTCTTTCTAAGATATTCCAAGCCTATATCCACACATGATTCGAAGAAAATTATAAACTCCGAAGGGTGAGGTCGACGAGCGGACGTCATCCTAATACGAAAAAATTAAAGTCCACCTATTAAAATGATGTGAGGTTAAACTCAAACACACACAAAAAATAATTCAATCTTAACAAAACTACTCCCTTAAAAAAAATCCTTAATTCAGCATGAAAGTTCTCTTCTTAATTATTTCTTCGTTAAAATAACAACCCGCGAAAAAAAAATAACCTTCGTGTATCAGTACTCAAAAATAATAATTTTCCCCAAAATATCCGTTTAACCCCTTATTTAAAACACGGTGAAAAAAAATCTATCTCCCCAAAATTTCTGCTTAAAATTAAAAAATAAACTCTTAAATTAAACCAAACTGAAAATTTTTAAGTCGCCACATTAAAATTAAAAACCCCTCGTACAGTGTCGTATTAATAATGGGTGGTTTAGATAATGGAAATTGCAAATGATCTAATTAGGCCGTTAAAGTCGTACATTGCATTTAAAAGCTATTTTGCAATAGCCCCTAAGGTTCTTTTAGGTAAGCAGTTGAAACAAAAATAATAAAATGAAATGATCTTACTTTGTTGTGTTTAAAATAAAATGATGAGTAGACTTTTTAGTAACAATATCTTCTTTATTAAATCCATCGTGAGAAGGAAGAAAGATCTTCACCTTATGGCCACCGAATTGCCGTAACGATTTCTCAATTTTTAAAAAGTTTATCTTGAATAGAATTTCACATAGACGTAAGGAGCAGTATAAAATATCTATACATATAATAAAACAGTAGGACCCGGTGTGTCTGTACATTGAAGATAATTGACAAAAATGGAGTCAGGGCGATAAAAGAAAACCAATGAAACACAAAAAAAAATTTTTTGAATTTTTTGTCTGTCTGTCTGTCTGTCTGTTTGTTCGAGGTTATCTTCGTAACTACTGAATGGATTTTTATGCGGTTTTCACTAATGAAGAATGCACACTCCCGGGCAGTGTATAGGCTTTGTTTCATCAAAATCGGACAACAGACAAAAAAGTAACAAAAAGAAACAAAAGAAACTATTAGGTGCGCTGCTCACGTTTTTTAGTACATATAAAATCCAATAGATGTCACTGTGCGATTTTAAAACGCGCTATCGTTATGTTTTCGCCAGTCTACTTAAGTATGAGAAAGTTTCAAGCTGACTGTCGTTCCATGTGGTTTAGTCGGTAGAACGTCAGTGCGCCATACTGATGGCCCGGGTTCGATTCCCAGCATGGAATTTTTTTTCACTATGTTGGCATTAACGCCTATATGCAATTAAAAGAATTTGAAATATTGTATTCAAGGCGAATTTTCTCTCTGGGAAAATTTCCTTGCATTAATATGTCAGTGTAATTTTTTTTTCGATTTAATTTTTTTTTTTCGAAACTTTGTTTTTCTTAAAAAATTACAGTAAATATTTGATATTTCCCAACGTTTTTTGAATGATCGACTTGCTTTTTTTTTTTTTAATGTATGTCTGAACCTTATCTAACTACTTCTTCAAGATTTCTTTAGATAAACCGACCAGCGTAGCGGGCGAAGGCCGCTAGTATTAAAATAATCGTACTTGAATTTGAACTTTAAATAAAAACATTTTATAATTCTATTAAAATTCAAGGAGCCTGAAGAGGCGACGGCGGACTTATTAACTTCGCCGTTCATCCTAGGGACGGTGACCGGTGAACCGGGCCCGAAGCCCTGCGCTCCCAAAAGAGAATTCACGTCATGACAACAGTAACACCAGACGTATTCTAATTCAAATTAACGAAATTTTTAATATCTAAAAATTAACGGGGTGTACACATGTAAACGAACGAAATATTTAAATCTATTGATCAAATTTAAAAAATTGCGAAACATCAAAGACAAATCAAAACCCTTAAAACAATATAAGCGATTTCCGATTTGCTGTGATCGAAAAACGTCACGGGCTGACCGCCTCCTCAAAGAGACGGGATGACTAGAACTATTGTGCATGCGCTTCGCATCGGCAAGCAGCAAAGCGATGTGTCGCGTAAAAACAAACTTTACAGGCGCGCACCAGAGCCGACGCTTGTCGAACAAAATTAATTACTCCCACGAACGTAATGAAAAATGTGAGATGCAAGATTTCATCTCACAATACCCCCAACGTCAAATAAAATTTTGATGTGCCAGACAGATGTAAAAAAACAAATTTTTTTACATCAGGATGGGAAAATCAAAATTTTGATAGCCAAAAATTAAATTGTTGCAAGTGATCATTCGTAATGGTGACCAAAAGGGAAGAGAGAGAAAAGAGAAAGTATACATGATAAATGTACATAGCACATTAAAAATTACAATGCCAGTATAAAAATGTATACCATAAATACACATAAAAATGCCAAATTTCACAATTTATGGCAATTTCTTCCATTAAGATCTCATATAAATTTTCATCAAAATACTTAAGTATAAATGCTAAACAAAATCAATATTAGCATATAAAAAAAATGAGATCACATCAAACATTTCAATTGGTACCAAAAAGAAAGTTGCATTTTACAAGCAACAAATGTCACAATACCTTGAGTATTTGACTGCCTAGGACTTATAACTTATTTAGTATTCTTAAACTAGAGTATTTACGGTCATTACTCTAAACATAAACTGTGATCACTCCAAATATAGACTGTCATTTCTGTAAATATAGACTGGCCAGTATTAAATATACCATAAGTTATTATTATTATTATTATTATTTTAAATAATATATTCATTTTTATTTAGTAACAAACATGTAATGGACTTAACCAGCTGTATTTCACATGATACAAGCAATCAAATTGTGCACTAAATGACTACCGAAAATATAAAACACAGATAGCTAAGCTAGTTGCAACTATATATATATATATATGAAAGACATGTCTGAAATTAAGTGTTTCACTGTTGATTTATTTACTCTTACCAACTTTTCATTGCGTAATGAAAACATCTGTTGTAAAAGTAATATCAACAAACACCTTTTAATATAAATATTTCTCAGAAAAATTGCATTATTTACTCAATAAACAATTTCAATATATATCATTCTTTAAAACTTACACTATCACTAGATACAATCTTCAAATACGTGTAAAAACCATGGTTTTGTTGACAAAGTGGGTATTTGGGTTGGGTTGGGTGGGAATCCCCAGAAAAAAAAAAAATGCTTTCATACACACTGAAATACTGAGTAATTATTTGACACTATAATAGGAAAATTGAAATTTTAAGTGTACCATAATACACATAAAATTCTTTACATAAAATATTTCAAGCAAACAAATAAATAATAATTATGTAGGAAATATATTATTTGTTGAAATCATCATAGAAATTATTAAACACCAGGCTTACAAAAATGACTAACAAATTCCAAGGTACTGAAGTTTGTCGTCAGATCTGTAAAAGTAAATATAAAGTATTAATTTAACATAAGTAAACACATAAAGTTGAAAGGAAGTATATCAAATAAATACTCTGTATTTTGATGCTGTTACACAAAATTTCAGGGGGCATAGATCTCCTTTGAAGGCCACTGATACCTTGTGTAAAAGGGATAAATATATATATATACCGGGTGATCCAGAAGTCCCGGGACTTTTGAAATGCTAATAATTAGAAAACCATAAACAATAGAAGTATGCGGTTTTCACAGAAATGCTGAGAAACTTGTGGGATTTGTTTTTTCGATGAAAAAAACATATTATGTTAGTTGCACTTTTTGACAGCAGGTGGCGCTAAAATTGATAGTATTGTTTTTATAGTATGATACAGCTCATTTAAAAGAACGAATTAGTGTCCAAGGGTTACAAAGTTTAATCATGACGCTCATGGCTTATAAGTACCACCGTGAGCCGATGCAAAAGAGCGTGCACAGTATCCGTGCACAGAAAGAAATTCCAGAAGAAATTTGAGTTCATCGTGATATCACAAGTTTACTGCACTCACCATGAACTGGTGATTTCTACAGAGTATTGGCATAGAATCCTACCTAAGTTACGATTGTAACAGACATTTGAGATCTCTTGTTTCTATTACGATCTTCCAATGAGCCTTTTTCTCAAACCTTGCTTACCATAGCATTTCACATTTGCAATGGTCATCGATTCTTTTGTAGTTTTAACTTGACGTATTGTACGATATGAAAACAACGCGACATGCAAAGATGTGTCTAAACATAGTCTAGACAATGTCTAAACACTGCAGTTGCTCATGAAATTTTGTATCAAATTTCCCTTACAATGCAATTTCATTTACCTTACAAAAATGTTTGAACATAAACCACCCTTAAAACGATATCATAGAAAAGGAGTTTCGCAATGAACTCATGTGTCTATATAACGCATGGTATAGGTAAATTCAGTCTTATACAACAGCGCCACCTGTTGCTAAAAATGGTAACTATATATATTTAAAAAAAATTATTCCAAACAAAAATCCCACATGTTTCTGAGCATATATCTGAAAACAGAACCTTTGTATTATACATAGTTTGCTAATTATTAACTTTTCAAAACTCCCGAAACTTCTGGATCACCCGGTATATTAAAGAATTGTATGACTGCAAAAGATAACATTAATGTTATTGGGATCAAAATAGTTTTTAATTCCCTAAAGCTATCATTGCAGTTTGCATGAAGAGTTCATCATTAGCTGTTGATAAACAAGTCAAAATACACACAATCAATATCATGTAGGTAGTCTTTCCATTTACCTTAAAATCTTTTTAAGAAGGAAAAGTTGTGGACAATGTTGGAAGTTATGTGGTATTCTCTAATGATACACATAGAGGAATCAATTTTAAAAATTCGATAGACATCATATACGAAATTGGTCAAGAAATATTGGGCAACAACACAACATCTTGGTACATCATTTACTTGAAGCTAATTCACTAGCTTTTTGGAACCTTTTTCGAAAGCACTACACAGATGAATTACGGAGCACTAATGATGAGAACTGATGATGCGTTTGAAGACACACTAGTTGTATATTAAAAGAAAAAATAATTGAGACACATGTAAGGTAGTTGACACAATTGATGATAGCAATAAGCACTTCTTTGAATTTCTTAGTAAATTTTGAAGATTCACCATATGGAACACTTCTTTATAAAAAGGCGCTGTTAAATAGTACTAAGAACTGTGCTTTTCTTATTTCTATAACTTTGTATGTAAAATAACTTGAATTTCAAATTTCTTCATAATAATAATTCTTTATAAAAAAAATTTCATTGTATTTTTGTTTAAAAACTGAGGCATATGACAAAATAAAATTTTCTTTGGGTATATTTAAAAATAAAAGCTAAAGGCAATAATAAGAATATGGGGAATTTAGACAATAAATAAAGAACTCTTGAGAATTCCTGTATAGCAAGTTTTGAAACTGCAGGTATATCTAATGAAACATCTGTAAAATCAACATATATATTAAAGGTAAGTGATCTTTATAATTTTCCATAATAAATTAAAATCTTCATTTGAAAAAAGTTAGTAAAGTAAAGAGAAAATTTTCAAAAACAGCAAAACTGATTTCTAGGAGCAGATACGTGAACCATTCCCCTCAGTAAGGATAATACATCTTACAAAAGAAAAGGCCCATCAACAAATCTTCTATAATCAAGTCTAGCCATACAGTTACTAGAGAAAATAATTGTGCTTGCTGGGGAATATTTTAGTTTTACAAACAAACCTTGAGGAATATAAAATTGAATCAGGCATTGCAAGGATATGTTACACTAACATGCTCATGACTCTTCTTCATCATTCACTTCAAAGTTGAAAATGAAGCATAAATTTTAATAGAGTTAATATGAAACAGTAATTTTTCAGACAAGTATGGGATTATGATATTTATCTTCCACTGTAAAATAATCAACAATGACATCATTAGAGAAGAGGTCAACACAAATGGATACAACACATAAGTGGATGTCCAACTTCTTCATTACAGGAATTGTTGAAAATGAAGCAGAAATTTTATTGCAGGTAAATATTTCATAATGGTAGCAAGTTATATGATCTTAGAGCAATACTTAGATACAGTGTTTTTCTTAAAAAAAAAAAAAAATATGATGAATAGCGACACATAGTTAAGATTACTGTAGAGGAATGCAAGAACTCTTTTTAATATAGCTGTGTAAAACTGTAAGGATTTGTTTATTTAATGTATATATATATATATGATGAAATATTATATCAGTAACAGGAATGAAGAAGCCCCATGTCTACTTCTTCTCAAGAATAAAAAAATAAATAATGCTGCTTTCGTTCCTTTTTAGAGAGCAACATGAGAATATAGTTGGTGAAAAGCTGTCATTATTCCATAAGAGATGATGAAGTGAAAATTCTTAACTTGAAAAAAATACAGTTTATTATAGGAATAAAAAAAATATATTGAAGCAACATAAGTTTTTAAATATAATATAGGCTGAGAGTTCCTTTACAAACAATTTTGAGACATCAACTGACAACTGAACAACTTGAGAACAAGTATAAAATAAATGCAAAAATTTTCTTAATTTCACAAATTTTCACCTTGTAGACTCCAGCTCATCCTATCACTAAGCAAAACTGTATGATTAAAATTGAGAACATTACAGTTCAGATGGCATTAGAATAAATCAATGAGTCAATTATGAGAAAATCTGCATTAAATTATTGTTGAAAATGTCTTGATTTAAAATGTGTAGAACATAAAATTTTATGTATAAGCATAAAATCTTCAAAAAATTTATGCAAGAAATAGACTGCTACGAAATCTTGAAGAATTTCAGCTTAAGAGAAAAAAGTGTTAATCTTTTATTTTATATAAATTTTCTCAGCACCATGACCATATTACAAGAATACTTCAATATTTCATTCTCTAAAACCAAATATAGATATTATTATTATCATTTTTTAATTTATTGAAATTTAATAGTGCCATAAAATTTGAAGACCCAAAGTCATAGCCTCTTAAAATAATAAAAAGAATGTTCTTGAGAACAACACAACAAATTATTTCAAACTTAATTTTTTCCAAAAACAAAACATGATTAATCTAAAAATATTTTCCAACTAATCATTCAAAAGAAGAATAACGTTCTTCAATGAGCCATTAAGAATCAAACATTAAAATACAATTCTTTAAATAGAATTAATGGAATATAACCATTTTTCATCATGAAATTCAATCTAATCTGAAGAATCGTTCGAACAAATACTATTGTTAAGTTTCTAAATATTGAACTTGTCATATTAATATAGTAACAAAATATATTCTTCTTTGTAAGTATACTAAATCTTATAATTCTCACTTTTTATTTCTTCATATAAAATAGCAATTAAATTAAATTTTATTAAAAGAGCAACTGCTTTCACGGTACCAAATGTCGTATTAATAATGGGTGGTTTAGATAATGGAAATTGCAAATGATCTAATTAGGCCGTTAAAGTCGTACATTGCGTTTAAAAGCTATTTTGCAATAGCCCCTAAGGTTCTTTTAGGTAAGCAGTTGAAACAAAAATAATAAAATGAAATGATCTTACTTTGTTGTGTTTAAAATAAAATGATGAGTAGACTTTTTAGTAACAATATCTTCTTTATTAAATCCATCGTGAGAAGGAAGAAAGATCTTCACCTTATGGCCACCGAATTGCCGTAACGATTTCTCAATTTTTAAAAAGTTTATCTTGAATAGAATTTCACATAGGCGTAAGGAGCAGTATAAAATATATTAAAATAATCGTACTTGAATTTGAACTTTAAATAAAAACATTTTATAATACTATTAAAATTCAAGGAGCCTGAAGAGGCGACGGCGGACTTATTAACTTCGCCGTTCATCCTAGGGACGGTGACCGGTGAACCGGGCCCGAAGCCCTGCGCTCCCAAAAGAGAATTCACGTCATGACAACAGTAACACCAAACGTATTCTAATTCAAATTAACGAAATTTTTAATATCTAAAAATTAACAGGATGTACACATGCAAACGAACGAAATATTTAAATCTATTGATCAAATTTAAAAAATTGGCGAAACATCAAAGACAAATCAAAACCCTTAAAACAATATAAGCGATTTCCCATTTGCTGTGATCGAAAAACGTCATGGGCTGATCGCCTCCTCAAAGAGACGGGATGACTAGAACTATTGCGCATGCGCTTCGCATCGGCAAGCAGCAAAGCGATGTATCGCGTAAAAACAAACTTTACAGGCGCGCACCAGAGCCGACGCTTGCCGAAGAAAACCAATTACTCCCACGAACGTAATGAAAAATGTGAGATGCAAGATTTCATCTCACATACAGTAGTACAGAAAAAAAAATTCTATGTCCCCAAATACCCGCTTAACCCCTCATCAAAAAATACGGTGAAAAGAAAAAGTCGCTTCATTCCTTATTTTTAATTACTTTTTAATTACCTTTTTAAATGAACAACAGCAAAATTCAATCGAAAAACGTACCCCACGTACTGTAACACACCGAAAAATTTTTAAAGTCCCTCATTAAAAAATACCCTCATACTAGAGTATGTTGAAAAAAATTCACTCATAATTTTTAATTGCCTTTTTAAATGAACAACAGCAAAATTCAGTCGAAAAACATACCCAACATACTGTCACACGCCGAAAATTTTAAAATCACCAAATTAAAAAACACCCTCATACTATTGCATGGTTACAAAATTCTAGCTCCCTAAAATTCCCGCTTAAAATTAAAAAAAATTCTTTTAAAACCTTCTCTTACATGACGATGTCAGGACGAGGAGGAGGAAGAATGAGGAGGAGGGCTGTGGAGGAGGTGTGAGGAGGAGGTGCCCGCCACCACCACCGAACCAACCTCCTCCCTCCTAGGGCCGGAGCCCCATTTTTCTCCTACTATCACCAAACAAAATTTGACCGTGCTACGAAAGTTAGATCGCGAGTTATAAGCATTTTAAATTTTTCGACCCTCACCATGGGGGATCTCCTGACACCAAAAATTAACACTGTCTCATAATAAATTACCAAACAATATTTTGCCAAGCTACCAAAATTAGATCGCGAGTTATAAGCATTTTTAATTTATCGATCCTCACCGTGTGGAGTCTCCTGTCACCAAAAATTAACACTGTCTCATAATAAATTACTAAAAAAAATTTGGCCGCACTTTGAAAATTAGATCATAAGAAACATAAGTTTGAGACTTGATATCCTAATATCTAAAAAATACCGCTTCAATGTCTGCCGAAGTCTACCGAAGGATACCGTGCCGAAGTTTGCCGAAGTGTTAGGTTTTTTTCGTTACGGAAGTGTTAGGTTTTCTCGTAACGGAATTTCTAGATTCGGTCGCTTCGATCAAAGCCCTCGATAAAAGCTATGCAATAGCTTAAAAACCTAAAATTTCGGCTAACATCGTTTCAGTTCGGCAAACTTCGGCACGGTATCTTTCGGTAGACTTCGGCAGACATTGACGCGGTATTTTTCAGATATTAGGATATCAAGTCTCAAACTTATGTTTCTTATAATCTAATTTTCATAGAGCGGCCAAATTTTGTTTGGTAATTTATTATGAGACAGTGTTAATTTTTGGTGACAGGAAACCCACCACCGTGAGGGTCGAAAAATTTAAAATGCTTATAACTCGCGATCTAACTTTCGTAGCGCGGCAGAATTTTGTTTTATAATTTATTATGAGACATTATTAATTCTTGGGGACAGGAGACTCCCCACGGTGAGGGTCGAAAAATTAAAAATGCTTATAACTCGAGATCTAATTTTGGTAGCTTAGCAAAATATTGTTTGGTAAATTATTATGAGACAGTGTTATTTTTTGGGGACAGGAGACCCCCCACGGTAAGGGTCGAAAAATTTAAAATGCTTATAACTCACGATCTAATTTTCATAGCGCGGCCAAATTTTGTTGATTAATTTATTATGAGACTGTTAATTTTTGGTGACAGGAGACCCCCCCCCTCACACTGTGAGGGTCGAAAAATTTAAAATGCTTATAACTCGCGATCTAATTTTCGTAAGCGGCCAAATTTTGTTTGGTAATTTATTATGAGCCATTGTTAATATTTGGTGACAGGAGCTCCCACGGGGAGGGTCAAAAAATTTTAAATGCTTATAACTCGCGATCTAATATTCGTAGCGCGGCCAGATTTTGATTGGTAATTTATTATAAGACAGTGTTAATTTTTGGTGACAGGAGACCCCCCATGGTGAAGGTCGAAAAATTTAAAATGCTTATAACTCGCGATCTAATTTTTGTAACGCGGCCAAATTTTGGTTGGTAATTTATTATGAGACTGTTAATTTTTGGTGACAGGAGACCCTCCACGATGAGGGTCGAAGCATTTAAAATGCTTATAACTCGCAATCTACTTTTCGTAGCGCGGCCAAATTTTGTTTGGTAATTTATTATGAGACTGTTAATTTTTGGTGACAACAGACCCTCCACGGTGAGGGTCGAAGAATTTAAAATGCTTATAACTCGCGATCTACTTTTCGTAGCGCGGCCAAATGTTGTTTGGTAATTTATTATGAGACATTGTTAATTTTTGGTGTCAGGAGACCCCCCACGGTGAGGGTCAAAAAATTTTAAATGCTTATAACTCGCGATCTAATTTTTGTAAGGCGGCCAAATTTTGTTTGGTAATTTATTATAAGGCAGGGTTAATTTTTGGGAACAGGAGACCCCCCTACGGTGAGGGTCGAAAAATTTAAAATGCTTATAACTCACGATCTAATTCTCGTAGCGCGGCTAAATTTTGTTTGGTAATTTATTATGAGACTATTAATTTTTGGTGACAAGAGACCCCCCACGGTGAGGGTCGAAAAATTTAAACTCGCGATCTAATTTTCGTAGCGCGGCCAGATTTTGTTTGGTAATTTTTTATGACACAGTGTTAATTTTTGGTGATAGGAGACCCCCCAAGGTGAGGGTCGAAAAATTTAAAATGCTTATAACTCGCGATCTAATTTTTGTACCGCGGCCAAATTTTGTTTGGTAATTTATAGTGAGGCAATATTACTTTTTGATGTCGGGAGACCCCCCCACGGTGAGGGTCGAAAAATATAAAATGCTTATAACTCACGATCTAATTTTCGTAGCGCGGCCAAATTTTGTTTGGTAATTTATTATGAGACTTAATTCTTGGTGACAGGAGACCCCCCACAGTGCGGATCGAAAAATTTAAATTGTTTATAACTCGCGATCTATTTTTTGTAGCGCGGCCAAATTTTGTTGGTAATTTATTATGAGACATTGTTAATTTTTGGTGACAGGAGACTCCCACGGTGAAGGTCGAAAAATTTAAAATGCTTGTAACTCGCGATCTAATTTTCGTAGCGCGGCCAAATTTTGTTTGGTAATTTATTATGAGACTTAATTTTTTGTGACAGGAGACCCCCCAGAGTGAGGGTCGAAAAATTTAAATTGTTTATAACTCGCGATCTAATTTTCGTAGCGCGGCCAAATTTTGTTGGTAAATTATTATGAGACATTGTTAATTTTTGGTGACAGGAGACTCCCACGGTGAGGGTCGAAAAATTTAAAATGTTTGTAACTTGCGATCTAATTTTCGTAGCGCGGCCAAATTTTGTTTGGTAATTTATTATGAGACAGTGTTAATTTTTGGTGACAGGAGACCCTCCCCCCCTCCCCCAAGGTGAGGGTCGAAAAATTTAAAATGCTTATAACTCACGATCTAATTTTCGTAGCGCGGCTAAATATTGTTTGGTAATTTATTATGAGACTTAATTTTTGGTGACAGGGGACCCCCTAGAGTGAGGGTCGAAAAATTTAAATTGTTTATAACTCGCGATCTAATTTTCGTAGAGCGGCCAAATTTTGTTGGTAATTTATTATGAGACATTGTTCATATTTGGTGACAGGAGACTCCCACGAAGAGAGTAGAAAAATTTAAAATGCTTGTAACTCGCCATCTAATTTTCGTAGCGCGTCCAAATTTTGTTTGGTAATTTATTCATAGACAGTGTTAATTTTTGGTGACAGGAGACCCCCCCCCCCACCTTGAGGGTCGAAAAATTTAAAATGCTTATAATTCGTGATTTAATTTTCGTAGCGCAATTGTTTGGTAATTTATTAAGCTATTGCATAGCTTTTATCGCGGGCTTTGAGCACGGCAACCGATTTTACGTATCCCGTAAAGAGAAAAAATCCTAGCACTCCGGCTAACGATGTTTGCATAAGTTGATAAAAAGTGCTATGCAATAGCTTTTCCGCGGCAGTCCCCGAGTGCCACACATTTTTCTTTATTTCTGAATATTCTTAAAGAGTCGATTAGTGAAATCAGCAGCACAGCCTGAGTTCTGCTCTCTTTCGAGGGTTTCGGAAAATATTAACTTCCATCTATTTATTTTAAGCTATTGCATAGTTTTTATCGTGGGCTTTGAGCGCAGTGACGGAATCTAGAAATTCCGTAACGAGAAAACCTAACACTTCCGCAATGAAAAAAACCTAACACTTCGGCTAACGCCGTTTCAGTTCGGCAATCTTCGGCACGGTATCCTTCGGTAGACATTGACGCGGTACTTTTCAGATATTAGGATATCAAGTCTCAAACTTATGTTTCTCATGATCTAATTTTCGTCGAGCGACCAAATTTTGTTTGGTAATTTATTAAGCTATTGCATAGCTTTTATCGCGGGCTTTGAGCTCGGCGACCGAATCTAGGAATTCCGTAACGAGAAAAATCCTAACACTCCGGCTAACGACGTTTCAGTTCGTGAGACTTCGACACGGTATCCTTCGATAGACTTCGGCAGACACTGACATGGTATTTTTGCATAACTTGATAAAAAATGCTATGCAATAGCTTTACCGCGGCAGTCCCCGAGTGCCGCACACATTTTTTTGTTTATGTTTATTAAGTAATAAGTTTATGTATATAATTGGGAGTTGACACACTTCCTAAAACCATTTTTTTTATAATGGAGAAATTTCATGATTTTCATTTTCACTTTTATATTGAAGAGCAGAAAAAATCAAGAAAATTGATACCATTTTTATGTATATTTGAAGCTTTAATAATTCACTAAATGAATTTTAAAACTGCAGTTTTTGGCTTGGCGCGAAAACGCTGCATCGCGGACGAAAGCGACTGTGACGTCATTTGCCATGTAAACACCGTAGTACTACGTTGTTGGCTTAAGTGTTTGATACATTTCTTATATGTTTTTAAATTTTCTGTATTAAAAATGAGTAGCAAAGTGTGTTATAAATGTTGTATAGTGCCATGTTTCACATATAGTACAGTAAATTCGCCTGATAAGCACCTTTTTTAGCGTTCCTAACTATTATGATAACGATAATTTATTCTGATGTTAACTTGATAGAAATGTTTTTGTAAACTTATAATCTGCTATTCTTCCTTTGTATGCGTATTCATTGATTGAATATAAATATAATTTTAATAATTTTTTTTTCTGAAAATATGAAAGGGAATAATCGCATATGGAATACAAGAAAAATATTTATGTATCATACATATAGTCATTCATTTTTATTTATGCATATTAAGAAGTGCCTTCAAATAATCGATAGCTTATGTTTGAAATATATATATATGTTCATTATTCAATAATGATAATGCATTTTTTTTTTTTTTTTTTTTTTTTTTTTTTTTTTTTTTTTAAACACCTCTAATTTTGATATCCATGTTTAATGTATATAACAAACATTAACATAATATGTAAAAAAAAAAAAAAAAAAATTATTTATGAAAAAAAATTTCAGTCAAACTTACATTCTCAACAAAGCACTTTCAGACTTTTTAATAAGTATTTTTGAATTAGTAGCATATCCAGAAAAAAATGAGGGGAGGCGGAGTAAGAAAAGGTTTGTTCTACTTTAATGTACAGTAGCTTTAATGCACTGGGGAATTCAAATTTTGGGGGATTTTTAAAGCAGATTCTGGCTCCCTAAATAACACTTTTAGCTATTTTTTTTTTTTTTTTTTTTGGAGGGGGGGGGGAGGAGTTTAATATTATGTTTATGGTGTGTGTATGGAATTAAGTTTTTTTTTTTTTTTTTTTTTTTTTTTTTTCATGAAGATTTATATTTTATCTCAATTGTAAAATAAAATTTCTACTACCGAAAATATAAGCTATTTTATGCCTAGATTTTTATTTATTTATTTATTTTATTTATAGTTATTATTTACCATTATATATTTTTAATGTATGTATGTATTTTATGGAATTTCAAGTGAAAATTTATTATTTTCTGTAAATTATAAATAATAATTTTGATATCAAATGTCTAAATGTATTTAACTTTAGATGAATAAAAATGGACAAATTATATATATTTTTTTTCACTCTAACAAAAATAAAGCAAAAATTTTCAACTAGAAATTTGAAAATTGTTTGCTGATCCCACATGACATATAATCTATGATACATACATATACAATTATACTTCTTATAATAAATCGTCAGCTAGACTTACATAATAAATCAGAATGGATATATATATATTTTTTATTTATATCGTTTTTATTTTCTTTTGAAGGCAAATACTAGCTGAGAAGTAATGCTCTGTATAGGAAATTTTTCCAAATTAATATTCTATTCTGAATATTTTTTATATATGTCACCGATTAATTGTACATTTAGTAAATTTCGGAGTCAGTAATGATAAACATTTTTCTATTTCATTATTTGACATATATTAATATTTAAAACTAAATATTAAAAAAGTATTCATTTTGTTACGCTTTTTTTTTAAATAAAATATTATGCATTATTTGAGACAAGTATTTAAAATATAAAAAGGTAGACAGTCTTATGAAAAAAAAAATCTCCACAAATTAAACACAAAGTAACCTGTAATTCCTCCAACATAAATGTCACTTTAAAAACAAAACAAGAAATTTTCATAAAAAAAAAAAAAAAAAAAAAAAAAACAAGCGTAATTAGTAAACATATATTTTCAATGAAAAAAAAAAAAATCGAAGCATTAGCAAACCTTTTTAAAAAATATATCAACACGCAGAATCGAACCCGGGCTATCTGGCCAGCTAGCGAATACTTTATGAGCACGCCACGGATTATTTAGAAGTTATTGCAAACTAGCTATTCAAATTTTAGTTGGAAGAAGTAACTTGTCACGACTACAAGAGAAACTTTCTAAGAAAACTAAATTGTTCAAACTTAAACAAATTACACTTAGTTCTATATTTGTTAATTAAAAAATTGAATAAATCTAAAATTTTAGATTGATTTCCTGTTCATTATTCAATGTTATACTAAAAAGTTGTACAGTATTTTTTAGAAAATGATCCATATCGCAATGTTTGTCTCAACTTGAGCTTATTTTTTTTCCGTATAGTATGTTTTTAATAAAATTTCTAAATAATACTTTATATATTTAAAAGAAAAAAAAAACATTAATTACTCTTATAATTATTATGACCTTTTTTTTTTAGTGTGAAAGGGAGGGGAAGGGATGATTTTTTTTCTTTTTTATAACTTTCTATAGGACAGATTTTACTGTAACAATTTTAATTTTCTCAGGTATTGTTATAAACTTCTCTTTTCAGCTTTGATACAAAGTTTTGTAGTTTACTGAGAAAATTTTTACTCAGAAGTAAATTTTTACTCAGAAAATACATATTAAGTATTAAATAAATAAAACGTCTGTCTTATTTCTCAATATTTTATTTTATATCAAATATACTTTACCAGTATTGTAAAATAATTTAAACTTTAAATTAAAATATACTGAAATAAGAAGATAACTCATTTCAAGAACAACAATCAAGAATCTTGAACTACTGTTTTAGCTTTTAATCTTTCATTTCATTTTAATCATTATTATTATTTAGTAAATAAAAATAAAAGTAGAACAGAAATACATATCCTTTAGATTTTAATCCTCGTATTTCTGGGCCGATGAAATCAGAATCATTTCCTAAAAAACTAACATGGAAATAGAATCCATTTTTGGGAGCCTATTGTCCGATTGCCCGAATCTACTTTTCTAAGGCCGAAAATCTACATTTTCAAATTAAAATTTTAATGAAAATAAAAAGTAAACGATTTATTTTATATTAAGATAAGTTAAGTTTTACTTTTTTATAAATTTAAAATTGCTAACGTTAAATAAATTTGTAGAAACTTATGAAACAAGGTTGCAAATATGAAAAGCAATGGGAAAAAGAATGCGTGCAAAACTTAAACATTTCGACTTCGTGGCAAATGACGTCACAACCAATCACGTCGCGTTTTTGTATCACGTGGTTTTGTTTATGTTTTTACGTTGTTAAAAACAGTAATTAAAAATTATTTAGAATTATTTTAACGATTCTGAGTGGATTTTTGAGAATTTCAAGATAAACTTTATCAGTTACACACAAAAGAAAACGTATTCCTCCCGGGTGAAATTTCTCCATTATTTAATGCATTAATTACATGCAGTGCTCAAGCTGTGTTAACTTACGAAAATTCTGACGCTTTTTTTCTTTTTTTTTAATTTTACTAATATATTTTTTTTATTTATAAATAAATTTTCTAATTTTCATTTGTTTTTTGTTCTAATCCTCAGTCAATATTATGTGTGTATTTATTTTTATGTTTACTTTATTTATTTAGGTATGTTTAGTTGGATTTTCCCCGTGTATGTTATTTATAATTTGACAAATGATTAACACTGCATAATTAATTAGAAATGTTCGGAGAAAGGCTTAGACGTATACAGGGAAGGAAAGTTCTAAAATTTCACAACGCAAATTTATTTTTAGTTATTTAACTGCTTTATTTTATTAGCGTAAGCGCACATGAATCTCTCATACTCAATTTACTCTTTTACTAGAGTTATTTTATTAACTTTTTCGTGAAACAATCATGAACATTTTATTCTTTTAATTAGACGTAGCACAAGATGATGCTTTGTTTGGTAGATGATGGATATAGTAATAATTTTACCCGCATTACTACCGGAATCTCCCCGGCATATAAACTATAATGCATTCTTTAGCGGCTACTTCACGTACGTTGTAACACCCGCTCGCTAATGTTAATTCTATGGGAGGAATTTCTAAAAATTTGTGTTTTGCATTTTAATATTTTTAAATAAATTTTTCTGATTTCGATAGCTGAGGTCAATCTCTACAAAGGCCGTTTTTTACTTTTTGATTTTTTTATTTATTCTTGTAACTATACTTTCGCTTTCGGAGCCGATCTCGAAACTAAGTGGGGTATCCTCTTAACAGCAATTTGCTCGCTTTAACCGAATTTTTATTTTATCCGTGCTTGTAATAAGTGAGCTCGGCAGAATTACATTCTTCTTGCTAGTAACATAAAAATATTCCCTTTAAGGCAGTATTTTGTTAGAGATAGGTTCCAATTTCACGAGTTAAAAAAACTAACGTTTGAGTACAATTTTATTAAACTGTACTTATCTAGTGAAAAACCAACCTGTCTATAATGGAAATCTGTAGTAAACAGATTCCCTTTTTTGTGTCAGCTAAAATTATTATACACTTATTCCTGCTAAGGCGCATATCTGAAACAGATTTTCTCACCAATCTATAGCTATTCCGTCTTAACAGGTTTAGTGTACTTGCTTGCAAAATTCAGTAATACTGCTTCTCTTTAGGAGGGTATGAAGACCCCCCCCCCCCCCATCCCTTTGGCTATGCCAATGGTGCTCGCAGGTCAAAGCGTCTGGACCAAAATGGGTCGCCAGACAGACAAACAGACCTCTCCCGTCGAGTTCAGATGGTCAGCCGCACAAAAGGGCTTCTGTCTGCCAAATAGGATTTCAACCGCGCTGTCTGGTTGTTCCAGACGTGCTTTTTGTTTGCGCTTTCTCTCCCAAAGATAACAGATACATTCAAAACCACTCAATCACTGTTCAAATTTATAAGTACACTTTCTGGAATACTTAGGAGAATACGGATTAATTATGTTTGTTACTTTGCCTTAATTGCATTCTTTACGATAATTTATTCAATTCTATAATTATCGCATGCGAGAAACAAAGTACTTTACATTTAAACAGTTAATTAATGTTATCAAAGCGCTTTAGTTTAAGTTAGAATATAAAGAGTTGCTTTTGTTTTTAAGAAAGTTATGCAATTAAATAACTTATTCTTGTTTTACTTCAATATAATTATTAAAGTAAAAATTTCGAAGATTTTGATGAAAATTTCTTCGTTTTTAATCGATATATTTGAATAAAAATACCTCATACTAATGTAGGATAAGAAAATATATCAGATTCCTTTTGGATCAGAACTTTTTTTCATTTTGAGAACAAAATGCATTTTAATTTAATAACGTTAATCATAACTATTCCAATAGACTTAATGGAGTTTAAAGATTATCTCATTTTCTGAAGTCTTACGAAGGCACTTATTTTGTGTACTATTCATTTCGCATTTATATGATAATAGGTTAAAAAAGACAAAAAAGACAAAAAAAAAAAAAAAAAAAAAAACTTCTTGAAACACCATAAATTAAATAAAAGTGTGCAAGGCTTTTCGATAGAACTTAGTCTATCTTCATCAAGCGCAAAAAGACGTGCGTCTACTATGAATGTAGCAGCACTACTGGCGTGAAAAGGCGGGAAAGGGAAATATATGTTTAAATACAGTTTATCTATTAGTCTCACTGAATTTTATATTTTGGAAGATATCTATGTTGCATTGCATTTATCTATAAAAAGTACTTTTATTAAATTTATACATTTATATTTATATAATATACAATATAATATACAATAATTAATATATTAATTAATAGTAAATAAATTATACACAATAATAATAATAATCATAAATAATAAATTTATACTAAATAAATAATAAATTAATAATATATAAATATAAATTAAGTATAAATAAAATTAAAAATAAATGTCTAAATAAATATAATTAAATATTAAAAATTATACTCATTAACAAAAAATTATTTAAAAAATGATAGTATTTTATTAACTCAAAGTAAGTTAATTAAAATAAATGTATATACAAATAAATTAAATATTAAAAATTAGTTTCATCAATATGAATTGATTTAAAAAATGATAATATTTTATTAACTGATGGGAAATTAATAAAAATAACTGTATAAATAAATAAAATTAAATATCAAAAATTAAAAATTAGTTTCATTAGCAAGAAATGATTTAAAAATGATAATATTTTATTAACTGATATGAAATTAATAAAAATAACTGTATAAATAAATCAAATTAAACATTAAAAATTATACTAAATAACAATAATTAATTTTAAAAAATGATACTATTTTACTATCTACCACTACTTACATTTTAGTCGTGTACCTCCAGCAAACTCGCTGCGTATCCATGGTTGGTAACCACTGGCTTACGAGAGTGATATAAGTGAGACATTTGTTACTACTTTAGTTTTTGATCACTTATTTATTGACAATTTCAATATTTATCAATTCCTTGTCATTTTTTTGCGCTCTTGTTTTTCAGTCCCTTTTTTTCCTGACAAAATGTAGTCGTCTAAAACTGTGACAGATTCTGTGTTTGTAGATCTTCCCCCCCCCCTCCCCACACACACACAGAAGAAGAAAGGAGCAAATAAACATAAATAACATAACATAATATAATATAATAACTCAATATATTCAACCTTTTTATGAAATTTTAAGTGTTCTTAATGCCCAAATATTAAATACTAGGTGATACGCCCGGCGTTGCCAAGGACCATAGATGTTTTCAAACATATAGCGAATATTTAAAATCTCCATTCAAACTAAAATAGAAAAAATAAATGAAATTTTATTTGGGGATTATTTTAAATTTTATCTGAGTGAACACAGGTATGAATTTCTTTTACAAAAACCATGTTTTGGAAGGAGAAAGAAATACAGTCGTTGATTTTAGCTGTTTCGAACCACAAAATAATGTACTAATTAAATTATTTTAAAATTCCTTTCTTCAATGAGATCTAACCTACTCCATTCAACATTTTCTGAGCACTCATGGGACTTGCGTTGCACATCTGAACAAACCCTAAGAAAACATAAAAGGAGTAATTACCTAATTTACTACTTTTTTGGATGGTGCCATGGATGGATTTTGAAGATCTATTGAAATCAATCAGGGAAAATAAAATCATGAAACCAAGAAAAAATTACAAATGCGGGTGCAATTTGCTGCTAGCATTCAGACGTGAAATTCAGTCGTTAAATCCCATATTTACCACATGTTCTCATTGGCTGGATGCTTCGTTGTCGGGGATCGGTGCCTAGCTGCATATAGCCTGTAATCTGGCTGCTTCGTATCCGTGGATTGGTGGATAGCTGCAAATATCTCCTACCCAGTAATTTTTAATTAAAAAATATATATTTAATATAAAAATCCGGCTGCAAAGTGCATTTTCCGGTGTTAGCATCAATACAGGACAAAAATTTCAGAAACCTGGTTGTTTATAATTTCGGTGTTATCCGCGATCAGACAGGCAGGCAGACAGACATCTCTTATTTTATATATATGCTATATGTTAAATGTCCAAAATAATAAAAATGTTAAATATGATAAACTTTTAATGTTGAAAGCTAGTTCATATTTAAAAAGATCAAATAATAATTTTCAGAAAGAGTTTTAAAATGAATAATGTATTTACACATGAACCTTAAAGGAGGTAAAACTTTAAAACTACACTGCAAATTCTCAAACACAAAAATAAACACATTTCAGTCACCAAATTAACAACACATTACGTGTTTCTGAATTATAAAACTTCATATACAAAACATTTTTTTGTTTTTGTTGTGTGATTGTGTTCTTAATATCTGGCAAAAGAGTTGCTATCTAGAAATGTGTTCTAAAAATAGTGGTGTTAATTGTGTAGAAATAGTGTTGCAAATAATATGGATGAAAATAGGTTCTTACAATAGATTAATCTTTTGATTAATTTACAACGACGCACAAAAGAAATCAGTTACAGTAGTATCTTTGCGTAATAATTGCTGGATAGTACGTTTTAAAATTCAGTATGCGCTATTAAATTTAATTAGCTTTTTGTATAATACTCATTCTATAGAAATTATGTACCTCATATACATGGCTGCACAAAAATATTCGCATAACATTCTCCTTATTAGAGGATTGCTGAAGGGGAATTTTCAACTGAAATATATAAATAATGAACCTTAAATGAACTAAATTTCATATACAGGGCTGCTAAAAAATTCGGATAATTTTCCGATATTATATGGGAACAGATGAAATTCGGGTTGAAATGCGTTATACATTTCCATATTGTGAAATGAGACGTAATAAATTTTAATTTTTTAAACGGTGCAGTTTCATTATGTTATTCTGAATGTCTTGGAAAATGCTTCATAATCTATGTTTGGTGTATGATTTTTTTTCTTTATTGTTAATTTATGACGGCCAATTATTTACACGAGGGATATAGGTCAAAAGGGGGAGGGTGATTTCCGTGCGGGTCTTTCTAAAGGTACTTAACCCTTATCTACGGAAGGAAATCCAAGGTTCACATTGTAAACACCACACAATTTAGATCACCATAAAACAACACATTTAAAACACTTCCAAAACACTTTCTACGTGGGGCCTTTAAAATTACACAGTTTTAAAAAGGAAATAAGAGACAGTTTGCTTTATATAAAAAATGCAAGAGATTACTGAGTGAGTTGACTAATATTTGCCAATAAATAACAAAAATTATGTAATTTTTAAAACCAATTTTCGCACAACCTTTTTCTTGGCACAACACATTCCCAAAAATATTCACAATACAATCGGAAAATGGTTTTAGTTAGAAGTGTTAATTATTATGTTCAGTTAGTGTTGCAAAAGTGTTTCACGAATTTGCAGTGTCTTAAATTATTTTCGCAACTAATATATTTAAAAATACTTTCTTATGGACAATATTAGTGTGACGTCACATTGGGAATCATATAACCTAAAAATACCTAAAATGCGCAAAATGCTTTCCATATATATTTAATGAATTAATGTTCAATGAGTAGTATAAGAAAATTTGTATGTATTTAATATTTTTTAAAAAATGCATTTTAAAAATAACATAAAAATATATGTGTGATAGTGCATTAAAACAGAGAAAAGAATTCATGTATAAGCTATATCTGTTCCTGAAAATGTCTAAAACTCGATAAACGTATAAAATACTAGCTGACCTGCCCGGCATTGCCCGAGCCCGTGATGTTATTCAATTTTCATATGTGTTATCTGTTTTCTAAATGATCATTAAATTAAACTCAAATTTCTATGATCATTGTGCGCGCGGCAGCGCGCTACAATAATATGATTGAGCGATGATGCACACGGATTTTTCAATTTTTCTTTTTGCAATAACTAACTAAATACTTATCCAATTTTGATGATTTTTTTTTAAATGTTCGTCTGACCAAGAAGCACAACATAGCACAAAAATTATTTTTTTTATGGCATACTGTAGGTGTACTGTAGAGTATTCTGAAAATCGGACAAAAATTTTGTGTCACAGCACTTTTCTCGAAAACTACTAAAGATAAAAACTTAATTTTTTTTTTTAAACTTTTTATCCCGAGGTAGTCATCGAGAAAACGTTATTTCGCTGGGCGGTTTTTCTGAAATTGCGTATTTTCCAAACTTGGTCATAAATGAGTATATCTAACGTTCTATTGCAGATAGAATGTTGCGGTAAAGTTTATTTTAAAGATTTTACGATGCTAATTAATCCTGCAAAAATTCATAGCTTTACGTTAAACAGTTGTTTTACAAGATGAAATAAAAGAATAGCAGTCATCAATCTAACGTACTTGTGATCATCGGAGAGAAAAACCAGTTACACCATTCGATTAAGCATAAAAAAAATACAGAATGCTTTTTTTTCTCTTATTTTTAACTTAATTTTTTAACGAATTATGAATTTTTTTGAAATTTTTGACATGCTGATTTTTGTCATTTTTTAACACTAGAACGCCCGGATGGCGTCGATTCGACTCCAATCATGTAACTAAATTTCAATTCGAACCAGAAAAATTTTCTTGAAATAATTTAAATCTAATCCACGCAAATTTACGTTAAATAAATCAATTAAATAATTTTGAATAAAAATTCTGGTGAGAAATATTATTTTCAAACTTGAGTAGAATTTCCGGGCGTTCTAGTGTTAATGAATCATTTACTGAATAATTATGCACGGTGTCTAGCCCTGGTGGCTGTCAAATTTGATTTTTAATTTTAAATTAGGCAATTTTTTGCACCATGCCAAATTTATATTTTATCTATTTTTTTCATTTATTTATATTTTGTTTTTAGCACAATGGCATCAATGGCAAAAATGCCTGGCATACCTGTCAAATATTGGGGCCCTGTACTTTAACAAAGTGTATTTATTATAAGTATATACCGTATTTATTCTAATAGAATACGCCCTCTAATAGAGCGCGTCTTCTAATAAAGTGCGCACCTTGGTGCTGATTGAAAAAATAAATATACGGAAACAATATAGTAGATAAGTAGAAAACGATTACTTAAATGCATTATCGAGGATTCTCATCGATCAAAATAGAGATATTCTATCAAAGCGATGGAGTGGCGATGCAGCAAAAGTTTCAAATTTTGAACAATGTACCACTCCTGTAAACTATAGCGCCAAGGATATGCACACTGTTGAAAATCTGCTGCATTTTGCTGCAACGCACTCCCCTGCTTGTATAGAAAACGGTTACTTGGCCGTGAAATGGCGCTTTCTCATTGGTTGGAATAGAGATATTATATACAAGTGGTGGAGGGCGTTGCAGCAAAATGCAGCAGATTTTTAATAGTGCACTGATAAAAATTTGACCCCTTTGTTGCAGAGTCACTCTACAGCTTTAATAGAATGTCTCTTTATGGCCAATGAGAATGCTCCATAACACAGTAAAGCAATCGTTTCCTATAAAAGCGGTGGAGTACGTTTTTAATAAGTCCGTAATAAATACGGATTAAGAAAAAAAAGAAGCATGGTTTTTGTATCAAACTTTACTCTTGCATAAAAAAAGTTCCTGTTTTTGGCAAAAATAATGGATATTTGAATGAAAAATCTATTCTTTGAAAGGATTTATTATTTTATTCACTTTAGTAAAAAACTGATTTTTTTTTTTTTTTTTTTTTTTGAAAACCACCGTAGAATTTTGGTATAGAAAAACCTGTTTAAATTTTTTTTTAAATTTGTAACACCAGAGTATTAGAGTATGTAGCATTTTTTAATTTCAATACAAATAAGATTTTGTTTTCTATATATAAAATACAAAACAAGTTGTGCAGTATCCCTATGGAATATGGAAAAATAGAAGGACTAGTGAAAAATGCTCCAAGGAGCAGTGCAAAAGCAGAATATGATTTTAATTGAGCATTAAAAAGTAATGGACAAGTGCATCTGTTAATTACTGAGCATGAAGAAGGATAAGGGATCCCTTCTTGGCTACAACTCACTTCAATGCCAACTTTGAAAAAATCATATTTGCGCTTTTTCCGTGAAAACAAATCAGTCGCAGTTACTATAAAAATGTATAGTGTAAAGACGTAACCAGTAAAGATGCAGCTTAATTAGACATAAATGTAAAGGAAGGCGACATAATGCCAGATACCTAGTTCCTGCAGGTATCACATTCATGCACTGCCACCAAGCATAGACTAAGTGTATAATTGCACAGAAAATTGATTTGTAGTATAGTGCAGAGTGAACAGTGCAGTTAACATCAGAGATGTAGTACAGGCTATACGCCGTATACCTTCTGGACTTTTAATAGAACACCATATACCCTCTGTTTTTCAAGAAATCTTATAGTATACACATTCTAGAATATCCCTCTGCTTAGAGCATATATCTTATGTTATTTTTATGACTACACCCCTGGTTAACATCTAAAGCACGGTGGAAAATTCTACTAAAGAACCGCAAATTTCTTTTATATGGAAAAAGCGCAAATATGATTTTTTCAAAGTTGGCATTGAAGTGAGTTGTAGCCAAGAAGGGATCCCTTATCCTTCCTCATGCTCAGTAATTAACAGAAGCACTTGTCCATTACTTTTTAATGCTCAATTAAAATCATATTCTGCTTTTGCACTGCTCCTTGGAGCATTTTTCACTAGTTTTATATACTTAAGTCCATTTTGTTAAAATTTATATTTTTAAATGGAAAAATCGCGAAAAGATATTGAATTGAAAGCACACGCTGTTTGGAATTTACTTTTCTACGTAATTTGATTTTTGGAAATTATGCGTTCAGAAAGGGAACGAAACTGCGACGAAACACTCAGGTTTTTACTGAATTCGTAAAAATTTTCACTCATTTTAATTTGTAAAAAATATTTCTAGCCATGCGAAAGTTTCAAAAATTTTATAAGTAATGTAAATCTGGTTTATTGAAATTTTTTAAAAAGATTGTGCTAAAATGCGGACATTTAGTTATTTTTAGCGTAGAAAAACTGTACTCTTCATGAGCCGGGATGTGATTCTTGTTTATCCGTGTATATGAACGGGTTAAATCTCAATTGAAAAAAACAATTGCACATAGATTATAAGAATGTTTTAGCTTTAAGAAAATATTTTCATTTTGTCGGGACGTATAGAATTGCGCCCTGCAAAAGCAAAACCGCAATGGAAAGATTTGGTTTTTATTTATTTCGTTAAATTTTTCGCACTTTTTATTTTTTTTAAAAAATATTTCAACCCGTCCGAACATTTCAAAATTTTTGTAGAAGGTGTAAATCTGGTCTATTGAGATGCTTTTGAAAGATTGTTCTGCAATATACATGCTTAGATACTTTTAGCGTAGAAAAAAATTCTACCCATGAGTCACAAAGTGACCACCCTTTGCCAGTGTATTTGAAAGGGTTAAATCTTATATTTTAAAAACCGATTGAATCATAGATTATAAGAATGTTTTTAAGCTTTAAGAATATGTTTTTTGTTTGCTGGTACCTATAGGATTACGCTCTGCTGATGCAAAATCGCATTGAAAATGATCTGTTTTAATTGATTTCATTAATTTTTTCGCACATTTTATTCTGTAAAAAATATTTCTATCCGTCCGAACATTTCGAAATTTTTGTAGGGAATATAAATTTGGTCTTTTGAGAAGCTTTTAAAAGATTGTATGTTATAATGTATTGTAATATCGTAATGTATTGTAATGTATTGTATTATGTAAATATGTATGTTAAGATAATTTTAGAGTAGAAAAAATATCCTTTCTGCGATTCGCAAAATGTCATTTTTTTGCCAGTGTATTTGCAAAGGTTAAAAGCCAGATTTTTTTAAACCGATTACACCATCGGTTAGAAGAAAGTTTCAACTTTAAGATCTTCTTTTTGGTTTGTTTATATCTTAAAAATTACGCCCTGTAGGGGGGATTGACAAAAGGGAGAAAAATAGTTTTGGAAAAAACGACCATTTTTGAATATTTATTTTCAAAGGGTTAACTACAACATTTTTTCGAATTGATTATTGCATTTGAGACCTAAAAATATGATGTTTCGAAATATGTCTCTTAAGTTTAACTGCGTAGAGCAGTTTGGTTGATTTGGATTTTAACAAAATGATCCAAAAACAGTAATAAACGGGGGGGAAAGTTTCTTCCTTCGTTTAGGTGCGTAATTGAGTTTCTGCGCATGTACAAACGTCTTCTTTCCCCGAATATTAAAAAAAAAAGACTTTTTGAGAGAGTGAGTTCCGCTTCATAATTAATATCTATGATACTAATCAAAAAATAAAAATTCTGAGCTTCAGGTGCATCAGGAGAGATATTGGGTTACTCTCATAAAAAATTTGAGCCTTGTACGTGCCGTAGATTTTGCTAGCCATCGCAGACACACACACGTACACAGACAGAACGATTTGTTCTTTAATTAGTATTTATTAGTATAGATAAGAATGAAATTTCAAAAGATAAATTCAATCTTTTTCAATTTGGTTGATCTGAATATTATTTCCATGCAGCTGGTGATATATAATCTCGAATCCAAAAAGAAGGATATTGTTGACATTATCGCTATAAATAGTCGTTGAGACAGGAGCTTATGTGATTTCATGTCTGGGGACTTGATAAACTATATATTTTTGGATTCACCCCAACAACAGGACCTCATTTATCCATGATACTTTCAAAAGGAGGGTAGCTTTTAAGCGCCATATTGGAAAATGGCCGCAGTCGTTGAATTAAGCGATCGTGTGGTTTCATGTCTGCGGACATAGTAAATCATACATTTTTGGATTCATCAGAACATCAGCATCTCATTTGTCCATGATACATTGAATAATAAGGTAGTTTATGGACGCCATATTGGAAAATGACCGCCGTCGTTGAGGCAAGGACTCTTGTGATTTCATGTCAACGGACTTGTTAAAAACCGTACTATTTTGGATTCACGACAACATCAGAATGATATTTATCCATATTTTCAAAATAAGAGTAGCTAATGGACGCCATATAGAAAAATGGCTGCCACCGTTGAGCCAGGGACTCGCGTGGTGTCATGTCAGAGGACTTTTTAAATAATACATATACATTTTTTGGATTCACCAGAACATCAGAATGATATTTATCCATATTTACAAAACCAAAGCAGCTTATGGGCGTGATATTGGAAAATGGCAACCGTCGTTGAGCCAGGGGATCGTATTTTTATGATAGTGGACTTTGTAAACCATACATTTTTTTATTCACACAACATCAGCCACAAAATGACATTTAGCTAAGATATTTTCAAAAACAGAGTAACCAATGGACGCCATATTGGAAAATTCTGCCGATATACACAATGATAGAAAAGATTTTCTTGATTTTACATGCTATAAAATTAACAGGACGATTAAAGATACAAGAAGTAAAGACACGCAGGGGTCAAAAGCTACAACAAAGTTTATCAAAGACCTGCCGCAGTTAAAAGATATTTTTTAAATCAGAGCAGAATTTCTTCACATGATTCGTGAAAGAACCAAAATCAGTTAGGTCTTCAGAAAAATTTAGTCTATATCCAGATCTGTCTTTGAGCAAGATCCAGAAAGACGAACATATCTCATATTTACAGATCATGGTTATCAATGAATAGATAAATATAGACAGGCTAATAGAATCAACTAGAGCAATTACAAATCCAGAAATTGTCAAAGACATGATCAAAGCTCATGAGATAACTGAAGAAATTCTTATTAATTTCTCTTAACTACTTCTTATTACTTCTCTTAAAGACATATATTCTCTTCAAGAGAGAATATCTGTTTGAAGACTCAAAGGCAGAAGGATTTTTCAAACCTCCAATGAGCTAATCACATTTTGTTACTTGAAAAAGAAAGATAATTTGAAGTTAAATAAATCAGAATTTGTTGTCATGACAAAAGGAAATCTGTTTTCTCTGATGACGATCCTTGCAGAGTGAAGACATTTGGATATAAGGAATGTCTTTTCCTACCATCTTAGGGCTTCTTCAATAATCCTTAGCAACACTTCATGGTTCAGTACGAAAAACTGAAAAATCAAACCTATGGATGTTACGACAAAATTCCGACTGCTGAAAAAATGCAAATGATAGTGTTGTTAATATAAATGACAGAATGTGCTTTGTTCAAAGCTACCATAGGAGCTACAATCATTTGGACAACTAGCAAAAAATCTGTTTTTTGAAATAATACAAGAATACGTCCTCTCAAAGGATAGATGTTATATTTGATACATACAGGCAGTTGTCAATAAAAATAAATGAACGGAAAATATGAACTGTTGGTGATATTATAAAATTTATATACTCCTGGGCAAACAGTACGAAAATGGAAGCAGATTTTGTCTGATGAGGAGAACAAAAACGAACTTATGCATTTCATTTCTCAAGAATCGCAAAATGAACATTTGAAATAGCTGAATGCACAAGTGATGTACGTTATCTACGGATAAAAATATTATAAATTCAAGAAATAACTAGTTGAAGAATCCACTAAATTGATCTGCTTCCAAGAGGCGGTGGTACACAACTCATATTTTGCATACATAATGCTTTAGCGTCTGGATTTATAAATATTATCATTATCTCAACACTGTTTTCTTTAGAAAACGATTTCAAAAACTAGGAAGAATTAATATTTGTGAAATTTGGATCCAACGGCAGGGTAAAAAAAATACGGCAATTTGAGTGAGATGCATGGACTTCTATGTAAAGTGATATATATTGCTTCCCTTGAAATGCATTCACTGTCAATGCAATAAGTGCTTTTGCAGACAAGGGAAAAGGATGAATTTGAGCACAAATTTCAGGATGCGCTTAAGGCGTTTGATACTGAAGCTGATTTATCGGAAGAAACTAAGAAACAGCTTAAGTCGTGATTTTACCATCTCTATTATGGAAAGCAAAAATACTCAAACATCAAAGAATTGCGCTCTATTCTATGTATTTTTCCTGTGGAGTCGCATTGCCTTTTGTTATGTAGCAATACAGTCTACTTATAGGTAATGCAAGGTAATTACCACGGTCTTGTTCGGAAGAAGTGACTATAGGCTGATCCTGATCTTCTATCCCCAGATAAAGTTTAGGTTTTTGGAACATATAGTGAGGGAAAAGGCTCTTTAGAGATCAGGTGGAAGCAGCTGTCCTCTTGCTCCTGAAGCTGTTTTGGAACTGGTGTCATATTTTTGTTCAAGAACATGTGCCACACTATCATGTGCGTGTCTATTTAATAATCTAATATGCAAACATATCCAGATCATAGAACTGTTCTATGACGATTGAAGTTTTTTGGATACAGGAATGTGAACCAATCATGATAGAAGTGCAGAAGACTATTTGTTATTTATTAATCCGCTCGAGACCAGCATCTTTTACAATAATTTAATTCGATTGACACCACTTTATGTCAAACAATTAAATTTAGTTTAGCAAACAAGAGAATGTCTTAATTAGATAAGAAAAATTTTACTTTTTTAATGGTATCAAAAACAAGCGATGCAAGTACGTTTTGAAATTGCATATATGCACCCGTGGTCCCAAAAGGGTTAATTTTTAACAGACTAAGTACAATAGTTACACCAGTAATATATTTTTTAATTTTTCTGTCTTATCCACATGAAAATAATATGAATTAAAATGCAAAATAAGATTTCGATTTTCTTTCATTGCAAATGTCTTTTCATTGGTGTATCCAATTGAAAATGTTAATAATCATATTGAAATAAAATCTTAACAAATATATAATTTATATAAAATTATATGTTCAATAATATTTGTTATCTGCATTTTTTCATTGAAATTTAATTATGTGGTAATGGTTTTAAAAAAAACAATCATTTATATCTATGTGCGATAGATGGCGCTTATTTTTTCAATATGGCGTCTATAAGCTACCACAAATTTTATAGTATCATCATAAAATGAACGCCTTGGACCATTGTGAATCCAAAAAGGTATATATCACCAAGTCCCCAGAGATGAAACCAAAAATTCTAATTTTGGCTTTTGTCTCAGCTACTAAAAAGTCCGAGTGGCAGCAATATTTTTAATTTAATCATTTTATGAAAACTGATTTTAAAATGTGTAATTGATATTACTTATCAATTATAAAAGCATCTGTAATTTATAAGTGGTCGCAACAGCGGTGGATGAGGCCATGGTAACCGAAACATTCACCATTTAAATGAAAAAGTATAGCACTACGAAAAAGCATATAACACTCGATTTCGGAAAATAGTCCCCGTTCGTGATAACATCATTCGTCCGTAATCGGGTAGTATTTATAAAACAGGATACATTAATGTGTTTTAATGCAGAATACATTAATATGTTTTAATGTATCCTGCGAACTCTGAACAGGGTTTGGCAAACGTAGCTCGCAGGGGACACAGCCCCCCGTAGTTAAAAACAGACTTTAATATTGAACATTGCTTGTTACTAGCAATAAGCAATGAAACAATATAGTAGTATAATTTTTTCGATATTTTAATTATTACAAAATGATTATTTGAGCATTTTTTCCTTTCTTTTTTTCCTTTGTTTAAGCATTTTTTTCTAAAAGGCATTTCCAAAATTTTTTTTTTCCAAGTCAACTAATGAAATAAGCATTCATGATTTTCTGATTACATCTTTTAAAAAATATCCAGATAGCTGAAAATGCGAGAAATTCAATAGAAATATTAGTTTTCTTCGTGAAATCAATTTTAATTAGGTTCGGTAAGAAAGAAACTGTAAGAATAAAGATAAATATTGAATTGCATTATTTCGAAAAGAAAAAAAATGTCTGCAATGACATTATTTTTTCATTAAAGCAAAATTTTTCTTTACATTACTTTCTGTGATTTTCTCATCATAACAAAACAAAACAATATTATTTTAAACGTCTAATTTGTAGTTTTTTATACTTATAGTTTTATTTTGATTAAAAATAAGCGTGTGTTTTTATCTTAAGAAAAGTAAATAAATTTTTCAAGAACGATTTATATCATAAAGAAGAAAAAAAATCACGTGCCAAGCATAGATTATGAAACACTTCCCAACGTATTCACAATGATGTAATAAACTTCATCCTTTAATAAGTTGAAATAGAATGTCTAATGAAATCAATTGGAAACGCATTAACACAATTGAATACCAAACTTAATCATTCCCATCTACAGTCGGAAAGTTATTAGAATTATTTGAGCAGCCCTGTATATGATATATAGATTTGTATCTATAAACTACACATGCATGCAGAAATTTAGTTCAGATAGGAAATATATACCCCTTTTTAAAATTCCAATATAGCAGTTTCGGCTAGTAAAGAGAATTGCACATGAGTTCTTGTGTGCATCCCTGTATGCAAGGTACAGATTTTACACACAACGAGCAACATGTAGAAAAATAGTTAAATTTTAAATCGCATACCGAAATTGAAAACGCACTTTCAATAATGTCCCTGCCCCACCAGTGGCCGAGAGGTTCTAACCTCTCAACTGGTAGACGGCAGGTGCTGGGTTCGAACCCAATCGCGGCTGTCGGCCTAACCGTTCGGAGTTTTCGTGGTTTTCTTCGAACCTTGCATAAATACGGGTTAGGTTCCCTTAGAAAGACCCCACGAAGGGCATTCCCCCCCCCCCCTGGGCCTATATCCCTAGCGTAGATAATCGGCCGAAAAAATAAACCAAACCAAACCAATAATGTCCCTCAAAGACAGTACTGTAACCGATTTTATTTGTGTGTCCCTGTAAATAAACGATAAATGCTATGAACGCCCTACAGTAAAGTAATCATCTTGTTGTAAAATTCAGTGATTTATATTAATTTAAAATATTTGAAATAGCTTAAGGTCATGTCCCCGTTGACTATAATGCTTTTGAATGACCCTGTAAATAAATAATTAATGCTATACACTTCACAATGAATATCAAACATGCCATGGTAAACAACATTAATTTATATCAATTTCATGAAAATTTGAGTATATTTATAGGAGTTACGGGAGCGGGGACTAACAGGAAGACAAACCGAATTCATAAACACTTTTCAAGTTTGTAGAAAAGCTTTATGAAATTTTTTAGAAAGTGGAAGTTTTATGTTATGAAGTTTTTCTAAAAAGCTTTCGTATTAAGAACCTACGCCAGTAATATGAAGACATTCACTATAAAATCCTTCTGCAGTTTGACTTCAGAAAAAATTCCCTTTCGCCTGCTTACTTGCCCTAAACTGAAATATACTATAAAGGTGTCCAATTCCTGGGTTATCTTATAGTATAAATTGTCAATTTAATCTTTCCTATATAAAACAAACCAAACACAGATTAAAATCTTAAATTAAAGAGCACAAACACTATGTTCAGAAGAAAAATAACTGCAAATCGACCATTTCAAACATTGCTAAGAAATGAGTAATTTTTTTTTTACTTTAACTCCGCAAAAATGATCTCTAAACCCACTTTCATGCATGAACTTGACATTCTTGAATAAGTATAATATTTCGCAAAATCTTAGAAATATTATTAATTCTCATTCAACTGCTGTCAGATTGTGGAAAAATCCATATAAAATCTTACATCAGATTTTTTAACACAATTACTCAATTGGTAAATAAATCATTATAGTTGTAGACTTCCAAATAAGCAAAAAAAGTCCGGGACAGAATTTGAAACAGGAATGTCTTGGCTGAAGCCGCTAATTCTGTATGCATAATTATATTAGATGAACTTTTAATGTAGTTATTCAATTGATAAATAAATCGTAATAGTTATAATTTTCAATTGGGTGAGAAAAGTTAAAAATGAATCTATAGATTACGCTAAGGTGATGATACCGGGTCATCTCATTCTCTAGAAAAACGACGCTGTCGAGGCCACGTTAGACGTAAGTAAATATTTCGAAAAAAAAATAACGGAAATAATTGACCCTGTATAATTCATATACAGGGTGATTCATATAAATATCAAAACAATAGGCTATGTATTTAAATATTGCTCTTAGGCAAATACTTCCATTTGTAAACTTTGATTAAAAAAAGAAAAGTACAAAATTTGATGAGGTATGCTGCAACTGCGTTTGGCATGAATTTGAGAAAATACAAAAATAATTAAATTTTTTACGGCCCCCGTAGGATAGTATTTCTAATTCGAAAAATTTTCCTTATTCATTCTTGAATTATACAAAAAAGTTTCATATCGTTATCGATAAATGTCACAGGGATATTAAAATCCAAAATTCACCAAAATCGTGATTCACACCACTTAACCACGCTTCTGACCGATGGTTTTGGACTCATTTCGAACGAAAGCTGGGGATCATCCACAAATTTTGCGTTATTAAAAATCGATTTAACACAGTGCGTTTCCTTTGGACATAAAATAGAAGCATATAGATTTTACGTTAAACCTGCTTTACAAATATGCGGTTGGTTCTACATTTGAGTTCTGCATGGTCTCGGGTGTCTATCCCGGGCTTCATATTTTTTTAGCAGACTCGTACCTGGCCAAGATCAGGCTTGCATTGTTTTTCTACATTATAGTCGAGCCGGGCCGAAACTAGACTTAATTGTTCTCAAGATTTTTAGGATAGAGAACAAATTATTTGACTAAATTTTTAGCTATAAAGTTATAAAATTGACAAGCCTGACTATTGAAGGGATTTGGAATCAAATAGCTTTTTCCATTTTTGGTAAAAAAGGTACTTGTATACAGGGTGAGTCATAAATATCGAAACAATAGGCTAACTCCTCAAATATTGCCCCTAGACCCATACTTCCAATTGCAAAAATTCACAAAAAAAGGTGAAATTTCTGATAAGATAAGTTGCAACTCCATGGGGGGTCTATTTGAAAAAACACGAAAATTAAATTTTTATACGGCCCCCGTAGGGCAAAATTCCCAATTAGGAAATTATTCCTTACCCATTCCTAAATTGAACAAAACAAATTTCATCTCCGTATATAAAAATCCCACAGAGATATTAAATTCCAAAATCCTCAAAAATTCCTGACTTACACCACTTTTTCCTGCCTCTAAACTGACTCAATTTCAACGCTTGTTAGGGAACATTCACAAATTGTAATTTAATAAAAATCGGTGTAAGATACCACTTTTTCTTTGGACATAAAATAGCAGCGTATAGTATATTTTATGTCCAAATATACTATACGCTATGTGTATGTACTTTTATAGCTTTTCGTTTTTTATATTTATACTTTTTATTATTAAAGAAGCGCCAAGGCTGTAATATATTTATTTTATCAATGAATCTCTATTTATATGTAAATGTTTCACTTATATTTTAATATCGTTAATGCATATCCCATGCGTTGGAGACTCTGAAAAATGTTATACACTAAAACTTTTTAAGACGGAATCACATAGGAAAGAAAAAATACGTTATAGACAGATGTTCTCCCTAGAGGATGTAATTGGAGCTTATTTTCTTTTCAGGTACTATTGCATTTATTTTGCATGGATCAACATATTTTCCGTTTAAGACGGAATTTCGCCATAGGCAGATTTTTTTTCACTGGTTTTATTGTATTTAATTTTTTTTAGCCTTTAAATAATCTATTTAAAAAATGAATTTTAAAGGTTTTTTTTTTTTTTTTTTTTTTTTGTAAAATAAAGATTTTAAAACCAATAAGTTTTTCGTAAAAAATTCGATTGAGCCGAATTTTATTTATTTAATGCACGTATTAAGTCAGTCAGAGACAGTGATTTTAATACGGGTTTTGCCGAGACCGGGGAAATTTCATCCAGAGTGCACCTAAGTTGAAGGAAGTCCCATCCTTTATGAAAAGTACGCTAGGCCCGGCCTGGCGGGTCTTCAGAAAAAAGTAACATCTCGGTCCTGGCCCTACCTGGGCCCAGAATACAGATTTTTTAACATCCTCTGGAGGACGATAAAAAGCATGAAGTTGTCAGAGGTAAATTTAAAAAAAAAAGACTTAATCTGCATCTTAGAAAAAGCATTTTTTAAAATAACTGACGGACATTTAAACAATACATTTCGTTTTTCTGCATAATGAATTTTTTATCCTCTATTTCTTGTCTTTAAATTATTAAATGTTAAGAATTTTTAAAAGAAAAAAGAACTTGAAACACGTCATTTTTGATTTTTTTACATTAGTTTTGTTTCGGCAAATTTGAAAAAAATGTTTACTTTTGAAAAAATTTTTGCTTTTGAAAAAATTTTTGCTTTTGAAAAAATTTTTGCTTTTGAAAAAATGATTTTTTTAAAAGTTATTTTATTTTTTGAATAAACATTTTTAATAGTTTTAAAATTAATATAAAAAACCTTGGAACAAAACTAAAATCAGATTTTCATCTTTAATTAAATGGAAAAAATTGAAATCCTTTAAATAATGTTACTAGTTGTTGATTGTTACTAGTTATTGATCGATTTTTGATTGTCCCATTTAAACCAGTAATAACCACATGAAACTTTTATAAATTGTATGAGAAATTTTAGAATGTGATTTTCTAAGCAAATTATAAGGACAACCATCACAAAAAAAGAAAAAAAATCAAAATTCTAAATCAAGAAATAGATTTTTTACGCGTTTTCTAGAACTGTTAAAGTAACATTGTTTTTTGAATTGTGCGCATTTCAATTTGTGTCTAATCCCTTAAAACCTGATGAATTTTTTAAACGGCTGTAACTTTGCAAATTTTGGATGCATGAAGATGCAACTTTTTGTGTCTTATTCAGGACTGAATGAGGAAAGTTTTCCTGATTGGAATTTTTGTCCTACGGGGGCCATATAAAAATTTAATTTTCGAAACTTTTCAACTAGACCCCCCATGGAGTCGCAATTTATCTTATCAAAAATTTCACATTTTTTATGAATTTTTGCAATTGGAAGTATGGGTCTAAGGGCAATATTTAAGGAGATAGCCTATTGTTTCGATATTTATGACTCACCCTGTATACTTCTTGAGATATCAGATATTCTTGTCTCGCGGCTGCAGATTACTCAATTTTCATGCTGTCGCTTCCGGAAATTAGATTCAAAATGCTAAGTTTGACAGTATTTTCTTAAATTATTTGTATCAAAAAATGAATAACGGCATTCGATTACATAGTTTCTGAATAAAAACACCAGCTAATCTTGTGCTTTCCCGAAAAGAAATGAATTCAGAAATGCAACAGAAAGTATCTCCTTTGGATTTGAGAAAATCTTTAATAAAATGATTTAGAAATATTTTCATAAATATACGTAAACAAATATTAAAATATACAATTAAAAAATTTATTGCATTTTAATTATTTTGACTTTAAATCTAGTATTCTTTTAAAAAAATATTTTTTTTTTCTTTTAAATAAAGGTAGGTTTAATATATATGCTTTTTTTCTAAAAATTTTTAGACTGAGCAAAATTTTACTTATGCTGTGCATGTATTAGGTTATACAGAGACAATAATTTTAATACGGATTACGCCGAGACCTGGACTGAATACGCTCACAGTGCCCGTTTCCTAAAATTTACTATTTTAATTTTAGTGGATAATAAATTTTATCTTTGAATTCGCTACTCTTACAATGGCTGTTTCCTAAAATTTCCTATTGATTCTATTGACCAATACATTTCATATTTCACTCAGAAAAATGTTTTGTTGAATCAACAAAAACTTGTTTGGTCCAACAAATCTTTTCGTTTACATATGGTTCAACAGAAATTTTGTTCAAATAAACAAAAAATATTTTTTTTTTCAATTTTTCGTCCATGATTTTAATTCGAAATGCATAATAACGTAATAATAAAGTCATTAATCCGTCTCAATTTGAAAAGTTTTTATTACCGAAAAATTATGTTAATTCTTTATAGCTATACAGGGTGTCCCCATGGTACACCATGGTATGTACCCATGGTACATAATCTAGGGGGTGATACAACACATCAAAACGAGTAATAGTAAATAGGAAACCAGGGGTCCCAAACGGTTTCCAAAGGAGATAGCCGCCATTAATGTTTAGGGTCCAAAACTTGAAATAAGCGTAAAAAACGCAAAAAAGCTCAAAATCTGAATAGTTGGGAGTGGTTATATAGCACAAACAGGGCTGTGTTCAGAGGGTTCAAATTTCAAATGATTATAAAAAACGGAAAAATTGGTCGAATGATTTGCGGTTTTCACTAAAACTATTCTTTATGTAGGTATTTTCGTGAAAATAAATTATAAAGATAAATTTCGAAAAATGCCGTTAGAGGGCGCTTTAGACTTTGGAGTAAAGAACAACTATTTTTTGCCGTTATTTTTTGCATCTCATTAAATGGTTTCGTAAGCTTAGACTTAAAATAAAAATTTTGAGCTCAAAATCGGAATAGTTGGGAGTGTTAAGTAAAACACACTGAACTGTGTTCATAGGATTCACATTTCAAATGATTATAAAAAAATGGAAAAATTGATCGATTGATTTGTGGTTTTTACTAAAACTATTCTTTATGTCGCTATTTTCTTGAACATAAATTATAAAGACAAATTTCAAAAAATGCCGATAGAGGGAGCTTTAGACTTTGGAGTAACGAACAACTATTTTTTGCCGTTATTTTTTGCATCTGATTAAATGTTTTCGTAAGCTTAGACATAAACTTTGAGTTCAAAATCTGAATAGTTAGGAGTGGTTAAGTAGCAAAAACTGAACTGTGTTCAGAGGGTTCAAATTTGAAATGATTATAAAAAACGGAAAATTGATCAATTCGTTTGCGGTTTAAAATATAACTATTATTTAAGTCAGTATCTTCTTGAAAATAAATTTTAAAGATAAATTTCAAAAAATTCCGTTAGAGGGCCCTTAAACTTCAGAGTAACCAACAACTAATTTTAACCGTTATTATTATTTTTATTTTTTTGTATCTAATTAAATGCTTTCAAAAGCTTATTGAATGTTTTCGAAATTTTAAATTTAAACTTAAATTTTAAAATCAAATTCTGAATCTTTGGGAGGGGTTAAGAAGCGCAAACTGAAGTGTGTTCAGGAGTTGAAATGTAACCCTTCCCACTTCATCGAACACAGTTCAATTTTGCGCTACTTTAAAACTCCCAACGATTCAGAATTTGAGCTCAAAATTTAAGGCTAAGCATTTGAAAGCATTTAATGAAATTAAAAAAATATATCGGTTAAAAATAGTTGTACGCTACTCCAAAGTCTATGGCGTCCTCTATTGGCATTTTGTGAAATTTATCTTTAAAATTTATATTCAAGAAAACACTGATTTAAAGAGTAGTTTTAGTGAAAATCGCAGATCAATCGACCGTTTATTCCGTTTTTTATAATCATTTGAAATTTGCACCCTCTGAACATAGGTCAGTTTTTTCTACTTAACCACTCCCAACTATTCAGATCTGAGCTCAAAATTTAAGTTTAAGTCTAAGCTTATGGAACCATTTAATGAGATTCAAAAAATAACGACAAAAATAGTTGTTCGTGACTCCAAAGTCTAAAGAGCCCTCTATCGTCTTTTTTTCGAAATTTATCTTTATAATTTATTTTTAATAAAATACCGTCATAAAGAATAGTTTTAGTGAAAACCGCAAATCAATCGACCAATTTTTCCGTTTTTATGTTTATTTGAAATTTTAGACCCAAAACTTTAATGGCGGCTATCTCCTTTTTAACCCTTTAATTCCCATGGTACAACACGTTCTAGAAATTATGTAGTTCATTTCACACCAGAAAAATTTAATGTTTCGTTTTATTTAAATACGGAATGTTCTGTTATTGATTAAAGCAAATATTGTTGTTTTAATTTTCTGGTGGGAACTGAAATATACGAATTAAAATATCTCGGGCGGTCTCGGGCGTTTTGGGATCCAGAGGGTTAAACTGTTTGGGACCTTTGGTTTCCTATTTACTATTACTCGTCTTGATCTGTTCTATCACCCTCTAGCGTATGTACCATGAGTTTAGGGACACCTTGTATAAGTCAATTAAACAAAATTACGTGAGAGAGTTATGGCTACTGCACACCAATTTAAATTTTGCAAAAACAACAAAATTTATTTGGAATTACAAATTGAAAATATAAGACTTTAGTAAAACTCAAGTGAAATTAATGAAACTTTGTTAAAATTTTATAAGGGTGTTAACCATATTTTTTGTCAAAGACACGAAACCGATTTTTACTTTAACTGAAAAATCGTTTAAAACGACCAAAATATTCTCATCAAAACATGGTTTGTAGTTTTAATCGATTCCTTTTTCTGTGTTTTGAATTCGCTTCTTTTACATATATTTGAGCAAATTCTTTTTTTTTTTTTTTTTTGAGCTACTATATTTTGCACTGATGACGACAGTACGCTGTGGTTAGCGAAACTAGTTTGCAACACTTAAATGGGTTTTTATGCTATAAACGTTGTTTTTATCGATTTATACAATTGAAAAATGTTTATGAAATCGGTTTGCCTGACCTCTGTCCGTACTCTAACTTTTGAAAATGCAGCCCGATTGCCATGAAATTGTTATACGCTATTGAAGTTTACTAGGGAATTGTATTAAAAGTCATTTGTATTAAAAATGATGGATTCAACATTTACGATTCATTGACAGCGTCACTCTAAAAAAATTCCGTTACATTACGGCAAAAGGGAAAATAACGTATTCGGCGTTTTGTAATGATACTATACTATTTTAAACATAATAAAACTTATATATATATATATGTATATATATATATATATATATATATATATATATGTATATATATATATATATATATATGTATATATATATATATATATATATATATATATATATATATATATATATATATATATATATATATATATATATATATATATATATGAAAGGATAAAACCTAAAACCTTTTTAAAATTTAAATTTAAAATTAAAATTCAAAGACTTAAAGTTCCCAATTAATATTTTTAACTTTAATCTAAAATTTAAATGCCCCTTCTTTTAACCTTAATTCTAATACTTGAAGCTATTTTGCCCCTGTTAATGTTCTTTCCCAACCTAACATTTATTACTTTCAGAGATCATTTTTGGATGTTCTTTAAGATTAAAAAAGCTGACGTAAACGCGATTCGTAATTTGTAGGATCAGCAATGAAGCCCTGGAAAACCGCGCCTAACAACGTCATATTGCCCAGATATTTCTTAACCAATTAAAATTAGAGTAACACCCATTAGTTAGTATCACGACCTGGTAGAAATAATGCGAATTAACTGCCTTTAAATAGCGGGAGCGCCTAAAACAAGCGGCTTTTTTTACCTAACACTTGCCTAATAAAATGCTGGCCAAAGAAACGAAGTTTTAAAAGGAAAGCGTCAAGTCACAGGGACCTGGTTTCTCCCAAAGATCTGCCAAAAAGGATTAATAAACCAGGCCCCAAGTGAAAATATTGTGTCGTTATTTCTTTCTCCATCACACCTCATGATTCCACAAAATAACGCCGCATTGACTGTAGAACGCCCCGGCCATTCGGACGATTGATTCGGCGTGGTCGCCAAAGTTCTCTCCCCGGCACTTCCACGCTGGACGCGACGGATCTCTGAGCCTCATCCCCTGAAGGCACGTATCTCTCCACGACTACATCCCTCTCCTCGAATGATGACGGAACTCCCACGAACGTAGGCCAAGACTCGGGTTCCTTACAAAGAGTCGGTGAGGATAAAAACCTGACAAGCGAAACGAAACCTGGATGAGAAATCGCTCTGCTTCCAGGAACGTGATCGGCGGATACAAGCGGTACCAGATGTCCTCTCAGCACGAAGACTAGTGCCGGAATACGGCATGATCTTTCGTCAAGACGCGATAACTACGGTTGTTTGGTGTGACGTGACTTTCGTTCTGCAACCCCTGTCAGTGCGCCGCGCTCCGCGATCAGCTGTGCAGAGATTAGGGAAAGGAGAAGTATCTTGGATCAAACTCGGATAGTTTGAACATTTAAAGAGACAAAAAAGAAAGGACTGAATGTGCGCGTGTATTTTTATTTGTTTTTTTCCGCTCCATTTTTTTCTATCAATCGCGGATTATTGTTCAAGGTAAGATGTTTTATTTAATATGAAAAGTTAGAAGGAGCAAATTCAGGCATTTTATTGAAAAAAAAAAGTAAAGTTGATTTTTTTTTGTTTTGTACTTTGTGTTATTTTAAAAGTTATTTTTAGTATGTAGTTAAGATTTTAACCATAGAAAAAGAAGAGTGAACTAAGAATGAACATGATAAAATACATTTTTAAAATTTTAAATTTTTGCTGTAAAGTTCGTTTTGCATTTGTTTAGTTCTGCTCCTTTCAAGTTGAAAAAGATAAATAAAAATTATCTTTTAAATTAAGATTCATAATTTGAGTTATAAAAAATGATTTAAGTATCAGGTTACTATTATTTTACTATTATATTTGGAATTATTTAATGTTATTGTTATGTGTTACTATGTTGGAATATATTATGATTTTGTGAGATTTTGGTTGTAAACATCATGAGTACTACCCCACCATCAGAGAAAGTAGGCGACCCCCCAAAAAATGATGATGTGGTTCCCGAGAATCCGGGAAAGGAAATTAATGCAGCAAATTCTCAGTCCTCAGGTAATAGTGAAGGCACATGTCGAAAAGATCCCGAAATTGTGCCATTCTCTTCGGACTCGAAGATGTTATGGATTCCTTGGCTGCGATACTTTGAGTCAGTTTGTGTAGAGGAACACAAGGATGATTTGTGGAAAATCCGCAACATCCAAAAGTATCTAAAAGATACCGAGCTTACCTTATATATTAACAACTGTCTTCATGTCCTCCATTGGTCAGAGTTAGTGTTATTGTTCACTGAACATTACACTACTCCTGATACACTATCAGTGACAGATTTCTCCCAGATCAAATTTAAATTTGGAGGTGACTTAAATGAATATTACCACCAAAAAACTAAAGTAGGACGCACTTTAGGTTTAGATCAGCGTTTCATTTTGGACGGTCTTACTGATGGACTGCCAGTAGAGATGAAACAGTTGGTAGTGACAAATGCGCCTGCTGATGTCAATGAATGGAGAGAATTAGTATTTAAATTAAGTAAATTGCAGTTAGAGCAGAAAGATAAAACAGACAGGAAGACTGAGCCCAACCCTCAGCATCCCCCTCAATATCGACAATGGAAACCTTTTAAATCCCACATTGACCATGGACAAAATTCCTACAGACCATGGAATTATCGTGTCCCAAACCAATCACCTCAATTTCGACATTTTAACCCAAACCCACAAAGAAATACATTCAGACCGATGCAACCAACTCCCTCAAGATCTATGCAGACCGATCAACAACGCCCAAACCTACATTATCAGGCCACGTTGCCACCAACGCCGTGCCGAGTTTGTTTAAATGTGGGCATTTCGAATGCTTATCATTGGGTGCGAGATTGCCCTTTTCGTAAACAAACGCTGAATGTTACTGCCCTAGCACCAAATCCAAGTGTTTCAACCCATAATCTAGATCAGACTAATAATGAGTTTCAACAAAATACAGAAGAGAGCCAATGACAATTAATAATACCCGGGTATATCAAAACACATAATGGATCCAAACAAAAAATGAACAATTGTCAAACAACTACTCATGTGAAAAGTGAAAACTCATTACCATGTTTGATAGATACAGGTAGTTCTATCAGTGTAATGCCATATCATTTAGCCCATAAATTTAATCTAAAAGTATCTAAAGTTCAAAAGAGTATTTCAGTCGCACAAACTCAGGGTGTTCTAGCTTTGAAAGAAAAATGCCTTGTCAGTTTGCAATTAGGACAAATAACTCAAACCATTGAACTGTTTATAATTCATAACTCTTTACCATATGTTTTAATTGGGCTACCACATTGTGAATTGTTTAGATTAAATATTGATTGCTCTAAAATGCAAATCCATCAAAATAACACAAAAATATCACTTATGCGTAATATTTCAAAAAAATCATCCCACCATACTTTGCATTTGTCAGAACGATATATCCACCCGCTAAAAGCAGAGATCCAAAATGCAGAGATATTTGAAGAAAATTTTGAACCGGAGTTGTTTGAAACCTCTGACCATGGGCCCAAAGTTCAGTTGGCTAAAGAACAACTACCTGCTCCTCTCGCCAAATATGTCTGTATTTTTGCAAAAGATAAATACGATGTAGGCTGTGTAAATATAGAACCCCAAAGAATCCATTTAACCTCTGACCTTCCCGTTTCACTTAGGGCTTACCGTACATCAGAAGAAGAGGAAGAAATCCGAAACCAAGTCCAAAATTTGTTACAGGCAGGAATCATTAAAGAGAGTTGTTCCCCTTATTCGTCGCCTGTCACTTTAGTTTACAAGCGCGAAGAAGGGAAGAAAACTCGTTTATGTGTAGATTTCAGAAAATTAAACGCTATTACCAAGACAGACGCAGAACCCCTACCCCGAATTGATACCCTTTTGGATAAATTAGCACAAGCTAAGGTTTTTTCCACTCTCGATTTGGCCAGTGGATATTGGCATATACCTATCCACCATCGAGACACCGAAAAATTGGCATTTGCGACCACTTTCGGTTTATTTGAATGGTTGCGATTACCTTTCGGATTAAAAAACGCACCTGGGATATTCAACCGCACACTCCGAAGAATCTTTCATAAGTACAAAATTAATTTTGCCTGTAGTTATTTTGATGATGTTATTGTATTTTCTTAAAATGAGGAAGAACATTTGATGCATTTAGAAACATTATTTAATATTTGTGTCCAAGAAAACCTCAAATTAAAGTTATCAAAGTGTAATTTTGTTAAATCCACAATTAATTTCCTTGGTTATGAAGTTTCTAATGGATGTATTACCCCTGACAATCCAAATGTAGAAGTTATTAAGAAATTAAAACCACCTACCAATGTAAAAGAGTTGCAACGCTTTTTGGGATCTATTAATGTCTATAATAAATTTATTCCTAAGTATGCCGAAATTAGATATCCTCTCAACCAATTGTTAAAGAAAAATGTCCCCTATGTATGGGACCAAAATTGTCAATATTCTTTTGAGAAACTAAAACAGGCTTTGATTGAAAAACCTATTTTAAGATTGTTTGATCCCAAAGTGCCTTGTGAACTGTTTGTAGATGCCTCAAGTCTTGGAGTAGGGTGTGTTGTGAAACAGGTAGATGAAAAGGGAAAATTACACCCAATAGCATATCACTCTAGAAATCTTCGAGATTATGAAAAAAATTATGCAATAACGGAATTAGAATGTTTGGCAATTGTGGATGCCTTGGATAAATTTTATCATTATTTACATGGTCAAAAATTTGTCATCCATACGGACCATGCGGCACTTACCTGGCTCAAAAATGTTAAAAATTTAAGAGGACGTCTTTTCCGCTGGTCTCTCAAACTTAGTATGTTTGACTATGAAATCAAATACCAAAAGGGCTCCACTAATGTTGAAGCTGATATGCTATCAAGACAACCTGTTTCAGAAAATGTACACCATGTTATACATATCCTTGACTTGAATGAAGTAAGAGACAGCCAGAAAAAGGAAAATGTAACAGCAGATTGTAAAAAATACACTGAAGTAAATGATGTCGTTGTAATTAAAAAGAAAAGTTTGTATAAGATTGTTGTCCCCATGTGTTTACGGTTACCCCTCTTAGAAAAAACCCACACACAATTTGGCCACCCTGGTATTTATAAAATGATAAATTTAATTTCCCCACAGTATTATTGGCCTAATATCAATCAGGACATTGAAAATTTTGTAAAACATTGTCATACATGTCAAATAAACAAAAAATGTAAACAAAATAGATTTGGCATGTTACAATTGATGCCCCCAACAGATATACCTTTTGAATGCTTGGCATTGGACTCTGTTGGCGGATTTAATTACTACAATTCTACGAAAAAATATTTGCATTTGGTGGTTGACCATGCAACTCGCTATGTGTGGGGCTTTCCTTCAAAAAGTGTAACTACTGAAACTTATACAAACATTTTGAAACAATTATTTCAACTACAAGTACCAGAAAAATTGTTAACTGACAGAAATGGAGCATTTACCGCTTCCAGATTTAAGAGATTTCTTCGTACTTACAATGTTAAACACAGATTGACAAGTAGTCACCACCCCGAAACGAACGGAAAAATTGAACGCCTAAATCAGACTATTGTAACCAGATTAAAGTGTAAAGTTAATTCTTCTTCTAAGAAAGTACCCTGGACTAAATTGTTAGATGAAGTCTTAGTTGAATATAACAATACTCCTCATTCTGTAACTCAATTTACCCCTAGTTATTTATTGTTAGGAAAATTGCCATATGATCCTCCTTTGCCAAATAATAGTTATTATCCTCCAGTTGATGAAGCTAGAAAATTGGCTAAAGAAAGAACAATTGCTTACCATAAGAAAAATAAAGTCCGCTATGATGCTCGTTTCCTTCCTGTAAAGTTTAAAGTTGGTGAACTTGTAATGTATGAAGAATTTCATTATCCTAATACCCGTAAATTAACTTCCCCATATTCTGGACCATACACTATTCTGAAACAACTTTCTGAAGTCACGTTTGAAATTGATAAACCCAGCCCACATTTTAAGAGAAATTCTGAAATTGTCCATTCATCCAAGTTAAGATACTACCATTCTCCTCAAAATCTCAAACTCAACCATGAATAAAACCCCATCTATCTCTTTCATCTTTCAATTTTTTATTTTTGCTATTCTATCGTCCCTCTATCATTAGTATTTGGAAGAGGACCCAGCTGGATGTTTAACCCTCAACCCCCAGCGGTAAAGGATGAAAGTTACAGTTTAAAAGCACTGTTAATTTTTTTAAATGTTATTAGTATATGATGAAATGTGTTACGTCAGTAAGGGTCCTCCGCTCCTTGACCACCCGTCTTTAGCCGGACTGTTTTCCCATTTTCTCTTTCCAGGTTGAACGGAGAATCTGGCAAAACTGCTCCGCTTGCCCTTTGTAGGTGAATGTCAGTTTCCCAATTTCCTTTTCTATAGTGCAAGTGGCACGTTTTTTTGGGGGTGATCTTTCACCACAAAGTATTAAAATCCATCTCCCACTAACACTGGGCATGGTGAAAATTATAGCAAGTTTATATTTTTACTTAGTAGCTATAGTTTTCAGAGGTCTGACATTTTTGTATTTTGGAGTTAGCCTCGAATTAAGCCTAAAGCTGGATACTGTACATAGTTAGAAAAGGTGCAACCTAAGAATTAAGTAGGAAAAATAGAGTTTTATAGTATTATAATTAGTATTATGTTATATAGTGTTTTATTATATAGTGATTATATTATATAGTGTTAAAATTGTGTTGTGTTGTAATTACTTTTGGTGATATTTCAGTGTCAACATACAGTATTTTCAGAAAAAAAAATGTGCATTTATTATACAATTGTATTTTGCTGATAATATTGAATATCATATTTTTTGAGTATTTTGCTATTTTTACCCATGTTTAATGTCAATAACTTGTGTGTTTTGGTATTTTATTTTTGAATTTTTATTATATTATATAGTGTTTCAATTTTACATAAAGAATGTTTCCAAAGGACTTTCCTTCATAAAAACTTTCAACCAAAGGAAACATCACAGACATTTAGAAAACTGTTTAGTGAAAAAAAAAAAAAAAAGTTTATTTTTTAAATGTTATGTTTTTTAGTCAATATGTGTTTCATTATTTTAAGTGTTTATATTTTGATTTTGGTTAATGTTTCTTTTTTGTTGTCCTTCTCGAGAATGTCCCTTAAATGCTGCAGCATTTCCACAGCATTATACGTCACAGTGTCAGTACCATTATCCGTAGCATTATTCATAGCATTATCCATAACATTATTCGTAGCATTATCTGTAACATTATCCGTCACATTATCAGTACCATTATCTGTAACATTAACAGTAATATTATCAGTAGTATTAGCATTAGTGTTCATGTTATTCAATGCCAAAATATTGACAAATCTTTTGTTGTAATATAGTGTTTTTTATGTAAAGAATAATGTTTTCATATAACCTTTTTCATGTAACCTGTAAATAATGTAGAAACTAGGTCCAGCTGGCTTGACGTTGTAAAACTAAAGAAAAAAAAAAAAAAAAAACACTTAATAATAAGGAAGAAACCCAAACCCAGGTAAAATATTTAGGGGAGCTGAGACCCACAGACCTTGCAAGAAAGATCTGTGGCTCTTGTTTTAGTGGGGGGGATATGGAAGGATAAAACCTAAAGCCTTTTTAAAATTTAAATTTAAAATTAAAATTCAAAAACTTAAAGTTCCCAATTAATATTTTTAACTTTAATCTAAAATTTAAATGCCCCTTCTTTTAACCTTAATTCTAATACTTAAAGCTATTTTGCCCCTGTTAATGTTCTTTCCCAACCTAACATTTATTACTTTCAGAGATCATTTTTGGATGTTCTTTAAGATTAAAAAAGCTGACGTAAACGCAATTCGTAATTTGTAGGATCAGCAATGAAGCCCTGGAAAACCGCGCCTAACAACGTCATATTGCCCAGATATTTCTTAACCAATTAAAATTAGAGTAACACCCATTAGTTAGTATCGCGACCTGGTAGAAATAATGCGAATTAACGGCCTTTAAATAGTGGGAGCGCCTAAAACAAGCGGCTTTTTTGACCTAACACTTGCCTAATAAAATGCTGGCCAAAGAAACGAAGTTTTAAAAGGAAAGCGTCAAGTCACAGGGACCTGGTTTCTCCCAAAGATCTGCCAAAAAGGATTAATAAACCAGGCCCCAAGTGAAAATGTTGTGTCGTTATTTCTTTCTCCATCACACCTCATGATTCCACAAAATAACGCCGCATTGACTGTAGAACGCCCCGGCCATTCGGACGATTGATTCGGCGTGGTCGCCAAAGTTCTCTCCCCGGCACTTCCACGCTGGACGCGACGGATCTCTGAGCCTCATCCCCTGAAGGCACGCATCTCTCCACGACTACATCCCTCTCCTCGAATGATGACGGAACTCCCACGAACGTAGGCCAAGACTCGGGTTCCTTACATATATATATATATATATATATATATATATATATCACTTAGGTGTACTACAAGACCCTTACTATAGAAGCTGGAGTGCATATAGCATAGTAAAAAAGCATTTAAATATTTTTTCTTTTATCGCTCACTTACAGAAACACACAAATCTATTTGGCTAATGTACGAAGAATAGATGCTGAAGCTGATTTTACAGTTTTGTTACGTGTATTTAAATTTAAATGTACTTTTGGATATTACTTTGCGTGCATAAATTCTGTGAATCATACACTTATAATGCTCGTTATATATTTTAACTGTGAAAAAGGGTTTTGTTTTCCCAGACTCATTTCCTAGATTTTATAAGCATTTTTGATGTATGTAGCTAGTTTTTAAGTCCACTAACAAATCTTTCTATTACACTTAAAAATTAAGATCTTAACATGTAATGTTTTCTGATGCATGCAAACTCTTTAATTTTGTTTCTTGAGATAAAAAATTACATCTGTTTTATAAATTACTATTTTTCTCGTCTTTACTGGTCTACGCGATTGCTTGGATATCGCTTGGATATCCAAATGACTTCTGTAGCATATAGGTTCCTTGCCCGGAGCCCAGAATGAGAAGTTTAGATACAAATGTATAAAAATATGAATGAAATACTTTGTTTTAAATTTTACAAAAATAAATAATAATAATTTTAAAAAGCATTTAAATATATTTTTTTTGACATAAGTAATGAATGTTACTCGTAAACCCTCTGACAAAGACCCATTCGGCCCTGTCTTCATTATTTTCAAACTCAGTATCAGTTATACAGTGCTCGTTACCCATTACTTTCGTTACTATTCAAAAAACGGATATTAACAATCGTCGTCAGTGCTACACATTTAATCGATGTATTTTCTAATTCCCAGAGGGTATTTCGATTATAATTATCTTTGATTATTCGCTAAGGTAAAAGATAAAATCTATCTACATGCCTGCCCTGATTTACGATTTCAGAAAACATAAAACTGAGCGCTTAAAGTACTACATTGAAATATATGTTCACAAAACTGCAGCAAATCTAATTATATATCGTACAAGCGGTCGTTGGAAGAATTCATTACTGTTACCTAGGCGCATGACGGAATCTTGTTACTGTGGGATCTCTCTGGTATTGGAAATCTGTGTAAAAAAGAAAATAATCAAAATATAATGATAAATGCAATTAAATATCCTAAAATGGAGTTTTGCCTCGAATGGAAATATTTCAAAGCCCATTTTACAGAAAATAATACAATGGAATTTCATCCGCTAAGATAGAAAGGCTGTATAAAACGGAATTTTCCTGTGGTTTCCTGCTATTTCATTTGAGCCGGTTTGCTATATATATATTAAAGAAAACAAAATACTAATTGAATGTTTTTAATATAAATGCTTATTATTTATTGAAAAAAGTAAAATTTGCGACGATTAAACATGTCTATAATGGAAATTAACATTAGGACGGTTCCTAAAAGGACGGTTCCTTCTCCGGCTCAACATTTCAAAGCTTTTTGACACATTTATAAACTCATTTTAATACATAAAATAATATTTTTTTTCCTCCAGATGATTGCAATGATATAAAATCGAACAGCGTTTTTCTATTATCGATCAATTTATTACGAGTTATAATCGACTGTGTTATGATGATTCTTTAATTATTGGTGCATCCGGAAATTCAATTCAAGCCATCCAATTTGACAGTGTCTCAGGAACAATTCTTTGCATTTATAGGAAAAAGGGAGAAGATAATCGATTTCTTAATTTCTGTTAATTTTATTTGTTTACGAATAAAAACCAATAACTAATAAATTTACTTTTCATAGAAAGGCTTTATCAGTTTTTAAATACAACTACGACGAATATTTAATTTTACAATGAACTTCTGTCCTTTTTACAGTAAAACTATGAGCAATTTTAAGTGATTATATGCAAAATCAATCCAATTAAAATCGCAAACAAAATCGTGTCTTGCTATTACTTGGATTCACGTTTCCTTTTTAGTCCATACACAGAAATTTACTATGCTCTTGCTTGCTACAAAATAAAAAATTATTCTGCCTATACTTGAAAACTATAAGCAATACTTCATACATGGGAGGTAAAGATTGTCATCCTTAAATGAATAGAATATCTCATAGGAACCGTTTTCCTCAAAGCAGTTTGTTCTGTTATTGGCCTCGTGGATTCAAAAGCGCCTTTAAAAATTCCACAATCACACTTTTGGCAAATGAAGGGATATTTATCATGCTACTGATAGCTAAAATAATGAAAAGACTAAATTAAACGCATATCACTGCATGCGGTACTGACAACGAACACTGACGAAATATTTTACTGCAGATCTCAAGTTTTAATATAAACGCTCATCTTTTTCTATCAAACTATCTAGCTCCATTCATGAAATACAGTAATGAAAATAACATTTCAGGTATGTTTCATTTACTTCTTCAGCACATTGTTTCAGTAACAAGTCGCATTCCAAATTAATGATTCGGTACTTCAAATCAGAGAGAATACCCGTTACTCAGTTAGAAATACGTATCGTTTCTACTACTAAGAGGAAAAGAGGGCTCCCAGCTAGAATTAACAAAATGAGTAACCAAAGATGCATAGCAATCATATGAAATGAGATCAGGCAGTTTCCTGCCAATAAAATATTAATACTGTGAACAAAATAACGGAGTCATGCGTGCTTCTCAATCATGAATCGTTAATATGGCGATCACTATAACTGGAACTTACGTATTTCGCGCCTATGTGGTCCCGTAAATTTTGCGTACATAAATTGTTAAAACGACAGTCCCCTTAAGAAAGTACTGTAGGTCTCACACCTATAAACTAGTTATGCGATGATAACTATATCAAGCTTTATGCATACTCCAGTTCATAAACACAGCTACCAGTATTGAATTAAAAACTTTTCTTCCAAAAAATGTTTTTTATAAAATATATAGAAATATATTCTGTTTAAAATTTGAAATCCTTTGACTAAAAGACGAAAAATGGATTTTTTTCTATGAAACATGAAATTAATCAAATATTTCCTTGAAAAAAAATCTAATAAAAAATTAGCAATTATTGCCTTGTTCGTCTAATCTTCCATAATCGAGATCATAGTCAAGGTTGACAGACAAACAAGAGTATTACTGCCAACAATTATTTCAATATTTTAAGAGTAACAACCATGGTTAGAACAAAAAGATTCACTTTGCACCTATATATGGATGCTAAAGTACATAGGTTTGCAACAGACTCGATTAAGGAAAAGCCTTTTGTTTTGCATCTTCAATAATTTCTTTTACGGCTTTGAGATTTGAATTTCTAAAATCGCTATAATAAGCTTAAAATTCAATTTAGTAGATTTGTTATACTGAATTTCACGTTCCTACCTAAAACTGCTGCTGAGATAATATATAAATGACCTAAAACATTCAACTCTTCTTTTAAGCTCCTAAGTGGTTGAATTTCTCACAGCGATTCGCGCTTAGCTATTTTTTAGTAGATTTGTTATGCTGCATTTTACGCTCCTACGTAAAACTGCTGATGATTTACGAATAAATGAGCTAAAACTTTCAACATCCTATTCAAGAATTTAATTTTCCAGAATCCTTTCTTAGTAGGTGCCTGCCTATATAATGTAAGAATAATATTTTTTCATATTTAATTGACTTAGGAACAACAAATTAGGATCATCTTTAATAGATGAATCAGTCACTGAGATTATAATATAAAAATATATCTGTCAGGACTGATATATTATTTATTATAAAATCTGGACTGACTATTTTATAAGTATACATAATAAAATGGACTTTAATGAAATAACCTGAAATTGGAAGGTATGTTCCAGTAAGATGTTATGAAATTTTAATATTTTTGTACCATATTTTGAATTGTATATTTGTTACATAATTATATATACAATATTTATATATATAATATATATAATTATATATATAATATAATTAATTATTATATAATTATTAAGTATTTGAATTTATTTCTAATGACATAATAAACAATATCTGATAACTGTTTGATTTTTAGATAAAATCTAAAAAAATTTCACTTAATTACATCGTTGTTGAAAAAAGTTACAAAATGTATATCACTTTTTTAAAACTCCTCTTATCCTCCTATGTAAAAATCTAATAATTATAAATTAACTATTTAGATTTATTAATTAAAGGATAAGTTGCTTTGAAAGAAATATTAAACAAAACCCTCTGTGCGATCTGCGATCACACTTTCTTACTTGTTTACATTGGTTCGGTATCGATTCGAGCTGTTTTAATTGTTTTGGATTCTGATTGATTTTAAGATGAGATTTAACTCTTGGATGTAAGATTTGGATTTACCCGATTTTTCAAAGTCCAGAATATTTTTCATATGAAAAAACATATGTTTGAAAATGTACATTTGAAAGAATATTTTTATAACAGCAAAAGTTTTCTATAGTTGTTATCAAGGCATTTGTATAACTTCTTTGCGTGTTAAAAATTCTTTTAGCACAGTGTTTTTTTTTTTTTCAAACATTTGGACATCTGGTAATAAGTGTACATTATAGAGTTCTTAAACAGCCTAGTAAAAATAACTGTTTTAAAATTATCGCAAAGAAAGTGAAACAAAGCGATTGTATGCATATACAATCGTTTTCTTTCATTTTCTTGTATGGCGTAAAAATGTGAAACTGCTTTATTCAACCAAAAATTGACAAAGTTCTCACTAATTACGGAATAATATGTTAGTGATTTTTTCATGAACGACATGTATACGAGTATGATGTAATGTAGCATTATGAATGTTTGGGAAAGATTAAAGAAACACAACATCGGTTCTAAAAATGCTTTACCGATCTCAGCGTACTTGTTCTACAGCATAATGAAAGACCACATACAAACTTCACACTAAAATAAATATAGTTTAAAAAAATCTAAAAAACACGCTTTTTAAGTATATCAAACTAAAAAGTGAAAAATAATTCGTACTATAAGCTGAAAACAAAAGTAGATGAAAAATACTATATTACTATAAAATCATTGTTATTATAAGAATCAATTAATAAGCAATAAATAAAATTATCGTGGAAAAAAAGCGTGGGGTGCTCCATCTACCTTGCTCCATCTATCATTTCTTAAGAAGCACCCCACGCTTTTTTTCCACGATAATTTTATTTATTGCTTATTAATTGATTCTTATAATAACAATGATTTTATAGTAATATAGTATTTTTCATCTATTTTTGTTTTCAGCTTATAGTACGAATTATTTTTCACTTTTTAGTTTGATATACATAAAAAGCGTGTTTTTTAGATTTTTTAAACTATATTTATTTTCCACTTTTTAGCGGTTTTTAGTTTTTTTAAACTATATTTATTTTTCACTTTTTAGTTTGATTACTTTAAAAGCGTGGTTTTTAGTTTTTTTAAACTGTATTTATTTTAAAATTTACAACGAAAGGACATCGATCCAAATCACTTTTTTTGGTCGACTCTGGTTAATTTAACCATGCATCTCGAATCCTATTAAGAATGTATAAAAAAAATTCTTCACATTATGAAAGACAACATTTTTTTGCCAGCTATAGCCAAATTTGGAGACATTCTTTCATTTGACACCAAATACGTGTTGTGGCTTTCGTAATCTTAATAGTCAATTTTTCGGCCAAATGTCGCCAATATTTTGTGAAATATTGCCAACTTATTGGTTGCTGCCATTTTCTCATGACCCTGACCCGTATTACCCAAAATGACCCACTAATCAAATTTGATCAAACATGTGACTTAGCTCAAAGGTCTCCAGGTAATCAAAAACAGTAGAATATAAAGTTGAACCAAAATCGTTTAAGCCGTTTCTTAGATAAAATTAGCTTGACAGCATTCATCAATAAAGCGAAATGGCCCACTAATATAATTTTGTTTAACTTGCGACTCTGCCCAATAGTCTTCTCGTGACAAAAGACGTTTCGTTACAAAATTTAGGTAAAGTTGATTGAATCGTTGTTATATATAATTAGAATAACCCTAACCCATTATGACCCAAAATGACCCATTAATTGAATTTTCTTGAGCATGTGTCCTGGTCCAATGGTTTTCTCTTGCCCGAGAATACCATAATACAAAATATAGTCAAAATGGTGAGAGACATTTTCTACATAAAATTAGCATGACCCATCAATGACCCACAAATGACCCTTATAATCAAAATCTCTCGAACATGTGATTTAGCCCATTAGTTTCCTCGTGTCTAAAAATTGTTACATACAAAATTTCGTTAAAAACGATCCAGCCGTTCTTAAAATATAAATAGCTTGACCCAGACCCTTTTTGACCCATTAATCGAAATTTCTCGAAAGTGTGACCTAGCCCAATAATTTTCTTGTGCCAAAAAAATGTTATATACAAAATTTCGTTAAAATCGATCCACCTGTTCTTTAGATGTAGCTTGACATGATTGATTATGGCCCATCATGACCCACAGATGATCATTATAGTCGAAATCTCTCAAACATGTGATTTAGCCCATTAGTTTCCTCGTGTCAAAAAACTGTTCATACAAAATTTCGTTATAATTGATCACGCCGTTCTTTAAATATAAATAGCTTGACCCAGACACTTAATGACCCAATATGACCCATTAAAATTTTTTCTCGAACATATAACCTAGCCCAATATTTTTCTCGTGCCCGAAAACTATAGAATGCAATTTTTAGTCAAAACTGCGTGAGAAAATCTTTAGATAAAAATAGCATGATCCACAATGACCCCAAAAATGACCCACTAACCGAATTTTCTTGAACATGTTACCTAACCCAATGGTATTCTTGTAATCCAAAACGATAAAATATAAAATTTGGTCAAAATCATTAGAGCCGTTTTTTAGATAAAAATGGCTTGACCCATAATGACCCAAAAATGACACTCTAATCGAAATTTTTCGAACATGTGACCCAGCCCGATAGTTTTCTCGTGCCAAAAAACTGTTACATACAAAATTTCGTTATAATCGATCACGCCGTTCTTTAAATATAAATAGCTTGACCCAGACCCTTAATGACCCAAAATGACCCATTAAAATTTTTTGTCGAACATGTAACCTAGCCCAATGATTTTTTCGTGCCCGAAAACCATAGAATGCAATTTTTAGTCAAAATTTCTTGAGAAAATCTTTAGATAATAGGGAAAATCTTTATATAATAAGGAGAGTTACAAACCCACAAACTCACATACAGGTGAAGTTAATAATAAAATAAATAATAAAATAATAAAATAAAAGCGTGTTAAAATAGCATTAATTAGAGTTACTTCAATGGACGACAAACGACATGCTCTTTATATCCCGAACTTACCATCTTATGATTAGCATTTGTTTGGATTTTATAGAAAAATTATCTTAATATGATATTCTTTCTAATTTTATTATGGTGTAAAGGAATATTTGTGCAATTGGCTTTACACAAGTCCTAAATTCCTAGCCTGTTGAACATTCATACATGTTAAAGAAAATTATCAAGAAAAATAACATTGGTGTAATTTTGGTAAAAAATGCTTATTTTTTTTTCTAGTTTGCATTTCATTCACTCTCGTAGATGAAAAAACCTTAGACTACTTTTTCATAATTATATTAAAAACTAGCTGATCCGCCCGGCGTTGCCCGGGTCAGTATTAACAGTGTTAAACGAACTTGAAAATTGTATGATTATCATTATCATTATTTATGATTAGCATTAACTCGAAACAAGCAGAAATGCATTGTCTGAAATACGTGGCCACTGACTGTGTGAATAATCGGTTAAAAATAAATAAATAAATAAATAAATAAATAAATATTAAGCTCTAAAAATACTCAAAATGAGCAATGAGAAACGCGGGAGGGAATATGTATCCAACGATTGCGTGATTTTCGTGTTAAAGTGTTGATATTTACCCGTAAAAATTACTGTTAAGTCACGTAACTATTTTTTTTTCACTTAGAAATCCCAAGTGAAATATTTTGAAGTTCAAACTAATTATATCACTCTTAAATCCGACTATACCATGAATGAAATCGATACTCGATGGTAGCTAAAAGGTTGGTATATTACACTGGTGGACAAAATTAAGAGATGGTAGGCATTTTCCCAAATATCTCGAGAAATACTGGATAAAAATAAATGAAAACTGGTATGGATATAACTTATAGTATGACAATAATATGTGCAGAGCAAAAATTAAAGTGCCATTCATTAACAAGAGTTATTGGCAACAGTCCAATGTGGATTGAAATTCATGATGAAAGATGTCAATGAAAGTGAGTCTTGTATGGGGTGTGGTCGCCTCTAGTAGGGTGTGTGGTCCCCTCTGACAGATAGACAGTATGCACAATGAGTATGCATGCTGTTAATAAGAGAGTTAAGGCTTGCTTGTGGAAGACTCTCCCACTCTTCCAACAGAGCAGTTTTTAACTCCGGAATGGTTCTGGGTGGGGGTTGGCATCTCGCAATAGCCCTTCCAAGAGCATCCCAAGCATGTTCAATGGGGTTAAGGTCAGGAGATTTGGCTGGCCAATCCATTCGATGAATATCCTCGCTTTCCAGATACTCTTTAACCAGGAGAGCCCTATGTGGTCGGGCATTGTCATCCTTAAAAACGAATTCAGGACCAACAGCACCCCTGAAAAGAAGCACGTAGGATTGTAGGATCTCCTGCCTGTACCTCTTGGCATTCACGGAACCAGTGTCAAACACATGGAGCGGTGTGCGAGTATCTTGCATGACCCTGCCCAAACCGCATATTTCAGATGTGTATATTGCTGGGACGATTACTGTTTCTAAACCAATAGGAAAGCGTCATTATCACGGTCAAGTACACGCCCACACAGTTTGATTGACAGGAACTCGTGGACAATTGACGGTGCTAATTATAACGATAATCTGTTGCGGATGAAAGTGAGCTGACTGGCTGAATGGTTAGAGCGTCTAGCTTGAAACCGGAGGATATGGGTTCGAGTCCATCGCGGGCCGAGAGTCCGTTGGTGAAATTTTTTTTTTTTAATTATTGGAGGCTGTCTTTTATTAATAAATAAGACATTTAAAAAAAATATTTCAAACCCTTTTAATATTCTAAATATCGTTCCAAAATGATTTATATATATATTAAACAAATGGGAAAAAAAGTATTCTGCGAAAATATCCGTATAAGCAAAATTCTTACTTTAATTTTTATTTATTTATTTATTTATTTATTTCAGGATCAGAGGAAGTATAATTTCTAATTGAAGTAAATAAAATTCAGTCATTTTGAAAAAAAAAATTCTTTCGTACCTTTAATTTTTAATTACCGAGTACAAATTCAAACAATCCGAGTACAAATAAATAATAAACACACACGATCAATTGTCCACGAGTTCCTGTCAATCAAACTGTGTGGGCGTGTACTTGACCGTGATAATGACGGTCTCTTATTGGTTTAGAAACAGTAATCGTCCCAGCAATATACACATCTGAAATATGCGCCCAAACTATCAGTCCTTCACCAGCATAATGGCCCCTATTCATGATGTTACTGGGATGGTATCGGGTCCCAGGTTCTCTCCATATGAATATTCGACTAGAATCAGATTGAAGACTGAATCTGGAGTCATATGCGAACAGAACATTAGCCCATTGGAGCTGTGTCCAGTGCTGATGCTGTCTGCACCATTGTGCACTCTCTCTTTTATGGAAAGGAGTGAGTGGGATGCAAATGGCGGGCTTCCTGGCATACAACCCTCTTTCACCGAGCCTCCTGGCAACATTCATCCTTGAAACTAATGTTCCTGTGGCAACAGCAAGGTCCCTAGACAGTTGTGTCGCTGTAGACGTCCGTTGAGGAGTATCTGGAAAGCGAGGATATTCATCGAATGGATTGGTCAGCCAAATCTCCTGACCTTAACCCCATTGAACATGCTTGGAATGCTCTTGGAAGGGCTATTGCGAGATGCCAACCCCCACCCAGAACCATTCCGGAGTTAAAAAATTGCTCTGGTGGAAGAGCGGGAGAGTCTTCCACAAGCAATCCTTAACTCTCTTATTAACAGCATGCATACTCGTTGTGCATACTGTCTATCTGTCAGAAGTGACCACACACCCTACTAGAGGCGACCACACACCATACAAGCCTCACTTTCATTGCCATCTTTCATCATGAATTTCAGTCCACATTGGACTGTTGCCAATAACTCTTGCCAATGAATGGCACTTTAACTTTTGCTTTGCACATATTATTGTCATACTATAAGTTATATCCATACCAATTTTCATTTATTTTTATCCAGTATTTCTCGAGATATTTGGGAAAATGCCTTCCATCTCTTAATTTTGTCCACCAGTGTAGTATTATAATTTCAGAGCCATTTAACAAAAGTAAGTGTTATTTTTAATCAAATCATGCGTAATGATCACTATGTGGATAAATTCCTAACCGCAAACTTTTGTACCGTAACCATAACCTGCCTGTAACCTAACTGCGTACAGTACAGACTTAACAGTACACTACGGTAAATTAAATATAACATGAATTTAACCTAGCCTTCACTTTATTGTAACCTATCCTTATTCTAACCGTAACATAAATGCAATTTAACTTTAACCCAACTTAACCGTGACCTAACTGTAAATTAAACATAAACGGAATATTAAACATAATCAAAGACTTACCGTAATGTAATTGCAACTTAAATGTTATCTAACCATATATTGGGTTAATGTCCATGGAAATTATTTTGTCTTGTTTGGATCTGGTTATGATTCATTAGAATATTTTCGTCGGGTTCAGATTTCGTTCGATTTAGATTTTAGGAATTTTTTTATGTTCGGTTCGGATTTATGTCTATGGAAATTATTTTGCCTTGCGCGTATCCAGTTATGGTTCTGTGGAATATTTTTGTCGGGAACAGATTTGGTTCAATTCAGATTTTGGCTTTTTCTTCAAATGGAATTTTTGGGTTCGGTTTTTCTTGCGTGTTCACGGAAATTAATCTGTTTTATTCGAATAAGAATATGCTTTACTGGAAAATTTTTTTTCAAGTTCAGATTTGTTCAGTTCAGATTTCGTGATTTTTTTCAAAGACATTTTTTAGGTTCAGATTCGGTTCATGTGCATGGAAATTTTTTGTCTTATACGGATCCGGTTACGATTCTTTGGAATATTTTTTAACAGATTCAGATAAGGTTCGATTCAATCTTCCGATATTTTTTCAAATAGAATTTTTAGGTTCGGATGTCGTTGATGTCCACGGAAATTATTTTGTCATTCTCAAATCCAGTTATGATTTTTTCAAATATTTTGGTCGGATTCAGATGTGGTTTGGGTCAAATTTCAGGTTTTTTTTTCAATTCGAATTGTTTAGGATCGAGTCGGGTTTATGTCGATGGAAACTATTTCGTCTTGGTTGGATTGGGTTATAGTTATTTTGAATATTTTTGTCGGGTTCAGATTTGGTTCAATTCAGATTTCGGGTTTTTCTTCAAATATAACTGCTGGATTCGGGTCTTCTTACGTGTTCACGGAAATTAGTCTGTCTTGTTCGAATAAGGACATGCTTCACTGGAATATTTTTGCCAAGTTCAGATTTCGTGATTTTTTCAAAGAAATTTTTTGGGTTCAGATTGGATTCATGTCCATGGAAATATTTCGTCTTGTTTGGATCCGGTCGCGTTTCTTTGAAATAGTTTTGTTAGATTCAGATTTGGTTCGATTCAAATTTCAAGTATTTTTTCGAATGGAAGTTTTAGTTTCGTATCGGGTTCATGTCCACAGAAATTATTTTGCCTTACTCGAATCCAGTTATGGTTCTTTCGAATATTTTGGTCAGATTTAGATGTGGTCCGGGTCAAAGTTCAGGATTTTTCAAATGGAATTTTTTAGGTTTGAGTCGGGTTTATGACCACGGAATGTATTTTCTCTTGCTGCGATCGGGTTGTAGTTTTCTGGAATATTTTTGTCGGTTTCAGATTTCGTTCGGGTCATATTTCGGGGTTTTTTTAAAGACAATATTTAGGTTCGGGTGAGTTTCATGCCCACGAAAATTAATTTTCCTTGTTTTGATCGGTTATGCTTCATTTGAACATTTTTGCGGGATTCAGATTTGGTTCGGGTCAGTTATCAAATCCATAGTTTTTTTTCAAAGAGAATTTTTAAAACAGGGTCGGGTTTATACCCATTTGCTACTATTCTTTTTATGGCTATTTCTGATAAATAATTTACTTTGCTATTTGATAATTTATTATGATGTATGAATCGTTTACGGATTTAAATAATTGTACCCCAAGCATCTATTTTATTTTTGTTTAAAAAAAAATTAAAGCCATATTGCAATTTTAAATTGAATAAAACACATTTAAATTTAATCAATGATTAAAAAATAAACTCCTAGAAAAGTGTTGTGCATTTTTTTTTACTGCAACACAGCTAATGACTCATACATTCTAATGTTCAAAATGCCAAAAATCTGCGTACAACCACACAGTAAAATGAAATTAATAGAGTGGCAGTATAATGTCTTGGGGTGAAGCTAAAAATGTACTCTAAAATCCGCTACATTAAGTCTAATTAAGCACCAACAAAACCATGTGCTTTGACACTTCGATCAATTCAAACTGGTTTAAACCCGTATTTCTTTGCTTTTATTTTTTACCTTCTAAACTGTTATTGATTAGATGACAAAAATTTCTTTTAAAAATAACGTTTTGTGTTATTATTGGTTGTAATACACGATCGGAATGCATAAAAGATACAAATAGATCAATCATAGGCAAGAATTATTTGACAATTTTTATCGTGTGACTTTGAAATATCAATATAGAAGCATCATTTATGATTTTGCTTGAAAAGTTAACATTCTTTCGTTAATGTCTTAAAATCGTCTGCACTCTGAAATCAAGATTTTAGATTAATATTTGTTATTTAAGTTTTCATGCATGATTTTAAAAGAATGTTTTCATCAATATATTTATTGACATGGACTTATTAATATGTTGTTAAATCATCTAAGTTATAAAGTATTAAGATGTTCTGAAAAAAAAGAAAACTTTTAGTAATACAATTTTTAGTTCAAATCAAAGGTTTTCAATATTTTATTTCATTTTATGTTTACATTTAATTATTTCTAATTTTCCAGTTTCAATTATCTTAAAAGCAAACATTTATTTTAATAAATAATATAATAGAAAAAAAAAAACATTTTAATAAGTTACTATTTCTTCGTAAAATATGCTTCAGCTGTAATTCATTTCTTTCAATTCGCCTTATTAATACGAAATTCCTTCCTCGTGCTTTTGTTTGAGACATTAAAATTTCAGCGATAAATGGTTTCATATTGCAAACCTTTTTTTCGGATTACTTCACCTCCACCTACCTTTTTCCTCCATGGCGTACAGCAGCTGTGATAAAAAAAAAAAAAAATCCTCATTTAAACTGACAGTTTGCCAGTCTATAAATTTTAAAGGTCTGTCCCAGCTTTTTTAATTATTTCTTCGAAAATTTTATGCAACCAACCAACAATAAGAAAATGAAAGGAAAAAAAAGCGAAAAATTGATTTTTTATGAGAGTGAGCTTTGGAATTTAATTAATAACTCAGTTAATAAATAGAATTTTGAAATTATGAGCTTCAGGTGCATCAGGAGAGATACTGGGCTACTCTCATAAAAATGTTGAGCTTCGTACGTCCCATAGATTTTGCTAGCCATCGCAGACACACAGACAGACAGACACACACACACAGACAGACAGACAGTTTTTTTTCTTTTATTAGTATAAGATGGGATTAAGTTATTTTTTTCCGGGATTCGGGACGAGGTCGAATTGAAGTTTGTGGGAATCGTGTATATGGCAATTATTTTGACGACTCAACCTGGGTTTCAGGTTGACATCAAATAGAATTTTTGAGTTTTTGTCTATTGCTATGTAAGCCATCACACTGTAAAAAAAATCTGTAGTACTACTAGAAAATCTCTAGGCAACTGGGATTCCATAAACTTTTCTAGTAACCAATACAGCTTTTTCTCAAGTAGCACTACTGCATTAAACTTAGTAAACAGCACAAATACTTTCTTAGTGAGCGTACTAAGAAATAATTAGTAGACATTACAGATACTTCTCTTGTACCTTCACTAAGAAATGGTTAGTAGTATTACAGATATTACTCTTGTATCTTCACTAAAAAATTCTTAGTAGTCGTTACAGGTCCTTTTTAAGTATGTTTACCAATAAATGGTTAGTAGTTTTACTGATACTTCTCTTGTATCACTACTAAGAAATTCTTAGTAGCCATTACAGGTATTTATTTAGTATATGGTTAGTAATATTACTAACCATTTCTTAGTGAAGGTATAAGAGAAGTATCTGTAATACTATTAACGATCTCTTAGTATGTTCACCAAGGAAATCTGTGTGCTGTTTACTAAGTTTAATGCAGTAGTGTTACTTAAGAAGAAACTGTATAGGTTACTAGAAAAGTTTATAGAATCCCAGTTGCCTAGAAATTTTCTAGTAGTACTGCAGATGTTTATTAAAAAATGGTTAGTACTAATATAGATACTTCTTTTGTATCTTAAAAAAGAAATTGTTAGCAGCAGTTACAGGTCTTTTTTAGCATGTATATTGTGAAAGCTTTAATAGAATTACAAAAACTAGCAATGTTACATCTACTTTTCTCATAATTTAACACTAGAATTTTAAAGACGCAAGCTAATACCAGTTTGGGAAATTTGAAAGAATAAGAAATATCTAATAATTATTAAGCCAAATACTCTGCAACAATTTTCTGTATGCCTTTCATATTTTATGCTACAAAATTTGATACATGATTTCAACTTTTCTTTTTTCATTAAATATAGAGGCACACTTTAATGTAACTTCCATGTTTTTTTTTCCCTGTTAAATTTTTAATATAAAGATTTCAATCTATAAGTGCATCTATATTTAGTATACAAATATTGCAATGTTAATAATTATATTTAAACTAAATTAGGTTTGTAGAATATAAATTAAAAAAATATTTCACTTACTATATTCCATATTCTTTTTAACTGCTCTAAGTAGCATTTTCAATGTAACTGCATATTATTTTTATAAATAACCGATTACTACTACTCTGCCCTTGTAAATTCCGTAACACTTTTTAGTTATTTATAATTTCTTTAATGGTTGTTTATATATAAATGTTTGTAATAAATACATATTTCACAAATAATTTTCTTTGATTTAAATATGTATCTTGTTTTATTATGATATGTAGACTTGAAATAAAATTTTCCTTTTGATATTGTCTTTATTTTATTTATTTATTTTATTTTTTTTGGACTTAAGGTTACAATTTCTGTCAAAAACCTCATTTCTAAGAAATCACTAATGCATATACTTAGTTATTAGCTTCAAATAATTTTACTTGGTGCAAAATTACTTAAGTTCTTTGAAATTTATGCAATAAATTAGTTTTTCTTTTAAATTCAAAACAATGCTATGTTATATAAGTTATATGTTGACGTTCACTCCAGAAACAAAAAGGGAATGATGCTATTCACTAAAAAAGGCACTACTGCAGCAGAAAAAGGCACTTTTGGGAGGGGAAAAAAAAAAAAGATGTTATTGCTTTTGGAAGGAGGGGAAAAAAAGTCTGAAAATATGTAATTTTAAAGTATGATAAATTAAGTAACATTAATTTCAAATGATTTTATAATATAAAAATAAAAAATACAATTAAATTAAAATATGATTGAATAGTTTCATGTTCTTATTCATAAAGAAATGAAAAAAAATTGGGGCACACAAATTTAGAAATAAATATACAGAAATATTTTATTAAAAATCTCAGGGTAAAACTAGTAGTGCATTTTACTACTTTTAAAAAAGGCAGGGTGCATTTTGTAAATTTGAAAAGGGGCAGGGTGATGCGCTCTTCAAAAATGGCCTAGACTGAGAGCAAAGCTGACACATATAGGCAGTGGCAAGAATTCATTTCTCTTTTTTCTCAAATTTAATAACTTCTAACTATAAACAGGGATGAGATTGACAAAAAGTAAAAAATCTGAAATCTGCACGAACGACATATAGCAATAATGTTTATGAATTTCCAGCGGAATAAATATTATAGTTGCTATTGAAATTTATATATTACATACAATTTAGCTTTAAGCAAATTAAAAAGAAACTGTTAGGTAGAATTAGGCAGAAATTATTTACTTATTGCAGTGAAAAGTCTATTTTACAAGATACAGAACACTAATAAAACCAGTGACATGTATTATTTCTTAAAAAATTGAAGAAAAGTCTGAATTTCAGGTTAAAGTCTGAAGAATCTCATCCGTGCATAAAATAAAGCTAACAATGCACTAAGTTATTTGAAAACTATTTCAAATTATTGAGTTTTCAAGATTTTTAAAATAATTTTATAGCACAACTCTTTAAAAACAAATAAAAATACTTACTCTATTAGACTTATTTTAAATAACAGGGCTGCCACAGTGAAGCAATTTTCTAAATTTTGCTTATGTTCTTTTTATTTATTTTTTTTGAACAATAATAATATACAATTATTTTTAAGTAGTGGTAAGAAAAAAAAATAGTTGTCAATGTCGGCCCATCATTAGCTGAAATAAAAAGTCACATATACAATAAAAAAGCAACACAATTCAGTTGGTTTGCAATGTACTCTTCATTTATTGAAAGTACAAATTATATATATTAAAAAGATATATATGGCTAATTTTCAATAACAATACATTTTACAAAGTTTTCTGCAGACAGTGTTCGGAGGCTGCTAAACATTGCCTGCTCTTTGGGGAAAGGAAGTAGCCACTTATACATACATTTAATGCATCAAAATCCACAATCTTGGTATACTTTGTATGAAGGTAACAATAAAATGGGAATTGGTCCAAACTTCAGATTAATCTTTCTACCTGTTTTGATAACGAAAGAATGAAATTTTTCAGAGATAAAATTGATACTAGTGCAAACACAAGAAAATTACACTGAAGTATGCAAAAACATAATAAACAAAATAATGAAATTGAAACTGTTACTTCTGTTTCCACTGCTCAAACAAAGAAAAAAACTTTTTTATTTTGGCATAAATTTAAGGTTTTATGAGCTTAATAATGTAATTTTTTTCAATTAGCATGTGTTCTGCAAATCTGAAAAATCTGACAAATTTAAAAAAAATAAAAACCAAAATGCTGTTATTTAAAAGCATTTTTTGGTACTATGTGTTGAGGGAAGCACACATTTTATTGTTTGTTTTTAAATTTGATAATTATAATTTCCAAGAAATTATTTTACAATTTTTGTTTGAGATCTGATTTTGCAGACTCTTAGAAAAAGGAGAAATTTATACTGTAAAAATTAACTTCTGGTATAACTAGAAATAACTTTGGAGAGGAGGGAAGGATTTTGGTATTAAAATTATTTTTACTACAAAGCATGGATGCAACTTTGAAATTTGGCTAAGGCTGAAATTATTCTGAATCCCCCCCCTATCCCCCAATGAATGCGCACACATACACTTGCTTCAAAGCATCACTTAAACAAAATTCAACACGTTGAAAATTATGTGCAATAAAATACAATTATGTTGAAACAAAAAAAAAGTGCATGTGAAACATTTATATCCATGTCAACAGTATTTGAAAAGTTTAATTTAGACAGGGTAATGCTAAAAACAATAAAGTTGACAGCTATGACACACAAAATCAAAGGGAATTCTGAGTTGAAATTTTTCGTATGAAAGTCACAGCAAATTTTCTGAAAGGTTACAGTCAGACTTGTATAAAACCGAAAACTTCCTGCGCACATATTCGGTCAAAAACTTTCTGCAAATTAATTTCATGTTAGGTGTAATTCGCGTTTTTTGTGTGATTAATGGTCGTAATTCGCGTTTTTTATAAAGGTAATTTGCATTTTTGCACAATTTATGAACATAATTCGCATTTTTTATGCAACGCATGAACGTAATTCACATTTGGTATGCGATTTATGGACGTAATTTGTTATTTTCATGTCATTCACAGATGCAATTTGCATTTTTGAGCTTTCTGCCAACTAAATTCGCATGTTTGAGCGATTTATGGATGTAATTCGCGTTTTTTATGCGATTTATGGACGTAATTCACATTTTTTACATGATTTATGAATGTAATTTGCGTTCTTTGAGAAATTTATGGACATAATTCATGTTTTTTATGAGATTCATGAATGTGATTTGCGTTTGTTACTCGATTTATGGGCGTAATTCTCTATTTTTATGAGATTCATGCCTCACGGACGTAATTTGTGCTTTTTGATCTTTCTGCCGATGAAATTCCTGTTTTTTGAACGATTTATGGACGTAATTCGCATTTTTTATGCAATTCATGAACGCAATTCACAGTTTTAATGCAATTTAGGAATGCAATTCACGTTTCTTTACACGATTCATAAACGTAATTCATGTTTTTATGCAGGTTATGAATGTAATTCGTGTTTTTTTTACACGATTCATGGATGTAATTCTCGTTTGAGAGATTCATGGGTGTAATTCGTGTTTTTATGCTATTCATGCACGAAATTAGTGTTTTTTACAAAACCTATGCACGAAAATTCGCGTTTTATACGCGATTCATGTATGGAATCTACGCTTTTAGTGCAGTCTTTGGACGAAATTTGCATTTTGACACAGCTTTTGAACGAAATTCACGTTTTTTGTGCGGTATTTTGTCCTTTTTTTTCATGATTCTTTGTTCAAATGCACTTTTTTATGCCATTCTTTGTCAAAATGCAATTTTTTTATGCTATTCTTTGTCGAAATGCATGTTTTTTACGCGATTCTTTGTTGAAATTCACGACTTTTTCGAGGTCTCTTGACAACATTCTTGTTAACAGTAAAAAATTCGTTCATAAAATTGAGGGAATATTTTTTTTGGCTCTAAAATTTATAAAATAAAAATTGTTTCTTTCTTAAAATTTTCTGCACACGGCGTGTGTCTGTATTATATAACTCTGGTTACAGTTTAGGAAAGGGGGTGGATACTTACCCGTCACTAACTATATGCTTTTTTCCTATAATCTTTTAACGAAATTTGCGATCTTTTGACAAAATGTGCCTCTTTTTTGAGAGTTGTCAAAAATTGCGTATATTTTGCGATAGATTGTAGAAATTTTCATCTTTTATGCGATTTTTTGATATATATATTTTTTACTATAGATATTTTTTTTTTAGTTTTTTTCACTGAAATTAGGAGTTTTTTCCATGATTTTTTGATGAAATTTGCATATTTTAAGATTTTTTTTATGAGAATCGAATTTTTCTGCTTTTTTTGACGAAATTCTCTGCAATCTGACGACAATCGAATTTTTCTGCAATCCTTTGATGGAACTAATTTCATGATACATTGACAGACACCACATTGCTTTGGCAATCCTTTAATGGAAATAACGTCTTTTTTGCAATCCTTTCATTAAAATAGCGTCTTTTTCATGATCCTACGGCAGAAATTGCATATTTTTTTTTTAATTTTTTGACGAAATTCAGTTTTTTCCCACATTTTTTGACAAAAATCGTGGAATTATTTTTATGATCCTTTAACAAAAATAGTCTTCTTCTGTGATTCTTTGATGGAGATCGCATATTTACACTATTCTTAACCTAAATGGTCATAAAGTGAGGTTTTTTTCAGACCTAGATTCTTTACATTTTATGCAAATTGTGAGAAATCTAAATATGGTTTCTTTTTTCTTTTCCCTCAAAAAAATTTTCCTTCCTGCTTACATCCATGGGAATTTTCAAAAAACTGAATTCTGTCCTGTGGACAAAAAACTTGCACCCATGCTACAAAGTAACAAATAGAAAAGTATTTTAATTTTTATATTTGTAGATGCATGTTTTTTAAAATTCAATTAGAGATTCCTATTGCAGGGTTGGGAAAATATATACATATATATTTAAGGGGGAAAAATGGTTTATATAGTTTAAGCAGTTGATTTTTAAATTTCATTTCCAATTGCATATCTGTTGATAAAATAAACGTTTTTGAATATTATGTAAGGATATTATGTATAACATTTTAAAATACTTAAATAGATGCAGTCAACTATGTTTAGAATTGAAATCATTTCTAATTTGAACATTATTGATAAAAGCTATATTTTATGTTCAAAGCATAATTTGCTCTACACAGTGTAACATTGATACCCAGACTTGTATAAAACCAAAAACTTTCTGCGTACGTAATATTGGGTCAAAAACATTCTGTAAATAAATTTAATGTTGGGTGTAATTCGCATTTTTTGTGCATTTCATGGTCGTGATTTGCGTTTATGCGATTTATGAATGTAATTTGCATTTTTCGATGAAATCCGAGTATTTTATACAATTTTTTGACGAAATTCGCATCTTTTTCGCAATCCTTTTGACAAAAATTGCATTTTCTCTGCAATCATTTGATGAAAATAGTGGGTTTTTTGCAATCATTTCACGAAAATCGCGTTTTTTTTCTTGATCTTTTGGCAAAATTTGAGTCTTTTCCACGATCCTTCGATTAAATTCACATCTTTATTGCGAAACAAAAAGTATACTTTAACTGAAATCGTGTTTTTTCACGATGTTTTGGCAAAATTCGCATCTTTTTCACGATCCTTTGACAAAAATCGCGTTTTTCCTGCAATCATTTGATGAAAATCATGGAATTTTTTGCGATCATTTGACGGAAATCTCCTCTTTTTGTTAATTCTTTGACAATATTCGCGTCTTTTCCACGATCTTTTGACAAAATTCACGTCTTTTCCACGATCCTTTAATTAAATTCACGTGATTTCGCACTTTTTTGCAATCCTTTGAGAAAAATTACATTTATTTAGTATTCTTTGACTGGAAATAGCATCTTTTTCACGATTCTTCGACAGGAATTGTGTTTTTTCTGCAACTTTTTGACAGAAAACGCGATCATTTGACAGAGACCACGTCTATATCGCATTCTCTGACCGAGATGACGTCTTTTCCGCAATCTTTTAACAGGAATTTAGTTTTCTTCACAAGCTTTTGATAAAAATCGTGCCTTTTTTCGCAATTCTTCGACATTAGTGTTTTTCGCGATCTTTCGACAGAAATAGCGTGTTTTTTCGCGATCCTTCAACAGAAATACCATGTTTTTCGCGATCCTTCGACAAGAATCGCATTTTTCCCCGCAAGCTTTCGACGGCAAACGTGTTTTTTTGCAGTCCTTTGACAAAAATAGCACTTTTTTCTGCGATCATTTCACGAAAATCATGTTTTTTTCTGCGATCCTTTGATGAAAAGCGCGTATTTTTCACTATCTGCTTCCATCCTGAGATTTTTCTGTCTTGTTTCCTCCCCGGGAATTTTTAAGAGACAGAATTCCATCTCAGGACGGAAAAACTTGCACCCATGATTATATAAGTAATATAACAATATAACATTTTAAAATACTCAAATAGTTGCAGTTGCAGTCAACTATGTTGAGAATTGAAATCATTTCTAATTTAAACATTATTGATAACAGCTATATCTTATGTTCAATCTTATTTGCCCTACACGGTGTAACATTGATACCTGGAAAATCTTATTAAGAAACTTTTGATTAACAATTTAATAATACATATTTGATACAATTCACAATGAATATATATTATTCTGAGATTATTTTTAATATACAAAAACTTCTGGTTATTTTGTTTCTTGACATCTAAATTGAAAGATTTTCTGGAATAGGGAAGATTATCTTTAAAGAATTTAAGAGTATTAAGTATGAAATTGAATCTTAATCTTTTCTGTTACGTGCTGAATCTAATGGTAAAAAAATGTTGATTTGACATTTGGAATTAAATTCTTTGAAGATAATATTCCCTCAATCCAGAAAATTTTACAACTTGACAGAAACCTTAAAGAATATATAATAGACTGCCTCAAATCCACAAATTCCTGAAATCTGCACATTACAGATGTAAATAATGAAACTTTCAATTTAGATGTCATGGCAAATTTCAGAATTCTTTACTTTTATAACATTCTGTATGTATTTTAATATGTAATTCTAAATATTATCAATATGACAAAACTCATAGTTTTTCAAGGATTTTTTTTTTTTTTTTACTTTTTTAGAAAATAAAGATATTGCTGATGTTATTGATAAATATTTGGTAAAATGATTTTAATTGTGTATTAATCTAGTTTTAATTATTAACGCTGGTTAAACCTGAAATAAAACTTTCTTACTTTATGAGTTTGATGCGATTTAATAGGGTATGTTTAAAAATATAGTTTCATTAATTAAAGGAAAATGCACCTATCTTTACTATGCATATTTAATTAACCCTTACTTTTAATAATCTAATCATTTTTTGATTTCTGGTACAGCTCTATTTTTAACTACTCTTCAGTCAGCACATTTTAAAAAGAAAATATAGACAAAATTTATTCAAAACAATGAAGATGAAAAATTCTATAATGTTTTAATGATTTTTCTTTTTTTTAAGCTGTACACCTAAATATAATCCTTAAGTATTTATAAAAATAAAACCAGTTAGAAATAATTCTTTAGTTGAGGGAGGAAATTGAGTTTGGGAGAAAATTTTACAAAAATATTTAAAAAAATTGGGCACTACTTGGTTATCCAGGCCACAAATTTCACCAAATTATACAAATCACCAAACTAATAGCAAAATTATACAGGGCTTGAAAATTCTAAAAATTGTAAGGTTCCCAACTGGGAACCTACGTGAAAAGTGTAGGTTCCCAGACGAAAAGTGTAAGTTCCCGGAAATTTTGTGTGAGTACTTTAACAAAATTTGCCGTTTTTTTCGTGATTTTTTGACAAAACCTGCTGTTTCATCGCGATGTTTTAACGAAACTTGGTGTTTTTTCACGATATTTTAACAAAACTTGCCATTTTATCACGATATTTTAACAAATCCTGTCGTTTAAAAAAAAAATGCCGTTAAAAAAAAAAAATGAAATTTGCGTTGTTTTGCACGATCTTTTGACGAGTTTTAGACCATTTTTGCGATTTTTTTGTCAAAATTTGTTGTTTTTCATGATTTTTTAACGAAATTTGTTGTTTTTCGTGATTTTTTGAGGAAATCTGATGTTTTATCGCAATATTTTAACAAAAGCTGTCTTTCTTTTTTTTTTAACATGAAAGTTGACGTTTTTGCAATTTTTTTAAATGGATTTTGCGTTTTCTGCGCGTTTTTTTTTTTCTTTTTAGACGAAATCAGTTTTTTTCTTAAAGAAATTTGTCGTTTTTTCTCAAATTTTTGACGAAATCTGACGCGTTATCTCGATGTTTTAATGAAACATGCCGTTTTATCGCGATGTTTTTAACAAAACCTGTCGTTTTATTGCGATGTTTTAACAAAACCTGCCGTTTCATGCAATGTTTTAACAAAATCTGTCGTTTTATCACGATGTTTTAACGAAACCTGTCGTTTATCAAGATTTTTTTTTAACGAAATTTGCCGGATTTTGCGATCTTTTCCGGTAATATTTTGACGACATTATGCATCCCATGGGCCGCTTAAGAGCTATTTTTTTGCGTAATTTTTGCATTATAATGCGTCCGCAGCGTCGCTGGCAGACACGGCGAAAAGTTAGGTTCCTGGCCGGGAACCTGATTGTAAAAATATATGTTCCCAGAAAAGGATTTCTGGGTTCCCTGGGAACGCTATTTTTCGAGCCCTGTTATATGAGGAGCCCAGAAGCTAAGGGGTACAAGTGACAAAATTTAGATTTCGAGTAAATTGAGTTCAAAGTTAAACATCTATTGTAATTCAACGAATTGAGCTATGATACTTTTGCTTACTTCTTAGTGATCTTTGAACTCTTATTTCAATAACTGTTTAAAAAAAAGTAGAATACAATTTTTCTTTTTACTTATAACTAAGCATTGTTTATCATCATTCGGCACTTGTACCCCTTGGCTTCCAAGCAATAATGAAAAGTGCTTGGAAACTAAAAGGTACAAGTGCCGAATGAGCACAAGAAATGAAAAATTATGAAATAAAAAATTGTATTTATGAAAAATTTAAGAACAATGTTCATACAAATAAATGAAAGGACAAAATTTTGTTTTAATATAAATTCTAAAAAAGGAAAAATTATGAAATATAAAATGAATTTACAAAATAAATAAATAAATAAATAAATAAATAAATATGAACAATGTTGATATAAATGAATGAAAGAAATTTTTTTGTTCTAATGTAAGTTTTAAAATTTTATTTAAAATTTTGAAACATTAAAATTATATATTTTTGAACACTTTCCAACAAGTTGAAAAGTGAATATGATTTTAATTTGTCTGTACGTTTGTCCGTGCCCTAACTCTCCTAAATATATTCAGATTGCCCATAATTTTTTTGGATTTATTCATGTTTACCTCAACACAAACCTATTGCAAAAGAAGTTTCTAACACGATTAGTTTATTTACAGGGACAATCAAAAGTTTTCCATTACATTACAGTTTATGGGAAAAACCATTTTAAATGAATTTGAAAGATGTTACACCTTGTCACATATTAAAAGTTATATGTATTTATGAATTGCACTAAAAGAAACATTTGATAAAATCTAAGGTGGAAAGAATAGTTATTTATTTACAGGACCATACAAAAGATTTACATTACCCAGACATAGGTTTCTTAGATTAGACCAGACTCCCCTAGGTTTAAAAAAGGGCAGGGCGCTACTGTCCAAGAAAGGGCACTTTTTACATTCTTCAGGGCACTTTTTTGATTTTTAAGGGCACTTTTATAGAGTTTAATTTAGAATCTAGTGGTTGAAAAAAATGGAAAAACAGAAATTTCATCAAAACAATCAGGATGAAAACCCAAAAAGTTTGCCAAAATAAATAAATAAATAAATAGATAAAAGAAAACTTTTGCTAAATAAAGGTTTTTTTTTTTTTTTTTTTTTTTTTTTTTTGCATTGTTTAATGAATGGGTGCTTTCAGGATTCTTATTTAGAAAGATTTGGACAGTCAAAAATGAATTGTGAACAAAATCGTGAGAAAGGGGGCGGGTCGCCCTGGGCTCCGAAATTTAAGGGATGCCAAATCTATACTAGAAACGTCATTTTTGGGCTGTCGCAAAAAAAAGTTGGAAGGGGGGGGGCGTCAAATACTATTTATGCCACGGCTGCAATTTTCTCTTCGCACGCCCTTGATTGTGCAGCAGGAAAATCTGCTTTTGGAGCAATAAAAACACAAATTTGAAGCAGTAAAATAATTATTTTAGAACAGAATAATTCACTTCTGTGATAACTTTTTTTTTTTTTTTAAACCTGCCTTTTTTGGGGAGGGGGGGATATTTTGATAAATTTTGCATTTTTTGCGAATTTTTGGCAAAATTTGTTGTTTTACGTGTACTTTTTGACAGAGTTTCCCGTTTTATTGCATTTTTTTTTAAATGTGCCGTTTTTTGTTAATCATGTGACAAAATTTTCCATTTTATCGGGATATTTGGAAGAAATTAGTCGTTTTTTACGATCTTTTGAGGAAATCTGCCTTTTTTTCAGGATATTGTGACGAAATTAGGCTATTTTTTGCGAATCTTGCCGGAAATTAGTCGTTATTTCGCGATTACGTAATGAAAGTTGTCGTTTTTACGCGATTTTTTGACAAAATTACATGTGCCACAGGACGCGTAAGAGATTCTTTTTTTGCGTCCCGTCGCAAATTTTTTGCGTAATTTACACGCTATAGAGCGTTCACATCATCGCTGGTCGCTGGAAGCCTTTTTTTCAAATGCGGGGCATGAATGGCGCTAGTTTTTTGGATAAGGGGCAAGAGGGGCGCTATTTTTAAAACTAAAGAGCAGGAGGGGCGGAGCGCCCCCCTGAAAACCCCTGGGGGAAACTCTGCATTACCTAATGATAAAGAGGGAATCGTTTGCGACTTATTTTCATTATATTACAATTTCATAAAATTCATATATATCACTGAGGTTTAATATAAGTTATTTTGCGCATAATACGAAGTACACAGCATTTACAGGGACACAAAAATTATTTCGAATAGTATATTCTATACGAAGTACTGTATATATTATCAATGATGATTGATGGATGGATGAAATGCCATTTTAATTATGCATTGCACTTTTAAGTTTCACTAAATTTATACAAGTTATATGACATGTATAAATGCTATAGTTCATATACAGGGTTACACAAAAATACTCATAAAGGTTACAGAATATGAGCGTACTTTACTTAAAGATTGCTTTTAAATAAGTCATGTATTTCTATACTGAACTGTATTCAGTTTACCAAGAAATACTTGTAAAATATAGATAAAATGATATATAGAATCACACAGAAAATTTTATACATGGTCATCGATGGATGATAATTTCTAAAAATGGGATTTCAGAAGTCTTAAGTGTGTTTTAGTTTGAAGTAAATTTCAGCTAAATACTGGCGTATAATAAAGGTTCAAGATAAACTACAGAATAAACAAAAGTATACAAGCATGCTTCCATCTATTAGTATAAACTGCTGAAAGAGAAATTTCAAACTATTATGTGTTTCCTTGCTAAACTAATTTTTCCCGTTATACAATATATATCAACCGGCCAATAAAACATAGGGCTGCTCAAAAGTATCAGTATATACATATTTGGAAATGGATAGTAATACTTTATTACCCTAAATAGCAAAAATTTTCAGAGATTTCAGGGAGTGTTGGAAAGGGTTTCATAATCCATGCTTAACGCATGATTTTTCTTACTTGATAACAGTTAAAATGCATTTATTTAATGCATAAAAAAGCAAATTGCTTTGTATGTCGTTGGTCGCGCTTCTGCTATATAGACGTTAACGGACACAACTGTACTCATACCCCTTGGCCTCCACACGTTTCACAGTTTTGGGAAAGAGGTTAAGTAACTGATCCCTATAACTCAGTACATAATGAAAAAAATCACTCTTAACTCTTTACCTACAAATAAATAGACATATTTCCAGATAGCCTGTGCACTTAACTCAATTTTTTCAATTTTGTCACTTATACCCCTTGGCTTCTGGACTCGTCATATATATTGACATAATTTTTATTTTAAATAACGAAAAAAACAAATAATTAGTAGAATATTCATAAAAATACAAATAAAAAGCATTTGATGTTTTAAACACCTTTATCATATTCAGTGCCATTAAATGAGACATTCACGGTCATCCACTATTGACATTTAATCGTATTGGTTTGGCAACAATTTTTGCCGACGGGATAACCAAGTAGTACCAAAAATTATTTTAATTGTAAAAAACAGTCCAAATGTAAAAATTTTATACTTAATGTGTATAACTTGGTAAGTATGAGTACGTTGTGCATGAAATAATCAAGTATAGTATAATTAGAATGATTTAATTATCACAATTATATGTTTAGAACATTGGAAATTCAACAGAACCAACATGGGGGAACATGAAAAACATGGGGGAAAAACAAGAAAAACTATATACTTATAAAAATGTGTTTTTTGAAGAATTAATTTTTTGAATCATTTACTTGGTTTGAAAACATCAGTAGAAACATCAGTATAAATGCAGAAGTAGGGTCAAATCATTCGAAGTCGTCCAGGGTAATTCTTGGTCATCTTCCCAACATTTTAAGATGTCCTAACCAAAAAGAAAAAAAAAATCCAAGATATGCTAAACTATCTTCTTTAGAATTTATCATTTAATTCTACAATTTCTACTTTAGAAAAAAAATTGCTTTGAAACTGCTTACAAAATTTCTGAAAAATAACATTGGTCTTAGTTATGCGATGGATGCAAGTTTGAAATTTTGCCAAAACTGAAAATATTTTGAATCTCTCCCCTCCCCCCCCAACCTTCCCGAAGAGTCTAAGTGAGCACATATGCACACATGTAACTTGCATTTTTTTTTCACGATCCTATGATGAAATTTGCGACTTTCCTGCAATCTTTTTGCTGAAATATGCACTTTTTCTACAATCCTTAACTGAAATTTACGATTTTTTGACGAAATCCAACGATTTTCTAACGAATATATGTCTTTCAACAATTTATTTCACTGCTAACTAATTTCCAGCATTTAAAAAAAAAAAAAAAAGAAAAATTGATTTAAATAAAAAAAAAATCAGCTGATTTAAATCCGTCAATTTAAATCATGCCAACCCTTATGTCAATACAATAAACATGAACAGCAGTTTCAACCCATGTTTAACGAATTAGACTCAAACGAAAACCTTGCTTGCTGACAATATTGCATTATTCAAGCATTCAAAACGTAAACAAACAGATGGGGTTAAGTCGAACTTTAAGTCTAATTTACATTATTAATATTTTTAATGAAATACAATAAAATAAAATGGCGATAATTTTGATTAAAAAGTTGTTTTTATTAATTTTAATTTACATTTTGATGAGCTATAAGTGGTAATTGTACAAAAGGCTGCAAACAAGTATAGTTTGCGATATATTTGTTATTTTATAAATAGCGTACATGGGAACATTGAGATTTCAGATAAAATTAAATAAGTAGATTAGTTTAATAAAAGGTTTTTATGGTCCCAAAACATGACAAAAACTTGAACGATACAATATTTATCCCAGACTGTTAAATCTCAAGTTACAATATCAAAGATTACCAGTAGATTAATTAACATTTCATTTTTAAAATTATATAACCAAAGAGAGAGAAAGAAACGAAAAAGAAAAAAAAAAACAGGTTTTAAACTGTATAAACTACGCACAGAATATTAGTAATACTCGCGACAATTGACAAGCAAGGTTTAAGTCAGGCCTAAAAGAAATAAGAGATTAGTGGTGAAATTAACTTTTAATAAAAATAAACTGAATATTTGTAAATGTTTCTATCTTAAATAAAATAAAACTTACCTCAAAATGATGAAAATCATTTCACAAAACAAAATTTCGCCGGATCACGAAGTCACCGGCGACAGTTCGGCGTTCAGTGGTTTCGCTGGGCGGAAGATCTTAGAGGTTGGTGTGTTGACTGGTTGATTCAACACTCCGCGTCAGTTACAGCAGTTTGATGAGCAGCTTTACTAGAAATACTTTTGTAATGTTTTGCGAAGCGATTGATTACTAAAGATTATCTAGTAACTATAATAATGTCTGTAAAGATACTTAATATATTTTAGTGAAAACCCATATTTTTTTTTACAGTGCATCAGCAACGGTTTTTTTCTGTTTAGAGGCTAATTTACTATTTTGTTCAAAATATTAATAGTTCTTACAAGAAATATGTGTTTAAAGTTGTATAATAATTCTTATTGTAAACAAATTTCTGATTGTTCAGTAATTATACTCACGTATTTAATCATATTTCTCTTAAAATTATTATGTATCACTCTTTAAGATCAATGGAGAGCAGTGTATGATGTATGGTGTAAGTGCATTTCATGGCGTCAAAAAAAATCTTTTCAAATGATACACCTTCTAAATTAAATGTCTTCTTTATAAAATTTACATTTTAAAGTTTCATTCTTTAATAGCACCGTGACCAAAATTAACTATAATTTGAAGTATCATAATCCAAAGGTAATACTTACGTTCCACGTTACCGCCATTTGATGTTGAAAATGATGACAATGACGTCACGGTATTCTCTGCATGTTCCATTTTATGGCGATTGGAAACCAAACAACCAACTTTTGACTCAGAAAGGCCTTGACTTCACAGTAATCACACAGTGACGTTCGTTTGGTAAACATAATGAAATAAATTAAAGTTATTTCATTTTGGTCACTATTCTGTTTGTGACGCTTATAACATGGCCATTATGATATCATAGTAACGCCACATCAAATAACGTGAAATTTAGGAAAAAGAAAGACGCACTTATCTGGGAACGTTTTAAAGTGACCTCCTTATTACTAACAAGGATGGTCTCCATACGGGCATACTCAGAAAATTCTGAAAAAAATTACAGCATGTTCTTCTCATACAGATATATATGTTTATAATTTTTTTTTTTTTGGCGGAACCTCGATAGAACGTTTGTAAAAAAATAATGAACATTTCGTTTATTTGACAATTTATCACCGGTTGGCGACGAAATAAATTTCAAAAAGTACTTTTCTTTGTCAAATACTTTTTAAGGTACTTCATGTTGAACTATTTTTAAAAATATTTATTTAAATATCTTTAGTTTTGTCCGTTTTAGTTTGCTATAACAATAGTCTTGTGATGCATATATAATAAAAATTAATTGTGAAATATTATGAATTAAAACGAAAATTAAATAAATAAAATTCATTTCGATCTCAAAATTCAATTTAATTCAGCTGTGTCGATTCAATCTTGTTACTACAGAAACTAAAACTTCTCTGATATTGAAATATATTACTGTAGCATTCTTCATCTAGTCTTTAATTTTGAATACGCTTAAATATATCTTTCAATATGAATGTACTTTTTATATGAAAAATTATTTTTATAGTATTAAAATTAAATAACTGCTACGTGCAATATATATAATAATATGATGTATGTTTTAAACTCTTTGATTGTTTAAGTTTAAATTCATTAAATACCGTTTACATGCATTCTAAAACTCTACTAACAAACAATTTCCAGTTATATGAAAATCGTTTGCTTTTGGCGAGGAAAAATGTTGCTCGCCAAATCACGTGAATCTTCCGTTTTTTCCCGCCAAATATTCCAAAGTATTTTATTTTTTTACTAAATTTCTACTGTATTTCCACCACTAAATTTTACTGATACTTTATTACCTATATGAGTAGCTTAATTCGTATTTTTTTTCAAAATATTCTGAGTATACCAAGTATGGAGACCTTCCTTATAAGACAACCCGACAATATCCCGGTTTTTGATATCATATATTCATAAATAACACTAATAGTTTTGAAAATAGTTCACACTGTAAAAAATAAATGTGTTAGTTGGCTAATTTTACACACATATATGTGTGATTTTGTAAAATTACACTCCTGTAATAAAAATTACACATTTTTTTTCGGAAACTTACCTGTTTTTGTGTGTATTTAGCGTCTGAAAGTAAGTGTGTAATTTGTTATCACTTGATAAACTCAGACAAGTGTATAAATTCCGAAAAATGCCTGAATTTACACGAATTGGAATGTTATTCTAATTTAAGCATAATAATGTTTAGTCAGAGAAGTGTGTAAATTTTTAAAATCACCCATTTGTTTTAAAATTTAACACCTTATTTTCCTAAACAATGAAGTTTTGTTATAGATTTCAGGAAGTGTTGGAAAGTGTTTCGTAATCTATCCTTAACGCATAATTTTTCTTTCTTGTTAATTGAGATATGAGTTTTTAAATTGATTTTTGCATATTGCGTTCTGTGTACAAATGCTGTAGATCATGTACAGAGTAACACAGCAGAAAGTGCACAGATTACAGTACATGAACGGAAGTGCTTAAAGGTGGTTTTAAAATAAATTCTACATTTTTACACAGAATTGCATTTAATAAACTAAGATATATATGGAGAAAAATGATATATAGGACCACCGAAAGAATTTTATACATGGTTGCCTATGTAAGATAACCTCTGGAAAAGTAAGTTCACTAGATTTAAACGTGTTTTTGTTTTAATTAAATCATAGCTAAATAGTAGCATAACCTTATGAAAAAATAGTAGACAAAATACAGGGCTGTACAAAAGAATTAAAATTTGCTATCGTCTTTTGGGTATGAAATTCTAAAAGTCAAATTTCAACCTATTAGTCCTTTTAATACTTTAGAACATTGTTGAAAATGCTTAAGAATACGGTTTGTTTGTCCGTATTCTAACTTGCGTTAATAGTTGGATTGCTCTGTAATTGATACATGTATTAAGGCAATATTTTAATTCATAACCCAAATTATGGCTAATACAATATAATAATTTATAAGAAAGAAACTCTACAATTCATTTTAACAGGAAACTTTTTGAAATTATACAAAAATAAAAGTGAAATGCATAAAAAATTTTTAAACCGAAAATTTTAATTAGAGCCACTTTTATGAAAATAAAGTGCATTTAACTTCAAAATCTAGCATTGTATAAATAAACAGAAAACAACATCTGCTTTTCAACATCTGGCAACGGCAGATGCAACGGCATCAACAACAAAAAAAAATTCACCTGCAGACGATCACAAGAGTTGGTCTCTTTAGAATAAAGAACGTTCAGCGTGCTCGTATATATTGTTCTTTTATAAACGTATATAGTTCGCATGAATTTTAAAACTTTTACGAAAATGTTACAAGAATGCGGCCAAAGGATATTTTACATGACAGTCCAAAAAAGGTACAGTGTAGTTAAAAAAAAGCTCATTAATGTCATTGTACTGTATTCGGACATAATTCTACGAAAGAATCTACGTATTTCTATTTGGATTATCCCAATTTAACACAGAGGAAGGTCATTGATAAGAAATAGGTAAGAAAAAAAATATTTTCTCAGCTTTCTCTTTTAGTTAATAGTTTTAGTTTTAGTTAATTTCACATAAACATTTTATAAAAGCAATGACCTAACATTAATTTAACTTTTATCAATTCAATAAACTTTACTAAATTTAATTTTTATTTTGATGAAATAAAAGGCCGCATGCCAACGATTTATTCATTTAAATGGCATTTAAATCAGATTTTTTTTTTCCTTTTTAAAACTATGCGGTTAAAATTACGTTTCATTAATTTTTAAAGGTTTTGGGTTTTAAAAGTAATTTAACCAATAGTTAACATAATTACTATACATGTATTATCACATCCCAATAGTTTCTACTTTAAACAGAGATTTACCTCATATATAAATCATATCTCATTATAAAATGTATGAATATGAAATATATGATATGTACAACATGCATATGAAGTATATACAGGGTGTCCCCTCTCAACGGTGGCCAATGGCTAATTTCTAAACCGTTGGTCATAGACATATAGTTCCAATTGCAAAAATGCTTTAAAAAAGGCAAAGAATTGTTTTTTAAGCGATTTTGGTCAAAAAAAAGTTTTACTAGAAAATTACGAAAATTAAATTTTTATACGGTCCCCCGGTCCTATAAGTTATATTTAGTAAAATTTTTTCAACACTCTAGCAAGTAATACAGAAAAGGTCCCATTCATGTAACATTAAAATTGACCGAGTTATGAAACTTTAAATTTCATGACTTAAACCACTTTTCTATAGCTGAAAACGGATGAGTTCGACGGAGCTTTAAGGGAACGTACACTAAGTGCTTAAAGTATTATAAAGGGAGTTGATTTCCAACGCTGTTCAAAGGCTACTTCCTAAACTATTTGTCACAGACATATAGTTCCAATTACAAAATGTTTTAAATGAGCGATTTAACTGAAGGCGCTGTCACCGTATCAGTTTTACGGTAGTGTTAATTATAATTAATTAACTTCTAGATTGGTTATTAAAATAACTGAAGACATGAATTTCAAAATTCTCTTTATCGAAAAAATCAAATTTTGGGAAATAGCGAAAAAACTTTAAATGCATCTATTGGTTTTCATTATAAATTTTTAGATTGCATTGTCACAATAGTGGAGGTTTGTATAGACTGATAGAGAAATCAAAAAGCGAGAAGTCGAGTTTTGAAATTCATATCCTCAATTGTAATTTTACGTATTTTTTATTTTGTAAGCAAATAAAGTTGATTCTTTTCGTGATTTTATTTTAAAAAGGTATGTTATTTTGATAAGCTTTTATTTTATTCATAGTTTTCGTATGTAAATTTTCCTAGTTCAAAACTTATATTCAAATTTTAACTCACTTCCAAATATCTGATTGAGGTTCAATTCCCATACTTATTTAAACCCGATGACAATATAATATTAATACGATTTTAGGTGCGTTCCATTTATTTATTTTATAGGACTACATCAAATTCTATTAGGTTGAGTAATCTAATAGAGCTTCAAATATGTATCATTTTGTAACGATTTGTGACTGTTGCTTTTCATAGTTTAATTTAACAAAATTTCTGTTATTTTTTTACTTATATTTTTAGCACAAATTGCATATTTTACTTTAACATGTAAACGTCAACAAAAATTCCGAAACAACATTGTAAAAAAAAAATTTACTTTCAATGTTTAAAGTTAAATTTTCTATCTGATGTTTATTTTTATTTTCAGTAAATTTGTGACTGACCCCTATTTTGCAGCAAAAAATATGCTTCAACTTTGAACAGCTATAACTCGGTCAATTTTGATCGCAGAGGAATGGGACTTTTTTTGTCTGACTTGTTAGAGTAGTGGTAAAAATTTTCTAAATATCACTTATAGGACCGGGGGACCGTATAAAAATTTTATTTTCGTAATTTTTTAGTAAAACACATTTTTGACCTAAATCGCTTAAAAAATAATTCTTTACATTTTTTAAAGCATTTTTGCAATTGGAACTATATGTCTATGACCAACGGTTTAGAAATTAGCCATTGGCCACCGTTGAGAGGGACACCCTGTATAGGCTAGTTGGGAAGGTAATGGAAAAGCTTCAATATTTTTGGTTAATAATACTTTGGTTAATAATAATAATTTGGTTAATAATTGGTTAAAAATACTTATTTACAACTTAATTTATGTATGTATATTTCATTAATTCCTCTCTACATGATTTAAAATCTAAATTATTTTTTATGCTCCTAATCAAGACACAGAAAATAATATTTCAAAGTTCCACCGATTTTCAGGAAAATTTGAATGAATTTGCTAAGAGTTGTCTTAATTTAAAAAAGTAATACTGTCATTTTTCTTTCCTTGCAAAATTTGCATGTGTTTATGTTTCTTTAGAAAGAGAATTTTGAATTTTATGTACTTATGACTATTTGCAAAATTTCATTTATTTTTAAGAATTTAAGAAGCGTGTGTTACTGAGGGTGGGGGCGCTCAATTAAATCTAATAATTCCCATTTAAATAAAAACAATTAAGTTACAGAAATTGTTAAAAATCAATTGTATTCTGAAAAATTAACTGCATCTATTGTGCCACATCTGTCGCCGGAGACTGAGTGGCGCTCAACGTGTTAATTGTTAAAAATAGAGGGAAATAAACGAATTTGTGCTAAAATAACTTTTTTTTTCATATTTTCTTTTATCCATCTAAACCTTCCAATGTATAAATAATTTGAGAACTGTAATTCCCTGACATTTAGAATTTTAAACAATGTATCTAAAATAATTAAAATTTTGATATTGTGATAGTTACAATGACTTATTTAAACAGTGAACAATTCTCAAAATATTTCATTAATTATTGCTATGCTAATTTGTTAAATTTATTTGAAGTAAATATTTTGTTTTATTAGTATGCCTTCATTAAATTCTGGCTCCAATTATTGTTATAAAATCTACTACTTTTGTGAGGTTCCATTACTGGATTCACATTCCTTATTCTTTTCTTTTGTGTCTTATTAAAAATAACCTGTATTTTTAATACACTGATAAAAATAAATTTTTCACCTCATTTTATTCTAAAAATTGCATAATAATAATTCTAATCCCTTGTACTATTTATGATAGTATCAGTGTTATAGTGGCTTTGGCAACAGAATCCAGCCAGAAATTACATTTTTGAAAAAAAACAAACATAAAAATTTCACATTATAGGCAAAATAGAGTACAGCATTCAGTTACTGTAAGATATAAACAATTAATGACCGTTTTTAAAAATCATGTATCAAGAGTTATTATTGATTTAAATGTATAATTTCATAAATAAGAATGTAATATCTACAATCTATTATTAAAGTTATTTTTTTAATAATCAAAAAATTGTTTTTAAGTTTTCTTTTACTGCTTGCAAACCCTTATGTAAAATGAATTAATCATTTCTGTCATCACGTTGTATATATGCAAACAGAAGGAGATAATATATTATAATTTCAGAAAGAAAATAGATTAAGATAAATAATTAAAGAAAATGGATTATAATAACAGAAAGATAATAGATTACAATTTGAGACGACCCTATTTATTGATTGAGCGTATAATTCTTGTCTTAAGATTACAAATCTATTAAGAAAGAAACAAGTTGGAAAATGCGCGTTAAACAAAGCAAATCAGGTGTATTTCGTACCATAAGGAAGTTAAAAAAAATATTCAGATCTTGATGTAATAGTAGACAATACTTCGGATACTGTTTAAGTATCCGAAATTTTTTCTTTGTCTTTGTAAACACTATATATCTGCTTTCTATTATAAAATAAGTAATCTTTAACGAATCTCAGCAACATAAGCATCAATTTGATAAAATGTGAAATATTTTAATGTAATTAAAACGCGTCCCAAACAATGTTTCCTTCTTTACCATAATGTAATGGGATTTTTTAGTATAGCCCTGTAAATTAATAAAAACTATTCTTTGCACTACAGATTATACAGAATTTATATTGTAGTATGTACTTCCTAGACGCATATCAATTTTATTATGTTCAAAAGTGTATAACATTATTAACATGCACTTGAAACTATTTTTTCCCATTGGTCATAATGCAAGGGAACACTTTTGACTGTCTCTATAATTGAATTATGCATCTCATTTTCATAAAAATTTAAATGATTCGATAAAATTATACAACGGTTATGTATTTTAAATTTCAAAAAATTCGGTTGTGTAGTTTTGCCGTTCTTATATGTGAACGGACAGGTAGACAGACGGACGGATTGAATAACAACTATAGGTGCTACCAATGTACATAATTAAGAACGCGTTACTTAGAAACACGTGAAGCAAATACGAATTTGTTCTTCATGTAATTTTATTTTGCGATTTTTAAAACCTTTTTTCGCAGTTTACACATTAAAGAATAAGGTAAATATCTATGTACACAAAAACCTGTGTATTTTAAATATTACACAAAAATGTGTATTTTCCATTTTACGTAGACATATGTGTAAAAACAGAAAATTACACACAGATCTGTGCATTCCGTATATAACACAAAAACATGTGTATTTTGCATATTACACAATATTGTGGGTATTTTCCTATTACACAAAAATATATGGGAAAACAGTATTTTACACATACATATGTGTTAAAATATTGCACAGAAATATGTGTATTTCAGTGTAACTTACACATTAAAGTGTGTATTTCAAGAGTTATCAGATAACTTTTACACATTTGGACTTATCATCAAATTACACATTAAATTGTGTATTTTGACATTTACACATTAGGCGTGTATTTTGGCAATTTACACACCAATTTACACACACAGACATGTCGTTTTTGTATCATCGATTTACACATTTTTATGTGTAAATTTACACATTTATTTTTTAGAGTGCACTCTTATGCAAATTTTACTAACTTGCATTATTTTCACAAACATTTTTAACGTACCGTAATTTCGGGTGTATAAGCCGCGGATCAAACAATTCTTTTTGGACCCAGAAATCTTATTTAGTGATTGAAGACAAATATTTACGGCGATCTAAATAGTTATATTTTTTTCTTAAAAAATTCTGGGTCGAAAAAAAATTGTTTGATCTGCGGCTTATACACCCGAAATTACGGTAATTTTTTAACATTTCATAAAACATATTTTCAAATTTATGGAAACTGTAGAAGATTAATAATTTTCATCTGCTGCTTCATCCCTTTATCTCAAACTTTCCATATTTCTTGCGTCGTACTTAAGTAGTATCCGATACGCATAATTATAAGAATTAGAAACGTTTTCCTGCGTTATCAAATATGTTCTTAATCACTCGTATGCATGGAAAACTCAGCTGATCATTGCTATTATTTTGAAACAGCTATCAAGTGAAAGTTATTTGTTGTTTATTTTTTTAAAAGTCTTTCAACACTTTCGTTTTGCTTATTCTCAATGCTTGACTGCTATCAAGTTTTTAATTTAAAATTGTATTGAATATCTCGCTTTCAGGCATGTTCGTCGATAATTTTGGATGTTGAAAGCGTGAAAGTCGTGTGCCGTTTTATGCATAATACACGTGTTTAAAACTCACGCGTATTGTACTCGTGTTTTATTAAGAAAAAGTCATTATTTTCGACAGACTAGACATCTATGTAAAATATCTTAGTATTTCTGCCTCAACATTATCGTCGCGTCTTTTAAGTTTCTCTGTGCCTTTTGCGATATATGTTGAGTTTTCACTGCTAAGTTCTTAGAAATAAATTTCAACACTTGAAAAAATGCCTAAATAATCATATTAAGGATTTAGGCAGTGTTTCATCTCAAAAATATATCTAGCAACAAATTTTCAAAAAATTTTGATAAAGCAAGTTTAAAAAAACGCACCCGGGGTTTTTTAGGCAAAAAGAAAAATAATAATGATTAAGATGTATATAACAGAAATGATATTCAAAATATCATAAAATCATAAAATACTTTTTATAAAATATTTATAAAAAAATTCATTTTCTTTAAATTTTTCTTTGTTTTCGGTGTCAGTTAACATAATTTCTCAAAAGAAAAAAAAATACCTGGCCATAAGCATAAGTCACCTAAATCTATAAATTCTATACTTAAGTACTATATTTTGAAAAATTCATATATTTCAGTATCTACATTTCTCCATAGATTTTCATAATAGTTAGCTTTCCCCCATTTTTTTTTTTCATATTACATAAAGATAGTTTCAGTCAGAAATTTTAATGAATCAATTAAAAAATAAATAAATACTGTTATTTATTTAAAAAAAAGTTTCCAATAAAAAAATTATTTCACTTAAAATAGAATATTTGCAGCTACGGATATTTTAACAGGGTATCCAGCAGCTGACTGATCAGATTGTCAGCTTGTCCGATGACAAGTGTGCCTCCTTAGATATTATACAATAAGGGCCTTATCAGCTTGGTTGTTAAACGAAGACACATAGAATGTTAAAATGAAACCCTAGCTGCCTAGATCTTAAAACATTTACATCAGCATCTCATAATCATTTCTGGTATGATATAGCTTAATATACCATTCCCATGTCCTAAGAAAAGCACCTTATAAGTGACTGAGAGGTTCTTCCCTCGAAACTGTTAGAATGCAGATGCTGGGTTCGAACCCATTCGCCGCCGTCGGCCAGATCGTTCGGAGTTTTCCATGGTTTTTCTTCGAATCTTGGATTTCCTGGCTTAAATACGGCTAGGTTCCCTTAGAAAGATCCCACAGTGGGCACCCCAACCCTTTCGGGCCTATATTCCACGTTTTGATAATTCGCCGTCATAAACACAACCAACCGACCAAAGTAAAGCAGTGTGTGGTTCTAAGTATGTTTGGGTTCCAGCCAACTACTATTAGAAGTAACCACAAAGATCTGCCTCTTTATACTCGCCACCCTCCCTTTACCTACAAAAAATAAAGTTTGTACAGAGATTTGCATGGTCGAAGTGCCTTTAGGTGTTTGAATTAAAAATTTAATAAAACGGTGGACATAAAATTTTACTCCTAAATGAACGATAAATTCATAAGATAATAATACTTTGGTCAAAATACTTTCCCAGACTCAGTAAAGATTCCTTTAATAAGTACAAGATGGAACCCATCGAAATTAAATGGAGAAATAAAAAATAATAATAAGGAGCTGTTAGAAGTCCACGTGGTCGTCCGATTTATTAAACTTATTGAATTTCGCTTTTGAAATTTTCGGGTGAGACCTACCATGTTCGGACTATGTTCCCTCAAGTCGTGGAAAAATGAGCCGTGATTCCACCAGTACTGCGAGTAGGTAACCTACAAAAATAATTTTAATAGAAAATCAGTCTTACGCTGCCTAATCTAACTCAAAAATCAGTTATTGTTTTAAACTACATTTACTATAATATTATTTCAAAGACTTTAAAATTATTTAAAAACAAAACTTGATTCATCTAATCTGCAGTTGATTTAAAAAAAATACTAATTCCTGATTTGTAATCAATATAAATAATCCGAATAAAATAACTATAAGCAACCCTTTTATTCTATCATTTTTAATTACAATAGAGAAATAATGGAAAACTGCATCATTTTTACACTATGTTATTAATTTTGTTTCTTTCTCTTAAGGTTGTGAGGGACATCTAGTAAATTGTTGATAATGAAAATACATAACGCATGGTACATATTAAAATAATCATGTCAACTCATTCAGTTGCTTGATTGAATAATCTGTTAATACCAGTTAATGTCTTCAATTTATATATTTTTCAGCTTTCGTACTTTATCAGTTTTCTCCAAATTCCATTGCATTTATTAGTTGCATTTTAGAGTTACTCAAAATGCAATATTTATAAAATGGAGTTTCATGTAGAAAAATTTTCACTTTCTTTACAATTGATTTTAAAAAAAATCGTAGACTGGAGACTCAGTTTCATTCATACACATCTAATTTTAAAATATGACCGCACTTTTATTACTCTTTTAACTTTTTTTTAATCTTTTGAATATTTTTTTAAACTTTTATTTTAGGGTAAATTTCATATTTCCCTTAACTGTCACGACCTCCTTTCTCAGTTTACTTTTTTCATATACAGACAGGGAAAAAATTGTATTTTCGTCTTTTGTATCTGTTACTGGGTGGTCTTAGACAAACATTCAAACGCAAAACTAAAACAGACAATTTTCGAATTGTTCTAGAATAGTTTACCAGATTGTTAGTTTATGCATGTGTCTGTATGTCAGGGTAGATAAAAAAAGACAAATATACGTTTTCCCCATTTTGAAAGAAGGATAATTTTTCTTTCTAATATATATAAAAAAATAATTATTTTCATGCAAAATAAATTGGCTACAAACTTTCGAGACGCACTTTAATGACTTTTACCACGCATTACTTATACCAAAAAATGGGCTATTATGTATGCCTGTGCTATACTCGTTAAACAGTAGTAATATCCTTAGTTAGGAACATCTTAGTTCAATATTTAAAATATATTTGTTGTTTATAGAAAAAAATATATAATTTCAAATTTTATTTGAAAAACATTGCTTTTGTGTTTAATAAATATCCAATATACAGGGTGTCGATTCTCATTGGTGACCAATGGGTAATTCCTTAGTCAGTAGTCAGACACATTGTTCCAATTTTTAAAAAAATCATTTGAATTAGATAAAAAAGTATTTTTGATATCGTTTACAACCAAATCAAACTAGGAATTTTCATTACTCTGTTCTGGAAGTGTTAATATCTATTTCATAATATAGGCGTACCGTTAATTTTTTCCTTCGTTCTTTTTTTCTTTTTTCTTTTTTCAGAAAATATTCCTTAGAAATCAGATAAAATTAGATTTCACTTAGAAAACAGATAATTTTGTGCTAGTCTCATCCAATGTGTCACTTTGATTTTAAAATTTAATGTTTATTTTGTTTCGGTATATTTGAAATGAAATGTTCCATTGAAATGAGAGATTTATTAATCAGTAACCGGTAATTCATTGATGTATCATGCATCTTTCTTTTTCTTGTAAGTCTGGCATCTTCTCCGGAAACAGATGGCTTAAAAGTATCTGCATCCGGTGGAATTTTATAATATGGATATATTATTTTAATCACTGATACCTCCTGACATGAAATTGTCGCGCATATGGGTGATTCTCAAAATAGGGGACAATTTCAAAAGTGAAATCTTAAAAAAAAAAACTGTGAGCAAAATTTCAGAAAAAAATAGGTGTTGTTAATGTAGTATTAGGTATACTTTACATGTAGTCAGCAGAGCTAAATATTTAAAAATTAACTTAAAAAAATAATTAGTATTTTTTGAGCCATGCTAATGACAAAACAAATTGCATGGAATAAATATATTGAGAAATTTTTATTTTCTTCCTGTTTAAATATTTTTTCTATATTTATTAGCCTTCCTTTTCAGCAAATGGTTTCCATTTTTTCATATATACATATAAGGAGAATAAAAACATTACCAAAGAGCAAACTTTGTTTACATGAGCAACATTCTGACACTAACAATGTAAGAAGCTGTCTTAGTGATTTTCTGACACAATTTAATGCATATTTTAGGGATAATAAATGTAATACCTAAATTTATATGTAAAATAAAACGTTATAAAAAAATAAAATATAAGCAATGGTTACATTTATGCACATAGGAGTCTTTAGCATGGACAGAAAAACCGTGCTAATGACACTGATATTTGTCCATGCTAATGACAAATTTTAATTTAAATAAGATTATAAGCCATAATATAATCACAATGCAATAGTCCTTTCTGGGGCTTTTTAAAACACAAAAGACCTATGCAAAAAAGTAAAATAAAAATTTTAATTATAAAATAAACATGAAAATTATTATCCATTCTAACGACATACAATTGATGTACGCCCCTAATGTTCAACTTCTATTCTTAAAATACAATACATGCTTCTATTTTCAGGCTGGGATAAAATAGCTACTTGTTGCCATGGATAAACTTCATATTTTGAAACTATTGCCATATGTGAAAATGAAATTTTGATTAATAACCAGCTGTTATAGTATGACCTTGTTTTGAAAATGGAATATGGAGGACAAACTTTAATTCTTATTTTATATACTATAATTTTATTTTTAAAAAGAAATTTATTGGATAAATCCTCTCCTTGATTAATTTAAAGAAAGAATAACATTTGTTTTATTTTATAAACATGATATTAACTCTTGAAAAAGCTAGTATATACAAGGCACAGCTGCTGTGGACATCCATGCTAATGACATTTTGAACATTTATTCTGTTATTTTAAGGTGTTTTTAACTAAAAAGTGAGTAATTCTTGAGTGCAAATAATGAATAATATTAAGACAAACATATCTAAATATAAAAACGTGACAGAAAACCACTCAATTTTTTTTGTATGCCGAAAGACATAAATTGTCCCCTATTTTGAAAATCACCCATATACTACTTTTAACATTATTTTGAAATACAGCAGAAAACTTAATAGTATACACTCTAAGAGAAATTTTTATAAAAACAATTTTTTAATCATTCTGTCAGACATTTTTTCATAAATAAATTCTTGCCAAGAAAGTTTTGACACATATGTTGAACATGATGTCGCGAAATCCTTACATTCTGATAATAATTTTCCTTAAAATGCATTTAAAATAGGAAAAATACTACCTTTCAAGACAATACAGCTCCAGTCCGTTTTTATTGGCATAGTCACATTAAAGGGATCCGGGCTTTAAAATGAGCAGAAATCGACCAAAAGCGTGAATTTTTGATTTTGTGTCAAATTTTCTTGATAGAAATCGAAATATATCAATATGATATAATATAAAAGAAAAATCTTCTTCAAAACAACATAAAATATGTAAGGACTTTCCAAAAACTTGTTTTTCTTCAAGACAGAATGTGAAATAGAATGAAAAAAATAGAATAAATAAATAAATAAATAAGTAAAATCTGAAAAGCAAATAATATACAATAATAAGTATATTAATAAGAATATATGGAAATAAAATAGAGATTTAAAATTAAAGATATTATATACAAATATAAAAGTTAAACATTAAAAACGTAATGATAATAAATCAAAATAAGGGGTGATGATATGAGGGTGCCGGCTACATAAAAAAAATGCCCACGCGAGATCAAAATGACAGGTAAGGGCTCGGGAGCCGTTATAACGTTAAATAGTTGTCCCAGAGCTTTTTAATGATATGTAACATGAGGGGCATCGGCAAAGTTGAAAAAGTACACCCCAGGGTTCCAACTACCGTGCCTCCCAGAAAACATCTCTCTTTCTCTTTCAAATTTTATAAATTATAAATACTATTTAACAGAGGCCTCCGTAAAAAATCCGAGATCAACAATTCCAGTGTTTTAAAATGATTAAAACACTGTAATTTCAAGAAAAGTTCGAAAATTGTTATTATTGGTTCAAATTTGGTATTAGAGAAGAAAGTTCCACATTCTGCAAGAGTGGTCCGAGCGCTTTAAAATAATATATCACAAGACGGGTCCAAAAGAAGTTTGTAAATTTTCGATCACTACTTTAGCCCCCTAATGGGCGGAAATTTTAAAATCGCTGAAAAATATGTTAATAAAAATAATTATTTTTACAATAGAAATTTTTCTGCAATTTCACGGTCTTACTTAAATGGCTTGCTGAGATGTGCAAAATTTTCTAAAATTTTCAACTCCCTTTCAACCTTCTTAGGGTAATATTTGTAAAATAGATGAAATAGGTTTTTGATTATTTTCAGTAGATTTATAAACTGGAATTTCACGTTCCTACCTATCACGGCTGCTGAAAAATAGCCAAATGTTGAATAATTTTCGACTCCCTATTTGATCCCATTAGGGTGCAATTTTTAAGAATCCCTTTTTAGTACACGCTTACATCATAAGAAGTATATTTCCCCCAATTTTCATGCTTCTAGGTTCAGTAGGTTGGGCTGTGCGTTGACAATCTTTCAGTCAGTACAATTATTTTAAACATATATTGATTAGAATTACATTATTCACCACTTTCTTTTAGATAGCTTTTAGAAAAGGAAGTTTTTTTTCTTTTTGTTTAAATTCTAACTTCTGTACACTCTAAATAAAAAGAAGTGAGTATTCACTCCAGAGGAGTGAATACTCACTCTATCGCAGACTCAAAATATGTCCAACCACTTTAGAGTGAGTATTCATTCTGAGCAAAAGTGGAATTGTTGACTCTTCCAAGGAGTGAATAGTCACTCCTGCAAAGTGAATATTGACTCTAAACAGGAGTCAATAATCACTCTTTCGGAGGAGTGACTATTCACTTTTGCTAAAGGAGTGCGTTTTTTTCACTCCTGGTAGGAGTCAATAGTAACTATTTCGTAGGCGTGAATAGTTACTCTTTCATAGCAGTGAATAGTCACTGCTTCTTAAAAGTGAGTGTTCATTTTTTATGCATTAAATTCTTTTTTTTTTATGTTAGTTTATATTTTTTTATGAGCATTGTAAAAAAAAAATACATTATTGACAATATTAATTTAATTTATAGTTTGTAAACATTGATTGAATTTTTAAGGAAAAACTTATTTAAAATTACATATGTATTAAAGTATATTACTTACAGAAATAAACTAAAATATTTTATTTCAAACTTATACCTTGTGTTACTTTCATTGGAAGACCTATAAGTACATGATAGTTTTAAAATGCCCATAAAGACAAGTATTAAACCAAGGTCTTAATCAATAATCATTATTCTTTTCTTGTGCTTTTTTTATGTGTAATTTAAATTTTATTGCTGCCCCCTCCTTGAAAAATTTTAGCTTTTCTGTTTTCAATGGTAAAAAATTACAAATGGGCCGCCGGAACTCTATAATCACCCCCCCCCCGCCACAAAAATTTCTCTCGGAGAAAAATAAGCCATATTTAATTATAATTTTTTTATTCCAGTAATATATTGAATTTTATAAACATCAGTTAAAAAGATTTCGTATGTTTTATAGGGAAAGTATCATAAAAACATTTAAAATATAATTAACTTTTTATAGTTCTATATTAAGCAACAACACGCTACAGTAAATGAATTAAATGAATAATTAGGTTTATCAATTTCTCAAAAATATTGTCATATATTATAAGAAATTGCTATTATTTTATAAATTTGCCAAATCTTAAATCTGAAAACATTAGTATAAAGATTTAGGCTTTTAAATATTAATTTAAAATATTATTAAAATAGCTTTGAAAAGAGTCACAACTGTAATGATCAAAAGATATTTTTGTAGTATAATGCTAAATTTCAAACTGAAATCATTTCGTTGTGTCATTATAATCGAATATTATTATTAAACTCCAAACTAAAGTGTTAATAATCCGAAAACATTAAAAAACTGAAAAAAAAATCTCCACAGAAGAAACTGATTCAATCTTTTAAGTAATTGAAATTAATGTTTACATTTACTGTGAATGGACTTTGAATCAGACCTTTTAGTTAGTTTTCATGCGACGGCAGTAGGCAGATGTTTTACATCACAAATCACAGTTTAGAAAAAAAAATAACCGCTGCTGAAAACAATTCTTGGTCGATTGTTTCCTATATAACATAACTACATAACTGAAAGTAGTGACATTCAAACTGTACCAGAATAAAGGATTATAATTAAATACGACTTACCGTTAAAATTTCAAAAGCTATCTGTATGATAATCCGAAGATGCATAAAGTGTGATAATCTGAAGATTAGTGGAGGGTAAGGAGAATAAAGAAGCTCCGTAAGTCCTCTATTTCTGAAAATAAACAGCGTATTATTCCCATCCATGAACGTCCATGATGGTAGTATATATCCTCTGCGCCTCCCTCAATATATCTCAACGCTCAAAGTATGCGTTTTTAGGTATAATTTAGTTTCACTATTAAAAGGGGAAAGAATGGTGGTTTTGAAGAACAGACGATTCTAAAATGGCGAACGATGATCATTTCATATCTCGCAGAAAGTTTTGACCACAAGACTCTTCTGATTAGTTGATGATTACGTAATGCATACGTAACTCTCTCACTACGTCATAAGTCACTCTTTTAAGAGTCACTATTAAAAAGATCGCTTTTAAAAAGAATGCGTTTTGATACCAAATCGGTGTTGTGTGATTTTCAAAGTTAAGTTACGAAATGTAGTTTTGAAAACTAAAAATTATGAATGTGTGAAGCGGGGGGGGGGGGGGCGAAGGGGGCGGTTGCCCAAAACACAGAAAGTGAATGGCGCAAAATTTATAGAATCAACCTTATTCGTTTCTTCTTTTCTTTAAAAAAAAGGGGTAGGCTTTTTGTAAGAAAAAACGTACATTCTCAAAATAACTTATTTCTTGGAATGCAAAAGGGATTAGTTACTAACTGTTATACTTTACTGTATATACATTTAATCCAGATCTGTTTTCCAAATACCCTTCCCAAAATATAAGCGAAATTTTATCTTGTATTATTTAGTTATTAAAATTAAACCTTTTTAAGTTATAAAGTAAATGTGAAACATGCATTCAATAGAATTTATTTTTGTTTCTACGCTTTTCAATTTTATAACACCTGTCACAAAAAGAAGAAGGGGGGAGGGCGCCAAATTCAATCTTTGTCCCGGGTGCAGTTTTCTCTTCGCACATTTTTGCTGATTTGTATGATTTTGCTGATTTTTATGATTTTGCTGATTTTTATTATTTTACTCCATTTATTTTTTCAAAGTTGAAAGGGAATTTTTAAAAGTTTATAATGCTGTATTTCACTTTCATCATTGCAATCTCTCACTCTTGATAACGGAGTGAGACAGTCACTCTCATCAGTGGAATGACTCTCTTACTCTTGATTATAGAGTAAGATAATTCACTCCTTTCTATATAGTGGAAAATTCCACACTTTATGGAGTGTATTTTTACAAAAGTCACTCTAAAAAGAGTGAAAATGCTTCTCACTCATCCATAGAGTGAGCTTTTCCCTCCTTCCAATTTTAGAGTGTATGTAATTAAATATCATTTTTACATTTGCAAGTGTAGTTTCATCCTTCATGAATATTTTAGCGACCATAGTAAAAAGTAGATCAAAACTATCTTGATATAAATTTAAGATTTGATGCCTGTGTCAGTACCCTTTTTTAACTTATATATATATATATATATTACAAATTTTAAATTTTTTTTCGCCAAAACTAACTTTTATACTATCTTAATTTTCTTATAATAATATTCCGTACTTACTTCAAATTATTAAATTAAAATCTTGTTTCTAGATCTAATCTGTTAATCTTTATGCAGACGATATAAATTCTTAATTTGCCTTAAAAACATTATTCCAGTATGCGTAAATTTAAAAAGATGGCTCTAAATTAAAAATATTCTTAATTAAACTTTATTTATTAATATTCCAAATAAAACTCATTTCTTCTATGTTTTTATCAACCCTTTTTAAGAAAGTCTTATTAAATTTATTCCAAAACCATACCTTTCAAAAAATATCATTATTTTATTTTATCTATTTATTTATTTTTCCTCCGTCAACCTTTGATAGTGTGCATATCAAAAAATTCATTTCTTTTCTTTTTCCCTTAAAATTAATCATCTATAAAAATCGTCTGCCTAAGAAATTCTGAGTTTTTTTTTATTATAAAATTATAGTTTGTGGAAAATAGTCTCGTAGCTGGACAAGAATTCTGTTTACATAAAATAATGATGGTTTGAGGTTACAGAATAATCTAGAATTTTCTTTTTAGATTTAAAAGAGGAAGCTCGAGAGGTGGTAAGGGAGATGAGAAGAAGGATTCTTGGGTTGCGCTCTTGCTTGAGTACGACTTGATGCAGTAAAGCATGGAATATTTTTTGGATGTTTCTGTAAAATATAGTCTGCAACAGGAGCTTTTCCCTAGATTATAGCTACCGTTTAATAAAATGAACTTGCAGCAGCCAAGGAGTGATTATTTTGACCTTCTACATTTATTTATTTTGTTTTTTCTCGCTGGCCATGACTTCTGTGCGGAGAAAGGGAAACCTGGCAATGATGTTTCTGCCCCCCTAACTTTAAATCTTTACAATCTACTCAAAAGTCCGACAGGATAGCTTATGCCTGTGCTGCCTTTTTCGGATTTTAAAGAAATTTGCCATGGAACGAAGAAGAACATGCTATCGCCGAAGTTCGATTGAATTCTATGTTCTGAAGGGCATTCTATATGGTAGTTTCGGCTTGCTAGTGGAGTCTGCTCTGGAACGAAATGATGATAGGTTTGCGAATCGCCGATAACAAAGCCCTCAGGATTGGGAAAGCGCGAACTCGTGAATTTCACCTTAAAAGTAAAAGACTCTATGATCGAAATTTTGTCGAATGCCCATTAAAAATACAAGACTCTGTAATTTATGAAGAATTTAAATACCCTAACACTCGAAAATTAGAACCTACTTTCTCTGGACCATATAAAATTATAAATAAACTTTCTGATGTAACTTATGAAATAGATAAATTTAATTATGAGACAGGACAGAATTCCGTTATTGTGCATGTTCCTAAATTAAGACCCTATTTTTCACCCGAAGATTTTAAACTGTTTCATGAGCAACCCAAAAAACAAACAAAACCTCAGATACAATCACTATCACTAGATCAAACTAAAGTCAAGACAGTAGATTAAATTTTAATTCTTATTCTTTAAATATTTTATCACCATAGTTTTCAACATTAGTAAGTATGTTCTTGGTGCGCAACAAGAATTTTACTTGTTTTTGGGAGTTTTTGGGATTAAATTGGGCTCCTTATGCAGGCATAAGGTGTACACTTTGACTGTAAAAACTTTCAAATTGATGTTGATTAATTAATTTTAAGTGTATTTAAGTCTAACTATATTTACTCATTTATTTGACATTAGTATTATTCTACTTGTTCAGCAGATATTATGCGATAACAGTTATAAAATTTGATGACTTTACTCAAACCTATAACTTAATATGTGATTTTCAGTGATTGTGAAAACTACAGATATTAAAAGTTTTTAAAAAAGCACACTATTTTTATTTCTATTTCTCAATTAAGAATGACACCTTTTATTCATATTTGTATTTTATTATTAAAGTTTATAAACCACGTGTAGATAAAACAATACTCTACATTTGGCATTTGAAAACTTATAACCAAACTTGACAATTTTGTAAAAGAGTATCAGAGAGGAACTATTGTAAGGAAATACTGGTTGAGAGTCCATTTTCTAAATAGTTAGATTTAATTTTATTTGGATTTTGGAATTATCATTTTTTTATGTATACTTTCGGCTAGCAAAAAATATTTTCTTATGCTATTAGAAGATAAGAAAATTATTTAGTTGCTATGTAATTATTTTTATCCTCAACCAATATTTTCCCTATCAATAATAAACAAATAGTGATATTTTCTTTTGATTATACTCTTGTTTTACTATTATTATTATTATTATGATTTCTATAATAAAGTTTAGTATTAATTATATTCTTATTGAGAAATATTAGGATATAGAGTCTTATTATGCTACTTATTATTATTGTTATTAATATTATTTAAATTTTTCTATATTATTTATTATTAATTTTTGAAGTGATAATATTTATTATTAGAAATTTGACATATTATTAAAAAATGTTGGAATCCAACAAAAAACATAAGATTAAAACCAAAGATTAAACAAGATTTGAAGATATTTAATTAAAGAGACTGTATTCACTGGACATTGAAAAAGACTCTTTTATACATTCTTGAAAGACTTTTTTCACTGAAGGACTTTGTTTAAAATAAACTACTGATTAAGTCAGTGAAATTCTATAAACTCCCATGAAGGCGATTTCTTATTGTTTTTATTATTTTTTTTAATTTCTTGCTTATTAATATTTATACCTTATTTACTTTTATTGTATGTATTATCTCCTATGCACATACAAATAGTAAGTGATATTGTAACATTATTGTATTTCTTTTAGGGAAATGCTCCTACCTAAATTTAATTCAGATTAATTTTCTCTTAACTATTTTTTTAATCGCTAATATTTTTTATATTGTATTAATTTTCTTTTCTTCCATCTCTTGGCTTCCTGAGTTTGACAGTTTTATTCCAAAATTTAACTTTTCTAAATTATTATATTTCTGTTGTCTGAACTAGTAGTTTTATTTAACTATCAATTTCATACAAAGTTTTGGGGAGGGGGGATAATATTACAAATTTTAATTTTTTTTTCGCCAAAACTAACTTTCTAATAATAATCTTAATTTTCTTATAATAACATTCCGTACTTACTTCAAATTATTAAATTAAAATCTTGTTTCTAGATCTAATCTGTTAATCTTTATGCAGACGATATATATTCTTATTTTGCCTTAAAAAACATTATTCCAGTATGCGTAAATTTAAAAAGATGGCTCTAAATTAAAAATATTCTTAATTAAACTTTATTTCTTAATATTCCAAATAAAACTCATTTCTTTTATGTTTTTATCAACCCTTTTTAAGAAAGTCTTATTAAATTTATTCCAAAATCATACCTTTCAAAAAATATCATTATTTTATTTTATCTATTTATTTATTTTTCCTCCGTCAACTTTTGATAGTGTGCATATCAATAAATTCATTTCTTTTCTTTTTCCCTTAAAATTAATCATCTATAAAAATCGTCTGCCTAAGAAATTCTGAGTCGATTATAAATTGGTTAAATAATATTTTTTTATATAAAATTATCGTCTGTGGAAAATAGTCTCGTAGCTAGACAAGAATTCTGTTTACATAAAAGAATGATGGTTTGAGGTTACAGAATGTTCTAGAATTTTCTTTTTAGATTTAAAAGAGGAAGCTCAAGAGGTGGTAAGGGTGATGAGAAGAAGGATTCTTGGGTGCGCTCTTGCATGAGTGCGACTTGATGCAGTAAAGCATGGAATATTTTTTGGATGTTTCGGTAAAATATCGTCTGCAACAGGAGCTTTTCCCTAGATTATAGCTACCTTTTAATAAAATGAACATGCAGTAGCCAAGGAGTGATTATTTTGACCTTCTACATTTATTTATTTATTTATTTTTCTCGCTGACCATAACTTCTGTGCGGAGAAAGCGAAACCTGGCAATGATATTTCTGCCCCCCTAACTTTAAATCGTCATATATATATATATATATATATATATATATATATATATATATATATATATATTGAACTAAAAATCTAAATGTATTAGAAAGTAAGCAGCTTTTCTACATGTTATTCCGATTTTGTATTCATACTAACAATAAAATGCACAAAAAGTTTCTTTAAAAAAAAAAAAAAAAAAAAAAAAAAAAAAAAAAAAAAAAAAAAAATTAAGATAACTTTTTTGAGAGCAATAACATAACTTTCATATTTTATTGTAAAACTATGCAAATAGTATTTATTTGCAACATTATTATTTTTATCATATAATATTAAGATTCATATACATATTTTTAAACATGGTAATAAAATCTGTGATTTATTTTCAGGAAAAGTCCAGTATCATTTTCGGCTACTTGCGTGAAATATCCAGTATAAGTGGTATTCCCTGCAAAGTGTTTTCGGTAAGAATATAAATTTAACTTTGTACTCTTCGTAACGGAGGTTTTGTGCATCGTTTTGCCAGTTTGTTCACAGATATGATATTATTTCACTAACTCATAAACACTCGAATTATTTTCTTCTTTAAAATTTAAATTTTGGATTTTGTACCACTTTTAAAAAGTAATATTTATCGTATTTTATCAAGAAATTAGTTTCGTGAAAAAAGTATATGTTTATTTTCATATTTGCTGTGTAAAAAGCTTTTTCTGGTCACTAAGTGTGACTATCTAGCAATATGTCACTGGGCGTTCATGGATTACGTACAAACATTATCATTGTTTTTTACAGGATGAGTCAAAAAAGTAACATTTTTTGAAATGCAATTATACAACAAGTGCAAAGAACTCGTTTTTATTATCCATAGCTTTACAATGTAAGTTATGCCATTCTTGATATATAACAATTTGATAAACAGAAAACGAGCCTGTAAAACTTTGGCTGATGATGGCGTTGAATTGAATGCAGTCAAAAATCTGTAAGGTTACAACATCAAATAAATAATTCAGCTGTCAAACTAATATGTTTCTTGCAGACGAAAACATATATTCTCAGATGTAAAACTCTTCTGTGCTGGTAATTATAAACATGGTAATTTAATTTGTCATTTTCAGTGTTAAAAAAATTAAACATAAATATAACTTGATGGAGATCATCCACGACACTCAAAGCAAGTTAAGATGTCCAAAAATTATAAAAATTCATAAATTCATCTGATCCTTGCTTCATCTTTCAACAGCTAGAATCGCCCCTTTTGAAACTTTTCATATTTAGCCACACGCTCTTGCATCTATCATCCAATTTTCCAATTTTTTTTGTTTCTTTATTCCTTTCAATAACTACTAAAATTCTTTAAGTTCTTGATCTATTCTGCCCCTTAGGACCCTCATTCTGGTCAAGCTTTAGTCAGTTTGTGCCTCATTCTATGTCTCAAGCTCTAATGATACGATTTATTTGGTCCTTTTATCATTTTCCTTATTCCACTCTAAATTTCTTATTCATCCTGCTGACTTTCACCCTTGGATTACCCCACTGTCAATTTGGGTGTTTTTCCCCTGGGGGGGGGAAGGGGGGGACTTCTTCAAAAATCTCCAGATCCATTATTTGAAACTTTATCGGAAAGTTCTTTGTCCCGTCTTCCATTTTCTTGTCCATAGGTATATTTGGCGTCGCTAAACGTTTCGTACATTCGGATAGCACCCCTGAGCAATAGGGACTTAATTGTCTTGCTCAGGGTAACTTTGTTATTTTTTTCTGACCCCCGCCATCATGTCAAATATCGTCGGAAATCTTATCGTTTCCACATTCATCTTTTACTCATTAAGTCTTACATTGTCGTGAAATTATCACCAGAAGTATCGGTCTACTTCCGTTATCACGATTTACAATCAAATTTGCTGCCAAATGATCAATAAGATTAGAAATTACTATCTTTAAGCTTATATGCGTGATTGTAAAAAATCTATTCTAGAACATCCGATACTAGAATTTTAGAATCGATTCTCACTGTGATTGATTCTTTTTGTGTGTTATCGATGTTTATTGATAGTCGATTTATCCAGAATCGCCCATCAACAATTGAAACATACTTAATACTACTTATTTTTAATATTTTTATTAATAACTTATTTTTTTATAATTCTGGATGTTCTTTTTATTGCAAGTAATTTATTATACTACAGTGTTTGAGCCGTAATAAGTTTACAGAATTTACTTTTTATATTGTTTTTAAACATTTTAAATATTAAAATTCGGTAGTAAAGAAAAAAATCCTCAATACGCAGAGTAATATTTACTGTTAAATTCTCGAATATTTTTAATCAATTGATCTAACAATTCCGATTTCATTTCCCTTTCATTTATATTAGATTAATATTCAAATCTAATTTTAGCCAGTTCTAATTCATTTTTTTTTTTTTTTTTTTTTTTTTTGGTCTTTCAAACTTTTCGAGATCAATTTTCCTTTTTTCAACACTCACTCCGTAGTATAATGCATAGATATTTAGAACCAGAAATTTTATTTTGTAAATAAGTGAAATAAGTACGACACAGCAACAAGTTTACATTTAATGAATTAAATTTTCTGTTTTCAGTGCCCGGTATTTAAAAAGTAAAAATTGAATATATACGATCACTCCTGTGTTTTTCTGTCTGACACAGTCATTTTACTCGAAAAATATGGAATACTTAAAGTTTAAATTGGAAGAAGTAATGAAGACTATTAGCCCACATATTTACTGATAATTAAACATTCAGAAATATAATTAGATAAGAAGTAGAGATATTCATTAAATTACTTGAAAAAAATATTTTCTTTGTATATCATTTAGTATATTTTGTGAAAGCTCTCGTAACACTGAACTCAAAAATACATTTTATTTTAAAATTTAGGTATTATATTTTCAGAAATATCATCGATAATATAGAAAAGTGCCCCCCCCCCCTCCTCGTATAATTCCGAATCTACTAAAACTAAAATTTTGAATAAATAAAGGTAGTAGATGTTAGTTTAAACCTTAAGGAAAACAGCAATTACTCTAGATCGCATAATGTTTGAGAAAAGTGCAATTTTCCGTTACGCACAAGCATCGATTTGCGTAAATTCAGGTGTTGAAGAACACTGGAGGTACTATTGTTGGGCCGGTAGTGATTTTCGAAAGAAAATTGTCGCTAATTAGCCAAGATATTAACCTTAAAGTTACGGACGATTTCGACATATATAATGAAGAGAACGCGTATACTAGTATCATGCGCTTTTAACGCCCAGATAACATATTTTATTGATATATTTGTGTAATGCAATGCCTAATAGCAGCATTAAAGATATAAATGTCAAATTGTTGAAAACAGACTAATTTAATTAGAATTAATCAGATAAATACTATGAGATTTGTCACTAGTTTTATTGAGTGGGTGTCTCATTACGCCTCCCGTTTTTTCAAAAATTAATTAAAAATCTATCTGGAAAAATTGCAGCTTTTATAGTGCAACTTTAGATCGTAACCATTTGCCAATTGACGAAAATTAGCATATATACGTCTCTAACTAATCTTTCCAAGAGGTTCTGTAATGGATTCAGATCCAGACTTACAAGGAAGGTCTCCATACTGGGCATACCCAGAATTTCTTGGAAAAAATACTAATTAAACTATTCATGTATGTAATAAAGGATCAGTCAAAATTAGCGGCGGAATTACACTAGAAAACTTGTAAAAAAGTAAGATACTTTCAAATATATGGCGTGAAAAGACGAAAGTGTCACGCGATTTGGTGAGCAGCACTTTTTCCCGCCAAAAGCAAACGACTTTAATGCAACTGGAAACTTGTGGATTTTTAAAACGTGTATAAATGATATTTAATGAATTTAAACATAAAAAATGAGAGAATTCAATATATTATATGCATATATATATATCATTTGTTGCTGTAGTTATTTTATTTCCTCTGGAAAAATTTCAGATATTAAAAATTCTTATTCAGAAAAATTATTTTCATACATTTAAGCGTATTCAAAAATAAAAGCGAGATGTTTCCATGGCAACGAAATCAAACTGACAATGCTCAACTGGATTTTGAACTTGAAACAATTTTAATTAGTTTAAATTTAAATCTCAAATTTTGATGGTTAAATTTGAATATAAAATCATATAAATATCAATATAACGAAATTATACTTAAAACAAACTAAAACTGACAGAAACAAAGGTATTTAATTTATCTAAAGAAGTTAAACATGAAACTTTTTCCTTTTAAAATGTAATTGACATAAAAAACATTTTTTGAAATTGCTTTTTATTGCCAAGAGATGATAAATCGCCTAATAACGAAATTTTTATTTTTATTTTTTTTTTACGGACAGGGAAGGGAGGTTCCGCCGAAATTTATTTTATAAATGTATATATCCCCATGAGAAGAAAATTCTGCAATTTTTTCAGATTTTTCGGAGTATGCCCATATGGATGCCTTCCTTGTTAGAGTTGGCTAGTCCATAAAATTTACATGGTTTTCTCTAAATCACTGCTATATAAGAATTAGACGCAGGAATGAAACAATAGATTTGCTGGTATATTCATTTTCCCTATCTAGCAACTTTCCAAATAGGGGTAACTATATTTCAAGCATTTTTTCGTAATATTCAAAACATTGAAAACCTTTCAAAATAGAAATACCGGTTGTTCCATTTTAAAATAAAATGCTCCCCACACAATAAATAAACCTTCTCCTTGATGCCTGCTCATAAAAGTTTGTGGTTCCTTGCAAATATCGTGCCAGTAAATGTCCAGCTATCGGAACCATCTAAATTAAAATTCTTTATATCACCGAAAAGAATAATCAACGATTCATCAGTTTGAGTGATGTGATCTCGGACCTATTGAACCTAAGCGTATTTATGCTCTTTGTAAAATTTTACGAAATACGCATTTTGTAAGATTTAAGAAATATACTTGCCTGCATGCGTCGATGGACTGAGGATTTTGTTACTGAAACACTTACTTCTTTAGAAATTAGCCGTACAGATAGATTCTATGTTGAAATGAATCTAAAAGTCTCTGTCTCTGACATTATTATTATTATTTTTTTTATTTTTATTTTATTTTATTTTTTTTTTTTTTTGGGGGGGGGGGTCGTCCAGAATAGGATTTTATTTCAAAATTGTCACCTTTTGATAGAATTTAGGAAATAACAGACCTACTATGCTTGATATTTCTCGTAATGGCCAAAACTTTTCATCAACACGCCTTTAAACGGTACATTTGCAAAAAAAAATTCTTTTTGGAAAAATACGCATTGCAAGACACCCTTACGACAACAGGAAGACAGATTCGCTTTTATCCCCAGAAACTGTTGTGTCACAAGAACATGAACTCGGAAGAAGAGAATTTTGGATATCAGTAATTAAATATGCTTTTAATATCGGTTGTCTATAGATTTTTGGGACAGCATTTTGATTTTAATTTTTTCCATGACTGTTGATTGAATATTTTATTATTTGTATTTCATCATTATATATCTGCATAATTTCTTTCGCCTTTCTTACCCGTTTAATCAGCGTGTAAATCAAAAAACATGTTTGTCTATATACTTTTAGAATGCACTGTATACTCCCATCCATCCAACTCGTAGCACTTGTCCCATCGTCTGTGCAGTCTCCCCCAAAATGAAATATATATACAACTTTACACTTAATATTTACAACAAAAGTTTACATTTACACTTAATACATACAAAGAAGTTTACACTAATATGGTAACCGAGACGTTATTTCATTTTCTACGTAAGCTACGGAAAAAATTAAAAAATTAATTGTAATTTAATAGCCATGGTTTTTTTAGCAGTGAAACGTAAATTATGTTTAACTTTATTCTGAAAATTAAGTTTTTTTCGAAATGCCAAATGTTGTCAAAAAAGAATCTTGCTCTGTCATGTCTTGAAAATATCGTAATCGATCAAAGATGGCTGCCCATAGAGTGACTTATCATTATGGTTGAAATGCCCTGCTTCAATGTTTTCGAACCATCTGCATCTCCACAAAAACCTTTCAATAAATTTCGACACGCATTTGTAGCATTTCTTCCGTGTTTAAATGTGTACAAAATACAGTGTCGTAAATGAACTTTTTCAGAAAACGTGCTTACACATTGGTGTCTCACTTAATAATGGCGCAAGACAGTTTTGTTTTAGATAATTTACAAGAGCACACGTGTGTAAAAGTAATCTTAAAGATAGACAGCCACATTTGTTTCAAATGAACACGTGCATGCCTTTTGAAACTTGCAATAAAATTATGACAGAGATTTTCAGTTTACTTAGTGATAATAAATTTAGTCGTTCAGATTCATAAAAGTACCTTAGACATCCAGACCAAATCAAAGCTTTTACAAATGAGCGTGAATGAAACATTTTTTTTGTCTTCACGTGAGTAATTTGTACATCCTTTACTTAGTATCTCTCTATTTTCTATAAATATTTGACTTTAATTTGTTTATGTTCCATGGCAATCTAAAATATTAATATATTTAAAAGAAATGTCCCCAACTTAATTGTTTATTTTTAAATGAATATATATATATATATATATATATACTAGATGGAACCCATCAAAACTTGACGGCACCAAAGAAAGAAAAAGGTATTTTCCAGCTATTAAAGGATATTTTTACGACTTATCTTCAGCAAAAATTTCAATAAATAAAAGAAAAACCTGCATTTTACACCCAGGCAAATGACCCGCAATTGGCAGAGTTCAAACATGCTGTCATAGAATTAGAATCTCTCTCATTTGATAATTTTCCATTTACAAATACAACACCAATAAATTGTACATAACATGAATAAATCATAAATTACTGTCATTACTCATTTCATACAAAATATACATACTTCACTTACTTCGCAGCAACAGAAGACTGAATTTATAGTTTGCTATTTAGTAACAACTATAACAATGATCCTCTCAGTGGTTAATTTGTTGTTACATTACCCACCCCATTCAACAAATAAACATTTGCATTTTCAACTAACTTTTCTATTACCTTTTCATAAATCAAAAATACATGTAAATTTCACATATTAAAAAAATTAACGATATTTATTCAGGCTAGGTGAAACCCGTCAAAACTTGACGGCAACAATAAGAAAGAACCAAAGAAAAAAAAGTATTTTGCCACTATAAATTTTTTTTAAAGATTAATATAATATTTATTAAAAATTTCAATATGCTTTTCCATTTACCAACGTAAACCCAACATGACATTTTCCTCGGCGAAGAATCGGTGCAACGCTGCGACACAAGTCGCAGACTCTTGAAAATGTTTGAAGATTATTTTTCAACTGTTAAAGTTTTTTTTAAAAATGCTAGAAATCATTTGCTATGTACAAAAATTTGTCTAGGTACCATAAAAAACACAAATTTTGGCAAATAATTACAAAAAATAGCAAATTTCGTCTAAATCCCCCCCCCAAAAAAAAAATATCACCCGGAAATTTTGTAAATAGATGTGGAAAAAAACCAGCAAATTTCGTCAAGAGATTGCCCAAAACAACAAATTTAATCAAAAGATCTCTAAAAAATTTGTCAAAAAACTGCAAAAAAAAATTGTCTTGGTATCCCAAATAAAACAAATTTCGCGAAAGTACTGCGAAAAATCAAATTCTGCCAAAATGTCTAAAAAAAATGGCAATTTTTATGAAAAAATTTCGAAAAAAAGGGCATATTTTGACAAAAAAATCCCTAAAAAGTGGCAAATTTGTAAACATATTGTGAAAAAAAATTCAAAATATTGTGAGAAAACAACAAATTTTAACAAATGATTGTGAGTAAGCAACAAATTTCGTCAAAGGATTGAAAAAAAGCAAATTTCATCAAATAATCACAAAAAGAATAAATTTCGCAAAAATCAATAAATTTTGCAAAAAGGTCTTAAACAAAACGGCAAATTATATCGAAAGAAATCGAGAAAAACGATAAACTTTACCGAAAGACCTCAAAATGAAGAATTTTGTCCAGGTATCATAAAAGAAGCAAGTTTCGTCCAGAGATCTCAAAAAGCACATGTCTAGGATATCTCAAAAAAAGATAAATTTAGCTAAAAGTAGCGAAAAAACGACAAATTTTTCAAAAAATAACAAAAAACGACAGTTTCGCAAAAAAAATCACGAAAAAAGGAAAAATTCGATAAAACAGCAAATTACATCGAAAAAATGCGAGAAGAAATGACAAATTTTACCGAAAATCCCCGACAAAACAAATAATTTTTTTCCTGGTATCATAAAAGACATGAATTTCATCAACAGATCGCGAAAATACATAAAATTTGCCTAGGTACTTCAAAAAACGCAGATATTGGTAAAATAGATTTTGAGAAAAAAACAGATTTTATCAAAAGATGAAAAAAAGAGACACATTTCATCAAAAGATCACAAAAAAGAAAAATTTTGCAAAAAAAAGTGAAAAAAATGACAAATTTATGAAAATAACAAAAAAAAGACTAAAAATATCACAAAAAAATCACGAAAAAGGATAAATTCAATAAAACGGCAAATTACATCGGAAGACAGCGAGAAAAAACGACAAATTTCACAGAAAATCCCTGAGAAAACAAATATTTTTTTCCTGGTATCATAAAAGACATGAATTTCATCAAAAGATCGTGAAAATACATAAAATTTGTCTAGGTACTTCAAAAAACGCAAATACTGGTAAACAGATTGTGAGAAAAAAAAACACATTTTGTCAAAAGATGAAAAAAAGAGGCACATTTCATCAAAAGATCACAAAAAAGGTAAACTTTGCAGAAAAAAGCGAATATATGACAAATTTCTAAAAATAACGAAAAAAAACCCCAGCAAATTTCACAAAAAAAAATCATGAAAAAAGGATAAATTCGATAAAACAGCAAATTACATTGAAAGACAGCAAGAAAAAACGACAAATTTTACCGAAAATCCCTGAGAAAACAAATAATTTTGTCCTAGTATCATAAAAGACATGAATTTTGTCAAAAGATCACGAAAATACATAAAATTTCTCTAGGTACTTCAAAAAACGCAAATATTGGTAAACAGATTGTGATAAAACAACACATTTTGTCAAAAGATGAAAAAAAAGAGGCACATTTCATCAAAAGATCACAAAAAAGGTAAGTTTTGCAAAAAAAAAGTGAAAAAAATGACAAATTTCTGAAAATAACAAAAAAAAAAAAAAAAAAGAAAAAAAATTTCACAAAAAAAAGTCACGAAAAAGATAAATTCAATAAAACGGCAAATTACATCGAAAGACAGCGAGAAAAAACGACACATTTCACAGAAAATCCCTGAGAAAACAAATATTTTTTTCCTGGTATCATAAAAGACATGAATTTTATCAAAAGATCGTGAAAATACTTTAAATTTGTCTAGATACTTCAAAAAATGCAAATATTGGTAAACAGATTGTGATAAAACAACACATTTTGTCAAAAGATGAAAAAAAGAAGCACATTTCATCATAAGATCACAAAAAAGGTAAATTTTGCAAAAGAAAAGTGAAAAAAATGACAAATTTCTGAAAATAACAAAAAAAACGAAAAATTTCACAAAAAAAAAAGTCACGAAAAAGGATAAATTCAATAAAACGGCAAATTACATCGAAAGACAGCGAGAAAAAACGACACATTTCACAGAAAATCCCTGAGAAAACATATATTTTTTTCCTGGTATCATAAAAGACATGAATTTCATCAAAAGATCGTGAAAATACTTTAAATTTGTCTAGGTACTTCAAAAAATGCAAATATTGGTAAACAGATTTTGAGAAAACAACACATTTTGTCAAAAGATGAAAAAAAGAAGAACATTTCATCAAAAGATCACAAAAAAGGTAAATTTTGCAAAAAGAAAAGTGAAAAAAAAATGACAAATTTCTGAAAATAACAAAAAAAACGAAAAATTTCACAAAAAAAGTCACGAAAAAGGATAAATTCAATAAAACGGCAAATTACATCGAAAGACAGCGAGAAAAAACGACAAATTTCACAGAAAATCCCTGAGAAAACAAATAATTTTTTCCTGGTATCATAAAAGACGTGAATTTCATCAAAAGATCGTAAAAATACTTTAAATTTGTCTAGGTACTTCAAAAAATGCAAATATTGGTAAACAGATTGTGATAAAACAACACATTTTGTCAAAAGTCGGAAAAAAAGGCATATTTCATCAAAAGATAGTAAAAATAACAAAAGAAACGCCAAATTTTTCAAAAAGATAACGAAAAAACGAAAAATTTCACAAAAAAAATGATAAATTCGATAAAACGGCAAATTAAGTCGAAAGATCGTGAGAAAAAAAGGACAAATTTCATCAAAAGACCTCGAGAAAAAGACTCATTTTCTCCAGGTATCATAAAAAATGTGATCTTCGTCAAAAGATCCCGAAAACACACAAAATTTGTCTAGGTACTACAAAAAATGCAAATTTTGCCAAATAATAATAATAATAAAAAAAGAGCTAGCAGTAAATATGGTACATAAGCTCTGCATTATCACGAATGAATGCTATGCAAAAAGAGGGATATCTTGTGATAATTTTATTTTTCTTCGTTGATTATAATGATCTTCATATTTTTGGAAAAACATTGTTGAGAGATCAAGAGATTGAAAAAAAAAAATATATATACATAGCAAATTTCATCAAAATATTCTCCTCTCTGTCCCCGCCCCCCCCCCAAAAAAAACAGCAAATTTCGTCACAGGAACACTATTAAAAAAAAGATATTTTTTTTTTTTTTAAAGGGAACTTCGAGTCAACTCAAGACAAAAAAAGTGAAACATTAAATAAATATTAATGATTTACAAAGCTGTTTAAAACTGGGCTTTTTTTCATTTCATATGCAATTCACCATTCTTCGGCGAAAATAATGTAATGTAAATACTTCCTAAACATTATGAGTATAGCTCAAAAATGAAATTTTAAGGGGGAAAAAAATCACAGATGTTATACAGGTATCGCAGATATATATATACAGGGTGTCCCAAAAGGTCGTTTACAAACTTAACAGGCTGGTCTGTCATATCATGATGAACAATATTAAATAGGAAACTAAGGGTCCCAAACGTCTTCCACAGGAGATATGCGCCATTAAAGTTTAGGGTCCAAAAATTCAAATGATTATAAAAAAATAGAAAAATTGATCGATTCGTTTATGGTTTTCACTAAAACTATTCTTTATGTCAGTATTTTCTTGAAAATTAATTAAAAAGATAAATTTCAAAAAATGTCGATAGAGGGCGCTTTAGAATTTGGAGTAACGATAAACTAGTTTTTACCATTATTTTTTGCCTCTCATTAAATTTTTTTAGAAGCTTAGACATAAACTTAAATTTTGAGCTCAAAATCTAAATCGTTGGAAGTGGTTAAGTAGCGCAAACTGAATTGCGGGGGGAGGTTCAAATTTCAAATGATTATAAAAAAACGGAAAAATTGGTCAATTGATTTGCGATTTTCGCTAAAATTATTCTTTATGTCAGTATTATCTTGAAAATAATTTATAAAGATAAAATTCAAAAAATGCCGATAGAGGGCGCTTTAGACTTTGGAGTAACGTACAACTATTTTTTCCGTTATTTTTTGAATCTCATAAATTTTTTTTAGACGCTTAGACATAAACTTAAATTTTGAGATAAAAATCTGAATCGTTCGGAGTGGTTAAATAGCGCAAACTGAACTGTGTTCAATCGGGGTGGGGAGGTTCAAATTTTAAATGATTATAAAAAACGGAAAAATTGGTCGGTTTTCGCTAAAACTATTCTTTATATCAATATTTTCTTCAAAATAAATTTTACAGATTCTTTCAAAAAATTCCGTCAGAGGGCGCCTTAAACTTTATAGTAACCAACAACTATTTTTAACCGTTATTTTTTGTGTCTAATAAAATGCTTGTAAAAGTTCAAACTTAAATTTTTTGCTCAAAATCTGCATCGTTCTGAGTAATTAAGCGGCCGAAAATTGAACTGCGTTCGAGGGGTGGGGAAGGTAACATTTCAACTCCTGAACACAGTTCAGTTTGCGCTTCTTAACCCCTCCTATCGATTTAGATTTTGAGCACAAAACTTAAGTCTAAACTTTTGCAAGCATTTAATTAGATTAAAAAAAAAAAGGTTAAAAATAATTGTTGGTTATTCTAAAGTTTAAGGCGCCCTCTAACGGATTTTTTTAAAATTATCTTAAAAATTTATTTTCAAGGAAATATTGACATAAAGAATAATTTTAGCGAAAACCGACCAATTTTTCCGTTTTTTATAATCATTTGAAATTTGAACCTCCCCACCTCCATTGAACGCAGTTCAGTTTGCGCTACTTAACCACTCCCAACGATTCATATTTTTATCTCAAAATTTAATTTTATGCCTAAGCTTCTAAAAAAAATTGATGAGATTCAAAAAATAACGGAAAAAATAGTACGTTACTCCAAAGTCTAAAGTGCCCTCTATCGGCATTTTTTGAATTTTATCTTTATAAATTATTTTTAAGATAATACTGACATAAAGAATAATTTTAGTGAAGATCGCAAATCAATTGACCAATTTTTCCGTTTTTTATAATCATTTGAAATTTGAACCTCCCCCCTGCAATTCAGTTTGCTACTTAACCACTTCCAACGATTTAGATTTTGAGCTCAAAATTTAAGTTTATGTCTAAGCTTCTAAAAAATTTAATGAGATGCAAAAAATAATGGTAAAAACTAGTTTATCGTTACTCCAAAGTCTAAAGCACCCTCTATCGACATTTTTTGAAATTTATCTTTATAATTTATTTTCAAGAAAATACTGACATAAAGAATAGTTTTAGTGAAAACCGCAAACGAATCGACCAATTTTTCTGTTTTTTATAATCATTTGAATTTTCGGACCCTAAACTTTAATGGCGCATATCTCCTTTGGAAGACGTTTGGGACCCTTAGTTTCCTATTTAATATTGTTCATCATGATATGACAGACCAGCATGTTAAGTTTGTAAACGACCTTTTGGGACACCCTGTATATATAAAAACACAGTTTTCTTGACATGAGTATTATAAGAAAATGAAGCACAAAATAAATAGCGAATCTGTTTATATCCGTAAAGTCAATAACATCGGTCAAAAATCCCTGCTTTTTTCTCCCTTCAAAAAACAAAACAAACAAACAAAACAAACAAAAAAAAAACGTGATATCTAACCTGGTTTTTTTACACATACTTAATACAAATTTGAAAATTACAATTCGGAAAATGCTTAATCGGCAAGAAAATAAATAAAAACTTTAATCATTAACTATTGAATGTTTCAATTTCATAGGAAACTGTCGAAAAAAAAAATCGTTTAAGCTACATTAAGCCTAAACTATGTTTGCTGGCTAAAAAATGGAATAGAAATGGAAATAAAATAACTTACGTAAAATGAGAAACGGAAAAAAATGTTTTTCCAAAAAATGAAGATCATTATATTAACTAAGAACAATAAAATTATGAAAAGAAAAAGAAATCCTTCTTTTCGCATTCATTTTCATTCAACAGTGATAATGCAATCCCATATTTACCGCTTGCTGGAAGTATGTGTTTTCAGAGAGTAAGTACTCTTCTCTGATTGGTTCACGTTCTCAGATATCGGCGCAAATGTAGATGCGTAGAGACGAATTTAAAACTATGCTGACTTTTTTTGGCTATCCTTTTAATATATAGATTTACAAAAAAGATTTTTTACTGTACAAATGTTGGCAAAAATTTCTATTATTATTATTAATTCTCTTTTAAGTATTAACGAATTTTATAATATGTACTTTCATATTCTCTCTCTCTCTCTCTCTCTCTATATATATATATATATATATATATATATATATATATAGATAGATAGATAGATAGATAGAGAGAGAGAGAGAGAGAGACTCTGAAAGTACAGGATGTAAAATATGTTACACTCTTAAAAAAGAATTAATTTAAAAAAATTCTTGCCAAAATTTGTTTCGTTATTTTTTTTGTAAATATATATTATATTATGTTGCTGGGAGCTCAATCCTGAGGACATCATGAAAAACACTTCCCCAGGACGTCCTGATCTTGTCATTTTAGTATTAGGAGGAATATGGAAGGACTTGGAGCTCCTGGGGAGGTATCGAGGAGCTTTTGTGCTATATGAGTAGTATAAATTGCAGAAAAGAAAATTTCAACCAGTTAGGCGTTTTCTTGCTAAACTAAATTTACCCATTATATAGTCTATATATCAACCGACAGATCAAATACAAGGCTGTTCAAAAGTATTGGAATACATATTTGGCTATGAACAGTAATACCTTATTTCTCTGGGTAACAAAGTTTTGTTAAAGATTTCAGGAAGTGTTGGAAAGTGTTTCATAATTTATGCTCAACGCATGATTTTTCTTACTTGTTTTGTAAGATAAAGGAACGTTTTTTAGAATCGTGAGTAACTCGGAAGAGATTGCATTACTTTTCCTAACCCGCCTTGCTAGATTAAGAAACAGTTTTATTTTTTCAGTTTGCATGTAAGCGATAAAGTGTTACAATCATGGTTCGGATTCCGATGGAAGTAGCAGTTAGGAATACTTTATTATAAACGTCCCTTATTCTGTAACACTACCGAGCTAAAAAGGAACATTACAACCCAAAAACCAGTTAACAAACTTTGTCCAATGTATACTTAGTTTTTAAGTTTTTGAAACATCCATCACAGTGAGACTTTATTAATTTCTAGAGACATAGTAAAATATTTTAATATTTGATAACTTTTTCCTCTAGTCTAAAGACGACATATGTATATTTCATAAATAACAAAGATACAAAGGCTAGTTACTAATATAAACTAAATATATTGAAATCAAACAGTGTTTAGCTGCTTTTAAAAAAAAGAATTAAATATTTCAAAGATTCATATATTCAACTAAAGATTTCTTTCGAAAACATTTTAAAATGATGAGAAAACAAATATTTAGATTCTTCAAGAGAACACATTTTTTCTAAAACTAGGCATTTTTATCCTTGAATAAGCATGGATGTAAAAATGCTGCTTCATTTGAAGCTATACACAGTATTTAACTAAAAGATTTTTCAAAAACGAATATAACATACATGTAGTTTTCCTTCAAACTACTGAACTTCTGAATAAACATTTGCAGAATTTTTCACCATGTAAATGATTCTAATTATTTATAAAATACAAAATAGGAATTTTTTTATTCAAAAAAGTAGTATTTGAAAGAAAAGTCATAATAAAGTATTTTTGCTGGAAAACCTATAACATAGGTAAAATTATGTAATTTTTAAAGTAATGATAACAATACGAATTGCTGACACAGGTTTCTGCAGAATGTAATACATTTTTTATGCTATCAATTGTTTTTCAAATGGAATGAAATGCCATGGTGTTAAAAAAATACTTTATTATCTAGTTATTTAAATATGTACTTTTATTTAGTTTTATAGAAATCCATAATAACAATAAGAATAATAGCATGCAGATCCATGTTTCCATAACTTGCAAAATGGTGTATAATCTGAATCGATGTCTCATAAAGTATTAAAATGTCGAATTTTGTTTTCGAGCAAATATTTATTCTTTTTCTGCAAGATTAAAACAAAAGAAGTTAAGAGATTACGAATGGTTTAGTGAACTTACAGCCTTTACTTAATATTCTTCATGTGCATTGATTCTTAAAGCATTTTTAATATCCATAAATAACCACAAATTATCAAGGAAATATTAATTACAGATACAAAAGAATTTCTCCTTAGTTTTTTCTTATCGAGAGATTGGGAGTTAGCATTATTTTTTAAATCTAAATAAACGTAATCATCTATGCTATTAAAATAACAAATCGCTATGTCTTTGTGTGTGTGTCTACGATGGCTAGCAAAGAAGTAAGAAAATTTAGTTGAAGATAGTTCAAGACAGATCTTGTTGGATTTGAGGCTTATATTTTTAATATTTGAAGGGCCAGAGTCCCTGAGCCCCTTAACCCTTTCCGGTACGGGCAAAATCTGTTAGTAAAATGTGAAATTATCGACTTACACCGGAATTCACAAACGAATTTTTTAGATATTTTGAATTCCTTAATGTAAGCTTTTATTGTAAAAGCAAAATTTTACTAAAATATTATTGGTGCTGATTGCAAGTTTGGAATTAAAATTAGATATCCCAGACCGGGCACAGTGAGCCGGAAAGGGTTAAAATTTTTATGCAATATATTGTTAATACCTTTATCCCTTTTATCTAATCTTTTTCGTGTTGAGAGACCTTTCTCCACATAGTTATTCTCACCTTTTTTTATTTTCAGTTATGACCCTGGACCCTAGGGGGCCGTTTCAGAGCCCCTTCTCAGTGCAAAATTTTAAAGTTGAGTTTTCAACTCTTCTTCCAGGACCAACATCCTGATATTTTTATCCGGGATCTAGGGCCCGTTTTTAAACATTTGCCCAATCAATAATTGCTTTTAAAAAGAATTATTCAAACGAATAATCCTCTATTCTTAATTTTAACTAATTAAATATCTAAAGTACTATGTACATTTTAACATGTTTCATGTTAGGGCACGAGTTTTAACTGTCGGTTGGCTCCTCTGGGGATTCCTATTATAGCTCCCTTAAAAATTGTCTGACTCACTAGCTTTTTTATATAACAACTTCTTAGGTCGTCCAGTTACTATATGAAACCAAAAAAATCATCAATTTTGAATATTAATAGCTTTCTTGGGGCTCTTGGTGCAGGTTCTTTAAAAATAATTCAAATTGTTTGCAATATTATTTAACATAGTTTTAGCGTCCTCCCATTATTTTAATAACTACAAAAAATATTTTTGTACCCAACTTTATACGAAATAAATTCCTGGCCCCTTGAAGTTTTTGTGAAAATAAATTACTAATAAATTGCTTCCATTTAATCCTAACTTCATTTTTGGGATTCCTGTTCCATTTAAATATTTTCAAGTTTTTACATATCATATGAGACACTGGCGTTCCCTAGGCAATCATAGGGCCCGGTCCAAGGCCCAAGACCTTTTTTGTGTGCCAAACATATATCACCCCCTAAATTTCAAACCTTGTCAGTGCAAAATTTTAAAGTTAAGTCTTGAACTCTTCTTCCAAGATCAACATACTAGAATTTTTTTATGCGGGCGCTAGGACCCCTTTTTAAACCTTTTCCCAATAAAAGTTTTATTAAGTTTTAACTATTTAAAGAACTGAAGCGCAATTTATTAGACATTTCAACATGGTTTCTTGTTAGGTCCTTCGTGTAACTGTCAGTATCCCCTTCGGGGCCTTCTATTATAGATCCCTTAAAAATGATCCGTATCACTAGGTTTTTTTTTCTAAAAACTCCTTAGGTCCTCTAGCTACTATATGAACGACAAAAAAAAAAAAAAAATTCTCAGACTTTAACTACCACCAATTTTGAATATTAATCGCGTCCTTTTGGGGCACTTGGTGCAATTTCTTTAAAAAGGATTCGAATTGTTTGCAATTTTCTTTTACATAGTTTTAGCGTCCTTCCATTACATAAATAACTATAAAAATATTTTATATCCAACAACATGAGAAATAATTTCCTAGCCCCTTGGGCCCCGATACAGAGCCCCTTGAAGTTTTTGTACCATAAATTGTTATTAAGTTGTTCCCGCTTAATCCAATTTTCATTTTTGGAATCCTTTTTCCATTTAAGGTACCCTGGGGTAATAACGCCAGACGGGGTAATAACGCCAAGTGCTAATATTTTGCATAATTATGAAATAATCTGGTAAATGACACCCATGTGCTCTGCGCAGAAGGGTTTTGAGTCATATAAATCGCAAAAAACAGCTTCAAGTTAATTTGTTTCATTTTTAGGTTTTATTGTTTTTACAAGCAACTAAAAATAACGCTTGATCTAAAATTTGCGAGATACGTTTTGTGATGGGAAGACTATTTTTTTTATCCGGAAATACTTTGTTAATTACATAAATTTGTAGTACATTTTATGGACTTTCAAAATGATGTTGAAGATTTTGGATATCTTCTCGAGATAATTTGTAATTTAAAATGTACAGCACAATAACTATAACGGGGTAATAACGCCAATCCTTGCAATTTTTACCCCGGTTGATTCCCTACAGTGGCCGAGCTACATCCTAAATACTGATTCAAATAAACACAGTGAAAACTGTGCAATATTTCTAATAATTCTATTTAAACGCTCTTTTTTAAGCAAAAAGAAGCTCACGGTCTGATATTCTTTTGCCTCATCCCCCCTTCCCCACACCACACCCTTATTTTTCTTACACTTTCACAAAAAATTGAACATTTTCAATAGCTTAGAATGCAATTTGTCAATTTCTAGAGCTGAGAGTTTTTTAGAATTGAGCAATCTACATGCAATTATTCCAACTTATTTCATAGTTTTGTTTGCATGGCGTTATTACCCATATAGGTGGGTAATAACGCCAAATAGCATTGGTCAAGAAATCACGCCATTACATTTTATGTATTCATATCTGTTAAATTATTTTTTTTATATAGATAGTCAATGAGTTGCGGTATCAAATCATATATTTTTTTGAAAAATACAAACTAAAACTGAGCCGTGAAAATTGGTGGAACCTTAACGTGGCGTTATTACCTCAGGGTACCTTACTTATTCCTACGTTCGTACTTTCCATTTAAGATCCTTAGACTCTGTAAGTCCCGGTTCAGGGCCCTTCAATGTTCACCGTGCATTTTTCACCCCATCATTTCCCCTTTTTCTCAGTGCTCATGAGTTCTGTTTTGGACTCTTCTTCCAAAACCTACACCATGATATTTTTATTGGGATCCTAGGGCCCTTTTAAAGAAATTAATAAATTTTTTACGCATTTCTTTAAAATATTAATCTAACCAATAATTGATATTTTATGCTTAATTTTGTCTAAATGTAAATCTCAAGTGTTAAATACTAAAGAATTTTAGCATTTTCCATGTCAAGGCTCTGTTTTTAACTATATTGTTGCTTTTTTTAGGGTCTTTTATTGTATAACTCCCTTTAAAATGGTCCAATTAACTGTCTTTTTTTCCAACAAGTTCTTAGGTCCTCCAGCTACTACATAAACGACACGAAATAGCTTGGTGCAGCTTATTTAAAAATTGATTCGAATTGCATACAATTTTCTTTAATATCCTTCTAGCGTCCGCCGGTTATTTTACAATCTATCAAAAATATATTTTTACTCAATTACATGACAGTTAATTCTCTAGCAACTTTGGGATACCTGGCACTTTAAAGTTTTTGCACCTTAAATGGTTAATAATTACCCCATGTTAATGCGAACTTAACTTTTGGAAGTCTTTTTTCCATTTAGTTATTTTAATGTTTCTACATTCGAGAAAAAATCTGGGGTATCCTAAAATCACACAGAGCGCGATCCGGGGGTACCTTGAACTTTTTGTGTGGCATGAATTTTTCATCTTCTAATTTTCTCGCATTCTAAATGAAAAGTTTTAAAGATGAGTTTTGGATCCTTCTCCGCAGACCAACACCTTTACATTTTTACTGGGACAATAGTGCCTTGTTCTAAGCATTTCCCTCCTTTTTTTGTGCATCTCTTTAAAATTTCGTTCTAATGGTTAATTCACGCATATGTATAATTTTGCACCTTTAAACGCTTGAGGAAACATTTTTAATTGGATTCTAAGGGCACCAGTTCAATGAGATTTGGTTCAATCAACTTTGATGACAATTCAGCTACTTTCTGTATTATGAAATTTTTTCTTAGACTTCAGCAACTAACATTTTCAAACATTATTGGTGAATTATTTTTCGGGTATTATAGGCTTGATTGTTATTTCCAGCGCATGTTACTTTAGCTGTGGGGGCCCAGATCTTAGGTTCGTTCGGATAGAGGATCATTGGAAGCGCTGCGGAAATAAATAAGGTCCACGAAACTATATTCATTTAAAAGATTTTCAAAAGGCTTAACATTATACAAAGTTGAGTGCTGGTTAAGATTATTATAGCAGGCCCCGGGCAATGTCGGGCTGGTCAGCTAGTTATTTTAATAAAGATTTTATAATACGCTGAGACATATTTAATTTTTCGACAAAAACAAACATATATTTCAGAACGTTTTCTTCATCTAAGCAATCTAAGAATTACTTGCATGTTAAAATAAATATAAAATTACATGAAATTTTGATTTAATGAAATATAAAGTAAAATGTTACGTTTTAAATTTATACCACATTATACCCAGGGAAGGCATATTTAATTAAGCAAAACTTCTGGGTAGAAGTATGGAATTCATATTTGAAACAAGTTGGAAAGAGCACGTCTTGCGTACCAAATGAGGTGCGTTCGTACTAAAAGAAGCTTTTTAAAGTATTCAAATCTTGTTGTAATAGTACACAGTACTTCGGATACAGTAGAGTATCCAAAATCTTTTGTGTATCCCTGTAAATACTGTTACGAATTTTGTAAATAGTTAGTGTTTGTACTGTAAAATAATGTAAATAATCTTATTAAGCTCCATTCCTTTACTAATATTAGTTTTTGTTACATTGTCTTTGTTATCAAGCAAACTTGTCTGTAATTTTCAGTGAATGTCTATGGCAGCTTGGCGAAATATTAAAGATATCGCCAAGTTGGCGTCACTTTTGAAGAATAATTTTGATCGCCAAATTTGGCGATATATCGCCAAGTTGGCGACAAACTTGGCGATTGTTGGCGATGGTAACCATTCCCTCTCTATGGTAACCCCCCTTTAGGTATACTGATACATTGAATATTATTCCGTGGTTTTCTGGATTATTCGAGAAGCTTGTGGAAATTTCCATTGCATGCTGCGAGCCTATATAAGGAGAGGGATACGAGCTGTTGTTGTTATTATTTATCAGTCAGTCATTGAGTGAACAACTAGGCGATTGTTAAGGAAGTTTGCTTGAGTTTTATCTACGTTGTTTTGAATGTTATTTAGTGTTGCGACGTTGTATAAAGAGTCTCTGGAACCTATATCTGTACTTGTACGATAGATTTGAGCAGTTATTTTTGAATATCTAGTAATATTTGTGAGTTTCGAAGACTCTGTTGTTCTGAAGAGCTGTAGATAAATTATTTTCTACTTTTCTAAGCGACAAAAGTTTGAAGTTGTCTAACCATAAGATCAAATGAACCCTATATACGCTTTAACATTTGGTGTCAGAATTCGGGATCTTATGGCGGAAACAAGAGCAATGGAAGAGCAACTGAGTGAGTTGTTGAAAGCTATTAACGGATTATCAGATAAGATGAATAAAGGCCAAGAAGAGTTGGCGGATAAAATAAATAAATGCCAAGAAGAAGTGACTGAAGAAATGAGAAGAAGCCAAGAGAGAATGGAAGAATTAAAGGAGAAAGTTAATGAAAGCCAAGAAGATATGAAGAAAACTTTGGAAGAAAAG